>CM032413.1:4425835-5633335 GCA_019049475.1 Eueides isabella | reverse complement strand
AACTCAACGCTACCACTTGCCTTGTCACCAGAGCGCAGAGAACATTATATATTTAAATCGAAAATATTTAATATTTCTCCGTTTCCTCGAGTGGGATTTTCTGAACTCTCTATTTTGAAAATCACTATGCCGGTCGCCCTGGTACAGTAATAAATCTTCTATGCTCAGACAGTGATCAGGTAAGAGTGTTTATCGATTGGGTCTAACTGTAAAGGCGTTGGCTGTGGCTGATAGTGGGAAACAGATGGTATCTACTCAGCCATGTGCGGGATACAGCGTGAAAGTGGTTAAAGAAATTATATATTTTTTTGTCATTTTACCTCATTCTTCTACTCTACTCTTCTCTTCTTTACTCTATTCTCCCAATAGAAGGAACAACGTTTCTTACATTTTAAAAAGATCGTAATATCGAAGCATGGAAGCTATAGTGGAATGGCTTTCCATTCGTCTTACATAGCTTTAAAGCCAGCCCAACACCTTAAAAATGGGAGAAATTTGGGGAATGGTGGTCTTAATAATTAGATAATTTTATGCTTATCCTTTTATGTTCCCTAGTATATGTGAAAGGGAGGCGGAGGGAACTTGGGAACCTAGTGTTGAGACCCTTAACTTCCGGTCTCCGCCGCCATTAAAAGGAACCACAACGAATTTTCAATATAAAATAACAATATTTAAAGCGGTTTATCAATTCAGGAGCTTACACTACAACGTACAGACACATAAAACTAACAATACCCTTCTTTTTGCTTCGGTGGTTAAAACGAAAAGGAAATAAAAAAATACGTTCAACCCTACATCCCATGAATGGATGTTTTCTTTCCATTTCTCTTTATGAAGGGGTGGTTGCTTTTGTTTCGTCGCTGCGGAGTCTTTTTCAGCTTTATCACTTATTGCGCTTTTGTACCTGTACTTTGACATTTAATCTTAGGGTGTAGATACAAATCATCGAGGCCTTTTTAGATTGTAAATATTACTAAAGGATTTATTGATGCTTATATGTAGTTGCCTGAGTTGAGGCCTGTGACGCAGAAACAAGCGTGTGACAGTAAACGACAGGCTGTTAGTTCGATTACTACTTGAGAAAATGAAATATTAAGTATTTTCAAATAAAATATTTTTTGTTTTTACAACTTAAATATTTTCTGTTACAAGGCAAAGCGCGGCGTTGAGTTCCGCCATTCAACACGCAATGCGTCAAATTCGGAAATTGGAGAATGAAACGGAATCTCTTAACATTATCAGGTTCCCTCTGCGTACCCTGCAGGGAACATGGGAACATTAAAAATAATAATTAGATATCTCTTACAGGTAATCGGCATGCCGTGGCCGTGAAATGGACGGTATTCAAATGGAACCAATCGGCAAATACAAGGCCGATCGTAACGGATCCGCTAAGGGTAAGATCTTTAATTCTTATCCATCTTCACTTGGATACGCAGAAGAAACTGAGAAAGAAGAACATATAAGAAGAATAAAGTGATGAATCACTCTAATTTCTTTTTTAGCTTCACGCTGTTGTTGATATTATGATATTCTCGCTCTGTGAAGAAGGCAAAGCGCGGCGTTAATTTCTGCCACTCAACAGGCAATGATGAGGCCTGTCGTGGCGCAGCGGCACAAGAGTGTGACTGTAACCGACAGGTTCTGGGTTCGATCCCCACTCGAGGAAATGAAATATTTAATATTTTCAATTTAAATATTTAATGTTTTCATTTCATCGCTCTGGTAATAAGGCAAAGCGCGGCGTTGAGTTCCGCCATTCAACACGCAATGCGTCAAATTGGGCGGAAAGTGGGAAACGCAAGTGGGACGGAGTGTCATGACACTAGGTTTCACTTCCGTTCCCTCTGCCTACCCTGCCAAGTGCGGGATACAGCGTGAAGCTGAAAAAAGAAAAGAGAGAAAACAAAAAACAGGCAATGCCTCAAACTGGGCAGTAAGTGGAGGAACGGAACGGATTATCTTAACATTAGGTTCCCAAGTTCCCTCTGCCTCCTCTGCCATGTAGAGTGTGGCGCTAAAAGAAAATCAATATTTTTTTTGTTTTTTTTTTTTTATTTCAGCGGCCGCCTGGCGTAACATGGTCGACCAAGATCTTGATGACGTAGCATTTTTAGCTGGTGAGTGCTTCAGATTATTTTTACATACATATTTATTACATCTTTTGGTCTGTCGTAGCGCAGTGGCACAAGTGTGATTGTAAACGGGTGTGTATTCGATACCCACTTGGGGGAATTAATTATTTATTATGTAATATTAGCTGTAAATGTAAAT
Source organism: Eueides isabella (assembly GCA_019049475.1). NCBI lineage: Eukaryota > Metazoa > Arthropoda > Insecta > Lepidoptera > Nymphalidae > Eueides > Eueides isabella. The sequence continues at coordinate 5,631,061 of CM032413.1, read as the reverse complement.
GTCAGTTTGCTTGTCACACTTTCAAGCTACTACTAAATCGGTAATCATCAATCTTTTTTTTTTCAGCTTCACCCTGCATCCCGCACGAGGCAGGGTAGGCAGAGGGAACCCGGGAACTTAGTGTTAAGACACTCCGTTCCCACTTTCCGCCGAATTAGAGGCATTGCGTGTTGAGTGGCGGAACTCAACGCCGGAGAAAATCACTATGCTTCAAATTTGAAAAGTGGAATACCAAACGGAGTGTCTTAACACAAGGTTCCCAGGTTCCCTCTGTCTACCCTGCTATATGCGAGATATAGCGTGAAGTTGAAAAAAAAATAAGTGACTAGCGTTTCTCGCGAAACTCCCTACACTTATAGCTCAAGGCGACATCTACGAGTAAGAACGCTTCAATCTTTTAAGAGCCCTCCACGATTTATATGAAAATGCTCATTTTGTGCTACGAAAATATGCTCGAGGCTATCATGGTAGAGTATAGATAACGTGTCTTTCTCTTCAGGTTCACAAAATGAAAAGCGTGATACTGTAAACGACAGGTTGTGGGTTCGAGCAAATGAAATATTAAATGTTTTCATTTCTTCGCTCTGGTTACAAGGCAAATCGCGACGTTGAGGTCCGCAACTCAACACGCAATACCTCAAAATCGGCGGAAAGTGGGCAACGGAAGTGGAACCTAGTGTTAAGACCTCCCGTCCTAACACTAGGTTCCCAAGTTCCCTCTTGCTACCCTGTTGTGTACGGGATACAGCGTGAAGCTGAGTATGAGTGAGTGAGAGAGAGAGAGAAGAGAGAGAGTATGTATATATTTTTATTTATATTAATATGAGCAAGCAAATTCCTAACATGTTTATAGACAAACTGGTAAATATGTATTTATAAAAAATGGTAAATATATAATAGCGACCCGCTAGCGACTTCGCCCGCTCGAATTACACTAACTTCACAACATATGCAGAACACAGTGTGAAAGCAAAAAAAAAGTCTTGTTATATTTTGAGACATTGCAAGTTAAATGGCGGAGCTCAACGCCGTGGTTTCTGTAGCTATAAGTCGTAATTCTATATCCCCAGATACAGATAAAGCAAGAGAGGCCAGGGAACTGGGTGATGCGCCTGTAGCGGTATGCTCACAACGACGGGCGCTATGCCTCGCTGCCCTCGTCTTCTCCGCCATGTTCGCGACAGCATTATTAGTGGTGTACGCTACACCGCAACCTGGTGAGTGGTTGGGCAACTTCTATATACAGGATGGTTGGGTTACTTCTATATACAGGATGGTGACTTTTAATTTTTTGTGGAGGTGGAAAGTGGGGAGCGGAACGGAGTGTCTTAACACTAGGTTCCCAACAACGTGACTTGGTACAAAAGAAAATATCCAATCCAAAATAATATATATATATATATATATATATATATATATATATATATATATATATATATATATATATATATATATATATATATGTCTCCTCTTTTATTTTCACTTTTTATTAATAACATTTCCCAATATATCTCTTCTCTTTACCACCTCTATGCAGATGATCTACAAATTTATCGCCACTCTAAAGTTTCTGACCTACCTGCAGTTATAAATCGTGTAAATAATGACTTGGCAACTATATCCATGTGGAGTAAGTCGTTTGGACTGCAGATAAACCCATATAAGTCTCAAGCAATAATTGTGGGCAGTCAAAACCTGGTGTCAAGAATTAACAAGTCCTCCCTACCACCTATACTTTTGAGCGGACAAATAATCTCATACAGTAAGACTGTTAAAAATCTTGGCATTATTATTGATGAACATATGTCATGGGATCCACAGATTAGTAAGGTAAGTAGAAAGATGTTTGCTTCGATTGGATATCTTCTGAGGATACGTAATTTTCTACCTATACCAACGAAAATTGCGTTAGCACAATCTCTACTTATACCAATTCTTGATTACGCTGATTCATGTTATCTTGACTTAAGAGAAGAGCAATTGAACAAACTTGAGCGGTTACAAAATCTTGCAATTCGGTTTATCTTTGGATTAAAAAAGTACGACCACGTTTCCGTGTTTCGAACAAAGCTCAAGTGGCTCCCAATTCGACTTCGCAGGAATACTCACTTTCTCCATCTTCTTTACTGTATACTGTTCGATCTATTAACACCACCTTATTTAAAAGATCGTTTTGAGTTTTTAGGGCAATCACATTCTAGAAACTTGCGCTCAAATCAAAATTTAACTCTAAAAATCCCCTTACATTCCACTTCCTTCTTAAGCAACTCCTTTACAATCACAGCTTCCCGACTCTGGAATGATTTACCTCTGAGCATCAGACAGGCAAAATCATTATATATTTTCAAGCGACTCCTAAAACAACATTTTCACCCCACCTGAGCGCCGTGTAGTATTATTTCATCCTTTTTTTTTCCCCTTCTTCTTTTTTTTTTTTTTTTTTTTTTTTTTTCCCACCATTAATTTTCACATAAAATGGCCATATATATATATGTATGTAGTTATGTATGTATGTAGTCATGTATGTATATATTTTATGTATGTATGTATGTAGATAGGTATGTATGTATGCCCATATGTATTTATTAATATTATACTGTTTATACATTCTTATCTTATATTATATATTATTTTAATATTCATACCCCCTAACCCCCTTTTTCTCTCGCCTTTATTTCATATGCCTTAAGGTTGCCTGGAAGAGATCGCTGTTTTAGCGATAAGGTCGCCTCTTGTACATTTCTTGTTGCTACTGTTATCATTTGTTATATTTATAAGTATATTTTGGGGTGTACAATAAAGAATCTATTATTATTATTATTATATATATATATATATATATATATATATATATATATATATATATATATATATATATATATATATATATATATATATATATATATATATATATATATATATATATATATATATATATATATATATATATATATTATCGTATTAATCGTTGTCCTTAACTTTAATTCCGTGGATTATGATTAAAAAAATCCATCTTTTATATTCTTTTGTGTTACTGCAAGAGTATCAAAAATCCAGAGAAAGTTACCAAAGAAATATGTAGAAAATTAAATTCACCTTAGAAAACAAGAAAAAATATCCACATTACTTTCAATCAAAAATTTCAATCAAAGCTGCTAATATAAAAAAGTGAAAACTGAAAAACTTTATTGTTTAGAATGCCCTTGCGCAGTGGAAACAGAACTGCTTCCTGGCCAGCCACCGACTGGATCCGAAGAGAATGCTACGGCAGCTAACAAGTATGTTTTTTTTCTACATTTTTTTTTATGCCTGTCGTGGCGCAGTTTCTCAAGGATGTTACTGCAAGTGCGACAGGTTTAAGGTTTGATCTCCACTCGAGGATATGAAGTATTAAATATTTTTATTTGTTCGCACTGGTAACAAGGCGAGACACGCCGTCGGATTTCGCCATTTACAATGCAATGCCTCCAATTCAGCAGAAAGTGAAACAGGTGTCTTAACACTAAGTTTTCCATGTTCCCTACTACTATCTACCCTGCCCACATGGCAGGGTAGAAAGTAGGAGGGTACATGGAAAACCGTGAAACTAAAAAAAAATCTATTTTTATTTTACCTTTAATTCGTATTCTGAATAAAGCAAAAAATCCAAAGAAACTCGGAGCTTACTTTTTGTTTGAATTAAACACGACTGTAGATAATTCTTACGAGTTGTCTTTGGGTAGCGGAAATTTGTAAAAATCTCCCGACAGAGATGCTAACAACATAAATAACGTTGTAACAAGCGTATAAGAATTTCGACGGAGCTCGGTGAGAACGAATGGCTTAGTTGGTCAGAGCGCTGGAATGGTATTCCAGAGGCGCGGGTTCAAATCCTGCTTCGTTCAAAATTTTTATACGCTTTTTAAAATTTTAAAATTTAAGCTTAGTAACGACTGTAGACTCTGGTAGACAAATTGTAGTTTAAAATTCCTTCAACTCAAGACATATTGTTAGTCTGTACATAGAGTAGAAAATAGAAAAACAGAGTGTTTTGGCACTAGATTTTTTCTGTCCACCCTGATATGCGGGGAGCAGTATATTTAGCTGTCTTTAACCTCAAATTGTAAGTTATAAGTGACCGGTACGTTTGTCTGTAGCACCGTAACTCTTGAATAAATAAATGGTATGAAAGTGGTATTTTTAATCAAAAGCTATCATCGCGGTGGGTTATTAGTTAAGTTTTAGGAAAATATATACTCAAATAAGCGGTTAATATTTCATACAAGCGGGTAATATTTTAGCCGAGTGATTCCGGCTTAGAATAGGATCACCCTGGTACTGATGGTGTCGTAAGAGGCGACTAAAGTGCATGTGGTAGAGTCACGCTGTCAGCAATGACGACACGCATGGGCAGACTCGACCGGATTGTTACCACCCCCGGCATTTAAAACCGGCGTTAAGTAGTGGCTTCAGTCACTACGTTTGACATTGGATGATGTCGGGCCCCGGTGCCCATCCATCTTAAGGATCGGCAACGTTTCTGTAGCTCCTCAGGTGCTACACGGGGCCTTGGGCGACGGTGATCAGTTACTATCAAGTGACCCGTACGCTCGTTTTCCGTGTCTTCTCCATAAAAAAAAAAATATGTACATACGAACCCATAACCTGATGTAACATTTCAGGTTTTTATTATTTTTCAGAGAACGCATAGCAAGCAACGGAATGGTGTTTCCGTGGCGCGGCGCGAGATTACCGACTTTTCTAATACCCAAGCACTACAGCCTGTGGTTGCATCCCAATCTGACGACTGGAGAATTAAGAGGTAAGCAATGTGATTAATTTACTTCTATTAATAAAAAAATTAAGTGGGACGGAAAAGAGTATCTTAACACTAGGTTCCCAAGTTCCCTCAGCTTACCTGTAATGTACCGGAATTAGTGTGTATCTGGAAAAAATAATTGTACATATTTCATTTTCTTCCCACAGTCTACCGCGTTTACTACAGTCACAAGTTTCTGCTTCTGCGAAGCTACCTCTATATATAAATAAGTATTTTAGATATTAGCGTCAAATTGAAGATGTTTTTTTTATCAGATAACTAGGTAAAACGCGGCGTTGAGTTCCGCCGCTTGACACACATTGCTTCAAATTCAGCGAAAAGTGCGAAACGGTTTGGAGTGTCTTAACACTACGTTCCCATGTTCCCACTTTCCCACCGCAAAATGCTAAATAATAATTTATATAAAATGTTAATTTTCAGGTGAAGTCTCTATTGATTTCAAAGTAGATAGAGATACTACATTTGTAGTATTAAATGTCCGTGATATGAACGTGACGGAACGGGCTTTGTTCAAGACCGGGGGCTCTTTGGGGCCAAAAGTGGTGAAATCTCTGGACTACCCTCAAGCGGACCAAACTTATATAGAATTTAAGGTAACATTATTTATATAAGTTTAGATATTTTTTTGAGGTCTGTCGTGGCGTAGCGGCACAAGTGTGTAAATGTAAACGACGGGTTGTGGGTTCGATCCCCAGTCGAGGAAATGAAATATTTAATATTTTCAATTTTAATATTTAATGTTTTCATTTCTTCGCTCTGTTTACAAGGCAAAGTGCGGCGTTGAGTTCCGTCACTCAACACGCAATATCTAAAGTACGGCGGAAAGTGAAAAATGGAACGGAGTATCTAAACACTAGGTGCCCAAGCTGAGAGTAGATAATTTTACTGTTTTTAAAGTGTTAGTCCACACTTAGGAAAGAACAAAAATGAACGTACCAGAATTGGAACTCGCACCTCTTGGATTCCAAGAAGTGTTGTTTAACTTTAACTTATTTATTAATTAATAAATAAGTTTAAATAACTTTTATTGAGTAACACAATTTAAAAGTTTTTTAGAACCCCCGACCTCAACAAAAAATCCTCATTTTGGCAAAGTGCTTGTAACTTTTCAACTGCTAATCAGATTTTCATAAAACTTAGCTAAGAATTATAGCTAATTACAAGGCTATAAACTAATAAAAAACGGTACTCAAGTCTTTTAATTAAATCAGGAGTTACGATGTAACACACAGACAGATAAACAGACAGTTCAATCTTAAAACACCCCTCTTTTTGCGTTGGAGGTTAAAAATAAGAAAGTATTATTATTATTTCTATATTCGTCTATTTTTATATTGAATATATATTTTTTAATTCAGTTAAAAGTTTTTCTTGCAATAATTAAATTAATTGAAATTTATGACTTTTTTAACGAAATTAAAAAATTATATTTTTTTTCTTACAATATGTAAATTAATTAATGATTTTAATACACAAGCGTGTAGCTGTAAACGACATGTTGTGAGTTCGATCCCCACTCGAAGAAATTAAAAAAAAAATTTTGTTTCATTCCACTGGTAATAAAGCAAAGCGCGGCGTTAAGTTCCACCATTCAACACACAATGCCTCAAATTCGGCGGAAAAGAACGAAACGGAGTGTCCTAACACTAGGTTCCCAAGTTCCTTCCGCCTACTCTGCCATGTGCGGGATACAGCGTGAAGCTGAGGAGGATATTAATACTTGAAATGTATGTAGATGTTTATTATTTTGTTTTACGTAGGAAAAACTCCGACGCAGATACAATTACACTCTAAGTCTTCGTTTTATAACGAAATTGGATCGCAGCGACAAACAGCGGGGATTCTTTCTGACGGGAACAAACAGACAGTAAGTATTTTGAAACTGTCACAAACTGTCAAAAATATTTTTTTAATTTTCATTTATCGCCTTGAGTGGATAAAGTATTGCCATGGGTTTCGTCGCCTTCCAAATTATGATTATCCTAATCCTAAAATTCGTCGGAAAGTTGGGAACGGAAGTGTTTTATCGGGAACAGAGTGTTTTAACACTAGTCTCAAAATAAGTAATAAGTACTGAATACAGTGTAAACTAAAAGATAATAAACAAGAGAACCCTCTGCCGATTCTGTTCCCAAGTTTCTTCTACGTACCCTGCCACCTGAGAGGTACAGCGTGAAGCTGAAAGAAAAAAGACAATAAATTCCTCTGTCTATTCTGTCATCAAATTTCCACTGCCTACCCTGCCACGTACGGAATACAATATGAAACTGAAAAAAATAAGATCCTGTACTCATATCCTTTCAAGATCCTTCTTCATATCGAGGCCTGTCGTGGCGTAGCGGCACAAGCGTGTAACTGTAACCGACAGGTTCTGGGTTCGATTCCCAGTCGAGGAAATGAAATATTTTATATTTTCAATTTAAATATTGAATGTTTGACATTTCATCGCTTTGGTATAAGGAAAATACGGCGTTGAGTTTCGCCACTCAACACGCAATGCCTCAAATTCGGCAGAAAGTTGGGAACGGAAGTGGAATGGAGTGTCTTAACACTGGGTTCCCAAGTTCCCTCTGCCTACCCTGCCATGTGCGGCTCTGTTCACTACGGCACAAAGAGGATATTTCTTTTTTTTATCGTAACATTAGACTAACAAAACATTGTCTTCCAGTCGTTGCGCAGTATCGAGGTTTTGGTTGACTCACGCTCGCTCTGCATTCCCTTGTCTCGATGAACCACATTTGAGAGCAACTTTCAAGCTAACTATTGTTAGAGACCGGTATGTATTCATGTTTATAATTATATAGTATATTATGGCGTCATGTTTTTTGGAAATTATTTTTTAATACACTTTAGATATTAAAGAGCCCTGAGGCTTGATGTGACGCAAGGGCACAAGAAGGTGACCATAAACGACTGGTTGTGGGATCCATCCCCAATAGAGGAAATTAAATATTTATTGTTTTCATTTCTTCTCTCTAGTAACAAGGCAAAGTACGGCGTTTAGTTCCGCCACTCAACATAGAACGTGACAAATTCGGCAGAAAATGAGGAATGGAAGTGGAGCGGAGCTTGTTAACACTAGGTTCCCAAGTTCCCTCTGTCTACCTTACCATGTGTGGGATACAGCGTGAAGTTGATAAAATAAATAAACAAGAACAAATAATCTGACTGGAAACGTATGGACTTGAATTGGGATTAACTGATTCTATGAGGGCCCGATTGCTTACTAAAAATGAGCTCACTTTAGCTTAGTAATTCACAGATAAATTTAGTAGTGTCCTGACGGGAACGGAGTGCTTTATCATTACGTTCCCAGGTTCACACTCTCTGTCTTCTAAAATAAATAAATAATTTGTATATTTAAAACTATTTATATACTATAAACTATTTAATTTTTATTCACCTTATGTTGTTGCAATGGTAGAAGCTTTAATGATGATGAACTCTTGGTCTTCCAAACCAAATATAATTTTTTCTATTCGACACAAATTAAAGAATATGATCAAAGATTATCTCTAATATTATATATTTTTAATTATTATAAATATTATATATTTTAAATGAAAATATTTTTAACAAACTGATCTTGTGAATGTTGGTTTCTACCTTTTATGTACCTATAGACTACAGATTACTGTGAACTGTTCGAAACATAGGACCTTCTCAAAAGATATTTCTGAAAATGAAAATATAAAAAGATTGCGCGGCGTTGAGTTCCGCCACTGAACACGAAATACCTCAATTTCAAGCGGAAAGTGGGGAAAGGAACGGAGTGCCTAAACACTAGGTTCCTTACTTCCTTCTGCCAACCCTGCCATGTGCGGGATACAGCGTGAAGCTGATTATTGCGTTTAAACAGGTTTAATTTAAAGTTTTTAGACATATGTATTTATATTATTTAAGGCTATTTAATGTATGTTTTATAAATTTCCCAGTTTTCACGTCTCTTTGACTAACATGCCGATAGTAGCTACTGAAGAAGCTGGCTTTTATTTAGGACATAGATTGGTAAGTCATAATGTTCAATTAAGTTTATAATATTTAAACTAATCTAAGGCATCTTATGATGCAGGGGGTCAAGAGTGTCATTGTAAACGCGGATCACGAGTTCGATTTCCGCTCGATGAAAATGAAATAATTAATAATCATTTTTTTGTATTCGTGATGAGGCAAAACCTGGCGTTGAGATCAGCCTCTGAAGGCAATGTCTCCAGAATTTTGCGGAAGGTTGGAATAGGGAGTATCTTAATTGGAACGGAATTTTCTGACAATAGGTTCCCAGATTGTTTCTGGTCACCCTGCCAGGCAGACGGAAACTGAAACGTTTATGACACTCGACCACTGCTTGCCTCGCCTCTAAATAAAGAGGATTGTTCCTCTTTATTTAAGAGCGAGAAGCGTAAACGCTATATTTTTTCAGCATCACGAATATGTATGTATGTATGCCTCATATAAGAGATACCATAGGCAACGGGAACTTGGGAACCTAATGTTCGTTGCCACTTTTGACCAAATTTAATGTAATGCGTATCGAATAAACACTACGAGAAGATTATCTCAATTCTCTTGTTTAAAGTTACAAGACGAATTCGCAACTTCACCGCCCATGGCTCCACACATGATGGCGCTCGCCGTCTGTCGTCTCCAACGACGTTCAGTGACCAGCGAGGTCGCTGTCACTGCGCCACCGGCGTCACTGGCGTCGCTGGCCACTGAGTCACCAGACGTAGTGACCCCGCCGCTGGAAGTTAGCTTATATAGCGATAAGCAAGTGATTTTGGATGAATCTGGGTGAGTTTGTTAATTTTAGTTTTTTTTTTACAGGTTCATCTTGGGAACCTAATATTAAGAGATTCCATTACAATTAACGTACATTTGTGCCCCACGATTTCCGTCGAATTGGAGGTATTGCGTGACGTATGACGGAGCTCAGCGCCGCGCCTTGCCTCGTTACCAACTGAAAAAACGAAAATATTATTTAGCAGCAGAGGGAACTTGGGAACCTTGTATTGTCGCACGCTTGCGTCCTTGCGCCACGACAGGTCTTAATTATATTATAATATTTTTGTTTCTAGGCCATTATTAGAGTGGGTGCAGAAAACTATCCAGCTTTTTGCTTTCGAATTGAATACTTCTTACCCGTTACCTAAATTTGGTAAGTGTGCTTACCTTATTATAGGTAAGTTACGTTAATTATTATATATTTCTAAGTAAATTGATGTTTATTGTTTTTAGCTTCATATATATATATATATATATATATATATATATATATATATATATATATATATATATATATATATATATATCCTATACAGAGCAAGGTAGGGAGGGAAACTTCGGAACCTAGATTAAAAACACTCCGTTCTCGTTAAGATTCGTCGATAATATCACGGAAAGTGGGAAATGAAAGTGTCATTTCCGACATTCCGTACCTTTGTCGACGAATGACAAATTTGCCTTCTTACCATCAGAACTTTACTTACTACTTTTTAGATACTTTTAGTTTGGCTGGAATGGACAATCTTTTACGCTTTCAGTCGCAAGATGAAACACAATTATTCTCTAATCTAAAATTAATATTATTAATAAATATTTTTTTCAGACATAGTAGTGGTGGAAGGAGGATCTCAGTACTCAGAGGGATGGGGGCTCATCACGCTAGCGCCCTCCATGCTGAGTGATACTAAAGTCATTGCTAGGCTCTTGGCACAGCAGGTAACTATATTACTATATTTTTACTTTTTAACGGGGTATTCAGAGAAAACCTGGTATTAAGACACGCTGACTTAGCGCAGTGACTCAAGCGTTAGACTGGAAACGCAACAGCTTTTCGGTGTGATACACACTCAAGGAAATCAAATTAAATATTTAATGTTTACATTTCTTAATAATAAGGCGAAGCGCGGCGTTGAATTCCGCCACTCAAAACGTCATGCATGACTTAAGATTTTGGTGGAAAGTGAGGAACGGAATTGTTATAAGAGGAGCAGTGTGTCTTAACTTAAGGTTCCCTATGAATACAGCGTGAAGATTAAAAAAATGTATTTAAAAAAGTGATAGTAATAATTAAACGACTTTCTTGACAATGATACTATAATAGACCGGGCGTATTCAAGCTATTCCTAAAGCTCTTTTCTCTCTGGTTTTCCTGCTACGCTACGATGACAAAAAAATAAATAAAAAAAATTAACTTTCAGTGGTTCGGAGGCCTAGTATCCCCAAGATGGTGGAGCTCCCAGTGGCTGCTCGAAGCCCTAACTTCCGTCTTGGGGGAGAAGGCGCCAGCCATCAGCGGAGCGCCCGCTGAGAGACAACAGGACGCTTTATTGTTGGACCACGTCCTACCTGCTTTGAGGTCAGTGGAGAAACATTTATAACTAAAAACCTCCAATACAAAAAGCTCTCAAATGAAACAAGACCTGGTAATCTTAAAATGGCTGGACATAGTGGCTGAGTATACTCTCGGTTAATTCGTTTATTCGTTCCGGTTGAATAAACGTTTCAAGAGGAAAAAAAAAATAAATCGGTTCATCTCTTTACGAGTTGCGATGTCTTGTTGATTATCACATACAGACATACAGATACATCATTCATTCATCATCACTCATTGTATATACGTCAGATTTACAACTCCTCTTTACAGAGATGTTTCATTAGAAAATGCAACATTTAATCTGTGTCCGTCCACAGTTATTGTTATACATTTTTTTTTTCACTCAGCTTCACGCTGTAACCCGTACATGATCGGATACAAGGCAGAGAGATATATTAGAAATCTAGTGTTAAGACACTCTTTTCCTAATAACGTTTAAGTTTTTCTCTGATGCATTTCGTGTTTCGCCTTTTAATTACGGCGAAGAAATGATTATATTAAATATTTCCTATCCTTGAATGGGAGACACACACCCTGTCAAGTTTGCTAACGTTGTAATGGAAAATATAAATTGACATCTTTCTTATTGTTGAATACTGTAGTGATGCCAACTAAAAGGATTTTCCCTTTTCTAAGTGAAGATGAATTTCTTTTCTTTTTTTTTTTTGGAAAACGTACAAAAATATAAATGTAACAGAATTTGTACCCACGATTCCACGTCGTCAAACTGGTCAGACTGCTTGATCGGACTTAGTTCAAATTTCTATACGTTTTTAAAAAAGCCCTGCTCATCGCGGTGGTTCTTACTTACTCAACTTCACGTTGTATTCCGCACATGGCAGGGTAAGCCGAGGGAACTTAGAACCTAATGTTAAGACAAGACACTTCGTTCTGTACTTCACTTTTTCCAACTTTCGTAAAAAATATATAAGAACCATTTTCTTTACTAATGTTTTATGAAAATTGATGATGAGCAACAAGTTCTTTGCCAAGATCTTTATTTTGGCAAAGAATTTGTTAATCTTAGTAATTTTTTGAGTTTTTAATATTTAAAATTTTATTGAGATTTCAATTATATACAACCTTTAAACATGTAAAAAATATAAAAGAGTTTCTTTTTATATAGATTAGATTCGAGCTATTCAGTCCGAGCAGTTGCATCACCCAGATTGGAGAAAGCTGATATTGAATCTGCTACCGATGAACTTTCATTACATAAGGTAACCTTTTTTGGTTAGGGACAGCATGAACTATTCTATTTTCTTCTTTTCAGCTTCACACTGTATCCTACTCAGGGTAGGGTAGACAGTGGGAACCTTGTATACTCCGTTCCGTTGCCCACTTTCCGCCAAATTTTAAGCATAGCGTGTTGTGTGGCGGAACTCTTAGCATTTCGGAAGAAATAAAAAATATTATCTTTTTACTTGAAAATATTTAAAATCTTTTTTTGAGTAAGGATCCGAGAGCCTGTCTTGTTTACAGCTACACGCCTGTATCCTTGCACCATAACAGGCCTCTTATTCTGCTTTCTGCAGTCCAATTCTTAAGTTATTGAATTTGTTTTGTTTCGGTTTGAAACGGAACGGAGTGTCTTTGAGGGATGCAGCGTGAAGCTGAGAGATAGAGTATTAGTGATGTGAAAACAGCGTTTCACTAGAATTACGCTGTACTCGAATAGGAGAACTGAGAAATTATAATAATTAATTCCCTGAGTGGGAATTGATCGTTATCCATACAGAGTTCAGCATTGGATTACGTCATTCAACACCCAATATTTCAAAATTTCCAGAATCCAGTTCTTTTATACTGATCCCATCTACCTTGGCGGATATATGTATGTGGAATAAATTAATAAATTAGTAATTTTAACAAATATACTATTCTATACTCATATCGTGTTCAGGGTGCAGCAATAGTAAGTATGGCGATAGAAGCAGCTGGACAAGAAGCAGGTCGAGCTGCTCTATCGCGGTTACTGAGGGACCACCACGCTGCTAGCGCTGATGCTAGGTGAGTTTTTGTAAATTAAAATAAAAAATATGTCAAAATATTAAAAGTATCAGTTTTTTTAAGTCTTCAAAAAATTTTAGTAAGTCTTGTCCTAAAAATTGTTACTTTGCTAATGAAATATAAATTTTATTGTAAAAAAATATATTACTTCGTAACCAAATCATTATTTTCATAACGTATACTCATTAACTTTTAAGCCAATAATTAATTTCATAACGTATTCATTAATTTCACACTACAATCATTAACGTCAGGGACCTCTGGCGAGCACTACAGCGTGATGGGGACGAGGCGCCCCCACACGCGTGGGACGGGTGGTGCGAGCGGGCGGGATACCCACTGCTGTGCGCGAGGGTGGTGGGGGACGATGTTGTTGTGAGACAGGAGAGGTAAATATAATAATGATGTTTATGATTATTGATCCTTATGTATATGACCTTTGGTATCTATTTTATAATTTTCGCTTATTCTTTTTTTTTTGGCTTCACGCTATGTTCCGCACAATGCAGGTTAGGCAGAAGGTGCTTGGGAACCTAGTGTTAAGACGTTCCGTTTACCACTTTCCGCCGAATTTGAGGTGTTTAGTGGTGGAACTCAACGCCGCTTTACCTTTTTACTAGAGTGAAGAAATAAAAACATTAAATATTTAATTTAAAAATATTAAATATTTCATTTCCTCAAGTGGGGGGAAATGGGATTGAACTTAAAACCTGTTGCGTTTAAAGTTACACACTTGTTGTATTTTTCGTAATTTTTATTATTATACTTTTCAGATTCGTAATGACTGCAGACCCGCCGGATCCGGAGCCAGTGATTTCAAACCACCTCCTCACCTTCGACCTACGAGCTGAACTCGAGGACCTGTTCTTTGAGCCTGGTATCTATAAATTTTAACTAACTCCTGCCTCCAATTTAGTTTCTGGGTACTTAATGAACCATTGCAATGCTTCTATTCATGTAATTTTACGCATATCCTTATTTTTCTTCTCCAATCTAGATTATCCTTGTTCTTCACCAAATGTATGAATTATACATCATAATAACGTTAACTCTAAAAATATAATTTAAGAATTTATCATCACGCTGAACATCTTTTCTTGGGCGACATGACTCGATTAAGAAAACCTTAAAATATGTAATAAATTGAATTAGAGGCCTGTCGTGGCGCAGCGGCACAAGAGTGTGACTGTAACCGACAGGTTCTGGGTTCGATCCCCAGTCGAGGAAATGAAATATTTAATATTTTAAATTTAAAATATTTAATGTTTCATTTCTTCGCTCTGGTAAAAAGGCAAAGCGCGGCGTTGAGTTCCGCCTCTCAACACGCAATGCCTCAAATTCGGCGGAAAGTGGGGAAAGGAAGTGGAACGGAGTGTCATAACACTAGGTTCCACTTCCGTTCCCTCTGCCTACCCTGCCTAGTGCGGGATACAGCGTGAAGCTGAAAAAATATGTAATAAATTGCCCGTGTTAGATGCTCTCTTTTTATCTGCGCCAAGTTTGATAAGTTTCCTTAGGTATTCTTTCTTATGAAACTAAATTGAATTATTTAGGAAAAAAATGACTAAGTTTTTTATTATGGAAAAGACGTACGGGTCACCTGATGATGAGTGATCACCGTCGCCCACGGCCCCGAGTACCTCCAGGGTCTTTTAAGTTTTTTTAAGATTCAGTGTTCTCCTGTTCTGCATTCAATTTTCAAGAGATTGCGTGTTGAAGGGCGAAATTGAACACCACATTTTGTCTACCAGAGTTTGAAAATAAAAATAATGTATATATTCTTTTGAGATAAGAATCAACCCACCAACATTATATAAAATTTTCGTTTTTTTTTATAAATCTTTTTTTTTTCTAATAGACTATATGAAAATTGTTAAGAGTTTTGATTTATTTTATACAGCTCATTTTATGCCACACCTGCTAGGTGCAGACATGGGAACCTTGTATTGTAAAGACAATTCCATTCCTCACTTTCCACAAGAATCATTGCGTGTTAATGCGAAACTTAGCACCTCTCTTTGACTTTATACAAGAGCGAAGAAAAAAAAATTGAATATTTTTTTTAGCTTTACGCTGTTTCCCGCGCGAGGCAGGGTGGGCAGAGGGAACCCGGTAACCTAGTGTTAAGACACTCCGTTCCACTTCCGTTCCCCACTTTTCGCCGAATTTGAGGCATTGCGTGTTTAGTGGCGGAACTCAACGCCGCGCTTTCCCTTATTACCAGAATTAAATATTTATTAAATATTTAATTTCCTCAAGTGGGATCAAACCTAAAGGCTGTTGGGTTCACAGTCACACGCTTGAACCCCTGCCCCATAACTGGTCTCAATATGAATGCCATTGGAAATATGTATTTTCCTTAGAAAACTTCACCGAAATAACCGAAGAAGATTTAAACGCAACAACAACAACAACACCCCTCCCAACAACAACTACGACAATAAAAACAACAAAACCTCCGCCGATGCCCAAATGGGTCATTCCAGTAACGTTCTCAGTGGGACCCATCGTCGAGGAGGAAATGGAAAATATTACTAAATTATGGAAGAACAGCACGGAGAGTTTGCAGAATGGGACTTGGTGAGAACTATTTTATTAACTTTATATTTTTATTATTACATAAAGAAATTGAGGTTAGTTAATAAAATAGTGTAATTCTAGCGGACGAAGCCGCGGTCGCAGGTCGTTAGTATCATATATTTTGATTACTCAGCTTCACGCTGTATTCTGCACACGGCAAGGTAGGCTGAGGTAACTTGGGAACCTAGTGTTAAGACACTCCGTTGCACTTTCATTCCCCACTCTCCGCCGAATTTGAGACATTGCCGTATTTTGCCTTACTACCAGAGCGAAGAATTTTTTTTTTTAGCTTCACGCTTTATCCCGCACTTGGTAGGGTAGGCAGAGGGAACGGAAGTGAAACCTAGTGTTATGACACTACGTTCCACTTCCGTTCCCCACTTTCCGCCGACTTTGAGGCATTGCGTGATGAGTGGCGGAACTCAACGCCGCGCTTTGCCTTATTAACAGAGCGAAGAAATGAAACATTAAATATTTAAATTGAAAATATTTTAATATTTCATTTCCTCGACTGGGGATCGAACCCAGAACCTGTCGGTTACAGTCACACTCTTGTGCCGTTGCGCCACGACAGGCCTCAGATTTAAACATTAAATATTTATTAAATCTTTCTTACCAATATTATTCATCGCTGTTTTCGTTCAGGTACGACATTGTCAACGACACAAAACACACGTCCAAATGGTTGGAAAACGTCACGTATTTGATTTGGATGAACGATACTGAAAGTATGTATTCAATTTTTTTTTAAATTTATTTTTATACTACTACTGCTTTTAACTTCATGTTCATATTTATACTCTACTCTACCCAGTTCCCAGATGGATCTCGAGCTGTACATTGCAGGGTAGGCAGAGAAAACTTGGGAACCTAGTGTTAAGACACTCCGTTCAGCTCCCCAATCTCTCACACTTAATAAAAATATATTTTTTTAAAACAAGAAAAACATAAAAAAATATGAATAAATAAAAACAAATGTATTTTCTTTCAACTTCACAACACAAAAATATATATGCTATACTTTTCTATAAATAAATTCTACCATTTACTACTACAACTTTATATTTACTACCATTTTCTACCATTCCCAGTGGTCATACCGGAGCTCGGGAAACATAAATGGGTGCGATATAACGTCGGGGCGAGAGGACTGTATCGTGTCGCGCCTCAGGACAGAAACGTTGGGGAGGTATATAAAGATAAATTATATGTTTCGTTTTTGTTATTAATATTATATTTACAGATTATTTATAAGTGTTTTGTTATGGCACAGACAGATATACTATTGAGGCCTGACATAGGCCTGTCGTGGCACGTGGGTACAAGCGTGTGTCTGTAAACGTTGTGGGTTCGATTCACAGTTGAGTAAATAAAATGTTTAATATTTTTAAATTAAATATTAAATGTTTTCATTTCTTCGGTCTGGTAACAAGGCAAAACTCAATGTTTAATCCTGCCGCACAACACGCGAAGCCTCAAAATCATACGGAACGGAGTTTCTTAACAGTAGGTTCTCAAGTTTCCTCTTCTTACCCTGCTATGATCGGGATAAACGCTTTAAAGCTTATCAGTCTCGTTAAAAGTTTTCGCTACAAACATACACACATACATAAATACAAACTTATATACGACCGAAGAGCGTTATAAAGTGTTCGATTCTCTTCTCAGTCAGCAGAATCAGCAGCGAAGAGAGCAGAGGAGTTATATGAGAGTGGAGAACCTGCGGAACGAGCTCTTCTATTGGACGATGCCTTTGTTTTAAGTCGAGCTGGAAGACTACCAGCTAGCCGAGCTATAGCAGCTGCTGGTAAGATGCTTATTTAAGTTGAAATATAAATAAAATTGAACGTAGCGGCATATGAACCAGTGATTTTTGGAATTCGCCACGCTCTAACCACTAAGCCGTACGTTCTCATTACACTACGTCGACTTTTCATTCCCAAGTATGGATTAACAGTATAAAAATGGTAAAATTAATCTATATATGTTCTTCACTTTCCATCTACTTTTACATACATGAAATATTATCATTTTCCCCGAATGTGTATCAGTAGAGTAGTCATTCTTCTTCTTTCTTTTTTTCAGCTTCACGCTGTATCACGCACATGTGAGGGTAGGCAGAGGGGACTCGGGAACGTAGCGTTAATACATTTCTTTCCGTTCCCCACTATTTTTTAATAATTTGTTATAATATTTTTCTATAAAAACAGTAATATAATAACACCCAAACTTAAATTTAAAAAGCGTATAAAAATTTTGAACGAAGCAGGATTTGAACCCGCGCCTCTGGAATACCGTTCCAGCGCTCTGACCAACTAAGCCATTCGTTCTCACCGAGCTCCGTCGAAATTCTTATACGCTTGTTACAACTTATTTATGTTGTTAGCATAATTTGTAAATTTGTAAAAATCGTCCCTACAGAGATGCTAACAACATAAATAAGTTGTAACAAGCGTATAAGAATTTCGACGGAGCTCGGTGAGAACGAATGGCTTAGTTGGTCAGAGCGCTGGAACGGATTTCCGGAGGCGCGGGTTCAAATCCTGCTTCGTTCAAAATTTTTATACGCTTTTTAAATTTAAGTTTAGTATTTCCTGTCCTAAGTGTGGAATAACACTTTAAACATAGTAAATATAACAACACCCACTTTGTTGAACATTGCAGCCCATCTGACAACAGAGCGCCACTGGGCTGTATGGAGAGTGGTAGTGACTCATCTCTCATGGTGGAGGGAACTGCTCCGTGTGTCAGCATCTGGACCCCATCTCCAAGAGTTGCTGAGTACTCTTCCCCCGACCCTGGCTTTGTATTCCAATCAGGAGTTGTCTGATCCTGGAATTGATGAAGATCAGCTGTAAGTATTAGTTATATAGAAACAAGGATTACTCGGCTTCACGCTGTATCCCGCACGAGGCAGGGTAGGCAGAGGGAACCCGGGAACCTAGTGTAAAGACACTCCGTTCCACTTCTGTTCCCCGAACCCAGAACCTGTCGGTTACAGTCACACTCTTGTGCCGCTGCGCCACGACAGGCCTCAGGATTATGTAATAATATTATAAAAGTGAATGTTAGTTTGTATGGATAGTTTTTCCACTTTCCAGCTAAAACTACTGACCGGATTTAGATGAAACTTCACTGTAATATAGCTTATACATTAGATTAACACATAGATAATTTATGTAATGAAACATCTATAGGATCACTTGTAAACCGAATTGTTGGCGTAGCGACGCTTGCCGTGGCGACGGGTAACCACGCTATCTATACTAATATTATACAGAGGAAACCTTTGTATTTTTGTATGTTTGTCTGGACCTATACCTAGACCTACTGGACCGATTTCAAAATTTCTTTTACGATTACTTAGAGGGACTCTTCTGAATCCGTATAGGCTATATTTTATCCCGGAAAATAGATAGGATTTTTCGTGGTAGTGAAAATTGTGGAGTAAGTCGACGAAAAAACTGCCGTATGTTAGCGATTCTCGCGAACGCTGCCTAAATGGTTAGAGATGTATGGTTGATTTGTATAGAAAAGTTGTAGAACTCAATAATGCCTACAAAAAAGTCCGCGATAGTATAAACCAAACATTTATATTTTAGCCATTATAACCAATTTTCCATAGAATAAAAGTAATTAAAATTATTAGCCTAAGTTTATTGATCATATTATCGTCAAATATTAGTCCTTATCCAAATAAACTATTTATTGAGCAAGATTGTTTCAATAGCTATAGGTTACTTTTTATTTTATTCTAATCGGACTATCAAAAGATATTACGAATTTAAAATTGTAATTGGTATTAAAATGAATGATGGCCGCCGGCCGATATATGTCGCACGGCGAAACAGCAAGGGGAGGTGGAGGTGGATGCACATCTATGAAGCAGGTTGCCTCGTATTTTCTCATTAGGCTATATTTAATTCCTGTAATAATATTATCTTTTATGCATATTACTTGTACATACATGATGTTTCACATCTGCCAGGCGTCCCATGACGGCTATTTTTTTTTTATTTTGGCTGTATCAATTATCTTAGACGGGCGACGCCGGAAATGTAGGATGTGTAGGTGTCTGTACTTATTTTTTTTTTTTCAGAATCTTGAGAATCTAGAGTTGAAAGACTCCGTTCCGTATCCCAGTTTCCGTGTAACTTGAGGCCTTGCGTATTAAATGGTTTTAATGATATCAGATACGGACGCTGTATCCCGCACGAGGCAGGGTAGGCAGAGGGAACTTGGGAACCTAGTGTTAATAAGACACTCCGTTCCACTTCCGTTCCCCACTTTCCGCCGAATTTTGAGGCATAGCGTGTTGAGTGGTGGAATGACTCAATGCCGCATTTTGCCTTGTACCAGAGCGAAGAAATGAAAACATAAAATATTTAAATTAAAATATTAAATTTTTCATTTCCTCGAGTGGGGATCGAACCCACAACCCATCGGTTACAGTCACACGTTTGTGCCGCTGTGCCACGACGGACCGGACATGAACACGTTTATTTTGCCTAGCTTCATTTAGTAAATCCAATATCGCCGTCTATATATTTAATGTGATCAAATTCAGAAACTTCTGTACTCCGGAACTCAGCGTCGTTCTTTTTCGTTACCACATGACGATGAAATGAAAATAATATTATTTTTCCGATGAATAACGAATTTACAGTAAGACGCTGCACCATAAAAACCACTTTTTTATTTTGACTATTTATCTATTTATAAATCAAATTTCTCTCTTTACAGTTGGCTAAGCGGAGCTCTCCTGACAGCTGGAGTGGAATGGGGAAATGAAAATGTGACCAATCAGGCTTTGGAGTTGTTCGAAGCTTGGATGAACGGAAATGAAACTATTCCGGAAATATATCAAGAAGTAAATATACATATAATGTTTTTTTATTGTTTGGCGTTATTTTTTAGCTTAACGTTGTATCTCATATCTAGATGAGTACTCAAAGGGAACCTGAGAAGCAAGTGTATATTTCTAATATAAATATAAACATATTCGTTTCCTAGTTTCCGTGGAATTATGGAAGTATTTTGTGATGAGTGGCGGAACTCTACGCCGGACTCGCCTCGTGCCTCGTTACCTGAACTATATAATGAAAATAATAAATATTTATTTATTATTACGCTGTATCCCACTTGGGAACCTAGTGTTAAGACACTCCGTTCCACTTCTGTTCCCCACATTCCGCCGAATTTGTGGCATTGCGTGTTGAGTGGCGCAACTCAACGCCACGCTTTGCCTTATTACCAGAGCGAAGAAATGAAACATTAAATATTTAAATTGAAAATATTTTAATATTTCATATCCTCGACTGGGGATCGAACCCAGAACCTGTCGGTTACAGTCACACGCTTGTGCCGCTGCGCCACGACAGGCCTCTATATTTAATTTCCTCAAATGATACTTGATCCCACCATCTGTCTACCCTTGTGGTCCCGCACCACGACTAGCTCTAAGCGAGGCCACTTTCCACTGGCTTCAGTAGAGACAACGCCTCAATTAGGGATGAAAAACTGACCTATCTGTTTGTGTGTCGTATGGCACTGTATCTCCTGAATAAATGATTCAATTTGAGGTTAGATTATATTAACTAAAGGCCTTGTTCATCGCGGTGGTTCTTAGCTATGCTATATATGGTACTATTTCATCAAAATCGTATTAGCAGTTTAAGATATATTCAACCACTTTGCTAAGTTGAAGAAGTGAAAAAAAATGCAACCCACACAAGGTTTTAAAAAATGAAATATGGAGGCCATGAGTTGTTTTTGTTTAAGTTCGTTTCGTTTTCCAGGCAGCCTTCACAGCAGGTATACGACATCACGGAGAAACTGCTTGGCGAGCTTGCTGGAGGGCTTTACTGTCTTCTTACAAAGCCCCGAGGCCAGTGTTGAAACACTCTGCGTTACTCTCCGCTTTGTCGTCAGCTGAGGATGATTGGTTGTTGTATAGGTCAGTACTTGTTAGTTACCTTTTCAGTTTCACGCTGTAACGTACACATAGCATAGTAGGTAGAGGGCACTTGGGAAATTAGTAATGAGACAGTCCGTCCCCATTAAGGAGCTTTGCGTGAAGAAATGAACATATTAAATGTTTCATTTCTTCGAGTGGAGATCGAACCCACTGCCTGTCGCGTTAACAGTTGTGCCTTTTGTGCCTCTGCGCCACGACAGACTTCAAGGCCTTGTTAATATGTCGGGTCATAAAATAGATAGATACGTAATCATAATCATAACAATTCAAGTTTGACGTAGGGTATTTTTTAAGTAAGCTCGCTTTATTTTTGATACTGTGTAATATTATTTGTTTATTTCTATTTAGATTTGCGTACACGGTGTTATCGAGTGAAGCGCAGAGAGGGCGCGAGTGGAAGCTGTGGGTGACCGCGTTATGTGCGGGAGTTTGTAGGTTTGTATAGACAGTATTTTTTTACTATGTTTTAAAGTGTTATTCCACACTTAGGACAGAAAATACTAAACTTAAATTTTAAAAAGCGTATAAAAATTTGCTTAATTTGCAATAAGTTGTAACAAGCGTATAAGAATTTCGACGGAGCTCGGTGAGAACGAATGGCTTAGTTGGTCAGAGCGCTGGAACGGTATTCCAGAGGCGCAGGTTCAAATCTTGCTTCTTTCAAAATTTTTATACGCTTTTTAAAATTTAAGTTTAGTATTGTATAGACAGTGTTTGTTTTTGTGTTAATAGTTATACAACTATAAGGGTGTCACTCTGAAACCCCGACAGTGACGCGCAATGCTGAATTGCATAACAAGAACTACCACGTCGCCTCTCCTCACCAACTCCACTCCACTCTTACCCGAGATAAATCCTATTACGTCAAGCAATCCATTATCAATATTGTGGTTACTGATCCTTTTGGAGATATAGGTTGCCGGCAATAAAAGGGATCCAGTTATAAGAGCTTAGACCGGATGTCGATCGAATTAGCCAAAACAGTCATGAATCAACTGGAAGGCATCAGGCAAAGCAGGAAAATTTCCATTACCACCAAGTTGAGAATGGTCCGGACATTAGTCTTCTCGACATTTCTATATGAATCATGGACAATTAAAAAAAAGAACAGACCTAAAAAGAGAGACAAAAGGACCAGTACATCTATCATTGAGCAGCCTCAGATTAAAAATAGGCTCTCAACTTTTTGTCAAAGGATTCTTGGCTACTTTGGTCACATTGGATATCAGTCACCAGACAACATTGATAGACTGATAGTTATCGGAAGAGTAGAAGGGAAAAACTTTTGCGGCAGAGCTCTTAGCCGTTGATGTGATCAAGTTACTCCACATAGTTATCTCTCAATAACATCTACCTTAAGAGAAGCAGAAAAACGAGACTAGTGGAAGCCGACTACCTAAACACCCATGAAGGAATTCCAAGGGCACGACCATTTAGTCATGATGGTGACGATGGGGACAGGCCTCGATAGTAATAATAATATATATTTGTATTTCCTAGATGGCGCGGTGCTGCGGGGATATGGCGTATATTAAACATAACAACGCTACCGCCTGAAGCGTTACAAGCGGCTGCGCGATGCTTACATCAACCTGGAGATTATTATAGAGTAAGTATTTAATTAAAATATGTTATGCCCTAGAGCGGGTTCCCAGACTTTCCCCTTTTATAAACTTATTACATTTGCGACCCCTTTTTAGGTATTACATTCATATACATACGTCGCGTTATAATTAACAACGCTATTTAAGAATACTAGGTTCCCGGGTTCCCTCTGCTTACCCTGCCTCGTGCGGGATACAGCGTGAATCTGAGAAAACATAAAAAAAAAGTTATTAAGAACTAATTTAGTTACAAAAGACCTTTTCTTAGGGATTTTTAAAGTAAATATTTTTATAAATACTTGCTAAGAAATGATCAATAATAAAAGCAAATATTAGAAAATCGTACGTTAATTTTGAGAAATCGAACGGAGTGTCTCAACTCTGGGTTCCCAAGTTCCCTCTGCCTGCCCTGCCATGAGCGGTATATATAGCGTGAAACTTAAAAATAACAAATAAGTATAAATAGGTTATCTTTGACCATACTTTTATATGTTTCTGATGCTGATTTTAAATTTAAATAGTAAATAAATACAATGTGTTTCTTAAAATATTTATTTTTCAGTTCAAGGAGCTATTCGAAGATCTACATGGAGCATCATTAGCGCTGGATACGATAGCGTTAAACGCCGCGTGGGTATCCCGAGCGGACGCTGACTTGCTGGCGTACTTTAACGCTGTGAACAGACGAGGGGATTAAGTTTATTTATTTTTATCATTGTACTTAAAAATCATTCTTACAATATAGATCAAGTTTCGTTTTCCAATTAGCCATTTTTTTTTAGACACTAAATCTAAGTTTTGGAGTAACAAAGTCTTGTTTTTAAACTTCAAAATCATCTTTTTCGAGATTTCATTAACTTTCAGGGTAAATTTAATTCATAAAATAATGAATTTGAATTTGATAATCCATATACATATATAATATATGAAACTTTTAAACTGTCATTCCAAGTGGTATAAGTTGTTTTCACTATGAATAGCTAATTTCCAATAAATAAATGTAAAAATTTTTAACAAAAAATATAATTTCAGTTGTTAAAACTAAATAACAATAAAAATGTTGTTTTATACAAAACAATGTGTGTTTGAACACTAGGTTCCCAAGTTCCCACTGCTTGCCATGTGCGGGGATACAGCGTGAAAAAGAAAACAATATATATTAAAATTTTAATTTTTGTCTTAATACTTATACCATTTTTGGAATTGCATCAAAAATATTCTCTATTAATACAAGTAAATAACAAATTAATACACATTTTTTATCTGTAAATGTCACATCATAACATTTTAATTTAAATGTCTACCGTTTAGTTTTATCTACTTATGTAACCTTTTTGATGTATAATCTGTATTTTATTTAAAAATTCAATATAAAATGGAAAACCAAAAAGTCTGTACTATAAAGCAGCTTATGCACGCTTAATATTATTATTATTTTTTTTTTTTTTTTTTCAGCTTCACGCTGTATCCCGCACTAGACAGGGTAGGCAGAGGGAACGGAAGTGAAACCTAGTGTTATGACACTCCGTTCCACTTCCGTTCCCCACTTTCCGCCGAATTTGAGGCATTGCGTGATGAGTGGCGGAACTCAACGCCGCGCTTTGCCTTATAACCAGAGCGAAGAAATAAAACAATAAATATTTAAATTGAAAATATTAAATATTTCATTTCCTCGACTGGGGATCGAACCCAGAACCTGTCGGTTACAGTCACACTCTTGTGCCGCTGCGCCACGACAGGTCTCTTAATATTATTGTAAAAACATTTTACACATTATACATACATACTATACGACCACTATAGTGACTTCAAATTCGATGGCTGTAGATACTGTTCTCAGTCGGGGACGATTACATATAAATTATTGTGAACTTTCCGCTCTATTAAGACATAATATGGCGTTCAGTTCCACCACTTCCAGTCACAAGACACAGACTGTCTATAATTCGTGAAGAATACTTTCTTAGGTGTTTCTATCCACCCCACATTTTACGTAAAAAAATAATATATAAAATGATATATTACGCGTGTGTAGGCGGCTTTATATTATATTAGATGTAACGCTGCCTTTGTAGAATAAATGTATGAACATTCGTTACCATTAACTCACTATATCACAGTTAATCACGCACTTATATCTATTTATTATTAAATATTAGATTTATATGAAAATAACGGTTTTGAGCACAGCTATATTAAAATTCTAAAACAGGTTGACACTCTTTTTTTGTAGGGTTCTGTACATCTAAAATGAAAGCAATAGTCTTCCATAAGAAGTTGTCATTTAATTTCTCATCCGTCTGTTCGTTTGTGAAGACATATATTTCGAGATCATGTGAGATATTAGAGTTGGGGTGCAGAAAACTTGGAGCAAAAAAAACTCTAAGTTAATGCAATCAAAAGATACGATTATTTATGCTGGTTTTTGTTGCATTTTTGTGTGAAAATAAATTCATTAGCGTATACTGTGCCACTAGCGGTAGACCTATAATTATGAAATTAGATAACAAATGATGAAGTACAGATAAACTGAAAAATCTAAAATAAAATGGAAAACATCCAATAATATTTATAAAACAGATAAAAGATCTATCACACGCCTACAAGTATAGGTAATTTCAAAAATAATGATGTACAGACGCTTGCAATATTAAATTTGTCGACTTTTTTATGTTACACTTCCGGTTAACCTAAAACCTATGTGGAACCTTCGGTAAAGGTATTCGACCAGTTTTTTTATATGAATCTAATATTTATGTCATTTTTAATATAAACATGTAGTGATTATTCTTCAAGCGCTCATAAAATTCCTATACATTTATTAGTAAATAGTCTAAGAGACAGTTGTTTTTAATTTTATGTATCGAATTTATAATTTAATATGTATTTTTTTCGTGTGTACGCAGATAAAGAACAACTATTTCTTGGATTACTTTTTAATGCTTAATTTATCATATCTTTAATGTAGCAATTAATAATATTTAGTTATTTTATTAAGAATTGATTAAAATATAAGTCATTTTAGTACAACAATCGATTTTAACAAATATACAGACTAAAAAACATTTTTATAAAACATCATATATGTGTAAAAACATGCGTAAAAATATTTTTATTCAATTTTAGTACATTCTTAGTTCGAATTGAGGCAAATGCGAAATTGATTTTGAATATTACATTGTTTAAAACAAATATGTAATATATTTTACGTATAATTGAAAAAAAAAGATATTCATTCTCTTCATTAATATTTAAAAAGTGTCACTAAAACAAAAAAAAATAGCTTCACGCTGTAACCGTGGCGGAGAGAATTTGAGAGCCTAGTGTTAAAATACTCTGTTCCGATCCCCATCGACATTTAAATATTTTTAATGAAAAAATCCTTCATTATTAATATAATTTTATAAAAAACTAAATATTTTATATTTTCATTTCCTCGCTCTGGTAACGAGGCAAAGCGCGGCGTTGATTTCCGCTACTCAGACTTAAATTCTGCGGAGAGTGGGGAAAAGTGTTTTATTCAGAACGGAGAGTCTTAACCCTAGGTTCCATCTGCCTCCCCTTATTTATGCGGAATAAAGCGTGAAACTAACTAATATTAGTTGTATTAACCGTACATTTCTTAACACTAGTTCAGTGCAAGTGTTCACTTAAAAATATAAATTTTAGCTAAAATATATGTTTTCAGTATTTATTACTAACATGTGGATTAGATTATTAATAAATTGTTCTAGAAAAAATAAGGTTCATCAAAAACTTTCTAGATATATTCAAAATTTAGATGAAAATGTAACTTTTGTATATTTTTTTAAATATATGTATCACGAAATTTTTATATGTATGTATATGAATAGATTTTTCTAACTTTGTACTTTTGGTTGTGGTTAACTAAACTAAATATAGATTTGTGATCTAACTTAGTTACATTTTAGTCTATTTTAGTTTGATTCGAGTTAATTTTATAGTGTCTTGGGGTCTAATTTAGTTAAATACGGGTTAAGTTCAATTAATATACTTATACATTTTAAATGAAACACTTTTAAATTAAACGGATTAATCGTGTTAATTCATTGTTAAACATGTATTTTGGAACCCCGACGTTTCGAACACTTTACAATAGTCCGTGGTCACGGGTAATATAGTTATATTTGGGCTTAATCTACATATTTAATTGTGGCGTCTAATTTAGTTAGTTTGTAGTTTAATTTAGTTAGTTTTGAGTCTAATTTAGTTTATTCTGGGCTAAAACTAGTTACATTTGGACCTTAATCTAGTTAGATTAGTTAACCAAACTAAAATTAGAATAACAATCCGACCATATAATTCGTAATGTATCAAAACTCGGTTGTGTAATCGAAGTTAATGATTGGACTTGCCATTTGAAATATTTAATTAAGATATAAATCTTATATGGACTTGAATCTGTACTTTCATTTAGTGTATTTTAGATTTAGTTATTTTTGCTTACATGTTAAAGATTTTATACATGAATATAATTTTCAATTGTATTGTAGAATTCCTTCATTTAACGAGCAATGGTTCCAGAATTCAGTAGGAAATGGTTCCGTATGTCTAGTGAGAAGCCAAAAAAATATATAATGTATAAAAAGTAACCTGAACGAAAACATATTTATTTCATTCGTCGGATGAATTTCTTCGTTTCTTTTGCTTATTTCTTATTGGACATTTTAATTTGTTTTCTCTTTAGATAATGGTCGATGACGATGATAGTGACCTATCGTATTTATGACAAGAAAAAAATGATATGCTAATAATTAAAGTCTATAGTCTTTTTAATAAAACAAATTATTTAAGTTGAAATAAGTTCACAATAACACAGTAGGTAAAGGGAACCTGGGAAGGGTTAAAAGTCCCATTTTGATGGGACTTTTAACACTTCCCAGGTTTCCTTTACCTTCTCTTCTCTTCCCATCTCTTCTCTCTTCTACTTCCCATGTTCCCATTAAGATACTTTCATTTCCTTCTTTCTAACGAATTGAGATACTACGGTGACGGAACTCAATGCTACGCTTTTTGTATTCGTATCAGAGTGAGGAAAATAATATTTATTGTTCATAAATACATTTATTTCTCGAGCGGAATTTTCTCTATTCTTTCGTTTTTCTATCAAAAATCTTTAACATATAAGTAATTTCGTGTTTTCGTGTTTCTTTAGAGAATTGTCCATAGAATATATTTGTATGTAGTTGTATTTTAGTTAAGTGTATAGTTATAGGTCTTGACATTTTGTATCGGCTTTTGTAATAAATTTTCCTGATGTATAAACAGTTTTCTTTTTTTTTTTTAATTTCTCGCTTTTTTTTAGGATTTTGTTCATTATAAGAAAAAAATGGAACCTTTATGAAATATTTTTTTTTTTCATTTCCTGGCTCTTGTAATGAGATAAAGCGCGGTGCTGCGTTCCGCCACTCAAATCGCAATGCTTTAAGATTGTGTTGGAAAGAATTCGTAGTGGTAATGGCTCAACGAGAACGGAGTGTTTTAACAATAAGTTTTTAAGTTCCGTCTGCTTACTCCCCAATGTGCGGGATACAGCGTGAAACTGAAAAGTAAAATACTTATTAAGAATATATTTGTATCTTGTAAGTCAAAACAATTAACTGAGGGCAGACTGTATACTTGGTTTTTTAGGCCCTTTCTATGAGAGTCGCCGCTTAGCCTATACGATATTTCTCGTAAGACAAGAACCATGAAATTGTCAGGAAGTGAGAATTGATAGTTTTTTTTCGATTATAGGGGTGTTTATGTTAGAATTATTTTTATGATCCCTCTCTAGTCAGATAAAAGACGGCGTTAAGCTCAGCTAGTACCCAATGACTCAAATTTATCGGAAAGTGGGCAACAGTAGTGATTTCACAAGAACAAGACCTTTAGATTAAATTCTCAAGTTTTATATATTATCCTGCCATACGTGGGTGATGGAAAAAAGAGAAAGGGAGGAAGTAAAGAGCTGAAAAAAATCTTCTCTGGTTAGGTTAGGTTAGGTTAGCGCAGCGTTAAGTTACGTCAATGAACACACAATGTTATGAAAGTAGACTGTAATTCTTACTACCAGGCTCAATCGCAATAAAAATTACAAAATTTAAATTCTAAGTCAATTTTTCTACAATTGATTGGGCAATTATAAAATATAATTGCATTTCAATGAGGCGTTTCAAAGATATTTCCGTTTTATTAACTATGGATGTTCCGAGACTTTGTTTACTTTTTATACATCTACTGAGTGTAGAGTAGACAAATTTCAATTTGGTGATTTTGCAAATCTTAAATTGTTTTAATTATTTTCAGCTGTCTTAACACTAGGTTCCCAATTACCCCTCCCCTGACCAGTCGCACGGGATACAGGGTGTGTATCCCGTGTGACTGGACAGAGGAAGGGTACTTGGGAACCCAGTGTTAAAACACTCCATTCCACTTCCAATCCCCATTTTCCACAGAACTTGAAACATTGTGTGTTAAGTGGCGGATATCAACACCGCGCTATTTTGTTTTTTATTTGAAAATATTTCATTTCTTTGAATGGCGATCGACTTATACATAGTTTACAATCACACACTTGTGCCCCTGCGCTACGACAGGCCTCAATGGAATAGAAAAAAATAAGCAAAATGCAACATTTCTTTACAAATATTAGGTATAATTATTTTATTTTTTCAACGTCACGCTATATCCCGCACATGGCAGGGTAGTCTAAGGGAAACTACGGACTTTGTGATAAGACACTCCCTCCACCTTAAGTAATCTCCGAAATCTAATTTTCACTGAAATGTGGAAGCATTGCGTGTTGAGTCATTGGCGGAACTCAACGCTAGTGCCTCTTACCAGAATAAAAAATGAAATATTTCAAGAATGGAAAACATTTACAGACACACGCTTGTGGCTACAATATTGGATTTCTTTCCAATACACGATATATAAAAACTCAGACGGACGTATTTCCATACATTATATGTATATATATGGAAAAAATAAAACATCAACGATTAAGTTTTCATTATAGCTTTAGATGTAGATAATAAAGTAGTCATTTTCAGTTATTTTTTAAAAATGTTTAAAATAATTATCGTTTCTGTATTTATTATTTACTTCAAATGTATGTATTTTTTATTATTTTTAAACTTAACCTTTGTTAGCTTCACGCTGTATCCCTAGCGGGGTAGGCAGAGAGAACTGAGCGCCAAACGTAACGGTCTCGGCATACCTCTTTCACCTCGTCCACTGTCATCAACCTTTTCATACATTTCATCTGGGAGGTCCTCATGCTTTACGTAACCGTCCTCTAGTATCGTAGATACTGTGTTGTGGACGGTCAACCGAGGTCTCCCCCTCTTCTCTCACTATTTTTTTTTTTCAATTTTCATACATTACATTGTATGACTAGTTTTGCCCTCTCTGGAAGCGAGACAAACCACGGCGTTGAGTTCCGCAACCCAACACACGACCCCAAAAATTTGGCTAAAAGGGTATGGAGGTATCTTAACACTACTAATATCGTACATCGTGAATTTATTTTCACTTTGGTGGAATGAGTTATTACAAATTATCACTTGCCCTCTCTGGAGACGAGACAAACCACGGCGTTGAGTTCCGCAAACCAACACACGATCCCAAAAATTTGGCTAAAAGGGTATGGAGGTATCTTAACACTACCAATATCACATACACATGTACATCGTGAATTTAAAAGAATAATTTATTTCTTATTCCACAGTACGCCTAACAAACGCATCTCCACGAATATATTTAAAGGAATTAGATTTAGAAGATAATTCTAATCACAAAGACACTTTATCTAGAACAGAACTATTGGACCGAGCGTTTAATTTGATAAAACGGGAGAAAGATCCACAGCGGGCCGCCATAAGCAATTGTATATTAAGAAATGAAGATATAAAAGACAAACTTAGCTGTATAACCGGTTTGCTCGAGAGAAATAGGCGACCTCAATTATATTTGGAAAACGATAACGATTATTTTGATATGTATCCCGATATTTTTATTACCAATCCAAGCAGAAGCAAGAATTTCTCACAAGATTACTTGGACATCAAAGATTTACTAAGAACTAATGGGGATTCGGCAAAAAAACGCAAAGTTTTATTAAAAATTGTCAATCCTGAGCATATCAGTTCATTTGAAAGCAACGATTTGAGACGTTTCAACAAATTGGCCAATAAAAACATCCTGCGTTCAGTTAGTGCCTCGGGTAGTGACTCCAGTGACTCGGACGACACTAGAAAGAGAATTCACTATTCTTCTGAAAGTTCTTCCGAAGAGAAAACTCGAAAGGAGAAAAAAAAGAAGAAGGCTAAAGTTAGTTCCAATTCTGTGATGTATATGCAGTCTCCCTCTCGTATTTACGAAGGCAGACGGCGTTTACCGCATTTTTTGCCAAAAAGATATCATTGGAATGAGGATGATTTGAAAGAATTAAGAAATTACTGGTTCAAAGGACCCCAGGGACGGTATTGGGGATTACATAAGACGCCATATTGATTACTAGCGACCCGTACGCGGCTTCGCCTGCTTGCACTATTTAGTTTCGTATAACAATATGGTTTTAAAATCAATATCTATGTTGAACATAAATTCAAACAATCCAATAAAATAGTTATTTGTTTTTTTTTAAATTATTAATTATTTTCATTTATAAATAAATTGAAGTAAGACAATATCTAAATATTCTTCTTCCTGGCATTAATTCCGGCTTGCTGTACCAGGGTCTGCCTTCCTACTAAGCCTACTCCACTTCGCACGATCTTTTACGTCCTCAGTGGTTAGACCATTGGCTCTTATATCCTTCATCACGACATCCAACCAGCGCTTCCTTAGGCGTTCCTGGAGTGAACCTCCCGGAACAGACATATCAAGGCACTTGCGTCCAACATAGTTCCTAGGCCGGCGCGCAACGTGGTTATACTATCTTAAGCGACGCTCTTGGAGCTTATCCGCTATGTCTCCAAGACTGCCTCGAATGAATGTGTTACATTCAACGAGGTCGAACGATGCTCTTGTATATCAGCCCCTTGAGTTTGGTCGACATTCTGCGATCGCAGACCACACCAGTGACCTACCGCCATTTGGCCCTTAGGCAGCGCTTATCCGACCATGAACATCGTGATCGATGCCTCCAGACACGTGCATAACAGATCCGAGGTTCCTCAACTTTTCCGACTTAACGGCTGGTTCAGTACCTACACATATAGAGCTCAAGTCCGGCCTCCCGCAAGCCATGTACTCGGTTTTCGACACATTTTGTTTAAGACCGCCGTTCTCAAGCGTACCATTCCAGAGGTTCACTTAACGCTCTAGCATCAGCCGATTCTCGTCAACGAGTGCTATGTCATTGGCATACATCATCAGCCACGGAGGCTGGTCTTGGATGTGAGCCAAGACAGTATCTAGCACTACATTGAATAAGAATGGACTAAGAGCTGAGCCCTGGTGAACCTCCACTGTAATTTCGAAAGGTTTGATGCCGCCAACAGCAGTCCTAACCATGGAATCGGAATTGTGATACATGTCTTTAATAATGGTGGTTTGGGCACGTCGAGCGAATGAGTGAAGAAAGAATGGTAAAAAAGATTTATGAAGGAAAAGTGAGTGGTAAGAGAGGGAGGGGGAGACCTCGGTTGACCTTTGAAAACACAGTATCGACGATACTGGAGGAAGGTCACGTAAAAAGCATGAGAACCCCCCGGAGGGCATGTTTGAAGAGGTTGATGACAGTGGACGAGGCGAAAGAGGTATGCCGAGACCGTAGCGTTTGGCGCTCCGTTCTCTCTGTCTACCCCGCTAGGGATATAGCATGAAGCTAAGTAAGTAAGTAAGTAAGTCTTTAATAATCTCAATATAGGCCTCAGGGATCCCTTTGGAACGCAACGCCCACCAAATATATTGACGAGGCACACAGTCAAAGATCTTCTGCAGATCTAAAAAAGCTACATGCAGAGCTCTCCTCTTTTCCTTGTATGCCTCCATCAAAGTTCTGAGGGCAAAAATGGCGTTCATAGTACCGGATCCAGGCTGAAATCCATACACTCACTCTCGGCGGAGCCTGATATCGATAATGCGCTCGAAGAGCTTCATGATGTGACTCATAAGCTTAATGCCCCTATAACTATCACAATCTTGGACACTGCCCCTTCCCTTATAAATAGGGGTAATAAAACTGAGCCGCCACTGGTGTGGCATCTTTCCAGTGTTCAAGATATGGTTAAAAAGGTCAGTAAGTATGAGCACACCAAGAGAGCCCAACAATTTCCACGCTTCGATCGGAAATTCGTCGGGCCCCACCGCTTTTCCGTTCTCCATGCATGCATCGAAGGCAATTCCGAGTTGCGTCAAAGGTTATTGGGGCAACAAGTCCGAGGTTAGGCAGTTGGTCGTGATGAAGACTGCACGGATACTCTGAGTGTTTAGCAAGTCCTAGCGTGAACAAGCCTAAACAGAAAACAGATATTTTTTTGTAATCGTAGCCAATCCATTTGAGGCCTGTCGTGACGCAGCGGCACAAGCGTCACGACAAGTTGTGGGTTCGATACACATTCAAAAAAATGGAATATTTAATACTTTCAATTAAAATATTTAATATTTTAATTTCTTCGCTCTGGTAACAAGACAAAGCGTGGCATTGAGATCCACCACTCAACACGCAATGCGGCAGTAAGCACGGAACGGAATAGGGTGTCTTAACACTAGGTTCCCAAGTTCCCTCTGGCTACCCTGCCATGTGCCGAATACAGCGTGAAGGCCAAAATACTGTGCCATCTTCTTGTATACCCAGCTCAATAAGAATGTTCCACTTAAAACGACACATTGGTCTCAAAATTTTAAATTTAAAGGGAACATTGTCTTAAAAATAGGTTCCCTCTGCGCCTACCCTGACACGTGCGAGATACAGTGCGAAGCCAGTAGAAAAAAACTTTAGGTACACAAATAAAACATCTTAATAAATTGGAAAAAAATATATATTCACTGGATATAACAACAAAAATATCAACAATCTAAGGATCTTATCTAAACGCGTACAAATAAATAGATATTTCGCCAGGAAATAGCCAAAAAAAAAAACTACCACATGGTAGAGAAATTAGTAGTATTCAGTAGGAAATAGTAGAAATTAATACTTGAGTAATGGCAACACCGACGGGATACTGCCAAAAGTGTCGATGATAATACTTTAGAGTTCCCATCGAAATAAAATATATATATATTGCAGATTAAAATAAAAATCTAATAACTAGGAAAGATAAAAGGAGCGTGTTTTAACTTTTTTTTAAAATAGTGTTGATTTATTTATCTGTGCCATTAATTGTTTTTCATTTAATTAATATTTTATTTGTTTATTTAAAAGAAAGTATTTATATATACAATGCTACAACCTTTATAGTAATAATAAAAAAAATTATATTAAAAAAAAACCGTTATATTCAAGATTTCTATACATTTTTTAAAAATACCTCTAATAATAACTGAAGTAGAAACCAAAAACGTTTAATTTTTTCAATGTATTTTACTTTCTCTCAAAGTAGATAATTAAATCAACACCAATATATATAAAAGGTGAGGATGCAAGATTTTTTTAAGGTGTAAGTCAAAAACGTCTGCAATATACGAAAAATGGCAACACTGTCCTTCTAATTCACATTAGAATTGTCGCTCAAAACATGTTTAGGGTAAAAAATATAAATTCAATAATTATAGGTAATTAATTATTAAGAAAATTTCACATGAATTGTTCAATTTATAATTATTTACATAAAATATTTTATCTGTACACGTAAACTAAATATGGCAACATTGAAAATGAAATATGATAAATGTCAAACATCTTACTGTTGTAAGAAAATTATTCAAATAATTTTATATAACCAATTGAATTTTTATTGAATACACAAAAACAATTATTAATATGTATGTGTTAAGGGTTGCCATAATAAAAAAATCACCATACATTTTTACACGTGAAATTTACTTAACCAATCATTTCATACTACGAAAAAAAAATGGTAAATCTGTAATGTCAAAGTTAAAGAAATCACAGTCCACTTTTTAATTACAATAAAGTATAAATTATATCAAAATTTGTTCAGTAATTTATAGAAAATAACTGTTATAGCTTAATCAGTTTTAAAAAATATATAAATTCCCTTGTTTTTTTTTTAATCTGTAAAGCGGACTGTGATTTCAGGTCGAAATTTTTTTCCAAAAAAAAATATTTCTGGGAGATTATCATTCGAGTTTTTTTTTTAATATATTTTATAATATACATAAAAATTAAGCTAACAGCTAAAATATGTCTTAAATGGAAAAGCATAGGCAAGTTGGCGGCCATTTTGTCTGTCCGTGTGTTTTATATATAAAAAAACCAACGAAATATATTTTTTTACAAATAAAAAAAAATACTGTTTAAACCTTTTCACTTACCTTATTAAAATTTTATTTATTAACCAAATAACCAATTTCAAATGACGCCCATTACAAAATAAAAGAAATTCACTAACCCAAAAACAAAAAAATACACACACACACACACACACACAGACAAAAACCGCATATCAAAAACCAAATTAAATAAAGAATTAGGTCATTACAATGGCAACACTTAATTTCATAGAAAACCCAGTATAAAAGAGCTTACCGTAGCATAGAGCAACACCGTATCTAGAATAAACTTCAGGTTTATCACACCTTTAAATCTTTCTAGGGTGTTTAAATAACGAGATTGTTTTTCTTTAGACCATGCAAAAAAAAACAAAAAAAAAGTAACAAAATAAATGTGAAATAAGATTTTTTTATATTTGGTCTTTTACAATGGCAACACTCATTTTTTTAGAAAACTCTTCCAATTCTCTTATAGGGTTTCTACATTATAATAATGCCTTTTTACCAAAATAAAGTAAAACGAAATAAGACACATTTTTGCTAACCAAAAAACAGAAATAAGAAACCTTTTTTTTTTTAAAGAAAAAACAAAATTTGGTCATTACAATGGCAACACTCAGTCTTTATAGAAAACCCAGTTTAAAATAGCTTGCAACACCATAGCTAGGACGAAACCGCCAAACAGGTCCCACGAGTGGGAGGCGGGCACTCTGCCCACGTTCTGCGGGCGATGGTCACTCCTTCGAATCTCGTTTAGGGTCTCAACAGTTCGCGATAGCCTTTCTATAGCTTCCGACTGATCACGCAGCGTCGAATCTATTGAGTATAGGGTCTGTTTTATTGTTCGTCTGAAAAAGAAAAATGGAGAATATTTACGTCAAATTCTTAACACTAGGTTCCCGGGTTCCCTCTGCCTACCCTGCCTCGTGCGGGATACAGCGTGAAGCCAAATTGTTTAACGTTCAACAAATGACGCTTGTTACTTCTTATTTTCAATATAAATATTTGGATTTGAAGTAAACGAGACCATTATGGCGCAAAAGTACAGGGTGTTAGCAAAAAAAATAGATAGACTTTCCCGCTCTAATTATTTTACTAGTCAAAATGCAGCGTTAAATTCCGCCAATCATTAAACAATGTTTTGAAAATTGTCATAAAAGAAAAGATCGAAGTATGTTTTTAATGTTTTTTTTTATTAAATGCGGGATACAGCGTGAAGCTAAATTACCTGTAGGCCTGTCGTGGCGCAGCGGCACAAGCGTGTGACTGTAACCGACAGGTTGTGAGTTTGATTCCCACTCGAGGAAATGTAAATATTTAATATTTTCAGTTTAAAATATTTAATACTTTCATTCCTTCGCTCTGGTAACAGGATAAAACGCGGCGTTAAGTTCCGCCACTAAATACACTAGGTTCCTAAGGTCCCTCTGCCTACCCTGCCTCGTGCGGGATACAGCGTGAAGCTGAGCTAAATTACCTTGTCCCGATTTGGAATCGTACACCTTAACTTAACCACGGAATATCTTTACGTAGTTTTTAAAAATGATATTAAAAAAAAAAATATACTTCTGTAACTACAAATATATAGGATTTATTTGTTTAGCTCTGACCAACTAAGCCAATCGTTCTCACCGAGCTCCGTCGAAATTCTTATACGCTTATTACAACTTATTTATGTTGTTAGCATGTTTAAATCCTGCTTCGTTCATTTTTATACGTTTTTAAATGTAATATTTTTCTTTCCTAAGTGTGGATAAACACTTTAAAAATAGTAAAAATACAAAAAAAAAACTAGTTACTAAATTATCTGTTTCACGCAACTTTTTTAACTGTCAGTTGATTATGTATCAGATTAAATTATAAAGTATCGATTAGCTAATTTCTCGTTTAAACTAGATATATAGTACGATATGTAATAAGTAAAAGAGTTATGTAATATATTGATCAAAAATATATTATATAATTAGATAACTTAACTTAGTTTTTATAACATTTTTAAAATGTTATTAGGGATACAGCATAAAGCTATTCATGCTGTAACCCGCACGAGACAGGGTAGTCAGAGGGAACCCGGGAACCTAGTGTTAAGACACTCCGTTTCACTTCCGTTCCTCACTTTCCGCCGAATTTGAAGCATTGTGTGTTTTAATATGACGTGAATGTATCCAATTTTATTACTATTTTATTTATTTACATAAAATGCCAGCACCATTGATCAAAAGATTTTTTCAATCACTCACTCAGCTTCACGCTATGTCCCGCACATGGCAGGATAGGCAGAGGGAACTTGGGAGCCTAGTGTTAAGGTACTCCGTTCCTCACTTTCCGCCGAATTTAAGGCATTGCGTGTTGAGTGGTGGAACTCCACGCCGCGTTTTACCCTGTTACCAGAGCGAAAAAATGAAAACATTAAATATTTCAATTGAAAATGTTAAATATTTATTTCCCTCGAGTGGGGATCGAACCTAGAACCTGTCGGTTAACAGTCACACGCTTGTGCCATTCAAAACATTTTTTCACTATTGAATTTTTTCAGAGCAATAGAAGTAAATAAAATAATTACATATTTCCAAGAAAAAATGTTGACACCAACTGCCTTTTTAGACATAGACCTTTTTACTATAGAAAAAAATATTTTTGATTACAAATAAAATATTTTTTTTTGTAAAAAAAAATATTTTTTAAGCTCACGTTAGTCGAATACTGACTAAATCGCCAAGTCCTTGTTTTCTTCACACCAAAGAAAGACACAATATTATTATTTTTTTCTTCCAAAACCTAAGCTACACTACAAAATATTTTATTTACGGTAAATACATTGTTATTTTCGAACGTAATTATAATTATTAATTAACATTACAAAAAAATCTGAACTCTTAATTTTTTTTAAGCTAGTGTCAGACCAAGTGCCAAGTTTTTTTTGGCATCTTTAAAATTATTTATTAGCCAAAAGATATCATTTGTGATGTCTATTTCTACTATCCAAAACTAAGCGATATTATACAGAATATCTACATATTTACAAAAAATGATTTCCAACATTTTTCAACTTACAGTAACTAAAAATCTAAAAAATGAAGAAAGACTTTTTTTTTGCCAATTTTGCCCAAATTTATGTATATATAAAATATTTAATAAACATTTACGAAAAATATTTATAATTTTTTCAACAGCTACTTTACAAATAATCAACTTTTTATTTTCTTTTTAACTCACGTAGTAGTCGTAGACGGTTGTGCCAAATCTTCTTGGCTGTTTGCGTCCGACCTTAGCGGCAACTCTCTTTTAAGAATAATTATTTATTTAAAAAAAAAAAAAAGAAAACAAATTAAAATAAAATATGATTTAAAATATTTTATCTTTTTGAGTTTAAAAAAAATATATTTATACAATGGCAACACTATTTTTTATATAAAAAAAACTGTTTTAACGTCTTGGGTGTCACAACGGACCTTCGAGCGAACTAATTTCCGGTAAATTAATAAATAAGGATAAAGCGTGAAGATATATTTTTTTATTTTTTATACTTACGTAGGAATTGCCAAGTCAACTTGGCTATCAGAATCCAAAGTATATACTAACTGCTAGTAAATAAAAAAAAATGTAGCTTTATATTCACGTAGTAATCTTAGACCGTCGCGCTAAGTCATATTGGCTTTTAACCCAACTAACTCCTAGCAAGTAAAATGGCGGAATAAAACGTAAAAATCTGTATTTTATCTATTTTATACTCACGTGATTGACTGGCATCGTCATGCCAAGTCAACTTGGCTGTCAAAATAAGACCTTTAAGTTCACTTAAAGGTCTGATTTTGACAGCCAAGTATTAAATAAAATAACGGAAAATTTGTATTTCTTTAAGAAAAATATTAAATATTGTATTATTTTTTTTATCTAATATTCACGCGACCGTCGCGCCAAGTCAACTTGGCTGTGAGAATGCAACGTATCTAGTGACACTCACGTGGTGGTCTTGGAGCGCCGCGCCAGGTCGTCCTGGCTGTCGGAGTCGGAGCGCCGCGCGCGCCCGCGCCGGCGCGCCTCGCCGCCCGCCCGCGCCCCCAGCGCCTTTGCGGACGCGATCACGAAGTCGTCCTCGTACTCGATCAACTCTTCCGGTTGCCATGGACTTAAAACAAAAGAGATATGTGATAAATATACTAAAACAGAAAAGAAATAGAAAAAAAGATACTGAAAAGTAAAGAAATTAAAATAAAGATACTTTAAAAAAAAAAAAAAATAAAAGATACTTTAAAGAAAAGAAATATAAAAGATACTTTAAAGAAAAGAAATATAAAAGATACTTTAAAGAAATGGTAATAAGGAAAAGCACGGCGTTGAGTTCCGCCACTCAACACGCAATGCCTCAAATTCGGCGGAAAGTGGGGAACGAAAGTGGAACGGAGTGTCATAACACTAGGTTTCACTTCCGTTACCGCTGCCTACCCTGCCTAATGCGGGTTACAGCGTGAAGCTGAGAAAAAAATACTTTAAAGAAAAGAAATATAAAAGAATAAGTAAAAATGTCAATCCGACATTGTGGCCAAGTGTTGGAGGTTCGATTACTACTTGAGCAAATAAAATATTTAATACTTTCATTTCCTTGCTCCTGTAACAGGGCAAAGTAAAATTCGGCAGTAAATGAGGAACAGAACGGAATGTATAAGCAATAGGTTCCCAAGTTCCCTCTGCCTACCCTGCCATGTGCAGGATACAGCGTGAAAAAAAGCTGTAACCTTACCTGGTATTTGAGTGAATATATTTCCATCCTTGGTCTGTTATACCTGGAATATAAAAAAAAGCATTAAAAATACTCATAAAGTAATTTAATCAGCGGCTTCGCCCGCTTTAGAGTAAGTGTGTCATGACACGTGACACATGATTATGACGTTATCTTTGACCATCGATACAAAGGGTTATATAATATTTTTTTTCAGGTGGCAAGGTCTACAAAGGCTACTTGGGAACCTATTTAGTTAATAAACTATTAGGCATTGCGTATCTCAATGCTCACGACGGAACTCAACGCCGCACTGCACCTTGTTACCAGAGCGAAGAAATGAAAACATTAAAAATATTGAAATTGAAAATATGAAATGTTTTATATCCTCAAATGAGGATCGAACCCACAACCTATACAACCACACGCTTGTGCCGCTGCGCCACGACGGGTCTTTATAAAAACAACAAAAAAATATCTTTAAGGAGTTCCTGAGATAAGTATGTTCAAATAAACAAACATTTCAGTTTTAACATCTTCCTTCTATATATATGTATGTGCGCGTGTGTGTGCGTGTATGTGCGTGCGTGTGTGTGTGTGTGTGTGTGTGTGTGTGTGTATGTGCGTGCGTGTGTGTGTGTGTGTGTATGTGTGTGTTTACGTGTGTATGTGTGCGTGTGTGTGCGTGTGTATGTGTGCGCACGTGTGTGAGCGCGTGTGTGTGTGCGTGCGTGTGTGCGTGGGTGTGCGTGTGTGTGCGCGCGCGTGTGTGTGTGTCTGTATGTGAGCGTGTGTGTGTGTGTGTGCGCGTCTGTATGTGAGCGTGTGTGTGTGTGTGTGTGTATGTGTGAGTGTGCGTGTGTGTATGTGTGTGTGTGTGTGTGTGTGTGTGTGTGTGTGTGTGTGTGTGTGTGTGTGTGTGTGTGTGTGTATGTGTGAGTGTGCGTGTGTGCATGTGTGTGTGTGTGTGTGTGTGTGTGTGTGTGAGTGTGTGTGTGTGCGCGTACGTATGTATGTATGAATGTTTGTATGTATGCATGTATGTATGTATGTATGTTTGTGGAAATACCTTCAGGGGGCGGAGCCCTGCTGTCCTTTTGGAAGAGGCGCGGCAGCCAGGGCGCCACGAGGCCGCGTGCGCGCGCCCTCTGCGCCTCCTCTATTATCGTTTTTTGTTCTGTCGCTACTACCTATAAGAGAAACATAAATATATAAACAAAAAACGCCCACACCAAATTTCAAAAAATTGTATAAAATACCATTGAAGTATATACATTAATTCAGGAGCTATAATATCACAGACAAACACACAGAAAACCACCATCAATATTAAAACATCAACCTTATGGCGTCATCAGGTTAGAAAAAATCAAAAATTAAACAAACGGCATTACATAATTACACTCTGCAATAAATATTCATTTTACATAAAAAAAGAGAATAAGCTCCAAATATGCACTCGAATTCGTAATACTACAAATTGATCAACGGAGTTTAACGCCGCATCTTAACCACACACGCGCTAAAAGTCCCCCAAAGCTGGAATCGAACCTCATACCTGATCCTCATTGTGTATCGCCTCAGACACTCGGATCCACAGCCGCTGGGACTCCCA
Organism: Eueides isabella; assembly: GCA_019049475.1. Lineage (NCBI taxonomy): Eukaryota > Metazoa > Arthropoda > Insecta > Lepidoptera > Nymphalidae > Eueides > Eueides isabella. The sequence goes on along the minus strand of CM032413.1, from coordinate 5,588,952 downwards.
CTCCTGCTGTTTCTCCAGCTTCATCAGGTATCTGGGCAGGCGTTGCTCCTTTAGTATGGAAACGTCTAGAAGGTTCGTTTCATCCTGAACAATGGTAACGTTAATTTACATAATTTTACATTAGATTAGCTTTACGTTGTATCCCGCACGAGGCAGGGTAGGCAGAGGGAACCCGGGAACCTAGTGTTAAGATACTCCGTTCCACTTCCGTTCCCATCCGTTCAGGATTTGAGGCATTGCGTGTTGAGTGGCGGAACTCAACGTCGTGCTGGGCCTTATTACCAGAGCGAAGAAATGAAACTCTAAATATTTAAATTGAAAATATTAAATATTTCATTTCCTCGACTGGGGATCGAACCCAGAACCTGTCGTTTACAGTCACACACTTGTGCCGCTGCGCCACGACAGGCCTCAAATATTAGATTAATTAAAAATTTAAATTAGATTAATTAAAATTAAAAAAATATGGTGACGGTATTTGAACCCGCGCTTATTGGAAACCGAGAGAAAAGCTGGACGAATTGAGAAAGACGCACATTTTCTTAAAATGTACTTTTCTTTCCCTAAATAATACTCACTCTACTCAGCTTCACGCTGTATCCCGCACATGGCAGGTTAGGCAAAGGGAACGTTGGAACCTAGTGTTAAAGACACTACGTACCACTTCCGTTCTCGGAGAGTGACGGTACTCAACGCCACGCTTTGCCTTGTTGCCAGAGCGAAAAAATGAAAATATTAAATATTTTATTTGAAAATGCTAAATACTTCCTCGAGCGGGGATCGAATCCACAGCCTGTCGTTTGCAGTCAGGCCTCCTAAATAATAAATATTTTAAAATTTTCAATGAAACCATTACATTACATGCGTGTTGAGCGTAACTCAACGCCACGCTTTTCCTTTTCACACATAAATTAAAAAAAAAGTAGACTCACCCCAGATTTCTTATCCTTAATATCTATCTTCCCATCCCAGTATCCTTCTACAGAGGCGATGGTATCCTTACCACGCTTTATTCTACCGGAGATGGCGTTCGTTTGATCGGCACCGCCCAGAAACGACTGGAAGGAAATAGCTGTGAAATACTTAGCTTCACGCTGTATCCCGCACATGGCAGGGTAGGCAGAGGGAACTTGGGAACCTAGTGTTAAGGCACTCTGTTCCATTCCCCACATAAGGATACAGCGAGAAATAGAATAAATGTTATTAAGTTTCTCGCTGTATCCCGCACATGGCAGGCAGTGTGAACTTAGGAACCTAGTGTTAAGGATTTTTTCTTAGTCTTAGAGGGTTAGGAATGTCCCCTAACCCTCTAAGAATAAGAAAAAATCAATAAAATATTAAATATTATAAATTTTCTGCCAAAAAATTACAAGTACTTCTTTATATACGTGTTAAAAGTTTCACGAAAACCAGTTAAGTAGTTTTGGTGTAGAAGCACAACATACACAATTCAAACATAATAAATATCATTTACAATTAAAAAAAATAATAATACAACAAGAAAAAAAATACAATTTAATTTAAAAAATTATACCTACCCTCAATTTAAACTCTACGTCCGCTTGATAACCAGTCTCTTGACATATCACGTGTACCTAAAAATAAAAAAAAGCAAAAAATATATATTTTTTTTATTTGCACGCTGTATCCCGCACATGGCAGGATAGACAAAAGGAATGAAGAGAGGCTAGTTTTAAAACACTCCTGTCTGTTCATCACTTTCTGCTGCTTGTCTGTCCTGTGTTTGTCTGTCTGTCTGTCTGTGTTTGTCTATATGTGTGTCTGTGTCTATATGAGTGTGTGTGTCTATCTGTTTTTCTGTTTCTCTATCTGTGGGTTTGTTGTGTCTATGTGTGTGTGTGTGTGTGTGTGTGTGTGTGTGTGTGTGTGTGTGTGTGTGCGTGCGTGCGTGCGTGCGTGCGTGCGTGCGTGCGTGCGTGCGTGCGTGCGTGCGTGCGTGCGTGTGTGTGTGTGTGTGTGTATCTATCTGTGTGTGTGTGTGTGTGTGTGTGTCTGTGTCTATATGAATGGGTGTGTCTATCTGTTTATCAGGCTGTCTAACTATCTGTTTGCGTGTGTGTCTATCTATTTGTCTATCTGTTTGTCTATCTGTCTGTCTATCTGTGTGCCTGTGTCTATATGTCTGTCTGTGTTTGTCTATCTGTGTGTGTTTGTTGTGTGTATCTGTGTGTTTGACTGCATCACCGTAGCACCTGAATTAATGAACCGACTCATGTCTGTTCGTCACTTTCTGCTGTATTATGTGTCGAGTGACGGAACTCAACGCCGCGCTTAGCCCTGTTTACCAGAGCCAATAAATGAAAACAAAGTATTTCATTTACTCGATTGGGGACCGAACCCACAACCAGCTGCCCCTGCTTAGTTAACAAGTAAATAAAATAGTATTTTTAAATACTAAAAAAATAATAAGTGATTCGTCATCATTTCCCTATGCATATATAGCTGGTTAAGTATAAGAAGGCACCAGGAAACCTAGTGTTAAGACACTCTGTTGTCGCCAAAATCCCGAGATATTGGCTGTTAAGTGGCGGAACTCAACATCGCATTTTACCTCATTACCACGACGTGAAAAGGAAAATATTAAAAACGTTAATTAAAAAAATGGCGTAAAAGACCTTACTTTACAGATGCTAGAATATGTAAAAGAAAAAAAAAATAACCTCAAAATTAAAACCCTAATAAAAACAATACTCCTATAATATCTTAAAATACAAATAAAATATATATATAAAAAAATATTAATAATAAAATATTATATAATGAAATTAAAAAAGATGTGTCCGCCCCCGGGTGGGCTCGAACCACCAACCTTTCGGTTAACAGCCGAACGCGCTAGCCGATTGCGCCACGGAGGCGATACGTGATACGCCCAAATATCGAACCTGGTACTGACGTCGACGATGACAATACTAGATAATACTATACTATAATATGTAGAACTTTAAACCCGCGACCAACTTCTAAACACCCATAACGTCCGATTGCGTCACGGAGGCAAATGGGAAAAAAATATTTTGAACGACATTTTTTTTTTATGGAAAAGACGGCAAACGAGCGTACGGGTCACCTGATGGTAAGTGATCACCGTCGCCCACGACCCCGAGTAACTCCAGAGGAGCTACAGGGGCGTTGCCGTCCTTTAAATTGGAAGTGGCCAAAGCCACTACTTAACGCCGGTCTTAAATGCCGGGGGTGGTAATAATCCGGTCGAGTCTGCCCATGCGTGTTGTCATTACTGGCAACGTGACTCTACCACACACCCTTTAGTCGCCTCTTACGACACCATCAGTACCAGGGTGATCCTATTCTAAGCCGGAATTACACGGCATAAAAAAAATTAAAAAAAAAATGTTGAAAATGAACTCACCAAATCGTGGCGTTAAGTTCCGCCACTCTAATACGTCATTTAAAAATGTAGACAGAAAATAGTAAGAAATAAAACGTAAAACCAAAAAATATATATATATATATATATATATATATATATAAACTCAACCTTCCCATGTAACTCAAACGAAAAAAAAAATACTACTGAATTCGAACCGGCTCACCTTGCCACCCAATTCCATGCTAAGTGTTCCTATGACGATGCCCTTGCAATGCGCATACGGCGCAGTGGTTATGTACGTCTCTCCCCAATTCAGTAGGTGGATCCGGGCGCATCCTTCTAGTATGGCTGAAGTGGAATTACCTTGAAAAAATAAACAGATAATATATTGTTATGTCAACTGTCAACTGTCAATGTCAATGTCAATGTCAAGTGAGAGATATTGAATTAAAATTAATTATCTTTCACGTATTCTCCATCCATTCAATAGGAACGGAGTGTCTTAACACTAGGTTCCCAAGTTCCCTCCGCATAATCTGTTGTCTAAAATACAGTCTTAAGCTTTAAAAAAATATGTACTGAACATTTATTTAAAGCGTATAGTATATATGGGCGCAAATAATTATGTGTAATGTTGGTATTGCTTTTAAAAATATTTTATACTTTTAAGATTGATATTATAAATAATCTTTTGTAATAACAAATTATATTTTGAAATGTTTTAATTTATAATAAATACTGTATTGACTATTTAAGTTTCATAATATTAAATAATTGCTTAATTGTTAATATTAAATTATTAAATATTCAAAATAAGACGAATTGAAATTAATATAATTATTCCAAGTCTTAATTTAATTTAATAAATATAAACCTTGCTTTAAATGTGTATCCTGTTAGTGGCGCCCTCGCCATCTTTAAGCCAATATGGTAAAACATGAAGATTATTTATTAAAATTATTGTAATTTGTGTAAAATAAATTATTTAAAGTAATGTAAAATTCTATACGTAATTAATTAACAATATTGAACTATTTGTTACTGTATAATATAAATTATTTGTTATAAAGGAAGTTGCAGTTAAAAGTTCTAAAATTCATTGTGTTTCGTAATATAAAAAGCTCCGATTTTTGTAAAACGGTTGAATTCTGTACAAGCTATCATACGAGAATAAACTAATTACTGTTAGTGTGTGTTTTCATTGTAAAAATGAACTCTCCACTTGAAAATACCGGCGTATCGCCGACATATACGTAATCAACAACCTAATATAATATTTTAATCATTTACTAAATTAATTGCAATATAAAGTAATTAATAAAAAAAACTAGAAAAAACACTTCAACACAAAAAAAAACATGTTTATACAACTTGTGTTAATGAAATTTAACTTTTAACTCTGGCTGTGTACATGTATGTGTGTCTGTGTCTGTGTGTCTGTGTCTGTCTGTCTGTCTTTGTGTCTGTGTTTAATTGTGTGTCTGTGTGTGTGTGTGTGTCTCTCTCTCTGTGTGTGTGTGTGTGTGTGTGTGTGTGTGTGTGTGTGTGTGTCTGTGTGCGTGTCCATCTGTTTATCGGTCTATCTCTCTCTGTGTGTCTATCTGTCTGTCTGTGTGTTTGTGTCTGTGTTTATATGGGTGTGTGCGTGTGTGTGTGTGTGTGTGTGTGCGTGTGTGTGTGTGCGTGTCTATCTGTTTATCTGTCTATCTCTCTCTCTCTCTCTGTGTGTGTGTGTGTATCTGTTTATCGGTCTATCTGTGTGTGTGTGTGTGTGTGTGTAAGGGTATCTGCCTGTGTGTCTGTATGTGCTTGTCTGTCTTTACGTATGTCTGTATAAGTGTCATTATTTACATCAGTTGAGTATATCATTGTGTCCGGCGGCTGTGTACTTGACTTCATCACCGTAACACCTGAATTAATGAACCGACTGGATGGTTCTCATAAATATATAATGAAAATCAGATTATTAGCTCAAAACTACAAAGAGTTTTTATCGCAAAAATATAAAATTTTAGGTCTAATCATGGGTTTTTTTGTTTGTTTGTTTGTTTGTTAGCTTGTTTGTATGTTTATAATTACCATAAAACTTAGAACGCGCCAGTAAACTGCCCTCTATGACGAAGCCTTCTTTCCTATTAGATATATAAAAAGCAGACACTGGTGGGTGGTGGGATACCTGCAATATAATACAAAAAATCACTTCAGAACCACAGACGGATTGCCAACACGACAGGTTGTGGGTTCGATCTCCGCTCGAGGAAAGAACATGTATATATAATAATTATATAATATATTTTGAGATCTTTGTGGCCTGTCGTGGCGCAGTGGCACAAGCGTGTGACTGTAAACGATAGGTTGTGGGTTCGATCCCCACTCGAGGGGATGAAATATTTAATATTTTCAAATTAAATATTTAATATTTTCATTTCTTCGCTCTCGTTACAAAAGTGGGGAACGGAAGTGGAACGGAGTGTCTTAATACTAGGTTCCCAAGTTCCCTCTGCCCACCCTGCCGTGTACGGGATACAGCGTGAAGCTGAGTATATATATATATATATTAATATATATATATATATATATATATATATATATATATATATATATATATATATATATATATATATATATATATATATATATATATATATGTATATATATATATATATATATATATATATATATATATATATATATATATATATATACATATATATATATATATATATACATATATATATATATATATATACATATATATTTATATATATATATATATATATATATATATATATATATATATATATATATATATATATATTAATATTTTCGGTGTTAGGGCAAAGTGCGATTGAGTTCTGTCACTCAACATGCAATGCCTCATTCTACGAAAAGTGAGGAGCGAAGGCACTTAACACTAGGTTCCCAAGTTCCCTCTGCACTCCATGTCAAGTGCGGGATAAAGCGTGAAGCTGAGTAAATATTAACAATAATTATTAAAAAAAAAAACACTATAACTAAGTAGTTCATTAGATATCTGTGACATGTCCAACAGCAATATCTAAACGAACACGCAGCATTTTACTACGACTTTATACTTTTGAAAATTACTTTCAAATCCCCGGCGTTTAGTTTCGCCACTCACAATAATACAAAGTATATACATACATATAAGTGTGATAGTACAGTACACAAGTTGTGGCCGTTGCGGATTATCTGTAGATGACTTAATTTCAAGATTCTTTATTACTTTTAATAAATTTGTTCCCGAATTAGAATGAACAATGCGCAACAGTTTAGTATACGTAACAGCACAAGGGCCACAACTCGTTAACTGTACTTTATATATATTTATTTATCTTTAAGGGATATTTTTCTTTGCTTCAAGCTGTACCTTACACAAAGCATATACAGAAAACGTGATCTTTGAACATGAACCATAGACTTAAGCCACTCCGATACAATTAAGACAATGCGTGTTGAGTGGCGGAACTCAACGCTGCGTTTAACCTTGTTATCAGATCAAATAAATTAATTTATTAAACATTTAAAATCCTCGAGTAGATATCGAACCCACAACCAGAGTCAGTTACACTTGTACTAATGTGCTCCTGCGCCTGCGCCACGACAGACATTAAATTAAATATTAACACTAAAATTATTAAGCAAACCAAACTATCCCACAGAATAATTAGACATATGCGAGATAAAGGGCGAAAACAGAAAACTGTGGGATAAAGCGTGATAACCTAAACCTGCGGGATAAACAGTGAATCCCTAAAAATGCAGGATAAAGCGTAAATACTTGAAACTGCGGGATAAAGCGTGAAATCCTTAAACTGCGGTATAAAGCGTGAACTCCTAAAACTGCGGGATAAAGCGTAAAATCTTTATACTGCGGGACAAAGCGATTTACCCCAAAACTGCAGAATAAAATGTAAAAACCTAAAACAGCGGCATAATACCTAAAACTAAAACAGCGGCATAATACCTAAAAATAAATACCTAAAACTGCGGGATAAAGCGTGAATACCTAAAGCTGCGGGATAAAACATGACACCCTAAAACTGCGTAATACACCGTGAAATCCTAAAACAGCGGAATAAAGCGTGAAATCCTGAAAAAACAAAACCAAACTTACTTGTTCAGCAATATAATAAGTGTACGATTCATTGTTCTTGTGTCGCCAGCAACACCGGAACGTTTCCCCAAGAACCGGGTTGTACGGTTTCTTTAAACCCTTGGGTTTACGATACAACCCCGATAGGTACCATTTTAGTACCCCTTTGAACCTTTGGTAGGGGTCCTCCATTGTTTGCGCCCTGGAATAGAATAAAAAAAGTAGAAATCAACAAAATAAAGTAAATACTATATAATATTTAATATTTTCATTCTTCGCTCTGGTAACAAGGCATAGCGCGGCGTTGAGTTCCGTCACTCAACACGCAATGTCTCAATTCCGGCGGTAAATGGGAAACAGAATCTCCTCTCCTGTCTTAACACTAGGTTCCCAAGTTCCCTATACCTATCCTGCCATGTGCGGGATACAGCGTGAAGACCTTACTGATTAAGTAAGGTCTTTTATATAAGGTATCATCATCCTTCACAGACAAGCAGACAAACAGACAAAAAATTAAATTATTACTATTTAGGGCCCTATTACATATATAAACGTCCCCTAAAAGATATTATTTAATGTATCTTCCATGAACAGACAGTAATCAGTTAGAGATTTATTATACATAAGTACAGATTATAGCAAAAATATACAAAATGTTTACATAAATCGTAGCCCATGTGTTGTCACAGCTGTAAACGCAACCACTTGTGGGTACGATACCCATTAAAAGAAATTAAATATTTATTATTTTCACTTCTTTGGTAGCAAGGCAAAGCGCGGCGTTGAGTTTCACCACTCAACACGCAATGCCTCAAGTATCTTAACACTAGGTGTTCCCAATTCCCTCTGTCTAACCCGCCACGTGCGGGATACAGCGTGAAACTGAAAACATAAAAAAATAATACTTACTGCGCCAACAAATCAGCGTGATAGTAATTATCCGAGAGCTTGTCGAGAAACGATCGAGGTTCCAGTATGAATGTGGGTAACACCACTTTGGACAGGTCCATGCCTGGCCTAACTTGCTTCAGCAGGAACCATAGCAACGATTTGTTCTCCTCCGCTACTTCTTCTACTAACTCCCCTGCCTTGAAAGAGAAAATTATAGAAAATCACAGCGGTTGTGGTTCAATTACCATTTGGAAAAGTTCTATTTGAGTAGAGGCGTGTTGAGTTCAGTCACTCAAAAAGTAGTGATTCAAGATTTCGTGGGAAGGTGGGGAACAGAACGGAGTACCTTAAATTGCTTTGCCTTTTTACCAGAGCAAAGAAATGAAAATATTAAATCTATTCTACCCGCCAAAATAATTCTATAAATTGGAGGCAAAAGAAGCACAACGGCACAGAGTAACATCGAAGTTCCTTACCACACCAATCTCAATGTCAGGATCTTCAACGTACGAGTTCTCTATCCTGGCGAGGATGTCCTGTTTCCTGGTAGCCGGGTCGTCGGCGGCCTGGGGCTCCGTCATCCCCGGCCTGGACCCCTCGCTGTCCGTGTCTGAAGCTGCACCTGCTAGTTCTATGGGACGTGCTCTTTGTTAGCGAGTGGTTGGATTTTAGCAGGATTTTATGATTTTAGCGTATATAATGATATAACTATTTGTTTTAGCAATATTTACTTGGGAGTTTTTACAACAAAATGGGTTAAACTAAGAAAATTTACATTCTTCTTTAAGAAGAAAGATCTTTTTGATATAATGATAATAAAGAACTGGATTAGCTTATAATTTTAGCACCTCATTGGCCATTAATGAAAAAATATGAGAGTAAAATTGTATAAATAATATGTCATATGTAAAAACATTTAAAAAGAGCATAATCTTCAAGCATTGCTACAAAGTATATTAAACACTGATATGGTTATATTAATGGTATTCAAGTTGGAAAATGATCAATGTTCGGAAGGTTTTGTTTTCATCCAAGAAACATATGTATATCATTAACTAAAAAAATCTGAATTGTGATAATAAGGCCGTTTCCCAGGTCTTTAATAGAAGAACCCCTTTGGCATCAATCCATAGCTTCAGCCAGTTCGAGGTGGTGGTGCACCGAAAAGTATAGCGAGAGTTTTGTGAACTTTGGTATGTCCATGAGTCCTACGTAACCCGCTCGGACAGTTTTTCCAAAAAGGGTTGTCTTATGATAAAAAGCGTCTTTGCACGAACCAATGTAAAAGTTTCTTTAATTTGGAGGACATAATTTTATTGGAAAGTGACCTCGTTGCGCAGTAGCAAAAACGTGTGACTGTAAAAATGACAGGTTGTGAGTTTGATCCTCATTCGAGGAAATTCAATATTTATAAAATATTATATTTTTATTTCCTCATTCTGACATGTAGACATAGCGTGACGTTAAACTCCGCAACTAATGCTAACACAATGCTTCCAGAATTTTTAGTAGTATTTTAGCGAAAATGGACTGACAAGTTAGGCCATGTAAGAAAAAGTAAATGAATAAATACAAACAGAATAAATTTGTTTTCTTTGTATAAATATTAGTATCACGCATATAGCAGACTAAGCAAAGATAACCTTATGACAATCCATTCACCACGCACTGCCGAGTTAAGACATTACGTAGTGAGTTTCGGAATTCAACGCCGCGCTCTGTCTCATTACAAGAGTGAGGAAGTAAAATGATAAAATTATTCTTTGTTGATAATATAATTTAATGATAAAATATTATAATGATATAATTATGATTGAGAATCGAATTCACAACCGGCACGACTACCGAGACACGCAGTGCGTAAGCACCTTGACGGGCATCACTAGTATAATAAATAATTAAAAAAAAAAGACAAAAAACCGGCAAAGTTATATATAATTATGATTATATCTTATAGCATTGTCTACAATATACGTCATTAATTGTAAAGAATTAAAAAAATCACTAAATAAAATTATATCGTAGTGGCTTGTCGTGGCCTAGGGGCACAAGCGCGGCAGGTCGTGAGTTCGATCCCCACTCGAGGAAATGAAATATTTAAAAGATTCAGTTTGTTAATCTCGAAACAAGAACAATCTGCGGCGTGAAGTTCCGCCACTCAAATCGCAATGTATCAAATTCGGCGGCAAGTAGGGAACGGAACGGAGTGTCTTAACACTAGGTTCCCAAGTTCCCTCCGCCTACCCTACCACGTGCGGGATACAGCGTGAAGCCGTAAAAAAGAAACATATATCGTTCCACACTTTTGGTCTAAAATAAAATTAATTATCGAAATAAACGACGCCATTTGTCCATGTCTATTTCACATAAATAAACGTTTGAAATAAAAATCGGACTTATCGAAAACCAAATTTATGAACTCTATAGACAACACGCAGCTATATAACTAAACATTCGGAAAACATTAAAATTTAAATATTCTCTCTCTCTCTCTCAGCTTCACGCTGTATCCCGCACGACGCAGGGTAGGCAGATTGAACCCGGGAACCTAGTTTTAAGACCACTTTCCGCCGAATTTGAGGCATTGCGTGTTGAGTGGCGGAACTCAACGCGGCGTTTTACCTTATTACAGCAAAGAAATGTAACAATAAATATTTTAAATTGAAAATATTAAAAAAATCATTTCCTCGAACCCAGAACCTGTCGGTTACAGTCACACGCTTGTGCCGCTGCGCCACGACAGGCCAATTTAAATTATTCTTTATTCAATTAGACCACTAAAAGCGCTTAAATCCTGAACATACATAAAAAAACCTCTGCAGTGAAGAAAGGAACCTTCTCCAGAACAGAGCAGGCAAGAAACTCAACAGTTGCTCTTATAATTTCTTTTTTTGTAGCTTTACGCTGTATCTAGCATATATCAGGAAGCTCGGGAACATAGTGTTCCTATTAGGACCCTTCCGTACCCCACCTTCTCAAAATCATACCCTAAAACTTTTTACCATCTGTGGCCGTAATTAAACAACACAACCCCACAACACCCAAGGTAACAGCTTCAATTCCCATTGAAATTATCGAAGCAAGGCTCAGTTGAACAAACACATATCACCAAAGCTAAAGATGACGCATAAACAACGACGGTAGAACAGATAGGCTAAGTGGCGCATACTGCGATAAGGTCACCTCCGAGTAAATAACGGATACAAATATTTGGTTTGCGAGATATAATTACTAAAACCTTGTGTCTCAGTGGTAGAGATAACGACGTGACCCTTAGTGGGGGACAAGTCGTCTGACTGTAAAAATGAAGGTTGTGAGTTCGATCCTTACTAGGGGGAAATACTTATTTTTGTTCCTTTGGACCGTGTAATGTCTTAAAAACAGCTATGCAAGAGGAACGAAATGTCTCAGTAATAATTTCCCTACAACGTGAACCTAAAAATAAATGGTTTCAAGATGAAACAGATTAAAAATAGGAAAAACCATGATTAAATATTTAAAGGGTAAAAAGTTGGAAACGCTAAATTGAGGCATTGCGTGTTGAGTGGCGGAACTCAACGCTGCGTTTTTTTTTTCCTTTGTATTAGAGCGACGAAATTAAAATATGAAATATTTTATAACAATGTGCCCTATTAAAAACTATCCAAAATAAACATACTAGCTTAGTCATCATAGTACTTAAGACAGCTTCCAAGAGGTGTTGGTTCTAATCTTGCTACGTTAAAAATAATACACGAATTCCTAAAAATATATGTTTCTTTCCTCATCTCAATTACATAATAAGGCCTCGCAGAAAACTCTAACATTTTCCCCAAAATTGAACTAACCTCCAAAAGGCGACAGATCCAATACAGCATCACCGTTAACTTTATCAGTACCATGATTCAAATGATCCAAAAATGCTGAATCCACTGAGAACTTTCTGCTTATCATTTTGGAAGGTTCCGAATACTGCCTCGTCAGCTTCTTTTGTCTTTTGAGAAGAGAAAAGATGCTGGATCTCCTTCTACCCTTCTCCTTGTACTTGGCAGAGAATATAACGTCTGTCTCTTGCTCCATTTTTTTCAATTTTTTTCAGGAAAACACTCAATTTTACACAAAAATCACTTTGAACACTGAATTGGAAAATCTTAGAGACGATTGAGGCATGTTTTTAGTTAATTTCATTTATACAATCTGTTCCTATTTAAAAAAAATATTTCATCACCGACAAAAACTACGCACAAACGACACTTTTGGATTTAAAAAGTTAAATACATTTAATATTATTTTAATTATAAATGTAAAAAAATATTCAATTTTAAAATTAAAAAAAAATCCTGACCATATAAATTAAACTGCTATTCCGATTGTCATAAAACATAGCTAAGAATTACCACGATGAATTACCAGCTTCACGCTGTATCCCATGCACATGGCAAAGCAGTAAAAGGAAACTTGGGAACCTAGTATAAGGACACTCCGTATTACTTCCCTTCCCCATTTTTCTCCGAATTTAAAGCATTGCGCGTGGAGTGGTGGACCTTAACGCCGCGCTTTGCCTTGTTACCAGAGCAAAAAAAAATGAAAACATTCAGTATTTAATTTGAAAATATTAAATATTTCATTTCCTCGAGCGGGGATAGAACCCACAACCTGTCGTCTACAGTCACACGCTTGTGCCGCTGCGCCACGACAGGCCTCAAATTTATAACACCTGTTATAGAACAATCGCACCAACAAAATTATTGGCGATGGAAAATTGAATTTTCATAGTAAATTAGGGAGTGTACGAGGATTTCAGGAAATTTCTAACGGAACAAGAAAAAAAAATCAATGTTTCGTTTCAATTTCCACGCGAACAACGTTGTTACTAGTAACATAAAAGTACAGTACGGTCAACGAGTCGAGGCCGCTAAGTTCATAGACGGCTACACAAATTTGATTTTGAGAATTTTCATACCTTAAACTATTTTATTCTCAAGTGAACAATCCGCAGAAGCTAATTTCAGTGCGGCCATGACTCGCTAACCCTACTATACAAGTATTTTTTATCATTCTTTAAACAACCTAATTACTATATTAATCTAAAAGATAATCGGCCAGTCCACGCTAATCTTGTATATACTTAATTTTTTACAGGAGACAAAATGTAACATACATACACATACAACATATATTTATATAATTATATATGTATATATAATATAAAAAAGGCCGTCGTAGCTCAGGGGACACAATCAAAGGGTACGACTGTAAAGACGACTGGTTAAGGGGTTCGAATCCCACGCAAGGTAAAGAATATTTATATTCAATATTGATAACGTAAAGCTCGGCTTTCAATTCGGACAAATAACACAACGTTTCGAGAATTCATAAGAAAATGAGGAAATAAATACTAGGTACCCAGGTTCCCTCTGCCTACTTCTCTTTGTGGGAGAGGCAGCATGAAGATGGAAAAAAAAAAAATGAAAAATTTTGGTAGGAAAAAGTGTTGGTTCACGCTGTATCCCACATATGGCAAAGTACGCAGAGGAACCTTGGGAACCTAATGTGCTTTATGTATATTCATTAAAAAAAAATCGATAAGAAAATCTCGTTAATACTACGCCAAAGCTACTCAAAGATTGTTATCTACAAAGACTATGTATAAATTGGGGCCTGTCATGGTGCAGCGGCACAAGCGTGTGACTGTAACCGACTGGTTGTGGGTTCGATCCCCGGTCGAGGAAATGAAATATTTAATATTTTCAATTTAAATATTTAATGTTTCATTTCTTCGCTCTGGTAACAAGGCAAAGCGCGGCGTTGAGTTCCGCCACTCATCACGCAATGCCTCAAATTCGGCGGAAAGTGGGGAACGGAAGAGAAAGGGAGGAGGAGTGTATTAACACTAGTTTCCCGGGTTCCCTCAGGATACAGCGTGAAGCTGAAAAAAAACGATGTATAAAATTGACTTCTATAACGTAAATAATTTTATACTTCAACCGTCGTTTTTCATTTATATATTTTATATCTTCACGCTGTATCGCACACATGGCAGGCTAGGCTGAAGGAACTTGGGAACCTAATATTAAGACATTCCCTTCCACTTCCGGTCCTCACTATTCGCCGATTAATTATTTAAATTCCCCTAGTGTGGATCGAACCCACAACACATAGCGTTTGTGCTTACACGCTTGATCCACTGCACGAAAGGCTACATTAAAAATAATTAACATCTATCCAACTAATATAAATATATATTTTATAATTTTTACATGATGACGTACAGTAAAAAAAAAAAACAATTATTTTGCCATTATATGTAAATATAAAATGGAAATACCTATGGCTATATGCATCATAGGCAAGCGGTTAACTGACGCGGTTATCGCGGGTTCGATAACCAATTGGGGGTGGAATAAATTATTTTCAATCTTCCATTCTATTAACACACAAACACGCAATGCCGCGCAAACATGAAACTGAGTGTTTTAACAATGTTTTGCTTTATCTATCCCGCTATATAGCGTGTTACAGCGTGAAAATAAAAAAATACAGCCGATATTTTTTTGCTACATACCAGAAGAGGCTAATATTACATTTTATTGTAATATAATTATTGATCTTGCTTGAAGACAAGCGTGTAAAAGACACAGGCTGTGGGTTCAATCCCCACTCGATAAAATTAAATATTGAACATTTTCAATTAAAATATTTAAAGTTTTCATTTCTTCGCTCGGGTAACGAGGCAAAGCGCGGCGTTGAGGTCCGCCACACAACACGTGATGCCTCAAATTCAATGGAAAGTGGGAAATTTAATAGTGTCTTAACACTAGGTTCACAAGTTAGAGCGTGAAGCTGAAGAATATATATATGTATATATATATATATGTATATATATATATATATATATATATATATATATATATATATATATATATATATATATATATATATATATATATATATATATATATATATATATATATATATATATATATATACATATATACATATATACATATATACATATATACATATATACATATATACATATATACATATATACATATATACATATATACATATATACATATATACATATATATACATATATATACATATATATATATATATATATATATATATATATATATATATATATATATATATATATATATATATATATATATATATATATATATATATATATATATATATATATATATATATACATATATACATATATATATATATATATATATATATATATATATATATATATATATATATATATATGTATGTATGTATGTATGTATGTATGTATGTATGTATATACACACATCACGCTGGCACGTAGAAAGATAAGATTTAAAGCCAATTATCAACATAATGTTAATCCTTTTTTAAGTACAAAAATTATATACATATGTAAATATGACGGTAGTAATTAAAAAAAAACTAAACAATAGCACCACGAAATCATTTCAATATAAAAATTTACAGATCATACAATCCAAGGTTGAAAACGACCATTTGTACTGACTCAAACGTGAATCACTATCATTATCACTGTCTCACTAAACGTTATCACTAACACTACTATGATAAGTAGTGTATCACTATCATTTTCATATAAAAAAGACGATTTCATATATATTTTCTATATATATATATTTATTACAGACGACTGCATTGTGTACACGCGATACCGAAACTGGCAAAGCTTGTTAGATAAGGATAAACAGTAAGTAATATATAAATAACGTAACATTACTACCATAAGGCTTGTCGTGGCGCAGCGGCACAAGCGTGTGACTGTAACCGACAGGTTCTGGGTTCGATCCCCACTCGAGGAAATGAAATATTTAATATTTTCAATTTAAATATTTAATGTTTCATTTCTTCTCTCTGGTAATAAGGCAAAGCGCGGCGTTGAGTTCCGCCACTCAACACGCAATGCTTGAGGCGATTGTAAACTTGACGATTGTTGTGATAACGTATATGATATATTGACTTCCTCGTTCAAGATGAAACACGGCGTTCAGTTCCGCCATTCGACATGCCTTGACAAGTTAGAGGAAAGTTGGAAGTGTAGTGTCTTAATAGGTTTCCCTTAGGTTCCTTAGGTTCCCTTTGCTTTCCTCGTCTTTATACTCAAGTAGTTAATAGTTAATAATGATAATAATTTGTGTTGTAACAATTACCAATTAATTGATTAACAATTTATTAATTGTTAACAATGATTTCGTCATGGTGATTACTTGGTAATATTATATAATGAATTTTAATTGAAATTTGCCCAACTCTAACTTTTCTCCCAAATTAGTAAGATTCCATGTTACGTAAGTGGTGAAATCAACAAATAATTGCTCGTGGGTATCGAACCCCCCTACCATTTAGCTTACATTAACACACTATGCCACTGAGCTTATGGTAGTTTTTTTTTTTCAAGCTTCACGCTGTATCCCGCACGAGGCAGGGTATCCAGAGGGAACTAGGGAACCTAGTGTTATGACACTCCGTTCCACTTCCGTTCCCCACTTTCCGCCGAATTTGAGGCATTGCGTGTTGAGTGGCGGAACTCAACGCCGCGTTTTGCCTTATTACCAGAGCGAAGAAATGAAACATTAAATATTTAAATTGAAAATATTAAATATTTCATTTCCTCGACTTTGGATCGAACCCAGAACCTGTCGGTTACAGTCACACTCTTGTACCGCTGCGCCACGACAGGCCTCTTGAACCAGATTTTTATATTATTTTAATTTTAATTGCTTGTCATAAGCTAAAGATATGGCGAAGGGGCCTAGAACTTGCAATTTTTTTCTTTTTGTTTTTATCCTTTGAGAAATCGAAATTGCGTGTTAATATGCGGAACTTAACGCTGTGCTTTCTTAAATGAGAAGAAATAATATATACATATTGGATCGTGTAGTATATATTGAATGTATATATATATATATATATATATATATATATAGATATATATATATATATATATATATATATATATATATATATAGACATATATATATATATATATATATATATATATATATATATATATTATATATATATATATATATATATATATATATATATATATATATATATATATATATATATATATATATATATATATATATATATATATATATATATATTACAAAATATACACAAAATAAACGTTATCGGTTGTGGGTTCGATCTTCACTCGAGAAAAATGAAATATTTAATATTTTCAATTTAAATATTTATTGTTTTCAATTCTTCGCTCTGGTACAAACGCTAAGCGCGGCGTTGAATTCCGCCACTCAACACATGGGGAAAGGAACGGACTGTCTTTACTTTAGGTTCCCCAGTTAGCTCTGTCCACCCACCCTGCCATGTGCGGGATACTGCGTGAAGCTGAATGAGTGAATGTGTATATTCCACACAGTTACTTAATTTTATCATATATTTGAACCAGTGACCATCGTCATAAGTATTAAAGCCAGTCAAAAACATAATCGAACCACATTAATAAGTTCAATGCACTTGAAACTAATCTATACTAATATTATAAATGCGAAAGTAACTCTGTCTTTCTGTCTGTCTGTCTGTCTGTCTGTTACCTTTTCACGCCTAAACCACCCAACCGATTTTGCTGAAATTTGGTATGTAGATAGTTTGCATTCATGAGAAGGACATAGGCATAATATTTTTTGGAAATTCAACTCCTAAAAGGGTTAAATGGGGTGGCAAAGTTTGTATGATAAAAATATTTTTATGCACATTTTTGAATGAAACTTTGAATTAATGCTTTTTACGAGTAGTACAAATGATGAAAACGTATTTCAGGGTTTTTCGAAATTTGCCCCCATTGGGGGTTGAAGGGGGTGGCTAAGTTTGTTATGGGAAACTTAATTCTATTGAAATATTTTGCGTGAAACTGAAATAATGCTCCCCAATACAAATTATGAGATACATATCTAAGCGTTTTTTGAAAATCAACCCCTATGGGGGTGGCACAATTTGCGTAGGAAAAAATATTTAACAGTAATTTTTACCATAAGCAGTCCATAACAATGAACCACGTACATCAGTTTATCATTAACGAAAAACACACAAAAAAATTATGATACACAAAAATTGGTTAAAAATAGGCAATAAGTTCTAGAAAGTGCAGCAGCAGCGACGCAGCAGTTGCGGGGCGCGCGCGTGATAAGTAATGTATTTTACTTCATTTTTGTTTCCAATAGCTTAGGAACTAATTAAGTGCAGTTTTGATCGATGCTATCAATTTAAGTAAATAATTAGTAATTTATTTCTTTTTTCAACTTAGTTTGTTGACAAAATTAGTTATTAGTGAAGGTTCTTTTTATTTATCTAAATTATATGGTTAAGTTTTTTTAATGTAAGTATATTAATGCAACCTGATTCCTTAAACATTGTTTTTTTTATTCGTATTACTTGGCAATTGTATTATTCTATAGATTTGTTGAATCAAACAATATTTTCAGACAATTACAGTCATTTGTTTCTAAAATTTATAGAATTTCCAAGTTTTTAAACAGAAATAAGTAATTTGATTTTGTTTAACGTCTATTTTCTGGTATTTATGTTCCTCCGATATGCCTCGCAAGCGTAAATCAGATTTATCGCGTAGCTTTTCAAGAGCTCGAGTCGCGAATGTGGCTAGAACTCAAGAATCTGAAGAGCAGACTCAAGCAAGGCAGATTTTATACAACGAGCGACAAGCAGCTGCAAGGGTTATCGAGACCGTAGAACAGATTCAAGCTCGACAGCGTTTAGACGCCGAGCGACATGCGTCTCTTAGAGCGTCCGAAACTCTAGAACAAGCTCAGGTCCGGCAAATCTTAGATGCGGAGCGTCACGCTCCTTATAGAGCCCCCGAGACCTTAGAACAAACTCAGACTCGGCAAATTTTAGATGTGGAGCGTCACGCATCTCTTAGAGCCACCGAGACCTTAGAGCAAACGTAGACCCGGCAATTTTTAGACGCCGAGCGTCACACATCTCTTAGAGTCACTGAGACTTTAGAGCAAACTCAGGCCCGGCAACTTTCAGATGTTGAGCGTCACGCGTCACGCATAACTGCAGAAAGACACACGAATAGTCACAAAGGCGGCGAGACATTAATGCTGAACAACAAGCAGAAAGAAGACGCGCGCTTACGCGTAACACGTGGGAGGCGTTTCACGATGCCGCGTTTGATTATGATCCACTGATTGACTACGTCAACCACCGATTAGTTATAATTGGGAAAATGGATCAAAATGTAGTTATTGCGAAGCACTAAAATGGAAAGGAATATACAATTAGAATCACTTCATTTGGTATTGACAGAGGAGTTGTGATGCCTGGATTTCATTCATTTTGGAATTGACGACATTATCAGCGCCGAAATACCGGATCCATGCGGTCCAGAGAATCCACAGTGCCCTTGCATGAAAGACGGTAGATGTACTAAAAAATTTCCACGCAAATTACACTCAGAGACAGTTCACAATGATAACGGATACCCAATGTATCGTAGACGAGCGCCAGCAGACGGAGGTCAAACGGCAACTGTAAAACTTCGAAATGGTAGTCATACTCTAGGTGGAGTTTACACGATCCATGTGTGCAACATGGAATGCTATTGTTTGAGAATGCTGCTACATCATGTGCGAGGGCCTACGTGTTTCAAAGATTCCGTGCCTTCCCATAACCTGAGATTGAAAGTTGGTGTCCCCGTTCTATAAATGCGTAATCATGATGCACCTCGGCTATGCAACGGCACTCGATTGCAAATTGCGCACTTGGGGAAAACATCGTTAAAGGAACAATTATGACTGGAACGGCAAAAGGAGAAAATGTTCTGATTCCACGTATTCCCATTATTCAAACAGACATGCCGTTCCAGTTTAAAAATATACAGTTCCCTTTAAAACCCGCCTTTTCAATGACTATAAATAAAAGTCAAGGGCAGACACTAAAATTAGCAGGTGTGCACTTAGAGAAAAAAATGTTTTCCCATGGGCAATTGTATGTGGCGTGTTTCCGTGTATCTAGCCCCCAAAACCTGTACATATTATCAAAAGACGGTAAAACAAAAACGTAGACTACGTTTTTGTTTTACCGTCTTTTGATAGAAACGTATTGTAATAAAATATCGTGTCTATAAACATATATTCCTGTATATTGCATACACATCCTTAGTAAGAAATGACGCGGACGAAGGCGCGGGTAACAGCTAATCTATTTATATAAAGACGTCTGTTTATCATTGATAGATGAATTACAGGTGTACACATACATAGTTTGTTAGAAAAGAAAAGTATCAACGTAGAAGTCCAAGGTTCGATGCCGGTCATATCAAAAGTTACGTGTGTACATCGAACGAAAGTATTAATATGTAAAGGCCACAGGTTGTGGGTTCGATTCCCACTCGATGAAATGAAATATTTAGTATTTTTTTGTAGTTAAATATTTAATGTTTTCATTTCTTTGTTCTGGTAACAAGGCAAAACGCAGCGTTAAGTTCCGCCACTCAACACGCAAGGCCTTAAATTCAGCGGAAGTGGGAAACAGAACGGGAGTGTCTTAACACTAGGTCCCCAAGTTCCCTCTGCCTCAGTCAAAAGTTACGTATGTACACAGAATAAAAGTAGTAATGTACAACGTACAAGTCCAGGGTTCCATATCGGTGATATCAAAGGTAGAATTATTGGCGTTTCGCAGGCTTTGTCAAATAAATAAGAATTGCCTACTGCTGTTGAAATACTGCTTTCTCACCTCATGCTAAACCCGCTCCCATGGGGTGTCATTTAGGCCCTACATATACCCGAAATCACCGCTACACTTTGCTTCATTACCACAGCGAAGAAAGGAAATATAAAATATTTCATTCCCCCAAAGTGGGAATAGAACCTACAACCATCGAGTTAACAAACGTCTTATATATCTATACTAAGAAGACCTCAACGAAATAACAACTGCGGGATAAAGCGTGAAATCGTATCTTAAATTACTCAATAAATTTAAAAATTAATTTTAAACACGCTTATCGCGTTTTAGTACGAACAATAAAATAATATGTGTTATATTATGATTTATTTACACTGATAAAACGTTCAAATGTTTGCTTTTTATGTAACATTTAATATATCTAATATGATTTAAATACTACTTTGGTGATAAGAATAAAGAAAATACATAAAAATCTGAAATGAAATGAAGTGGTTTGCAATCCGCCATCTTATTGTGGCGGCCATTTTGATTGACACGAATATTGATTATATGTAAATACACACACACACACACACACACAGAGTTAGGTTTTTTTTAGCTACTCCATATATCCATACATGGCAGGGCAGACAGGGGCAATCTGGGAACCTAGTGTTAAGACACTCCGTTCAGTGCACCACTCTCCGTCGAATTTGAGTGAGTTGAGTGACACTCAACGTCGTGTTTTGCTTTTGTTTTTTACTTGCGATTTTATGATACATTAGAATATTTAAAAAAAAACAAAATAAAACGGATTCAGCAACTTTCAACTCTATGCCATAACGAGGACTACTGCATTAAAGAGTGATTATTCACTAAATATTCTGTACAAAACTTTAACAGGAAGTAGATACGTAACAGAACAGACAGAACGTTGATTTGTTATATTAATAACTACTTTAGTATTGACATAAGTTATTAATAACGAGTTGATAAAAGATTTTCCTTCCTTAACACAATCTATTGCATAAACGTGCGATGGCTGTAAAAGCGTTCGATTGTTACTGTGAGTCTGAGTGTCATAGTTGTAGTCTGAGTGTCACAGTCACAGTCTGAGTGTTACAGTCACAGTCTGAGTGTCATAGTCACTGAGTGTCATAGTTGTAGTCTGAGTGTCACATTCTGAATGTCATAGTCTGAGTGGTGTAATCTAAGTGTTACAGTCAGAGTATAATATTCTGAGTGATATTATACTCTGACTGTAACACTTAGATTACACCACTCAGACTACGACATGGCACAGCCTGAGTGTCATAGTTTAAGTGTCCATGTTTTGAGTGGCATACTGTGTAGTATGAGTGAGACAGTCGGTCACGATGATTATTTAAGTAAGCGATAGAATAAAATTCACTAAAGATGATGAAATGAAGATGGACTATAAAGTGATCGTAGTGTTACCGTTTTCCCGTTTGAGATACGGAACCCTTGAAAAGATTAAATCAAAAATTTTGATTTAATCTTTTCAAGGGTTCCGTATCTCAAACGGGAAAACGGTAACATTACGATCACTTTATAGTCCATCTTCATTTCATTCGTCTATAAAGACCAATTGTCTCGAAATCAATGCAGAGATTTAATGAGGAAATTACTAAAAATATTTTTACTGTTTTAAAATGTTGTAAATCCATACTAAGAAAAAAAATGAATATTAAACATATAAAAAATTTAAACGTTGCGAGATTTTAACCCCTGCCTCTTAAAAACCGTCCAAGTGCTCTGACCAATGAGCCATACGTTCTTATCAACCTACGTCGAAATTATGTACACGCTTGTTACAACGTTATTAATCTTGTTAGCTTCTCTTTAAGGACGGTTTTTACAAATATCATCTACCCAAAGATAAATCACGCTACTTTTATTTTTATACGCTTTTTTAATTATATTTTAATATCAAATACCAAACATCAACTTTCCAAGTCAACGCAATCAAAGGAAATCAGATTATATGTTACCTTTTGTATAAGTAAAGCTAGAGTAATTAAATTTGGCGTATGATACGTTGAGACCCGCCACTTAACACGCAATGCCTCAAATTTGGCAGAAAGTGGAGAACGGAAGTGGAACCTAGTGTTAAGACACTCCGTCTTAACACTAACTCCCTCCCAAACTCCCTCTGACTACCCTTCCATGTGCGGGTTACAGCGTGAAGCTGAGTATGTACAGTAAAAGACATATAATACAAATAAAAGAAAAACAATTAACGTATAAATGTTATAAGTGATTCGTTGAAAGAATAACCATCTTTCTATACAATAATAAACTTGTAACTGATCATTGTCCTTTCATGGAGGACATATTAAAAAAAAATCATATAGGGGACTAAAGATCAATGGAGCGCGAGAAAGTGAGTGTTGGTAGCAATGTAATAAGAGTGCTTTTCTATTTTTTTAATGTTGGTCACACTGTCTAATTACTTCCGGTCTAGTGTGTTCTATGCTACTGTGTAAACTGTGTGAAGTATTTCTTTAACCAAGAATAAAAATCTTTCGTGCAATTAAAAACTATTTTACTTATATTACAAAAGTGAGTTCGTGTCGTTTGTACGCGCTAATTTCAGAAACGGCTAACCAGTTTTAAATGCAGTTCTCACTATATTTTGGCATCATTTAGTACTTATTTATATATGAGTGTTGTTGTCGGATGATATATAAAGTTATGTCATTTTAAATGAAACTCTATTCCAAAAGTCCGTGGCCACCGGTAGACTCATTACCACCACGGAGTGACCACGGACTACTGTAAAGTGTTCGAAACGTCGCGGTTTCAAAAATGTTCATAATCCAATATACGCGATTAATCCGTTCAAGAGGCCGTGGTCGTGGCGCCGCGGCACAAGCGTGTGACTGCAACCGATAGGTTGTTGGTTCAATCCTTACTCGAGAAAATGAAATATTTAATATTATCAATTTAAATATTTAATGTCTTTATTTCTTCGCTCTGGTACAAGGCAAAACACGGCGTCGAGTTCCGCCACTCAACACGATATACCTCAAAATTCGGCGCAAAGTGGGGAACGGAAGTGGGACGTGGGAGTGTCTTAATACTAGGTTCCCAAGTTCCCTCTATCTACCCTGCCATGTGCGGGATACAGCGTAAAGTGAGTGAGTGAGTGAGTGAGTGAGTAATCCGTACAAAAGTGTTTCATTTAAAATGTGTAACAATCGCGAAAATCAAATACATTATTAAGGTTAAGTCAATTTCAAATATTTACTTCGACAAAATTGCTATTATACAATATTTGCTTTTACAATATTTGTTTCGCTGAATTTTTACTTTTCAAAGTTTCAATTTAACTCGAACGGACAAAGCCGCGGGCGGGTGGCTAGTGTCATATAAATTAAGTGCAGACGGCAGCAAACTTTGCCAACTTTTAAAATTATACTTATCCATTTACCTATAATCCTGACATTGTTACGGAACCCTAGGTGGGCGAATCTCAATCACACTTGATCGACATCTTTTTATTACATAAAACAGCAAAACGTTACTTAATTTAAAAATTATATAGACAGTATACCAAAAAATATATTTCAAAAACGTTTGAACATTTGAACGTAGCTGGATTTGAACCCTGTGCCTCCAAGAGGAGCACTTCTACCGAGTGTGTATATATATAAGAATTTATATATATATATATATATATATATATATATATATATATATATATATATATATATATATATATATATATATATATATATATATATATATATATATATATATATATATATATATATTTATATATATTTATATATAAGCATCCCTGATCACAATTAGAAACTAAATAAACGGAGAACGGAGAAACATTCACTATGTTTTCTCCAAATATTCCGCTAAATAAAAGACCCTAAAGTAAATATAAAGAATATTTTATCACTTATTATTAATTATATACAATTTGTTTAAATGATAATAATATACTGATAATGTTATCAGATAAGGGGGCATCGAGACAACAGTATACTTGTTGTGATATCATCTTATCATTAAAGACATTTTTAGTATATTAATATAGTAATATTCCCATTGAGCTTTGAAAGTTTTACAAAGAAAAGACACTAAATTCACAACTTTTTCAGCTTTACATTGTATCTGAACTCAGTGTTACGACACTATGCTCTTATTAAGACACTTCCTGTCCCGAATTTCCCACTAATTTGAGGCATTGCGTTGTGGGTCGCGGATATTAACACGCTGTATCACGCTCTTGCCAAGGGGAGAGGGAACATGGGAACCTAACATTAATCTTTGTATGATTTTTTTTTTTGAGTTTAAATATATGAAACATATAATTCCAGTACAAAATAATGACTACTATTTTTAACAAAAATGTTTTTTTTTCAGAAACCTCGAGCAAAACCGACACCACACACAACGAGCAACTACTAAAATATTAAACCCAAAAATTCTAATTTGACAATATTATATCAAACAATAAATAAAAATGCAGCCGTTAACTTTCGCTTTTCAGAAAGCAATACTGCACTTTCTCACGTATGCGAAAAACAATTAAAAAAAAAAAACACATATAATATTAAAAAAAAATGCCTCTCGCACTAACATTATCTATATCACTAATAGTGTCAAAAATCCTATCCTATCACTATAATTCCATTGTACACATTCTGTGTAGCGTAAGTTTTATCGAAATTCTGTCTATAATATTCACTACAACATAAAATATCATCACAACCCCAACAAATATAAAAAAAAAACCTTTCTCACTAACACCATCTACCACTGTTAGTGTTAAAACTTACCGACTCTCACTATCAGTGACTACGACATATTAGTATCATAACTTACCCCCTCTCCCTATCACTAACTACCACACTGCTAGTGTCAAAACTCACCGCACTTCACCATCATTCCCTACATCACTGTCAGTGTCAAAACTTACCGGCTCTCACTATCACTGTTTACGACACTATTAGTATCATATCTTACCCCCCCTCCCTATCACTAACTACCACACTGCTAGTGTCAAAACTTACCGCATATCACCATCATTGCCTACATCACAGTTAGTGTCACAACTCACCGCCTCTCACTATCTTCCCGGCTATGTACACATTTTGCGTGGTGTACCTTTCGTCTCGTTTCTCCGTTTTTAGTGCTTCTAAGTTAGCGGACGGCAGGTTTTTGTAATTGATTAGTGAATATTTTTTACCGTACGGCGGTGAACTTCTAAAATGTTTGAAATATTTTTTTTTATATTTACGTACGTAATTAAATAGGCAGAGTGAATATAGTGTTAAGACACTCTCTTTTCTTCACTTTTTAGTGTCTATATGTAACTGAGATGTTGTGTGTCGAGTTGCGGTAATAAACGCCGTGGGTTGTCAATGAATAGTGAATCAATTGATACAAGTTACTGAGAGTTTGTATCTAATCCATAAGTAGACGTGTGGAAAGTGACATTGTGTTGGAAAGTTAACATCCAATTTAAAAAAAAAGCATAAATGATGCGTACTTTTTTTTTGTATATTTTTTTTCTTTTTTATTATGAGCTTTAAGAAACCAACACAGAAAATACATCTCTATAACATACAACAAAAAAAATAATTAAATCCTATTTAAAAATTACGAAAAAAAACACGCAACATTTTCAAACAAACCAAACACAGAACATCACTAAAACAATCAACAAACACAAAATTCCCTTCACTCTGCCCATATCAAGACCAAGAGAAACACAAAAACAAACACAACCAACACACCTGTACCCAACAACATCATCGCTGGACGACGATACATCAAAAGATTGCCCGAAACGTTCCACAGATGGCGCTGTTTTAGTTATAAGGAAATTCTCGGGCGAACTAAAGATGACTTCCGGTTGGATCTCTCTGCTCTCCTTGACAAAATCCATTTTGACACTCTCGTTGTCCGAATCCGTCTTAACACCGGACTCTCGGACTTTGCCGTTTTTACGCAGAACACTGGACTTCGAGACGGAGGGCGTAGAGCTACGTCTCTTCGGCGTCAGTGACTCAGTGACGCATTTCTCTTTGTTTATGAGTGACAATTTGGGTAGTTCGAAACAACGTAAAATTGGTAGTTTTGTGTCTATTTTGAAGGGGCTCGAGGTTAGACTTTTGGTTTGTTTATCATTATTTTTCAAAGTTTTAGTCAAACGAACGCTTTTTGGTGAATAATCTGATATTGAGAGTAAGGGTGATGGGGTACTACAGGTGGACTCCGCTACTTTTAGCACTAATTTGTGAAATTTGAAAGGATATTACGTGCATTTGGTGAAAAAAAAAAAAAAAAAGTATTACCTTTGTACATAAATATAGATTAAAAAAGATCTATAGTTCAATTCACCAGAGAACAAATAGATAAATTAATTTAAAATTCCTGTAAGATAAATACGAATAAACATACTTATGTATATACTCTTTTTGCACTCTCCCAACCAGGAAACGATCCCAAAAACGTGGATATTACAGTCGCAAGTTTGTGCCACTGCGCCACGACGGCTTTAATTATTAGATACCATTTTCTAGTTTTTTTTTTATCAAGATCATATACAGCACTAAATGCCATTAAAAGATAACACGTGGATAAGTGTCCACACGTTTGGACGATTGCCCACTTGTGGATGAATGTTCACATGTGTGGATGAGTATTCACATATGTGATTGAGTGTTCACATGTGTGGATAAGTGTTTACACGTGTGGACGACTGTTCACATGTGTGGACAAGTGTTTACACGTGTGGACGACTGTTCACATGTATAGACGTGTATATACGTATAAACAGTCGTCCATACATGTGAAAACATGTCCACACATGTGAACACTCTATACATATAAATGTATGGACGATGGACGAGTGTTCACACGTGTGTAGATGTGTGTTCACATGCGTTAAAATGATTTAATGTACACATACGCTGTTTTTTTAATTTTATAGCAATAAATAGGCGTAAAAATACAGTATTAAAATGTTAATATCAACAATTATAAGTATATTAAAAAAATATATCATCTCTTTTCCTCGTATAAAATCAGAAAAGGACAACTCTTCTCTAAACAAAACCTTATTCATCTACCCACACTATTGCCATCTCTTTCACTCCCATGCAAAAAGAAAAGGACAACATTATAAAACAAATATATATATATATATATATATATATATATATATATATATATATATATATATATATATATATATATATATATATATATATATATATATATATATATATATATATATATATATATATATATATATATATATATATATATATATATATATATATATATATATATATATATATATATATATATATATATATATATATATAATTGGAGGGTAGCGGGTTCTACTCACCATGCTCATTGAAGTGTTTCTCCAATTCTTCATGGGATATATTAGTTTGTGACGCGGGAGCATCTTCTACAGTTTGCTCGGGCCTTGTACGAGAACATCTGAAAGGAAAATATTTTTTCTACTACAATAAACGACAAATGAGGACGCTGTACTTGTGGTCGTGGGGTCAAAACCTAGTCGAGGAAATATAAACAAAACTATAAAATAGACTAAGCGCAGAGTTGAGTTCCGCCATTCAATCGATAGTGCAGCGAGAATTGGCCACAAAGCGGAGAATAGGGCGTCGTCCTGTTAAGGGCCGTGTGATTCCGGCTTAGTATAGGATCACTCTGGTACTGATGGTGTCGTAAGAGACGACTGAAGTACATGTGGGAGAGTCACGTTGCCAGCAATGGCAACACGCAGACTCGACCGGATCATTACCGCACCGGCATTAAAAACTGGAGTTAAATAGTGGCTTTGGTCACTGCGTTTCGCGTAACGACCCCGGCGGGAGTGGTGCAGTACCTGAGCATAGCATTGCTGCAGCGCAGCGCCAGCTCCAGCCCGTCCAGCCAGCAGTGGCCGGCCGCGGGCGACGGCGCGCGGAAGATGAGGTGCGCCGTGGGCAGCGGCTGCACCACCGCGCCTGCGGGAGACACGCGCCGCAGGGAAGTCAATATTTTATATTTACAATGTAAATATTTCATTCATTCGCTCTGTTACAAGGCTAAACGCGGCGTTGAGTTCCTCCACTTAACACGCAATACCTCAAATTCCGCCGAAATTAGGATACGGAAGTGAAACAGAATGTCTTAACACTAGGTTCCCAAGTTCCCTCTGCCTACACTGCCGTGTGCGGGATACAGCGTGAAGCTGGGTTATAGACACACATATGTATATATATGATTATTTAAGGTCAATGTATATATTTATATATAAAATTTAAATTAATATTAAAAAGAAATACACAGAACATTATCTTTAAAAAGAAAAAAAATAGATAATATTAAAAAAATAATTCAACTACCATCAATAAATATGACACTATATAGGCTTCGCCTGCTCAACTTACACAATTATATGTATTGCTGTAAAAATTTTGACAAAAAAAATCCATTACATAAGTAACATTTTTATTTATGAACCGAGTGAAATAAAACAAGCACTAAACTTAACGAAAAATTACTCTCTCTATCTCTCTCTCTCACTCTCTGTCAGTTTCACGCTGTATCCCGCACATGGCATGGTAAGCACAGCGAACTTGGGAACCTAGTGTTAAGACACTCTGTTCCGTTACCCACTTTCCACCGAATTGGGGAACAGAACAGAGTTCCTCAACTCTCCCAACCTGCCATGTGCGGGATACAGCGTGAAGCTGAGTAAATAAATATGATAAAACTCTACATCAAAATAACACATACACTACAATTTATATAACTTGATAATAAACATACACCAGAGGCTTCGTCCGCTTAAACTTACAACTTTAAGCAGGCGAAGCTTGTGATGATATAAATCAAATGAATACGAACCTATAGTCTCATTATGGGGTCCCCGAGGTGCCCAAATACTCTGCTCCAGCGGGTGATATAATTTGAAGCAAAATCCGTCCTTCTTGCTCGGTCGTTCGATAACTTGGCAGGATGTCAGTAGCACTGTGCCCACCCAGTGGGAACGCTGTGGGCAAAAAAAAATGAATGAATGACTCAATTTAAGCAAAAAAAAAAACGCGGCGTTGAGTTCCTCCACTAAACACGTAACGGCAGAAAGTGGGGAACAGAAGTAAAACGGAGTGTCTTAACACTAGGTTCCCGAGTTCCCCCTGCCTACCCTACCATGTGCGGGATAGAGCGTGAAAAATAAAAAAAAAATACTTACTTTAACTTTAGGACTTTTATACAGAAGCAACAATCCCGGCTTCAATACACACCACAACTTTGTCCATGACTTGAGCGAGCCTCGAACCTGTAATATTATATAAAATACTATCAATTATATTATATACACACTAGCGACACGCACGCGGCTTCGCCCGCTTGAATTACACTATTCTATTCACTAATATCAATTACTTTCTTGCTCTAATAACATTATCACTTTTAAGACAATATCTATATATATATACATTGAAAACTAAAATTTCAGCTAAAAAAAAAAAATTGTTAATTTTGTCTTAATTTTTTAAAATGATGTAACTTTTTAATTATTTAACCAATATAAATAAAACAAACACTAAATGTTCAGTGAAAGTTGCCAAAATATAACAGTAAAAACTGAATTAAATAAAAAAAAAAAAAAAAACAAAGAATTAGCCGTTTATGACATCACCGCGTACAAACGCACAGACAGAATCGAGTGGTCCAAATCTAGGTTCCCAAATTCCTTCTACCTACCCACCCTACCACGGGATAAAGCGTAAAGCTGAAAAAAAAAAAAACAACACACAACTTACCATTACCCCAACCTCCTCTCCTTAGGGGCCGTCCATTAATCACGTGAAGTTCGAAAGGGGGGGGAAGGGGGTTCGGTTGGGGGGGTTTGGTTAAAAACGCTACAAAAAACATCACGTGATTAATGAACGGCCCCTTTGCTAAAATAAAAAAAAAATCCCCACTAACCTTAAGCCAATCAGCTAAAACGACGACCGACGGGTCCTCTATGGAGTGCAGCAACGCCGTCGCCGCCCTCTTCTTCTCTTTTCTATAGTTCTGCCTCTGCGCTTTGTAACTCTCTTTGCGAGATAGTGCCGTGCTAGCTGTCCTCGAGACGCCCCCCACCGCTGTTTCTGATGACTTGGGGGACGAGAAAGCAATTATGTGAGACGAAACGCGGCGTTTAGCTCCGCCGAATGACGCTAAATGTCTAAAATTTCGAGCGGTAAGCGGAGAACAGTATGTTATGTCTATATAATCTGAGGTCTGTCGTGGCACAAGCGTGTGGTAACCGACAGGTTGTGGGTTCGATCCCCACCCGAGGAGATAATATTTCCAAAATATTTAATATTTAAATTTAATATTTTCAATTTTAATATTGAAGGTTTTAATTTCTTCGCTTTGCAACAAGGCAAAACGCGGCATTGAGTTCTGCCACTCAACACGCAATGCGTCAAATTCGGCGGAGTGTCGAACGAAAGTAGAACAGAGTGCCTTAACACTAAGTTCCCATGTTCCCTCTGCCTACCCTGCTATGTGCGTGAAGCTGAGAGAGAGAAAATGTCTATATATCAGTTGTCAGCGCGCGTATAAGAATTACGACGTGGCCAGATAAGAACGTATGGCTTAGTTGGTCAGAGCGTTTATATATTTTTCAAGAAGCAGGTTCAAATCTTGCTTCGTTCAAATCAATATTTTCTATTAAACGTATTTTCTTTTTAGTTGGAAAATATATACATTTAATAATCTCAATTATTTTCTTGTTTCCAATAACATTATCAATTTTAAGACAATATCTATACATTGAAAACTAATTTTACCTAAATTATTAAAAAAAAATCACTCGCTCTGGTAATAAGGCAAAGCGCGGCGTTGAGTTCCGCCACTCAACACGCAATGCCTCAAATTCGGCGGAAAGTGGGGAACGGAAGTGGAACGGATTTTCTTAACACTAGGGCCCCGGGTTCCCTCTGCCTACCCTGCCTCGTGCGGGATACAGCGTGAAGCTAAGAAAAAAAAGAAGAAAAAGAAATGATGCTGGAAGTATATGAGAGACAGAATGGTAGGTACTAGCGTGGATGTCACGGTGAGAATGAAGAAGAACGTGCTCAGATGGTTTGGGCACGTCGAGCGAATGAGTGAAGAGAGAATGGTAAAAAAGATTTATGCAGGAAAAATGAGTGGTAAGAGAGGGAGGGGGAGACTTCAGTTGACCTTCGAAAACACAGTATTTATGATACTGGAGGAGGATCACGTAAAAATCAACAAACGCCGCGTTTTGTCTTATTATCAGAGCGAAGAAATGAAACATTAAAAATTTAAATTGAAAATATTAAATATTTCATTTCCTCGACTGGGGATCGAGAACCCAGAACCTGTCGGTTACAGTCACACGCTTGTGCCGCTGCGCCACGACAGGCCTCACAGCATCATCATTATAGTATAATCCCTACCTTATCGGAGGAAGTCCCGTCGGGGGGATGCACCCGATCCCCCGATGCTGGTGTGGAGAGGGGAGCACCCGGTGACCTCGGGGGTGGAGTTAGCGTGGGCTCTCCTGGAAAACAAATCAATGTACAGGGTGATTGTAAGTTTGATAGACCAACTGTACAAAATAGGACAAGAGAGCACTTTTCCAAGATTTATGAACCACATATAGCATGGGTGTCAAATTTAACCGTTTTGGAAATATTAATGCCCGATGGAGCCTGTCGTGGCGCAGCGGCACAAGCGTGTGACTGTAAAAGAGTAAAGTTGTGGGTTCGATCCACATTCGAACAAATGAAATATTTATTATTTCTTAAATGCAATATTTAACGTTTTCATTTCTTTGCTCTGGTAAAAAGGCAAAAGGACGGCGTTGAGTTCCGCCACTCACCAACCAACATCGCAATATTTCAAATTGGCGAGAAACGGGAGACGGAAAGGAGTGTCTTAACACTAGAAATAACAATATCTTGCTTACTTTGTCTTTGATTCTTGATATTTTTTTATTATCTGAATCAATCATGGTAAATGAAGCCACTCAAAAATAGTAGTTTTTTTGATTATGAAGTGACAGAACCTTAAAAATTTTATTACAAGTATTTTTTTTGAGGCCTGTCGTGGCGCAGAGGCACAAGAGTGTGACTGTAACCGACAGGTTCTGGGTTCGATCCCCAGTCGAGGAAATGAAATATTTAATATTTTCAATTTAAATATTTAATGTTTCATTTCTTCGCTCTGGTAATAAGGCAAAGCGCGGCGTTGAGTTCCGCCACTCAACACGCAATGCCTCAAAGTGGGGAACGGAAGTGGAACGGAGTGTCATAACACTAGGTTTCACTTCCGTTCCCTCTGCCTACCCTGCCTAGTGCGGGATACAGCGTGAAGCTGAAAAAAAAAAAAAAAAAAAAAAAAAAAAAAAAAAAACAAGTATTTTTTTTATATACTAAAACTAACAACCCACCCGCGGCTTCGCCCGCTTGTGTTATACTAATTCATTGACTAATCTCAATTACTTTCTTATCCTAATAATTTATTAGGATAAGATCAATTCGATGAATAAAAAAAAAAATAACAATGTTGTCGAATTAAATATTTCGAGCTTCACGCTGTATCCCGCACACGGCAGGGTAGGCAGAGGGGAATTTGGAACCTAGTTGTAAGATACTCCGTTCCACTTGTTGAGCGGCGGAATTCAACGCCGCGTTTTTGCCTTGTGCCAGAGCGAAGAAAAGAAAACATTAAATATTTAAATTGACAATATCAAATATTTCATTTCCTCGAGTGCGAATCGAACCGGCAGCCTATCGGTTACAGTCGCTTGTGCCGCTGCGCCACGACGGGCCTCAATACCTTAAATATTTTAAAATAACTAACTTTTTTTATCAAGCAATTTTAAGAAAACAAACACTAAATGTATCTAGTATTGTCATGGTCGACGTCAGTAGCAGGTTCGATATTTGGGCGTATCACGTATCGCCTCCGTGGCGCAATCGGCTAGCGCGTTCGGCTGTTAACCGAAAGGTTGGTGGTTCGAGCCCACCCGGGGGCGGACACACATATTTTTTATTTCATTATATAATATTTTTTTTATTTATTTTATATATTTTAAATATATTTTAAGTTTTTTATTTATAAAAAAATAAAAACAAATAGTAGGTATATTTTATAGTTTTTATTTTTATTTTTTTTATAGGTTCACGCTGTATCCCGCACGAGGCAGGGTAGGTAGAGGGAACCCGGGAACCTAGTGTTAAGACACTCCGTTCCACTTCCGTTCCCCACTTTCTGCCGAATTTGAGGCATTGCGTGTTGAGTGACGGAATTCAACGCCGCGCGTTGCCTTATTACCAAACATTCATTTTGTATAAGATAAAAGAGTAAAAATACAGAGAGTCACATCACTATCGCTCTTTTAAAAAAAAAACTTCTATCTCTCCTTCAATATCATGAGATAAGTTAGAAATTCTCTTACTACTTTAAAACATTACATACGTACAGATGGACAAAAACTGATATAGGAGGTATTTTGTTTTTTTTTTCATGTATTTTCAACGAAACTGATGTGGAACGGAGTGTCTTAACACGGGGTTCCCAAGTTCCCTTTGCCTAATCTGCGGGATACATCGTGAAACTGAGTGAGTAAGTGAGTATTTATAACTAAAATAATTACCATCATGGAGATAGTAGCCATTGAAAAAAAAGCCTATCGTGGCGCAGTGGCACCAGCATGCAACTGTAAAATACAGGATGTGGATTCGATTCCCACTTTAAGTAATAAAATATATCCATTGCTGGTGCACAAGAGATCAACACGTAATATTTCAAATTCAGTGGAAAGTGGGTAACGGAGCAGAGTGTCTTATCACTACGTACCTAGTGTTAAGACCGACCTCTACATATCCTACAACACAAGCTGAAGTATACAGCGTTAAGCTAAAAATAAATAGCAAACAAGATCTGTGCATCTGTGTGTCACGCAGTGTCCCGCACATGGCAGGGTAGGCAGAGGAAACTTGGGAACCTAGTGTTAAGACACTCCGTTCTGTTCTCCCACTTTTGTTCATACATTTTCAAATTTACAAAAAACTAGAAGAAAATAAAAAAAACTTGCTTTAAGTATATTTTCTATTGTAAAATGTAATAACATTAATTCCTTACCGTACGTAGGCGGTGTGGATGGTGCGTTGCCTGAGAGGACGACGCTCAGCGGTTGGTGCTGCTTCTGAAATTTAAAACAAAAATAAATAACAAAAATTGAACCCGTTACCCTTGTATAGACGTTAAGTTCCACCACTTGGGAGAAAAGTGGGGAACAGAACGGAGTGTCTTAACACTAGGTTCCCAAGTTCCCTCTGCCTACCCTGCTATGTGCGGGATACAGCGTGAAGCTGGGTACCCTTACATAGCCCAGCTATATTGGCTACTGAGCTATACGTTAAAATTCTACTATTGGGAAAATTTGCATTGTACTTTAATATCATTAGTATGAAATTATAATAAAAAAAATAAAAAAAATAAAAATTTATAACTACTTTCTTTCCGTTCTTTTATTAAATAAAAAAAAAACTAGTAACTTAATAATACCTATTTAAAAAACCTGCTGAAAATGTTACGTTAAAATCTTCTAAATATACTCTCTTTCTTTCTTTTATTTCTTCTTTTTGTTTTCTAAAGAAGTAGAAGACTTATTTGAGGCATATTAGGGTAATCAAAGGGAACCTAATGTTAACACATTCCATTCCTCACGCACCATCACATTTTCGACACTGTGCTTGATGAGCGGCGGAACTCAACGCCGCATTTTGTCTCACAAAGCCTGACAGAATATAATATAAATTAAATCTAAACCATTTCTTTCAATCGAACCCACAACTACCCACAAATTTATTCTTTTTATTTCAGCTTCACGTTGTATCCCGCTCATGGCAGAGTGAAAACTTGAGTACCGAGTGTTAAGATGTTCTGTTCCCACTGAGATACTTCCGTCCCCAAAAATTCCCCAAATTTTAAGACATTGCTTGGCGGAATTTACCACCGCGCTTTACCTTGTTACCAGAGCGAAAGTACAGCAAAGAAAACATTAAATATTCCGCTTCCTCTAGTGGGGATCGAACCCACAACCTGTCCTCTGTCCTCAATCAGGCCTTTTTTCTTTCCAACATCTTTATTTAGCTCGTTTTGGTAATTTCGGTAATAAACCTGACCTTTAACGAATAGTCACAAAAGTTACACCAAAGGTCAAACGTCGCATTTTAATATACAACAAGTATTTTCTACGTCAAGAAGTTAATATCCGGTTAATTATATACTTAGCGAAACATATATTTGACGACTATCGTGGCACAAGTGCACACGATAGGTTGTGGGTTCGACCCCCACTCGAGGAAGTGGAATATTTAATGTTTTCTTTACTGTACTTTCGCTCTGGTAACAAGGTAAAGCACGGGGTTAAACTCCGCCACGCAATGTCTTAAAATTTAGGGGATTTTAGGGACGGAAGTATCTCAGTGGGAACAGAACATCTTAACACTCGGTACTCAAGTTTTAACTCTGCCATGTGCGGGATATAACGTGAAGCTGAAATAAAAAGAATAAATTTGTGGGTAGTTGTGGGTTCGATTAAAGGAAATGGTTTAGATTTGATTTATGTTATATTCTGTCAGGCTCTGTGAAACAAAATGCGGCGTTGAGTTCCGCCGCTAATCACGCACAGTGTCGAAAATGTGATGGTGCGTGAGGAACGGAGTGTGTTAACATTAGGTTCCCTTTGATTACCCTAATATGCCTTGAATAAGTCTTATACTTCTTTAGAAAACAAAAAGAAGAAATAAAAGAAAGAAAGAGAGTATCTTTAGAAGATTTTAACGTAGTGTGTGACTGTAAACGACAGGTTGTGGGTTCGATCCCCAGTCGGGGAAATGAAATATTTAATATTTTCATTCCTCCGCTTTGGTAACAGCGATATTGCGAGCTGAACACGCTACTGTTACGCGCCGCCGTTCGCCACTTAACACGCAATGCCTCAATTTCAGCGGAAAGTGGGGTACGGAACAGAGTTCCTAACACTAGGTTCCCAAGTTCCCTCTGTCTACCTTGCCGTGTGCGGGATACAGCGTGAAACTGAGTATATTTAATGGATTTAATAATCAATGCAAATTTGATTTCCGATATGCATATAATTTTATATTAATGCTTTTATATAATTAAGCTATTCTAAAACAAAGATATGTAATTTTTTTTAATTTTGTGGTATTTCGCATATGGAGAAGTATCCAGAGGGAACCTGGGAACCTTACTTTAAAACACTTTCGTTCTTTTTTTATTGACGAATGCCCCCACCATTGCATGTACAATGCCTGTCTTAGCTCAGGAACACAAGCATCTAACAGGCTGTGAGTTCTATCCCCACTTGGAGAAATTAAATATTTAATATTTTTAAATAAAATATTTCATATTTTCATTTCTTCGCTCTAGTGACAAGGCAAAGCGAGCCTCTTAACCCATAATACCTCAAAATCGTTGGAAGGTGGGAACGTAACGGAGTGTCTGAACACTAGGTTCCCAACTTCCCTCTGCCTACCCAGCTATGTGCGGGATACAGCGTGAAGCTGAACTACGAGACACTGAGCAAAGCCTACACTAGGTCATAACGTGATAACACGTTAAGGTAATTTAATTATTTATTACACGAAGCTTATCTCTTATCAATGTTTACAACCTGTCGTTAACAGTATATTGCTTAATATATTTATTT
Organism: Eueides isabella; assembly: GCA_019049475.1. Classification (NCBI taxonomy): domain Eukaryota; kingdom Metazoa; phylum Arthropoda; class Insecta; order Lepidoptera; family Nymphalidae; genus Eueides; species Eueides isabella. Next base: position 5,551,137 of record CM032413.1, on the reverse strand, counting down.
ATAAGCTACACGCCCACAAATGGCAGGGTACGCAGAGGGAACTTGGGAACCTCGTGTTTATAAGACACTCCGTTCCATACTTCACGTTCCGCCTAATTTGAGGCATTGCGTGTAAAGTGGCGGAACTCAACTCTGCCCTTTCCTTCTTACCAGAGCTGCTTCTTATTAAATTTGAAAATATTTAATATTTCATTTCCTCAAGTTGGTATCGAACGCTGTCGATTTACAGTCACACGTTTATTCCCCTTTTCCTCAACAGGTCTAATTTTTTTTTGGCTTCACGCTGTATCCCGCACAAGGTATTGTAGGCAGAGGGATACACATGAGTTTACTGTATATATAAATGTTTACCTTCAAATAATTCGGCGTAGACGTATGAAAATGGTAGTCCGGTGCTCGCAGCGCTGGGGAGGAAGGGGTGGCGGTGGGAGTGGAAGCCTCTATAGCGGGAGAGGAACTCATATTGTACTCTGTTCACGTCATTTTACATACAGACATACAAAACCAGACCAAAACGAACAACGTACAGAACAATCTTTCAAAAAAAAAAAATTATTGCTTTCGCGGGTACTTATAAAAACTAACGCGTGCTGTATAAATATAAAATTTACTTAGTTTAAAGCGAGGGTATATACAATTTTTTTTTTTATCGTAAATATTTTTTTTTCTGTTATCACTGATAAGACACTGGTTGTATAGTGGAATGCTAGAGGAATAAGGGCTTAGATCATAAGGTTTATATATAAATGGCAGTGTTAACGGCGAATGTGGAATGTGATGATGGGAATTGAAGGATGGTGTTTTTGGTGACACCTGAAACATATAAAAAAAATATATAAATTCCCTGGAGGTACGGCACCTGTAGTGGCGCAGCGGCACAAGTGTAAGCTGTAAACCCCCATCGCCCCATCCACCATGGGGTTCGATTCCCATCCGAAGAAATAACATATTTAATATTTCCCAATAAAATATTTTTGTTTTCATTTCTTTACTCTGGTAACAAGGCAAGGCGCGAAGTTGACTTCTGTCGAAAACGGACAATTGGGAACGGAAATTGGGAACAGAACGGAGATTGGGAACATAACGGAGTGTCTTTACACTAGGTACTCAAGTTCCCTCCGCCTACGCTGTTATGTTCGGGATACAGCTAGGGCACAAGCGAGCTAATGCACACTTTACTTTCCCTGACTCTGCCTCCAGAATAGAGTGGAAATTCATGACATTCAGGTTCCCATGTTCCTTCTGACTAGACTATGAGCGCGGTACAGCGGGAAGCTACAATAATCATGTTTATTTTTTTTTTTTCAATTTATGATAAAATTTCATTCTTTTAAAAATTCTTATCGTTATCACAGTAGCTCATCTTATCAGCGGGTTTTTGAATGTAGGTAATAACAAAATATATTTTTACAACTCCGCCTTGCATGGTAATCTAGTTTTTTCGTTTTATTGATAATCTTATCTTTTCTGCTTCACGCTGTATCCCGCACATGGCAGAGTAGACAGAGGGAACTTGGGAACCTAGTGTTGAGACACTTCGTTCCGTTTTCAACTGTTATTATTGATCAATCACAAATTCAAGGAAAAAATTGGCACAATAAAGTCGAATATAGCGTCATTTGGACCTGCGCCTCTTCGATATTATTTCTAAAATGTATGTAATATACATATATTATATATTCTTTATTGCACTTAAAATGACATAATAAAATAAACAATAATTAAAGTAAGTTCACAACGGTGGGCTTATTTCTAAAAGAAATCTCTTCCAGCCAACCAATGGGAGTGGGCGACTGTTAAATATAATATTTTTTTTTCAGCTTTACGCTGTGTCCCGCACGAGTAAGGGTAGGCAGAGGGAACCCGGGAACCTAGTGTTAAGATATTCCGTTCCACTTCCGTTCTCTACTTTCCACCCAATATGAGGCATTGCATGTTGAGTGGCGGAACTCAACGCCGCGCTTTGCCTTATTACCAGGGCGTAGAAATGATACATTACATATTTAAATTGAAAACATTAAATATTTCATTTCTTTCACCGAACCCAGAACCTGTCGGTTACAGTCACACACTTGTGCCGCTGCGCCACGACAGGCCTCTAATAATAATAATATATAATAATATATAATCTTAACTGACATACATTTTTCATATTTTCGCTCTCGCTCTAGTAAGATATTAAGCAGCGTTAAACTACGCCACTCAATACCAAAATATCTCGAAAATGAAACAGTTCGTAAGTAATGGAGTGTCATTACACTAGGTTCCCTTTACTTCCCGCGATATGGGGAATACAGGGTGTCACTAAGAGAAAGTTTTAAAAAAATGCTTTTAATTTTGTTTAATCATTTATATTTCATACTAACAATTTAAAAATATTACACCAATATATCTAACCAGATTTAAATGCAGCTTTCACTTTTATATGTTCGCAACATTTTTTGGAGATATACTTCTTTAGGGGCGTTATAAAAAAAATGATGAGAGTGAAATTTCGTCACACAAAAGTTACAGTGTGAAGTTGCAGCGGTTGCCTCTGTTCGCTGTTATAGTACTCATCCACATGTTTTAAGTGTCTACATTCACACACGTATTTTAGTTTCATATAAGTACGATTTATACATATGCTGATAAATTATACTCAGTAATGAAATTAATTAAATATTTTGATTAATATACATATTTACGATTCGTAAATATTTGTGAAAAAAAAAATGCGTTTATCAAGTGCTCCAATATAACTGAGGTTATATATCCACATGTAGGTATATTTATTGATACAAATTAATTTATTATTTTTATTATTAGTGAGGGGCAAACGAGATGAGGTTCCATCTGATAGTAAACAAAACCTTCGTTCAAGAACATCTACATCCTGAGAGTACTGAAGATGCATTGCCGGCCCTTAGGGTGATCGTGTGACATGAATTTAAAAATATTTAGTTAGACAAAAGTACTACAAAATATTTACGCATTTAGCTAACATTTTAATTTTCAACGTATCGATATTGATCTTATAAGCGATAATATCATTAGAACAGAAACGTAGTTGATATAAGTAAATTAAACAGTGTAATTCAAGCGGGCGAAGCCGCGGGAGATTGGCTAGTAAATTAATAAAACGATCTATACACCGGACACTTTCAAAATATACCAAATCCCACGTCCGTCTATAAATATATATTACAAATGATATGAAGCACTACTTTAGCTTCACGCTGTATCCCGCACATAACAGAACAAACACTCCGTTACGAACTTCACGCCCAAACTTCAAGATATCGCATGCTAAGTGGCATAACTCAACGCCGCCTTTATCCTGTTACGATTAGTAACTTACTCGGCTTCACGCCGTATCCCGCACCTGCCAGGGTAGGCAGAGGGAACCGAGTGTTAAGACACCACCGATTCTCACTTTTTGTCATGAGTGGCGGAACTCAACGCCGCACATTTGCCTTGTTACCAGAGGGAAGAAAATCAAAATATTAAATATTTAAACTGAAAATATTCAATATTTAATTTCTTCATGTATGGATCAAAGCCACAACCTATGACTTTTAGAGTCACACGCTTGTGCCCCTGAAACACGACAGGCCTCAATAAATTCCCACGAAAAGGAATCGAACCCACGACTAAGCACACTCAAACGACCTCAGCTATAACTTCTATGAATAATTCATTTACAGCGATCGATCACAATGCACCATGTATATTGGACGTGAGATAGTTTTATCGTATAATCATCTGTTGCAAACGTTTCTTATCGTTCTTGACACTTTTAGTACCAAATTGATCAAAATTAGCAAAAAAATTTTCCTTTTGTTGATTGAAGTAGGAGAAGTTTAGAAATAGAAATACAAAATTAAATTTTCTTTATACAATATATAAGATAACATAAGTCGTAATACAACAATTTGAGGTCTGTCGTGGCGCAGCGGCACAAGCGTGTGACTGTCAGCAACAGGCTGTGGGTTCAATCTCCACTCGAAGAAGTGAAATATTTAATATTTTTTATTTCTTCGCTCTACTAACAAGGCAAAGTTTGCTCTACTAACAAGGCATATCACACGGACACCGAGATCATAGAGCACATCCTGGCGCAGAACAAAGATATCCTAAAAGAACACAGGAATGAGGCCAAGCTGCGCGTACGTTACAGAAAACGAGCCCGCAACCCCCTGGAATGTCACCCAATAATAGAACTCTCCCCAGAGGCGCATAAAGCTATCCTAGACGCTGGACATCTTTACATCAGGCTGCAACGAAGACCTGTTGCGGACCAGTCCCCACTCATGCAGTGCATAAAATGCCTGGGTTTTGGCCACACTAAAACAATGTGCCAAGAGAAAGACCAACTCTGCAGCCACTGCGGAGGCCCTCACACATGGGAGGACTGTAAAGAAAGGAAATCAGGCAGACCACCAGCCTGCATAAATTGTAAAGAAAGTGACAAAAAGGACATAAACATGGAACACAACGCCTTTAGCGTAGACTGCTACGAAAGGCACAAATGGGACGCCATAGCCAGATCAAAAATAGCATACTGCTAATGGCGCCCAAAATGATACAAACACAAAGATCTCAAGAAATATCAACATCATTCAGGCCAATCTGCAAAGATCAAAATTAGCAACGGCGGAACTCCTGCAAGCAGCAAAGGACAGGAAGATCGATATTGCTTTAGTGCAAGAGCCGTACGTGGGTAGCGCGGGCGTTCTAAAGCAATATCCAGGCACATGAGTAATACAGTGCACTCTTCAACGTTCAAAGCCAGTCAAAGCCGCAATTATAGTCTTCAGTGTCAAACTGGAGGTAATTATCGACCCCCAGATTGTCACTGAAACGGAGGTAGCAGTTTTACTAAAGGAAAACCGCCAGAAACTAGGATTGATCTCAATCTATTTGGAGGGCGTCTAAGACCTACAGCCATACATAACAAGGATTAAGAACTTCCATGGAAAACTCGCAGAATCTACAGGAAACATCTTACTTGCTGGAGACACCAACGCATGGAGTCCTTGGTGGGGAAGCATCACCGAGGACAAAAGAGGAGAAGAATACAGCGCTTTCCTAAACGAGATGGATCTCCATATACTCAACACCGGGAATACACCGACATTCGAGACCATAAGGGGGGGAATCGTATGCACGAGTGTTATCGACGTGACAGCATGCAGCCGTCCTCTCTTGGGATACATCGAAAAGTGGACCGTAGAAAGAAATATCACCACCTCCGACCACAATGCCATTACTTTCTCCTTGAGATATCAACGGGCACCGACCATCCTAAAGCCCGTCACAACGAGAAAGTACAACACAAGAAAGGCGAAATGGAAGGAATTCGGTCCACTCTTCAAGCGACTATTGGAGGAAAACAACATCCTACCCACTACAATAAGTCTACGAAACACTCCCGAGGAACTAGAAGAGGCCGTAAACACCTTCACGGCCTTAATCCATAAAACCTGTGAAGACACCATTCCACGTTTAGGAACAGAAATCCGCGACCCACTACCACCTTGGTGGTCAAAAACTCTAAACCAAATGCGGAAAAAGGTTCTCCAATACAAGAGAAGAATTCGAAACGCAGCTACCAACAGGAAGGAACACGTCATAAAAGAATACTTAAGAATCAAAGATGAATACAAGACTGAAGCAGAAAGAGCGCAAACTGAGAGCTGGAAGGAATTCTGCACGAATCAGGAGAAGGAAAGTATGTGGGACAAGATCTACAGAGTCTTGCGAAGGACCAACAGCCGCCACGAAGACACTCTACTGAGGAGCCCGACCACCGGCCACACCTTGACCCCACAGGATTCGGCAGACCTTCTAGCCCAAATGTTTTACCCAGACGACTCACAGGCAACAGACCAACCTTGCCATGCTTCAGTCAGAAACTGGATCAACAACTTGGACATACTAAACTTAAATTTAAAAAGCGTATAAAAATTTTGAACGAAGCAGGATTTGAACCCGCGCCTCTGGAATACCGTTCCAGCGCTCTGACCAACTAAGCCATTCGTTCTCATCGAGCTCCGTCGAAATTCTTATACGCTTGTTACAACTTATTTATGTTGTTAGCATCTCTGTAGGGAGATTTTTACAAATTTCCGCTACCCAAAGACAACTCGTAAGAATTATCGTTTGGCAAGAGAGAATACTATTTACTTTAATATTTTTACTATGTTTTAAAGTGTTATTCCACACTTAGGACAGAAAATACTAAACTTAAATTTAAAAAGCGTATAAAAATTTTGAACGAAGCAGGATTTGAACCCGCGCCTCTGGAACACCGTTCCAGCGCTCTGACCACTAAGCCATTCGTTCTCATCGAGCTCCGTCGAAATTCTTATACGCTTGTTACAACTTATTTTTGTTGTTAGCTTCTCTTTAGGGAAATTTTTAAAAATCTCCGCTACCCAAAGACAACTCGTAAGAATTATCGTTTGGCAAGAGAGAATACTATTTATTTTAATATTTTTACTATGTTTTAAAGTGTTATTCCACACTTAGGACAGAAAATACTAAACTTAAATTTAAAAAGCGTATAAAAATTTTGAACGAAGCAGGATTTGAACCCGCGCCTCTGGAATACCGTTCCAGCGCTCTGACCAACTAAGCCATTCGTTCTCATCGAGCTCCGTCGAAATTCTTATACGCTTGTTACAACTTATTTATGTTGTTAGCATAAGTTCAAGGATCCATCGGTGGACCGACCTACTGGAACGTAATCCTAGACTCTCTACTGCATCGACTAACTGAAAAAGGAGTGTACTGCCAAGCCTTTGCCGATGACGTCGTACTCGTTTTCGCGAGCTCAACCATGGAAGTGCTGCAGCAAGAAGCAAATGAGACACTAACAACGGTCATTCAATGGGGTGAACAAAACAAACTTAGCTTTGCACCGCAAAAAAACCAATGCGATGCTTCTCACCAAAAAGCTAAAATATAGCACCCCAGTCCTAAGTATGGCACAAACAAACATCCAAATAGTCCAAGAGATAAAGCTTCTCGGAGTGATCATAGATAGAAATCTGACTTTCAAGTCCCACGTCGCTGCACAATGCAGGAAAGCCACAGAAATCTACAATCGGCTTGCGTGCACGGCGAAAATCACCTGGGGACTTAACACAGAGATCATAAGAACGATCTACACAGCGGTAATAGAACCAATTATCACCTACGGTGCGAGCGCGTGGAGTCAATCCACAGAACTGCGCATGTTACAACAGCAACTAAACATGGTGCGGAGAGGGTTCGCACAGAAGATCTGTAGGTCATACCGCACGGTCTCCCACATGTCAGCACTCATTCTATCAGGCCTGCTCCCCCTAGATATCAGAATACAAGAGCAGGCCCTAATTCACCGCACCAAGAGAGGCAAAATCTCGAATTACCTTCCTCCAAATACACGCCTGGAAACCAATGTGGATTTTACAAAACTACAACACCCAGCCTTCCAAGAGGCTGTTAATTATTTGAATCTAGAAGAAACAACACCTGAAACCCTTAACATCCACCAGCGAGATAATCCAGAAATTTATACGGATGGCAGCAAAATAAACGACAGAGTAGGTGCTGCACTCTCCTGGTGGGAGGAAGGAAAAGAAACCAAACCAGCTATGTTTACTCTACACCCCTCATGCACTGTATTTCAAGCTGAACTGTATGCCATATACAAAGCTACCCAGGAGGTCATGCATGCCAGAGTTCCGCTGGCTACTATCCTTAGTAACTCAAGATCATCACTAGACCTGCTGGGAAACCCAAAGACCACCCATCCCTTAGCAAGAGCGATACAGCAAAACATACAGTGCATAAAGGAACAAAGGCGACAAATCAAGCTAATCTGGATCCGGGCACACATAGGAACGCCTGGAAACGAGAGAGTAGATGAACTTGCCAAAGGAGCCGCAATATTAGACCGTCCACACGACTACTCAAGAACACCAGTAACCTATGTCAAGACCAAAATCCGAGACGAATCTGTCAAAAGATGGCAGGATAGATACTCCACCTCTAGCACGGGAAAAACCACCAGGGAATTCTTCCCCGAGGTCAAAAAAGCCCTCCAAATAACAAGGAAGGTAAACTGGGATCCAATCCACGTGCAAATCTTGACAGGACATGAAGGCATAGCCAGGTATCTACATAAATATAAGCTCAAGGACTCCCCGGGATGTGAGTGCGACCCCAACATCGAGCAAACCGTGTGGCACATAATACTCGATTGCCCAAGGTTCTCCTCAGCCCGCCTCAGCCTAGAAACCTATATAAACATCAAACTGGAGAGAAAAAGCATAGCTACACTAACGGCGGACAACTAAACAAGACCAATCCTCCTTGTATACCTTCTAAATATCTTCAGCACAGTGATGCAGAGAAACGGCAGTAAGATTGCAATAAGAAGGATACATGAGAAAGGGAAAGGCCTTACCCACCCATCACCGAAATCAACCTAAAACAAATAACAACCCCAGAAACACACGCTCAACGCTTTCTGCGTAATGGACACCCCGGTATTCCAGGGCTATCACTTCGACCCGTAGCCCTTTTTGTGGATGAAGACGAAGAGATACTGGGATTCTGCTTCTGTATCGTTGGTTCGAACAAGTGGGTCTACATTTCACCTGGCCTAGCTGGCCTCACCAAAAGCAGTACCAACAGAGCCACTATGCGAAAATCGGACTACGATAGCATGCCTACCACAACGTTGGGGAACTGCAAATTTTGAACAGTACGAACGAAAAACAAAACTATCGCAGTCTTCGACGGCAGCGACGGCGAATCCCCCTTCAAAAAAGCATGCAAAATGCTCGACCACCTCAGCACCCAGGAAGCATAAGAAGCGAACAACACTGGTCCAAGAACCCTTGTTGACGTCATGAAAACTGGATTCGACAGAGGAACCGTCGAAGACTTTCTGGGATGCATAAACGCCTTCAAAAAACACAGAGTAGTTGTTTACGAGAATAGAGGACAAGACCTGGCCTTCCTGAAAGATAGGAAGGAAGGAGAAAGAAGAACAGGATCAACCAACGAAAGCGGAGCGAAAAGACTCGAACAGAGATTAGCCCAGAAAGAGGAATCAAAGAAAAAGGCACAAACATCTATGTCTACTAAAACAAAAATGCCACACAAAATCCTAAGCCTACTAAAGCCAAAAGAACGTCTGGTTCGAAAGGGTAAACCTACAAGAGCTGACAAAGGACAGATCGCAACACCTGATCTGCCTCCAGCCAACGAAGCAAAGCAGGCAGCTCGAATACCTCACCATCTTAAGGGAAACTATCAAAGTCAACCTTGCGACCTGTGAGAAGATAAGACGTACCTTCGAGCTCAGGAACGAAGGCTTACTCAAGGTCCTACTCGAGGAAGAAAAGGCCGCTATCTTTGACAATTCCACCTCAGAATACCTGCGGGGAGAACCACCAAAACTTCCCCACATGACGGCCTACAGCGGGAAACATGGCTTCGTAGAAAGAGACACCCAGACCAATGTAGAAAACAACTCACCCAGGTACAAAACATCACCCGACGACTCCATCCTAATACTAGCACGATGTACAGAGGTCTCGTTGGAACACAAGATATTGGAAAGGGCTCAAACCATACAGCCTCCCAATAGCCCAACGGATCTCAACAACCAACCTACATCACCGGAGATAGAATGGGTCAACGGAGTTCCTGGCTGCGGGAAATCCACCTGGGTAGTAAATAACTTCAACCCCGACAGTGACCTAATCGCAACCACTACCATCGAGGCAGCCGAGGACCTCAGAAGCAAAATTACATTCAGACGCAAAAAGGAAGCGCACATCAGAGTTAAAACGATAGCTTCAATCCTCGTAAATGGTATCAAAGACAGGCCTAAGAGAATGATAGTTGACGAGGCCTTGATGAATCATTTTGGAGCAATCGTAATGGCGGCGAAACTCACAGGAGCCGAAAAACTCACACTGATCGGGGACATAAATCAATTACCCTACATAGACAGGCTAAACCTCTTCAAAATGCAGTATATCAGTCCAAGCCTCGTGACGCCCATCAGTCTAGAGCTCACAAGAACCTACAGGTGTCCGCAAAACGTTACCTACGCTCTAAACGAGGTCTACAATGGGATTTACACAGCACGCTCAAAGACTCGATCCCTGAAAAGATCCAGACTCACCGGCTCATCCGGAAAGGATACGGGACAGGACCAAACTCTCGCACCCTCACCATAAATGAGTCTCAGGGACTGACATACGAGTCAGTAGTTATCATGCAAACGAAGTCGGTAAAAATTGCTTTACATGATAGCATATCATATGCTGTCGTCGCTATCACCCGAAACACAGAAGAATGCATGTACTACACCGACGCCGAAGTAGACGCAATCGGCAGATTCATCCACAGAGCAAACAAATCCCACACGGACGATATAATAGACTACAACCTGCAAATGGCAATCTCTCACAGAGACACAGACGCTATAAACAAACTAAAACGCACATGAGTCCACACCAATAAAAATACCTAAAAGAGGACGCACGGAGAAGACTTGGATACTATATAGACACCTACCTACAACCACCTGGAAGTGACACACAGACCAAACAGGCTCTTAAAGCCAAATAGGGCTCTTAAAGCCCTAAAAACCTCAAGACTTGACTAAAATGACTTAATTGACAAAACCGTTGAAATGAGTAAATTTAATAAAATAAAATTAATATAGAAATCAAACAAGACAAATAAAAGAGCAGACAAGGGCACGGACGCCAAAAGTCCGTGGTGTTTTATTTACCCAATAAAAAAAAAAAAAAAAAAACAAGGCAAAGTGTTGCGTTCCGGCGTTGAATTCCGTCACTCAATATGCAATACTTCAAATTCAACGGAAAGCGGGGATTAGAACGGAGTGTCAACACTGGGTTCCCAAGTTCCCTCTGCCTACCCTTCCATGTGCGGGATACAGCGTGAAACTGAGTAATTAGACCATTACAAGCTTTTTTGAATCGTCAAGTTACATAGAGATGTCTGTAGAGTCAGTCATACAGGAAGCTACCACCGGCTCGGAAGGTGGATCTACTGAGAAGAGCCGAGAAACTCAACAGTTGCTTTTAAAAAAATTAAAAATAACTTCTTTTTATAAAAAATAAAAAAAAATGTGCTAACAATGACATTATATATATAAATGAATTCCGAATGAAGAAAATCAAACATTTTGAAGTGGCACAAAAGCACAAGCAAGCGTCTGTAAATGGGTACAGGTCCTGTCAACACGAAAAAATTAAGTATATAAAACTTTTATATATCCTAGTTACGATAATGAGACAAACCGCAGCGTTGAACTCCACCATTCATTACACTAGCCCCTAATATTCGTCGCCCACCCCCAGGATCTACTCTACTCTGTATGAAAGACAGCGTAACGCTAATAAGAGGAGTAATTTTGTCAGTAATGTACATGCATGTACTCAGCTTCACGCTGTATCCCGCCAAAGGCAGGGTAGACATAGGGAACTTGGGAACCTAGTGTTAAGACACTCTGTTCCACCTCCGTTCCCCCCTTTCCGCCGAATATGAGGCATTGCGAGTTGAGTGGCGGAACTCAACGCCGCATTATGCCTTTTCCCAGAGCGAAGAAATGAAAACATTAAATATTTCAATTGAAAATATTAAATATTTCATTTTCTCAACTGGATATCGAACCCACAACCTGTCGGCTACAGTCACACGCTTGTGCCACTGCGCCACGATATGCCTCACACCTATCCTATGTACATACTAAATATATTCATAAAATATATATTATTGTTGACATAAAAGATAACTTTTGTATCTTTATAAGATCATTGTGCTACATATTTATTTTATTAATATAACTGAAGGCCGTCTTGGCGATATGTATGTACATTGTACAGGCCTGTCGTGGCGCAGCGCGACATACGAGGGACTTTAATGGCGTAAGAGTGTGAATTCGATCCCCAATCGCGGAAATGAAATGTATATTTAATATTTTCTATTCCTCGCTCTGGTAACTAGGCAAAACGCGGCGTTGAGTTCCGCCATTCACCACGCAATGTCTCAAATACAGTAGAAAGTGGACACATACATATATTAAAGATTCACTCTCGACTTTACTCATTTAACGGCGGAACTCAACGCCGCTCAATTAAATATTTCATTTGAAGATATTAAATAATTCACTTCTCCTGAAGTGGGGAATCGAAGGGAGACTCGAGGAACCTAAAAGTGAAACATTACCACTGTACTTATACCGACTTTTATTTGTAACTTCTATCGTGTAGTCGAATTAATTAATATACCTAGAGAAAAATTATGTAAAATTTAGCTTTGATAATATTAACGTGTTTTTGATTCTATTTTATCATTCTATCAATTGTTGCTTTATATACCTAAGTATTTTTAATATACCTAAGTATTTTGAGGCCTGTCGTGGCGCAGCGGCAGAAGAGTGTGACTGTAACCGACAGGTTCTGGGTTCGATCCCCAGTCGAGGAAATGAAATATTTAATATTTTCAATTTAAATATTTAATGTTTCATTTCTTCGCTCTGGTAGTAAGGCAAAGCGCGGCGTTGAGTTCCGCCACTTAACACGCAATGCCTCAAATTCGGCGGAAAGTGGGGAACGGAAGTGGAACGGAGTGTCATAACACTAGGTTTCACTTCCGTTCCCTCTGCCTACCCTGCATAGTGCGGGATACAGCGTGAAGCTGAAAAAAAAAAAAAAAAAAAAAGTATTTTTAATATACACACGCTTTGTAATAATTAGTAGTGAAAACTTTTAGGTTTATGAAATATTTAAAAATAATGTATTACCTGAAATATTGTAAGCTGTATGTTTTCTTAATAATAAACAAAAATAAAGGAGCATTAGTGTCGATCATAGCTCGTCTTCCAACTGATCACGTGATTCAACCGACATTTGACCGAAGCGATAGTGTGAAAGAAGTCATTGTTTCTTATCTATACTCATAAAAAAATACTCAGCTACACGTGGTATCGCGCGCATGGCAGGCTAGGCAGAGGGAACTTGGGAACCTAGTGTAAAGACACTCAGTTCCACTTCCGTTCCCCACTTTCCGCCCAATTTGAGGCATTGCGCGTTGAATGGTGGAACTCAACGCCGCGCTTTGCCTTGTTACCAGAGCGAAGAAATGAAAACATTAATTATTTAATTTGAAAATATTAAATATTTCATTTTGTCGAGTGGGGATCGAACCCACAACCTATCTGACAGGCCTTAGGCTACATTACGAAATTAATATATAACAATCTAACTAAATCAATTTTTAATAATTTTACTATGTTTTAAAGTGTTATTCCACATTTAGGACAGAAAATACTAAACTTAAATTTAAAAAGCGTATAAAAATTTTGAACGAAGCAGGAACTATTTGAACCCGCGCCTCTGGAATACTGTTCCAGCGCTCTGACCAACTAAGCCATTCGTTCTCACCGAGCTCCGTCGAAATTCTTATACGCTTGTTACAACTTATTTATGTTGTTAGCATGGTCAGGTTGGTCAGAGCGCTGGAACGGTATTCCAGAGGCGCGGGTTCAAATCCTGCTTCGTTCAAAATTTTTATACGCTTTTTAAATTTAAGTTTAGTATAAATCCATTTTTTTTGACCCCACTTTCCGCTTAATTAGAGGCATTGCGTGTTGAGTGGTTTGTGACCAGAGCGAGGTAACAAAAATATGAAATATATCATTTCGTCGAGTCTGGATCGAACCCACAACCTATCGTCTACAGTCACACGCTTGTGCCGCTGCGCCTACGACAGGCCTCGCAATATTTCAACATAACATTAATTGGTGGAGTACGTAAAATTGTACAAATTAGGTCTAAACTAACAAGGTTGCTTGTTGCTGAGTGCTTTTTTGTTATTTCTATAACTTTTTTTTAGCTTCACGCTGTATCCCGCACGAGGCAGGGCAGGCAGAGGGAACGTGGGAACCTAGCGTCGAGACACTCCGTTCCACTTCCGTTCCCCACTATCCGCCGAATTTGAGGCTTTGCGTGTTGAGTGGCGGAACTCGAACGCCGCGCTTCGCCTTATTACCAGAGCGAAAAAATAAAACATTAAATATTTAAATTGAAAATATTATATATTTCATTTTCTCGACTTCGGATCGAACCCAGAACCTGTCGGTTACAGTCACACGCTTGTGCCGCTGCGCCACGACAGGCCTCTATTTCTTTAACTAGTTATAGAATTAAAAAAGAACACTCGATAAACCGAAATTTTATCTATACATATAATAAATCTGTAACCGATCACTGTCAGTCTGTTCATGGAAGATATATTAAATAACATCTTATAGGGGACGTTTATTTATGTAATAGGTGACAATATAGTATTTTTTTTTAGTTTGTCTGTGAGTTTGTACGCGATTATCTCAGAAACGGCTCAGCAGATATAAATGCAGTTTTCACTAATATATTTTGGCATACTTTCTTCAACAATTAGCGTTTATTTTATTTAAATCGGTGAATAGTAACTTTAAAAAAGGACAGTTTAGAAGAATATATGCTAAATTTGTATTACATTTTTTTTTTCATTTCGCTGAAATTTTAGTTTTCAATGTATAGATATTGTCTTAAAAGTGATAATGTTATTAGAACAACAAAGTAATTGATATGAGTACATATGAAATACAAGCGGGCGAAGCCGCGGACGGGTCGCTAGTTTAATAATAAAAATATAGCTTCACGATGTGTCCTACACATAACACGGTAAGCAGAACCTGGGAACCTAGGTTTAAAACACTCCATTCTCATTAATACCCCCCGTTCTCTACTTTCCACTGAAATCTCAAGGCAACGCGTGTTGCGTGGCGGAACTCAACGCCGCGTTTAGCTTCAACAGCGGAAATATTAAAATTTCAATCTCCCAAGTCCGATCGAACCCACAACCGTCTGTTCCCCTGAGCCACAACGACCTTTGCATGAACATTCACACTATTGAAACGGAATATTTCAAAACATTGAACATAGTGTGTATACCCCGTTATTGTTCTAATCAGCGTTGTCTGTCAAATCAGTCAGTATTGGACTAATATATCATACATTTCATCTATTAGACAGAGCGTGGGGAACCCCAGGTTCCCTAAGTACCCCGCCACGTTCAGTACACAGTGTGAATCGTCCATAAATATATTTATAAAGATATTAAAGCATGTTTTAACTACAAGGCGATAATATTTATCAACAGAGTTTCCTTTGAAATTTACAATTGCGCGATAAAAAATTTTATTTGTTAGTACATTTTCTACGTAAATATTATCACTTTATGCGACTATACAGGAAAATGTGTTTGGTTCATAATAAAAGCAGTCGCAAATGTGCCAAAATGCCTGTCGTGGCGCAGTGGCACACGCGTGTGACTGTAACCGACGGGTTGTGGGTTCGATACACACTCGAGGAAATGAAATATTTAATATTTTCAAATCAAATATTTAATGTTTTCATTTCTTCGCTCAGTTTCACCACACAAAACGCAATCCCTAAAATTCGGCGGAAAGTGGGAAACGGAGTGTCTTAACACTAGGTTCCCAATTTCCCTCTGCCTACCCTGCCATGTGCGGGATACAGCGTGAAGCTGAGTGAGTGAGTGAGTGGCATATATGCTATATGTTGAGAGTTAAGACACTCCATGCCCATTAAGAGACACCGTATGCTGATTGGCGTAACTCAACGCCGTTTTTTTTAATCAACTATTAGAAATGCAAATATATTCACACAAAATCATAAAGTAATTACATTGATTGAAGTATACCTATGCCAATGAACAAACACGTAATTGTTTGTTGACATAGGTATATCCGGCCATTTACTTATCAAATATTATAATGGAATGAATAAGGAAATATATATAAATAATATTAATTATGAGGTATAAATACACATTTTGCTCTATACTAGGCCAAGGGAACCCGAGTACCCAATTGTTTATAGAGCGACAGAACATATGGCTTTTCCTTGCCTCGTTACCAGCTCAAGTCAGGAAATCAGGAAATGAAAATAATAAATATTTTTATTTCCTTTAGTGTGAATCGAACCCGCACCTATCTCTTTTTACTATATTTGCATTGAATTACTCTTATAATTATTTCTTTAAGCAACAGTAGTTTTTAGTAATCTTTTTCAAAGACAGGGACTGCCCGGTGACGTTTGAGAATCCCTAACCACAGATACTATATTATCATAATATATGTAAACTATAAAATGTCATGATAAACATTCAATAAAAGAAATCACTTTTAAATTCTCAGTTATTGCAAGTTTAGCACATTTAACCTCTAAATATTGTTTTTTCAGTTTCATCCTGCAATTCGCACATGGCAAGGAAGTCAAAGGAAACATGGGAACCTAGTGTTAAGGCACACTGGTTTTAAGTGGACACTCCATTGTCGTAGTGGATTTCAATAACCTATTTTTTACCAGAGCACTGAAATAAAAATATTAAATATTTTATTCCTTCATGTGGGGTTCGAATCCACAACCTGTCATTTACTATTGCATGCCAGTGTGTCTGTGTGTCTGCACCGTTACAAGCCTTAATTATATATATATCATATATTTCCTCAAATATATATATATATATATATATATATATATATATATATATATATATATATATATATATATATATATATATATATATATATATATATATATATATATATATATATATATAAATATATATATATATATATATATATATATATATATATATATATATATATATACATATATATATATATATATATATATATATATATATATATATATATATATATATATATATATATATATATATATATATATAGTTTAGGTTTATAGGTTTTAAGTGGACACTCCATTGTCGTAGTGGATTTCAATAACCCATTTTTTACCAGAGCACTGAAATAAAATATTAAATATTTTATTCCCTCATATGGGGTTCGAATCCACAACCTGTCATTTACTATTGCATGCCAGTGTGTCTGTGTGTCTGCACCGTTACAAGCCTTAATTATATATATATATCATATATTTCCTCAAATATATATATATATATATATATATATATATATATATATATATATATATATATATATATATATATATATATATATATATATTTTAATGATAATTTACACAAACTAACTTCTAACCACAAATTCTGAATAATATGTAAATAAACATTCATTATTCATATTTGCTGTAATGCATATTTTCATTTAAATTTTATTACTTTTTTAATATTCACTCAGCTTCACGCTGTATCCCGCACACGGCAGGGTAGGCAGCAGGGACTTAGGAACCTAGTATAAAGACACTCCATTCCACTTCCATTCCCCACTTTCCGCCAAAGTTGAGGCAATGCCTTGTACCAGAGCAAAGAAATGAAAACATTAAATATTTAAATTATAAATATTAAATATTTCATTTACTCTATATTAAAACAACAAAACCACTTCATTACTTGAAGCAAAACCCTGCCTAATATATATTTAATAATAATAAGTGACTGTCTGTTCATGGAAGACATAGGTATATTAAAAAAATAGTGAATTTTAAAATGTTTGTCTGTTTATCAATTTCTCTGATCTGATTTGTACATTCTAATGTCAGAAATGACTTATCAGATTTAAATGCAATTTATTTACAAAATATATTTTAGCATTTTTTAGCCCTCCCCTAAACAATTAGTGGTTCTTTTATTTAAATTGATTGATATATAATGTAACAATGACAATTTCATGCTTTATATAGGCATGCCAAATACAGAAAAAATTAAAAACTCCAGAGAACAATACCCTGCCTAATATATCATTACTTATAATAAATAAATATGTGACCGATCACTGTCTGTACATGGAAGATATATTTAAATCAATTTTATAGGGGGATGTTTATTAATGACATAGAGTCCAAAATAGTAATTTTAAAAACTTTTGTATGTTAATCTGTTTATTTGTTTGTCTATGGGTGTCTAATCACTAATCTCAGAAACGGCAAACCCGATTATAATGCAGTTTTCACTATTATATTTTAGCAGATTCAACATAGAGTTTGTTTTGTTTTATTAAATCGGTTAAAAATTAGAAAAAATAACATCAATTTATAATATTTAGTTTGACAAAATAGCTACAAAGTTTTGTTCATTTGGCTGAATTTAGAGTTTCCAACGTTAAGATATTGTCTTAAAAGTGATCATGTTATTAGATCAAGAAAGTAGTTGAGATTAATAATTAAAATAATGCAATACAAGTGCACAAAGCCACGAGTGGATCGCTAGTCTTCTATATTTCTACACAGTTCATATGAATTTTTTTAAAAAAAATACTGGTGTATTTATACTTATAATAAATTCATACTATTAAAAAAATTCTAACCGTTCACTCTGCCAGTACATGTAACATAATAATAATAATAATTTATTTACTAAACAAGTTTCTGGCATAATCTGCTAGTGATTGGAACCTCCTTTTAAGCATGTAATTGCCTGTACCAGGAGACTCCGCTCTTCCATTAGCGTAAAAAAAAACAAGTAATAATAACAATAGCAGATACAAATGTATGGTGTATATTAAGTAATAATCATTTTTTTTGTTTGTGTAGTTACAATAACCATTTAACAGTAGTCCATAGCCTGTCCGACAGAAAAAGAACCTAACACAATCATTAATTGATATATTTATTGGCAAACAAGCGCATTGACCACCTGATGGTAAGTGATCACTGTGGCCCACAGCTCTGTGTAACTTTAGTGGAGCTAGAGAAGCATTATGGCCTACCAGGGCCCTGGATTACCCAATGCGAAACGCAATGGCAAAAGCCACTTCTTAACGCCAGTTTTAAATGCCAGGGGTGGTAATATTCCAATTGAGTCTGCCCATGCATGTTGCCATTTCTGACAGTTTGACTTTCCCACACATACTTTAGTCGCCTCTTACAACACCATCAGTACCAGGGTGATTCTATTCTTAGCCAGAATTACATGGCATGTGATATGATAAAAACTATTTATTTCTATAAATATATATTCATTTCAGCCTTACACTGTATCCAACATACAACTAGGTATGAAGTGAGAACTGAGTGGCAGAACTTAAAACCGCACTTTGCCTATTCACACCAGTTAAACAATATACTGTCTCAAATCTTTATAAGTTTACGGTCACATGCCCCTGCCCCTTCAGTACAGGCTAACATATAAAAGAAACATAGATCACTTATATATAATATGTACTTAGCAATATTGTAACAATTTCACACAAACATTAAAACAATGTGTTAATTATTTAACATATAGGTTATATCTTTATTTATATTAATATTTTTTTCACCATCAAATCATAAACTTTTAGAGTAAAAAGTAAATCGAAAAGTCAAAATTTTCTAATAAGAATCTCTTTGCACAGAAAACAAGACACAACTGACCTAAAAACACATTGACCAACTAATTAGATTTGGGGGCACTATATCAAAGGTAAATATAACAATGATGTTACTATTGTATATTGTTTAGATTTATGCTGTATCCCCCATACAGGGAGCAGGGAAGGTAAGGGAACCTAGAGTCAAGAATCTGTTCCCCATACACCGCACGATATCCGAGACAATATAGAGTGGCGGAACTCAACGCCGCGCTTAATCTTGTTAACAGAGCGCGAACATAAAAACATTATATATATTAAGGCAGAATAGTTAATTAAGCGCATTACATTACTAAAATACGTACCAGCGATACGGCCGATGTTTTGCAAGTTATAGGTCATCAAATAAGTTGTTTTCGACACATTTTCGTGCCGCCGGCGTCTCGCATTGCTAAATACATTAAACAAAAAAGGTCAGCTTGTGAAATTTCTCATAAATAATCGCACTGAACAAACAATAAAATGTTATTTTTCTTTTATATTACCGCGTACACTGAATCTAGATTAAGTTATTAATATAATATAGGCACTGTGACGCGTTAATTGTATTTTTATTGTCCTTCCTAGGGCACTGGTCGGTATTATTAAATTGTTTTAATTTTCAACTGGAAAATTATCTATTTGACGTGCGATGTGAGTGAACGCGTGACGTGTTGTGACGATATTGATACGTTGTATCGATATCGAGTATCGATATTTTTGTTTTTTAGTTGTGTGTTTATATTTATGTTGTGAATACATTATCAATAACTCTATTGAAATATAAATGTTCGTTATTTTAAAATTTTGTGCTGCGATAGCCCGACTTCTTTTCTATAAATAATGAAAAAAAGTATTTAATATTTAGTATTTTTTTAAACAAAGGATTCAAAATGATTATAATTGATATTCTGATTATATTCATTAATATTTTTTTTATATTATTTCAAGATAAAATAATTATTATATCTTTGAAAATCAAATTTAACCTTATATAAGAAACTCAATCATCGACTTTGTAATTACAATACATACATCACTCAAATTAAATCCACAGATAACGTTTTCTACCATAAACAAATGTTACAAATAAGCAATAGTCTATTATTTTATAAATTTAGTCACTTCTTAAACAAATTTTATTTTACATCATAGTATTAAACTAAACTAAAAACATTATGTTCTGTCACTTTAAGGCTAACCCTACATTTATTAGCTTTATATACTTGGCTATACTTAGCTGTGTTATATATCGTACATCATGTTTTACCATAAAATTGTTATAGGTATTAAATTAATTTGACTTTTCAATAAAAAGGAATTGTACATTCGTAAAATTCTATACTTTTAAATTCAAACTTGGCTGTAAAATTTTGTACCTCTGCTTAGTAACATAAAAAAAAATTTTTTGGCGCGACAATGACAATTCAACTATTTAAATGTTAACATATTTATATACAACAATGTTATACAAATTGTAATATCGATATGATAAATGAAGATTATGGTACGTTTTTTTTAAATTTAACGTATAAAATTATTATAAAAGCTATTACTAATATAATTTTAGTGTTATTCTATACTTATTAGAGAAAAATAATTTCTTAGAAAACGTAGGTATAAATATTAGAATGTAGCGAAATTTGAACCGGCGTCTCTTGGAAACCACCAAAGGACTCTGTCTACTAAGCCATACGTTCACTTCAAGCTATATTGACTATGTGCTCTTATATTTTTGTTACAACTTTATACAAATTGTTATATTCTCTTTCGTGATATTAACACGAACTTCTGCTACACAAAAAATATTTTTTTATCTATTTATATAAAACAATAAAATTTATATTCATACTAGCGTCTGCGTCTTGCCCGTGGTCACTTACTTGAATTACACTATTTACATACATACATACATACATAGCTTCACGCTGTATCCCGCACGAGGCAGGGTAGGCAGAGGGAACCCGGGAACCTAGTGTTAAGACACTCCGTTCCACTTCTGTTCCCCACTTTCCGCCAAATTTGAGGCATTGCGTGTTGTTTGAGTTGAGGCATTGAGTGGCGGAACTCAACGCCGCGCTTTGCCTTATTACCAGAGCGAAGAAATGAAACATTAAATATTTAAATTGAAAATATTAAATATTTCATTTTCTTGACTGGCAATCGAACCCAGAACCTGTAGGTTACAGTCACAATCTTGCGCCGCTGCGCCACGACAGGCTTCAAATACACTATTTTACTTACTAATCTAAATTACTTTCTACTCTACTCTAGTCAGCTTCACGCTGTATCCCGCACATGGCAGGATAGGTAGAGGGCACTTGGGAACCTAGTGAAATACTCTCCGTTCCCATTCCGATCCCCACTATCCGCCGTATTTGAAGGATTGCGTGTTGAGTGACGGAACTCAACGACGCGTTATGCCTTGTACCAGAGCGAAGAAATGAAAACATCAAATATTTAAATTGAAAATATTAAATATATCATTTCCTCGAGTGAGGATCGAACCCACAACCTGTCGTTTACAGTCACGACAGGGCTTATAATATTTTTTATTTATTTATTATTAATTTCCAGTTGATTTTATAAAACAAAAATATCGCTTTGCAATAGTTATAGCTGTCATAAAAACTAAACCCACAGACAAAAATATGGATGAATATATAGATGATTTGAAACGTACTTACGTTGAAATAAACAATTGCAATATACCTGTTTGTGAAGAAGATTTCAATTTAAGTGATAACGAAAGTGATAACAGTGTTACCATATTACGAGATTTTGCATTTGACAATGTACATGTAGAACAAAATGCTCGAGCTGTTAATCCTAATATAGAAAATTCTGGAAATAACGTAAGTACTTTTTAAAGCGGCGTTTAGTTCCGCCGTTCGGCGTTAGTACGCAATGTGTCAAATTCGGCGGAAAGTGGGGAACGACTTAACATTAGGTTCCCAAGTTCCCTCTGTCTATCCTGCCATGTGCAGGAAGCAGTGAGAGGCTGAAAAAAATTAATAACTTTAATTGAAAAATTGAGGCCAGTCGTGGCGCAGAGGCTGTGTGCGGCAAACGGTTCTGGATTCGATCACCACTTGACCAAATTAAATATTTAATATTTTGATTTCTTCAATTTTTCAAAAAAGTAAAACGCAGCGTTGAGTTCCGCCACATAACACATAATATCTGAAAGTCAGCGGTACTCGAGAAATGGAAGTATATTTACAAGTGTAGAGTGTCTTAACACTAGGTTCCCATGTTCCCTCTGCCTACCTTGCTATGTGCGGGATACAGCGTGAAGCTGAGAGACGAGTACAGCTCTAATAGAATGTGAAATAAGTGATTACTTGCAATAATATCTTACTTGACTATTCTTTATTTTATCTAAATACCTTCTATATACATCCATCATTATTATTCATTTCATTCATCAATTTTAAATTTATGATTCTTTTTATTTCTTTGACTTATATTTGTATCCTGCACGTGACAGCGTAGGCAGAGGACACTTGTGAACGACACTTTATGTTCCCCACTTTCCGCCGAATTTGAATGAAAATATTTTATTACCTCGAGTAGAGATTGAACCCACAACCTGTTACGTTTACAGTCACACGGTTGTTCCCCTACGCCACGACAGCCTTCATAGAATTTTATATATATATATATATATATATATATATATATATATATATATATATATATATATATATATATATATATATATATATATATATATATATATTTATATATTTATATATATATATATATATATATATAGAAAAGAAAAATACTAATTTTAAAACAGTATAAAAATTGGAACGTATTGGCGTTTGAACCCGTGCCTCTTGGATGGTTTCCAAGAGGTTTCCATTGCATGCCCTCCTGACGTCAAAATGAAATGCGCCTCTTGGATAGTTTCCAAGAGGCGCGGATCCAAATCCCGATACGTGTAAATTTTTATACGTTTTTTTTTAAATTAGTATTGGTTTTCTCCTAAGTAATACTATTCCACAGATACAAAATATTAATTCACAATCAACATATTGTGAAACACCAATCGATATAAATATCGCTTTAAATGAAAATACTTTCTTCCCTTCAACACAAGACGCCATATTAGAAACTAGTATAATAAATATAAATAAGATCCCACCAAAAGATTTACTAGTTACAACTGAATTTTACAACGAACTAACGGACAGACACACACATATAAGTCAAAGTCAAGACAATTTTGTTATATATAATAAGAATTTACTATCTAAAGATGAAAGTAGAAATGAAACTTCGAATAAAACGCAAAATACTTTCAATTTATATATAGATAATAATAATTTTGGAGAACAAAGTAATAATTTTGTTGTAAATAATGAAAAATTAAAGGACACAGATAAAATGGACGTTGTAGAATACAATACTGATGTTAGTAATAATTTATTAACTGAACTAAATTTTATAACTGATATACACACAGAAAGCTCCCAAAATATGTACGCCAATAATAAAAACAGCATCAATAATAACACAGCAAATTCTGATTTATTTCCACTCGACTTATCATCTAACACAAGTGATAATAAAATATCTAAAGAAACAAAAAAAATGACGCCATTTTCTCATAATTTAAATGATTCCAGTGAATGTACTTTAAACTCTATACAAAATGGTGCATCCAAAAAAGATATACATACAAATTTAGATAAAAGTAACGTTGACAAAAACGATATGATAGATAGAAAAAGAAAGGTATCTGAAGCTAATTCAGATATAAATAATGGCATAGAACGTTCTAGAACAATAAATATTACTTTAGAAGTTAAAAAAGATAGAAAAGTAGAAGATTTCAGTAATAATAGGGATGTAACTGAATCTCAAAGTGAAATAGTGACGTTCAAAGTGTTAGAAGAATTGAATAAAGTGAAGAATTATTTGAATAAACGTGAAAGAGAGAGTGAGAAATGGAGAAATAGTCAATTGGACACTTTTTGTAGGGGTAAGATACTTTTTTTTAGAATCACGCTGTATCACGCACCACACAGCACGGGGTAGAGGCCCATTTAAGGCATTGCGTGTTGAGTGGCGGAGTTTAACGCCGTCTTTCCTTCGTTCGTAAGGCTTATTTTGTCTTTTCAACATTTATAAATATTATTTAACGTAAATTTACTATAAGTATGTTTATTTTCAATCATTGTAATATTTTTCTGGGTTTTGTAATAACACAAAGCGCGGGGAAATTATGGGAATGTAAGAAAGGTTCCTTCTCACTTTAAAGAGTAATGTGAAACGATCTTATATATAATATATAATATATATATATATATATATATATATATATATATATATATATATATATATATATATATATATATATATATATATATATATATATATATATATATATATATATATATATATATATATATATATATATATAACCTAGTTTTTAGCATCATGCTGTATCCCACAGGGTAGGGAGAGGGAACTTGGGAACCTAATCTTAAGACGCTCCGTTCCGTTATCCACTTTATGCCAATTTTGAGGCGTTGAGTGGCGGAACTCCGGAAGATTATTAAAATATTGATTATTTATTCTCCTCAAGTATGAATGAATAAATATTATAAATAAAAAAAATAATTAGTAGTTGACATATTCAATAAATAACTTTATTTCGACAACTTACAGTCGTTCACTTACTCAGCTTCACGCTGTATCCCGCACATGGCAGGGTAGGCAGAGGCAACTTGGGGACCTAGTGTTAAGACACTCCGTTCCACTTCCGTTCCCCACTTTCCGCCAAATTTGAGCCATTGCGTGTTGAGTGGCGGAATTCAACGCGGCATTTTGCCTTGTACCAGAGCGAAGAAATGAAAACATTAAATATTTAAATTGAAAATATTTCATTTCCTCGAGTGGGGATCGAACCCACAACCTGTCGGTTCCAGTCATACGCTTGTGCCGCTGCGCCACGACCTCAATACCTATTTACTTACAATTGTCATATTCACATTGAACTGTGTTTCAACGCCATTTTGGATGATTTTTAATTTTTTTTTTCTAAATTTCTACCATATGAAATGACTGTCTTCTTTTTTTAAGTGTTACTTTAAACTGAAATAAAGATACTTATTTCGAAAAGGTATAAAAGTTATGACGTAGTCGGATCGTCCAAGAGGCGACTGGGAGGGATTCTAAGAGGCCACTTGGACGGATTCTAAGAGGCCACTTGGACGGATTCCAAGAGGACCTGGAGACCTTTCTATTGTGGCCTGTCGTGGCGCAACGGCACAAGCGTGTAACTGTAAACGACAGGTTGTAGGTTCGATACACACTCGAGGGAATGATATCTTTAATATTTACAATTTTAATATTCTCATTACTTCACTGTAGCAACAAGGCAAAGCGCAAAGGCAGTGCCTCAAATTTGGCTGAATTCTGAATTCCAAGAGGCGCGGGTTCTAATCCTGGCTTCACGCTGTATCCCGCATGAGGCAGGGTAGGCGAAGGGAACCCGGGAACCTAGTATTAAGACACTCCGTTCCACTTCCGTCCCCAACTTTCCGCCGAATTTGAGGCATTACGTGTTGAGTGGCGGAACTCAACGCCGCAGGTTCTAATCCTGCTACGTTGAATTTCTTATATGTTTTCCATATGTGATGATTATCGCTATAACATTAATGTACCTAAAACCTCTCTAGTGTCAGACCCAATGTCAATGTCAATGTCAGTGTCAAGCGTGAGCGAGTCCGCTCAGTGTCTGTTGCGGCACATCACTAGCAGCGCGCTGGTCGAGCGCGTCGTTCACGTCACTAGTCACGTTGCCGAAGTGAGACTTATTATTTATTCACTTTTATTACATATAATAAAATATTAATTTCTGTTGTGATTTTTTTTTTGGAAATGTTTTTAACTTTTTTTTTCTTTTATTTCTTCAATAAATAATAAAGCGGTGAAATGAGTTCTAGCACGCTTCGTGGGTTCGATTCCCGTGATACGAGATTATTGTCACTTATTTGTTCTCATTTACTGAACGCGGCGTTTAGTTCCGCCACGAAACACCCGATGTCTTGTAATAATTTAATTCTCACATGAGCAAATGATTTTTTTTTTTTTATTTTCTTGGTCTTATAGGGGGGCAAAGTGCGACGTTGAGTTACGCCACATGAGACGCGAAGCCTCCTGGAAGAAGAGAATGGAGTGTCTTAACACTAGGTTCCTTTGTGGCATTTGGGAAACTTTAAAAGTTCTTTTTTACATTTTTTTTAAATTAAAATATGTTTTTTTTTAAATTATAGGTTTTAGGCGATTTAATAAATTCACTGCACGAAGACGAAAAATATCCGAATTTTCTAGAAATGTTATTAGAAAATATCGACAGTTTACTCCTTTATATATACGAAGGAAACAACTGCGAGGAAAACATTGTAATTATAATATTTTGTCAGCTTCACGCTGTATCCCGCACGTGGTAGGGTAGGCAGAGGGAACTTGGGAACCTAGTGTTAAGACACTACATTAAAACGCAGCGTTGAGTTCCGCCACTTCCGCAACACGCAACGCCACAAAATCGACGGAAAGTTGAGTACGGATCGTTACTTTAACAGTAGGTTCCCAAAGTTCCCTCTGCCTACCCTGAAACATGCGGGATACAGCGTGAAATTGACACAAAAAGTTAACCTTTTGATCGGATTCATTTTATATATTTAGTACATACTCGCTGGCGGCTTCGCCCGCTTATAGCTAACTATACAAATATTTGTTTACTAATCTATAGTAGCCACAACGGGTACTGGTTCGATACAGACTAAATGGTACCTATTACTTCTCGCCTATTCTGGTGAGACATATGGCGGCGTTGAGTTAAGTGATATTTAACACGCAAGTGGAAAGTACCTTAACACTAAGTTCTTTGTGCTTTTTACCCTCTTTTTTGCGGGATACAGCGTGAAGCCAATTTATTTTAATGTTTTAAGATTAGGTTAGGGCTGTGGTGCGTATGACTGTAAAGGACAGGTTGTGGGTTCGATCCCCACTCGAGGAAATCCAATATTTATTTTATTTCTCTCTCTCTCTCAGCTTCACGCTGTATCCCGCACTAGGCAGGGTAGGCAGAGGGAACGAAAGTGAAACCTAGTGTTATGACACTCCGTTCCACTTCCGTTCCCCACTTTCCGCCGAATTTGAGGCATTGCGTGTTGAGTGGCGGAACTCAACGCCGCGCTTTGCCTTATTACCAGAGCGAAGAAATGAAACATTAAATATTTAAATTGAAAATATTAAATATTTCATTTTCTTGACTGGGGATCGAACCCAGAACCTGTCGGTTACAGTCACACTCTTGTGCCGCTGCGCCACGACAGGCCCGCGTGTTTATTATTTTTAAATTAAATATATGGTTTTATTTCTTCGCTCTGGTAACAAGGCGAAGCGCGGTGTTGAGTTCCGCCACTCAACACGCAACGCCTCAGATTCGGCGGAAAGTGGGGAACGGAACGAGTTCTAACACTAGGTTCCCAAGTTCCCTCTGTCTAGTTGACGGCGTGAAGTTAAGTAAATAAGTAACTAGAGTTAGGATTTTTTTTTATTTCTAAAATTGGATGCGAAAATTAATCATATATCGAGAATATTTAGAGCGACTCTAAACGACAGGTCGTGGGTTCGATTCCCAGTCGAGGAAATGAAATATTTAATATTTTCACTTCCATGCTCTGACAACAAAGTGTACTAATGGGAACGGACGGCCTCAACACTAGGTTCCCAAGTTCCTTTACCAATCCAGCAGCGGGATGCAGCGTGAAACTGAAAAAAAAAGAGTTTCATTTTCCAATGAAATTACAGATAACTAAGAAAGAACAGGCTACAAACCGCCTCCTTCATTTAAACAACTCCCCATACATCATGGAATGTACAATAGAAAAAATAACGAAAATTCTCACCGAATTCACGCAAGACATCAAAAACGAGAGGTTCGAGGTTCAATTCCCGGATAGGGCAGAAAACATTTGCCACATACTGCATATATTAGAGGTAATATTACACAAACACACAAAAACACACACAAACACACAAACAAACACGCAAAAATCAACAAGTCTAAGCCAATCGCAGGAATTAAAGAAGAGCGTGTTAAGCGACGCGTGGAGGAGGAAGTGGTGCGGGAAGGAGAGTGTTAGCGAGAGGAGTGCGTGCAGCGGGGGGAGGGTGTTGAGAGAGTGTGGCCGCGTGTTACGCGTGCTGATGGTTGAGGGTATGTGCGGGTTCGATCTGATATCGTTTCTAGCATTGAAAAGCTATAATTTATTGCAAGATTAGTTACTTTACAATAAAAATCTTCATTTTTTTTTAAATTGCCAAATTAAAACTTGGAATAAAATATATTGAAAGTAACTTTAAACCGATTTATATAAAACAATAATAAATGTTGACGGAAATTTGCAATTTAGTGAAAACTGCATTAAAATCTAATTAATATTTAAAAAAAAACATGACTAAATAAATAAAAACCTTATGTTCCCTTATTTTCTTACTTAAGAAATAAAATACATTGAACAGGGAATCGAACCCAGAACAGAATAGTTACTAGTAACAAAAATAAAAAAAAATATATATAAAAAAACTTCTTGCCATAAATAGTTATAACAAACAAACAGACAAAACAAAACGATCCTATACGGATTTCTATATATAGAAAGAATTAAAGCGGGAAACCGAGTGTTAGAACGGGAAACGGAGTGAAAGTAGTGAGTGCAAATGCGTGTTACGCGTGTTTCCCGTTGAGGCTATCAGCGGGTTCAGTTTTATTGCATTGGAATGATATATTTTTGTTGCTAAATTATTTTCTTATTTATTGTTAATAATATAATTATTAAATATATTAAAAAAATTGTAATGTTTTTTTTTATTTGAAAATGGTTCTTTTTAAATATTTATAAGTAGGAGAATTCTAGAGGTCTGTTATGTCGCATGGGGACAAGGTTCGATGCCCATTTGTGGCAATGAAATATTTAATATTCTTATCTGTGGCCAATAAATATATCTAGGCAAAGCGCGGCGTTGAGTTCCTCCATTCAACACGCAACGTTTTTCCAATTCGGTGACAAGTGATTATTCGCCCGCATGGTCGAATGGAAATAATTACCAATTGTGTCATGACACATGACACATTCTAATATCCCGTTATCTCTGGTCACAGATAAACATCAAAATTATAAAATTTTAGTAATATAGGCTATACTATCCTCGATATATGGACTAGTGGCGAGACGCCCGAGGCTTCGTCCGCTTAGTGTTTACATAAATTCTGATATATGTATATATAATATATGAGCTATGTTATTGTAAAGTTTTATCCAAATTAGCTCAGTAGTTTTTGTGTGAAAATGAAACAAACAAACACAAATTTTCACATTTATTATATGTATTTATTAGTAAAATTTCATATATATGTATTATATTGGCACTGTCGTGGCGCAGCGGCACAAACGTGTGACTGTCCCCGATGGGTTGTGGGTTCGATACACACGAGAGGAAATGAAATATTTCATATGTTCAATTTAAATATTTAATGTTTTCATTTCTTCGTTCTGTTACAAGGTAAAATGCGGCGTTGAGTTCCGCCACTCAACACGCAATGCCTCAAAATTCGGCGGAAAATGCGGAACGAATGTGGAACGGAGTGTCTCAACACTAGGTTCCCAAGTTAACTCTGCCTACCCTGCCGTGTGCGGGATACAGCGTGAAGCTGAGTATTGATGTGTGTGTACGTGCTAGTATGTACATATATATATATATATATATATGTATATATATATATATATATATATATATATATATATATATATATATATATATATATATATATATATATATATATATATATATACATATATATATATACATATATATACATATATATACATATATATATATATATATATATATATATATATATATATATATATATATATATATATATATATATATATATATATATATATATATATATATGTATATATTACTTATAAAAGAGACAAATAAATTAAGACAGATAACAATAATTAAGTATATTTAATAACATCACTGACCACAGATAAAAAATAAACTTCAAAACACATTCAAAGAATTATTTTTTTAAACAGTGATTCACATTTACACGTGTATATATATATATATATATATATATATATATATATATATATATATATATATATATATATATATATTATATATATATATATATATATATATATATATATATATATATATATATATATATATATATATATATATATATATATATATATATATATATATATATATATATATATATATATATATATATATATATATATATATATATATATATATATATATATATATATATATATATATATATATATATATATATATATATATATATATATATATATATATATATATATATATATATATATATATATATATATATATATATATATATATATATATATATATATATATATATATATATATATATATATATATATATATATATATATATATATATATATATATATATATATATATATATATATATATATATATATATATATATATATATATATATCTATATATATATATATATATATATATATATATATATATATATATATATATATCTATATATATATATATATATATATATATATATATATCTATATATATATATATATATATATATATATATATATATACATATATATATCTATATATATATATATATATATATATATATATATATATATATACATATATATATCTATATATATATATATATATATATATATATATATATATATATATACATATATATATATATATATATATATATATATATATATCACAACATATCCCGCAGCAGAGTAGGCAAAGGGAACCTGGAGAACTAGTACTAAGGCACTTTCGTCCCCCACTTCCCACATTTGATTCCCTTGTCTGTTAACGTGACAAGGTGTTGGTTCGATTGCCACTAAAAATATACGTCCCCCTAGCAACAAGTCAATACGCGGCGTTAAGTACCGCCACGCGGCACGCAACGTCTCAAATCTTAATGGTAACAGAGTGTTTTGCCATGCGGGTTAGAGCGTGAAAATAAAAAAAAATAGTTTAAGGCAAACCAATTGCCTTCTATGGGAGAGAGAGAGAGAGAGAGACAGAGAAACATGCTTTTGCTTTATCGATTATTTTTATTTTCTTAAGTTTATACAAGTTTTTTATACAGAATAAATAATAACATAATAATAAATAATAACAACAATAAAATAAAAATTATATTTTTTAACTACGATTTAGCCTCATGATTTTTAAAAGTTTATATTACATTATATTTGTTAATAATAAAAAAAAGACCTGTCGTGGCGCAGCGGCACAAGAGTGTGACTGTAACCGACAGGTTCTGGGTTCGATCCCCAGTCGAGGAAATGAAATATTTAATATTTTCAATTTAAATATTTAATGTTTCATTTCTTCGCTCTGGTAATAAGGCAAAGCGCGGCGTTGAGTTCCGCCACTCAACACGCAATGCCTCGAATTCGGCGCAAAGTGGGGAACGGAGTGTGTTTACACTAGGTTCCCGGGTTCCCTCTGCCTACCCTGCCTCGTGCGGGATACAGCGTGAAGCTAAATATATATATATATATATATATATATATATATATATATATATATATATATATATATATATATATATATATATATATATATATATATATATATATATATATATATATATATATATATATATATATATATATATATATATATATATATATATATATATATATATATATATATATATATATATATATATATATATATATATATATTATAAATTAAAAAAAAATCCTTAACTAATTAATCGAACTCCATTCCACCCGGGTGTCCCTTGTCATTGTGTATGGTATCATTTTTTATTCATATAAAGCTGATATTTCCTCCTCGAGCTTCGCCTTCTCACAGACTTCTTTTAAATGTCTGTTTAATTTACTGTTACCCTGAAACGGAATAACAAATAAATATATCGGCGGAAAGTGGGCAACGGAAGTGGAACGGAGTGTCTTAACACTAGGTTCCCAAGTTCCCTCTGCCTATCCTGCCATGTGCGGGATACAGCGTGAAGCTGAGAACAAAAAAATACCTTATAACTATTCCCACACATATGACACACCGCCATCTTGACCTCAGGTTTCCCATTGTGACCTCTAATGTGCCTCAAAAGTGACTTCCTTGTAGTATAACGGGCAGGGCACATGGGGCAAGAGTGTTCTTGCACTTGTACCCCTTGTACCCTATTGTTTGCTTGTACTCCATTGTTCAATTGTACTCCGGTGTCCAGTTGTACCCCGGTGTTCAATTGTACCCCAGTGTCCAATTGTACCCCGTCTGCCCCATGTATTGTTTGCATGTGTGACGAAAGCGCACGTTGTGTGGGGCATATCCGACTGCATATGGGGCATTCGTATCTGATAACCATAGATAAATAATACATTTAGAAAACTAAATTTTATATTCTATACTTATAATAAATCTGTAACCGATCACTGTCTGTACGTGGAAGATATATTAAATAACATCTTATAGGGGACGTTTGTTTATATAGTCCCCTTTTTAATAAATAAACGTATATTTTTTAATTTTAATTCGGTTTGTGTTTGTCTGTGCGTTTGTAAGCGCTAATCTCAGAAACAGCTAACTTAATACTTCGTATTCTGGTAACATTCCTTCAACATTTAGTATCTATTTTATTTGAAAAGGTTTATAATAGAAACAGTTACGTCAATTTAAAAAACAAAATATTTCAACATAATTATTACATTTTTTTTTTATTTCACTGAAATTTTAATGTTCAATGTATAGATATTGTCTTAAAAGTGATAATGTTGTTAGAACAAGAAAGTATTTGAGATTAACTAATAAAAAAATGAAGCCGTCGAAAAATGAGCATATGCATGTATAAATCGTAATTATATGAAAATTGTGAACGGAAGCGACCGCTGCAACTTCACACTGTAACTTTTGTGTGACCAATTTTACACTCGTCACACAAAAGTTAGACGCTTATCCCGTATCCCAGAAAAAAAACCAAAAAAGAAACACCTACCTAACCCGCAAAACAGGAAAATCACAAAAAAAAAACTCGCTTCACGCTAAAACCCGCATCCCGCAAACCAAATACAAATACAAAACAAAAAACTCACAAAACACTCTGATGCTTAGCACTCCGCCGCCGGTGCTCCACCAAACCCTTCCGCGACGTGAAGAGGGCTCCGCAGGAACACGCGTGTTCCCGCGCCTCGCGCGCGTGTCCCCGCTCGTGCGCCGCGCGCGTGTACGGGCTGCGGAACTGAGCGCCGCAGTGCGAACACGCGAACGTTTGGGACACGTGCTTTCTGTAGTTGGGAAATCTATATATAATAAATCTGTAACCGACGACTGTCTGTACGTGGAAGATATATTAAATAACATCTTATAGGGGACGTTTATTTATGTAATAGGGGACAAGTAGTTTTATTTTTTATTTTTTTGTCGGTTTGTGTTTGTCTGTGCATTTGTACGCGCTAATCTCGGAAACGACTTCTTATCATTTAAGTATTATATTTTGGTAACCTTTACTTCGATATTTAGTATTTGTTTCAATTACCAATAATTATTTGATTAATTTGAGAATACAAAAAAGGAGTGTCTCAACACTAGACTCCCAACTTACCTCTGCCTACCCTACGTGCGGGATGCAGCGTGAAGCTGGATAAAAAAATATTTTTATGAATAACAAAACAAAACTCTAAACAATACATTCCAATATTCATTGTAAACAACTATTGCTATTTATTCTCTCTCTCCTCAACTAAACGTAGAAAGAGAAGAAAAGAGAAACGGAAAACGTAATCCCTCTCTACCATGTTACCCCTTACCCTACCACCTCTCTCCCCTCCCATACAACCTCCCCTTCCGGTCCCCTACCATATCCCCCTCCCTTCCCCTACAACCTCCCCCCTCCGATCCCCCATTGACTCCCCCTCCTCCCCTACCATGTCCCCCCCCCGGTCCCCCGGCCGCCCCCCGCACTCACATCATGTGCGTCCTGAGCGCGCGCTGCGTCCCGAAGGCGCGCCCGCACGCGGCGCACGCGAGCACGCGGCCGCGCCGGCGCACGTGCGCGCGCCGCACGTGCTGCTGCAGCCCGCTGGCGTCTCTGCCGCGTGGATAGTAACAATATCAAAGTGGGTAAAACTAGGTTCCCGAGTTCCCCCTCAGCCGGGGTACAGCGTGAAGCTGAAAAATTATACTAATTTTTGTTGACACAAAAGGCTGTAATGCTGTATGTAATGCGGCAATCTCCACTCAAATCTATTGGAAAGTAGGAAACTCTTCAGAGTGTCTCAACACTGGGTTCTCAATTTCCCTCTACGTCAAACTGAAAAAAAAAAGTCAATTCAGCATAGCTTCACGCTGTATCCCGCACATGGCAGGGTAGGCAGAGAGAACTTGGGAACCTAATGTTAAGACGCTCCGTTCCACTTCCGTTCCCAACTTTCCGCCGAATTTAAGGCATCGCGTATTAATTGGCGGAACTCAACACCGCGCTTTGCCTTATTACCATAGCGGAGAAATAAAAAAAAAATATTTAATTTGAAAATACCTATCGTTTACAGTCACACGCTTGTGCAGCTGCGCCACGACAGACCGACCAAACATACAACACCCCTTTTCGCAAAGTTGGTTAAAAATTTAAAATAAAAAATCCACTCACTTAAACAAATTCCCACATAAATGACACGAGACAGTCTCCACTTCCCTCTTGGCACAGTCGTGCCCCCTCTGCGCCCGGGGTCGCAGGTTCACACCGCATTTGGTGCAAATATATATCTCTTTGTGATTGGCCACGTGAGCCCTCAAAAGAGCGAGTGTTGAAAAGCGTAGTGTGCACGTTTCACATTGATGTTGGCCGTTTGACTGGAAATAATTAAAATTATCCATTTTTATTTTTACTTTCACGCTGTATCCCGCACATGGCTGCCTATAGGAAGGGTTCTTGGGAACCTAGTGCTGCGACGACACTCCGTTCCATGTCCCACTGTGAGTGGCGGAACTCAACACCGTGTTTTGACTTGTTACCAGAGCGAAGAAATGAAAATATAAAAAAAATAAATATTTCATTTCTTCGAGTGGGGATCGAACCCAGAACCTGTAGCATTTGTAGTCACATGCTCATCTTCACTTTATTTAAAGTGATATTCCACACTTGGAAAAGAATGAGTCCCATTGGTAACTTAGTGTCTGAACACTAGGTTCCCAAGATCCCTCCGTCTGTTCCTTCCTATGATACGGATATACCTTTCATAATGAAACATATGATATGTTCATATACTATCTAACTAAGTACCTAGACAAGGGGCGGTGTTGAGTTCCGCCATTCAACACACGACCACGATTCAGCGGAGAGTGACATATACTGGGAACCCTCTTTGCTAGAGAGGGAACCCAGTGCCCTACTTTATGCCTCACCTCTTCGTGCCTCATCATGTGAGCTTGATAAGTGCCTTTGAACAAAAACCCTAAAGCACAATTATAACACTTGAATTCAGACTCTATATACTTCTTTTTCTTTCTATTCGCTTCTAATTCTGCCTTCTGCTCTTCTAAACTTAAAATAATCTTCTTGAAGCCTTTCTTTTTTAGCTTTTTAACTTTTTTCGTCTTTGAAACATCAGGTGCTTCATTATTTTCATTTATTTCATCTATTTCCATATTTTTATCATTGAATTCATTATTTTGTAGAATGTCATTTGGTTCATTTTCTTCATTGAATAGCTTCTGCTCTGTTTCGGTATCATTTCTTATATTTCTATCATTTATATTTGAATCTTCAATATTTTGTTCATCTTCATTAATGTTAGTGTTGTTTTCATCATTTTCTTCATCAGTATGATCTTGAGTGTCATTATCGTTATTTTCTTCTTCAAAATGTTCATGTTCGTCATTGTCCTCATTAACTAAATCTGTATTTATATCATTATTTGGTGGAAAATCAAAATTATTAACTATTTTACTATTGCAATGATAATTATTTTCTTCTATACCATCATTATTTTGAACATTTTGATATTGACATTGTGTAAAGTAATCATTATAGTCATTTTCGTGTTCTAATTTGACATATTCATTATCATTATTATCATTTGTGTCATTGGCATCATTGTCATGAGTGAATTGATAGATTTTACTCCTTTGGTATTGATTGCAGTTCTCTGGGCAAAGAACACTCAGCTCTAAATCACTCTTTTGCAAATTCAAAGTGCCTTTCTCTCTGAAATACAAAAAAAATATGACATAAAAACAAGAAAGTTTAGAAAATAATAAATAAATATACAATATTTTCTTATAATATTTTTATACCAGTTGAATTATTTGGAAAATTCTTAATAAATATTTATAAAATACAAGAGTGTGGTCACCCGTTGTGGCACAGAGACACAAGCGTGAATCTATAAACGAGCGACACATTGCTAAAATTAAATATTTTAATGTTATAATTAATTTTAATGTTATAATTTTAGCCTTTAATTTAGCACTAAATGGGGAACAAAGTGGAGTGCCTTAACACTAGATCCACAAGCTCTCTGCCTACACTGTAATACACTGTGAAGCTAAAAGAAATATATAAAGCAGTTTATTTCTTTCATGGAGAACGCAAATGTCAGAAACTATTGGTGGAAATAGAAAAATAAATAAAAACACAGCCAAAGCTGCAAATTAGCGATAGACTGCCATAAGATAATTAGTGAATCTATGGTTATAAGTACATGAAGAAAAATTAACAATATTTTTTTTAGCTTTACGCTGTATCCCGCACGAGGCAGGGTAGGCAGAGGGAACTCCGGAACTAGTGTTAAGACACTCCGTTCCACTTCCGTTTCCCACTATTCGACGAATTTGAGGCATTGCATGTTGAGTGGCGGAACTCACCGCCGTGTTTTGCCTTGTACCAGATTAAAGAAAAGAAAGCATTAAATATGCAAATTGAAAATATTAAATATTTCATTTCCTCGAGTGGAGATCGAAAATTTAACTGGTGACAAGCCTTAAATTCGGCAGAAAATGGGAAACAGAACAGAGTGTCTTAACACTAGGTTCCCAAGTTCCCTTTGTCTACCCTGCCATGGGCGGGATACAGCTGGAAGCTGAGTAATATATATATATAGTTGATGTAAGTAAAGCCATAGAAAACGTCACAATTTTATTAATATAACACAATTATAAAAAATAATTTAAAAATTAATCATCTCCTGAATGGCTATCGAACCCTGAACCAGTTTTCAAATAGATATTGTTATCCCACTGCACATAGTTTAATTATATTATACATTACCTGAATAACACAGGATATTCCAAGCTCCGTTTCAAACAAATGGATCTGAAGAGAGATAATTTGTTCAAAACGTGACAGCAAATGAAACACAATTGCGAGTCGGGACATAGCTGTAATTTTAAAATTAAAAATCGTTTACAATTATAATTTAATGTTATTGAAGGGCACTCTTACTGCTCTTGTTTTAAAATTATATCAAAGAAGACCAGTTGTGGCAAAATGACACAAGCCTATGATATAAATATATACTATTAATTAAGTATTTATAAATCCTTACACAATAACTATGGTATCATGTAATTTGTGGCAATCTTTTGATATTTGCTCTCAGTCATTCGGTTCACGCAAATGCTTTTATACATCTCTATAGATGAAGACAACTCAGTGCAATACCCTAATTTTTATTTTGTAAAAAAAAAATATAGCTTTACAGTGTATCCCACATAAAAGGGTAGATACGGAGAAAGAATTGAAGCTGGTGTTACTTCTCTCTCTCTCTATTTCTTATGCACGAGTCAATTTTTAAAACATTGTGTGTGAAATGGCTAAACTAAACAATGCAAGTAAATGTTTCACAAGAGGGAATCGAATCTACAAACGTCGAGTAAACAGTAAAATATTGTACCGCTGCGCCACGACTGCCTCAGTTATTCAAAAATGATAGAATATACAAAAGTATTTAAGTGTAAATACATACATTCATTCCAACAACTTCGCGATATTTGTCCCGCGTCTCCTCATTTGTCTCTTTACTTACAGTGCTGTGACAAATGAAACACAAAAATGACGACATTTTAATTCAAATATTTTAAAATATTTCAATCATATTCGATTAATAAGATATATATTAATATATTTTTGTAGTCATAAAATAAATACAAAGTAAACGTAATGTCTGTTATGTCAAGTGTCAATTGTCAAATATAAATATTGTAGTAAATTAATCGACAGTGTTTTTTAAATCGATTTCAGTATACCAATACTACTCGAGTTAATAAATAAAATAATTGGCTTTTACTTATAACTGTTTTATTTGCTCGACCTGGTAAGTACTTGATAAGATATGGTTTCATGAAAATAAAAATTAGTATATTTTTAATTAAATCTTAAATCGTTCGTTTTTTAAAGTATTATTTTTGCATTAAGAATAGAAAAATACTTAAAACTAATTTAAAATAAGTATAATTTATTCCATATATCTTTATTCTTATTACGAGGAAATTCATATACCCTTTTTTTCAAATTTATTTTGAGAAAAACCTTTGTCGGGTCCGCCCGAGCCCCCGACTCGAGGGCGTTATACGGGACTTATGAACCAGCAGACATAGGGCGTCTATGCCAATCACTAAAACCTGTGGTCTCCCTTAACTGCTATAGGCCTGGTCTGCGGGAGCCACACTTCTATAATCTATGAGTCAATATAAAACCTATATGGATGATGATGATAAGAGAATTAACTCAAACTCTACACAACAACAAAAATCTTTTATCTCATATAAAATATTTTTACAGTTACGATAAATAAAGATTTCATAATAAATGTTATAAATTTTAAATAATAACACTTAAAACACTAAAATTTAAAATACACAAAGAAATAAATAATAGAAGTGAATCATTAAAAAAATTCAACCTAATTCATTTAAAAATCTACTCTTTACAATAATTGCAACTCAACAAAAATTAAAAAAAAAAAAAATACACAAAAACCAAATTGACAAGTACCATGACATAATAAATAATAAACAAAAAATACAAAAAAGAATAAAATGTTTTCAAAACTAAAACAGAAATGGCGTTGTACACAATTTTATTCGGAATAAGTATATTCATGATTGCTCTAGTACTGGCCATTATTAAGAAAGTGTTCTTTCATTGGAGACAAGAGCATAAAAGCGAGAGAATGGTGCGAACTGCTGTCAACAGGCCTGGTATCTATACTTTATAATAAATCTGTAACTGATCATAATAATATATAAACATAATATACAATAAATGGAATATATGTTAAAAAGATTTAGTGGGAAAATAATGATTTTTAATTTTTTGTCAGTTTGTCTATTTTTTTTAACGAGCGTACTGGTCACCTGGTGGTAAGTGATCACCGTCGCCCACTTCACCGTGTAGCACCACAGGAGCTACAGGAGCTTTGCCCGTCTCTAAGATAGATGGGCACCGGGGCCCGGATCACCTAACGCGAAACGCAGTGGCCAAAGCCGATACTTAACGTCTTAAATGCCTGGGGTGGTAGTAATCTGGTCGAGTTTGCCCATTCGTGTTGTCATTACTGGCAACGTGACTCTACTATACGCACTTTAGTCGCCTCTTACGACACCATCAGTACCAGGGTGATCCTATTCTAAGCCGGAATCACACGACCAATTGTACTGGTCTGTTCGTTTGTACGCGCTAATCTCAGAAACGCCTAACCACATTTAAATGTAGTTTTCACTAATATGTTACGGCAAGCTTCCTT
Source organism: Eueides isabella (assembly GCA_019049475.1). Classification (NCBI taxonomy): domain Eukaryota; kingdom Metazoa; phylum Arthropoda; class Insecta; order Lepidoptera; family Nymphalidae; genus Eueides; species Eueides isabella. The sequence goes on along the minus strand of CM032413.1, from coordinate 5,510,844 downwards.
CAACATTAAGTGCTTTATTATGTATTTAAATCAATTAAAAAATAAAAAAAAATACATCAATTAAATTATTAAGTTCGACAAAATTGCTACCACTTTTTTTATTTATTTATAAAAGCTATAACGGTACTAGAACAAAAAAGTAATAAAGATTATTAAATGAAATTTTATCATTTAGGATTTATTATATACCAGAATACTTTCTTCTTCTCTTTAATCTTGAAGAATGGCCGCTAGCTTCAAGAATTCTGCTTTGTCTTATGATAGACGGCATGTTTGAGGCCCCCAGTCGAGGAAATGAAATATTTAATATTTCAATTTAAATATTTAATGTTTCATTTCTTCGCTCTGGTAATGAGGCAAAGCGCGGCGTTGAGTTCCGCCACTCAACACGCAATGCCTCAAATTGGGCGGAAAGTGGGGAACGGAAGTGGAACGGATTGTCATAACACTAGGTTCCACTTCCGTTCCCTCTGCCTACCCTGCCTAGTGCGGGATACAGCGTGAAGCTGGAAAAAAAATAGACGGTATAGTTGTTCAAAGTATTAATCACTTTTACAATACTATTAAAAAATTTTCTCAATATATTTGAACTGTCTCTCCTTTATTTCTCATTTCCACAGCTGTAGGCGCAATAATAACAGCGGAACGTTGTATAGTGCGTCTTCGCAAATACCCTCGGGATATATTAGTGTACGACGTGGCAAGCCGCAGTGAATTAAGTCTTAACGAAAATCTTCCGTTCGATTCACAAATGTATGGCGTGATTTTTATATATTTTTTTAAGCTACACATTAATCTGCACACAGCAAACTAGGCAGAGTTAACCTGGGAACCTAGTTAAGTAACGCTGCACTTTTGTCTTGTTAGTAGAGCAAGAAAAAAAATTACTGTTACTAATGACATACTACCAAATTTCTCGAAAACATGGGTAAAAAATATGAAAGTTTATTGCTTTGGCACTCTTCTCTCTCTCTCTCTCTATTCTTTTATATCTCTCTCCCTCTCTCTCTCTCTCTCTCTCTAGCCTTTAATATAATAATCTTAAAGCGTTCTTTTTATCAGGACTCGGCTAGGTAAAGACATTTCAGATGAAAACCCCAGCGATGGCAACGATATCCAAATGTGGCCTCAACACACTGAAGAAACACAATCAAAAGAAACTTGAATCTGCTACGAATGAGGTATGTAACTACTGAGCTATTAGAGCATTATCATATATATATATTTCCCCAGCAGCAAATGCGTGTCAGTCATCGTAATTCTTAAATAAATGGATCGATTTGAATGTGTTTTTTTTTTTTTTATGGAAACCTTCGTCGGAAACGTCCTTGGCTATGGTTTATGAAAATTGTATCAGCGGCTTAAGAGTTGCAAGTACTTTGGTAAAATGGTAAAATGTGGTACCATCGAGCTGGTCTGATGATGGAAATATAACATGGCTGATGGCACTGGACTGGTTTTATGCTTACGTAAAGGTGTTTTTCTTTTTAATTTTTAAACTATAATAGCGAACTGTGAACGGGACAAGTAGTGGGTTGGATCCTACTTGAGGAAATGAAAAAGAATTAATATTGAATTGATGAAGCTGGTTTATAATTTTTTTTTATTATTATTTTAACTTTATTTTTTCGCTCTAGTTTGGCTCGCGTTGTGAAGTTCCTCCACTCTCAACACGCACTGCCTGAAATTCAGTGGTGAGAAAGAATGGGGAGAAAGAGTGTCTTAACACTAGGTTCCCAAGTTGCCTCTGCCTAACCTGATATGTGCGGGGTACAGCGTGAAGCTGTTACAATCGAATAAAACAAGCAAACGAATGATTATCGAGAGAAATATAGCAATAAAAAAATACTCTCAGCTTCACGCTGTATCCCGCACATGGCAGGGTAGGCAGAGGGAACTTGGGAACCTAGTGTTAAGACACTCCGTTCCACTTACGTTCCCCACTTTCTGCCAAATTTGAGGCATTGCGTGTTTAGTGGCGGAACTCAACGCCGCGCTTTGCCTTTTTACCAGAGCGAAGAATCTCATTTCTACATGCCTATAAATAAAATAAAACATTTGTATAAAAAAAAAAATATTAATTTATTTCAGTGCGTCGTTGATTCTCGAAACATTTGACGCCGTACACGCTGTTGATTTTTATTATATCTATATCGGAAAGCTTTTTGTCATTTTGCCCTAAAGATTTCATCATGGAGCCGTCTGGGTCCTGTGGGGAGAATAGTTATTAAATTATATATGAGCTTCCCACTCGAGGAAATAAAATATTCCCCTTTCCTCGCTCTGGCAACGAGGCAAGGCGTGGCGTTGAGTTCCGCCACTCAACACGCAATGCCACGTTCGGCAAAAAGTAAGGGAGGGAGTGTCTTAACACTAGGTTCTATTAAGATTCTTCCGTTCCTCACTTTCCGCCGAATTTGAGACATTGCATTGTTGTAGCGAAACTCAACGCCGCGTTTTATCTCGTTACCGTCTGGTAAAGAAAGATTGAAAATATTTAATATTTCATTTCCTTAACTTCATATTATAAAACTAAACTTATATTCGTATATTTTGTTTCTTACGCTATATTCCTCACATGACAAAGTAGGCACAGAGGTCTTGGGAATCCAGTCAGGTCAGTGTTAAAACACTCCGATACATTCCCGTCGTTCCGTCAAATTTGAGGCATTGCGTGTTGAGTGGTGAGACGCTACGCCACGCTTTGCCTTGTTACCAGAGCGAAACTACTAAATATTTTATGTATTTTAAAGTATTAAAGTATTTCAGTTCCTCGAGTGGTGTTGGAACACACAAGCTGTCGCGTTTACACGCTTGCGCCACGACTTCACAACAAGTTTCAACGTTTAATTAAAACAAAATTACTAAACTTAAATTTAAAAAGCGTATAAAAATTTTGAACGAAGTAGGATTTGAACCCGCGCCTCTGGAATACCGTTCCAGCGCTCTGACCAACCTGACCATGCTAACAACATAAATAAGTTGTAACAAGCGTATAAGAATTTCGACGGAGCTCGGTGAGAACGAATGGCTTAGTTGGTCAGAGCGCTGGAACGGTATTCCAGAGGCGCGAGTTCAAATCGTGCTTCGTTCAAAATTTTTATACGCTTTTTAAATTTAAGTTTAGTATTTTCTGTCCTAAGTGTGGAATAACACTTTAAAACATAGTAAAAATATTAAAACAAAATTAATTTATATTCCAACTAAAGTATGGTCTTTCAAATTAAAGCCGTTACTTTTTCAATAAACGGATCGCAAACTAATTAATTACCTGATCTTTATACGTAGCGATCGAGGATATGCCCTTTATGCCGATCTTCCTCCAAAATTGCCACGCTGGTTGCGTGGCGCTGTTGTAGTCGTAGGACAGTGGGAGGGTGGCGTCCGGTCGAATCTTCTCGAAATGATGCAGCTTATCTGTTAAAAATATTAATATGTTCGTACGTGATTTTTAAACGTAACGGCTTTTAAAAAATATTATATATAAAAGTTTATTATATTTTTTTAATTATATTGTAAGATTGGTTTCTTTTTTTTAAGTGAAGGAAAAGATTTTTTTTTTTAGTTTTATGCTTCATCCCGGATAGAGTAAAAGGATACACTGTGTATTAAGTTATTCTTCTGTATCCTGCACTTAGCAGAGTAGGCAGAGAAGAAACTAGTGTTCAGACGTGTTGTTCCTTTGAAGACACTTTCGCTCCTTACTTTCTGTCAAATTTGAGGCATTGCGTGTTGAGTGGCGGTACTCAACACGCTTTGCCTCGTTTTCGAAGCAAAAAAAATATTATTATTAAATATTTATCTCCTCGCAAATTTTTAAGCCTGTCGTGGCGCAGCGGCACAAACGTGTGACTGTAACCAACAGGTTGTGGGTTCGATACCCAGTCGAGGAATCGAAATATTTAATACTTTCAATTTAAATATTTAATATTTTATTTCTTCGCTCTGGTAATAAGGCAAAGCGTGGCGTTGAGTTCCGCAACTCAAAACGCGATGCCTCAAATTCGGCGGAAAGTGGGAAGCGGAAGTAGAACGGAGTGTTTTAACACTAGGTTCCCAAGTTCCCTCCGTCCACCCTGCCGTGTGCGGGATACAGCGTGAAGCTGAGAGAGAGAGCAAATTTTTAAATATATGCATACATAAAAAGCGGTAAGCATCGTTTTAAATCTACTAAAGTAATTGAAGAGTAATCGCGAAATATTTTAGACACAATACATGACATATATTTTTGTACTGTCTTTTTTTTCTCTAGAAAATAAATGGAGGTGCCCTCATGAAATAAGAAATACCTGCTCGAATATGTCGATTGTGTACTCTTATATACTTGTCCCGGTCGTGTCGAGACACCTCGAAGTAGAATCCGAGCATCGCCATCACCATCATAGCGGCGTGCTGTTTATGTTGACCGCCCTCGAATAACTCCACGCAGCCGAATTGCTAAAAAAAAAATAGATAAAAATATGAGGACTGATTAATGTATATGTGAGTAATGAATGAATAAATTGTAATTAAAGTATCTAAAATTTTGGAATAATCCGAGAAAGCCGTTTGATTTTTTGCCGTGTGATTCCGGCTTAGAATAGGATCACCCTGGTACTGATGGTGTCGTAAGAGGCGACTAAAGTGCGTGTGGTAGAGTCACGTTGCCAGTAATGGCAACACGCATGGGCAGACTCGACCGGATTATTACCACCCCCGGCATTTAAGACCAGCGTTAAGTAGTGGCTTTGGCCACTGCATTTCGCATTAGGTAATGCCGGGCCCCGGTGCCCTTCCACGTCTTCTTTGTCTTCTTCTTGTAGCTCCTCTGGAGTTACTCGGGGCCGTGGGCGACGGTGATCACTTACCACCAGGAGACCCGTACGCTCGTTTGCCGTCTTTTCCATAAAAAAAAAACCCAGAGGCGCGTTGGTGCGATATCAATCTGTAAGCGCGACCATTAGAGATTATATTAACATTCAGGCATGTAATTTTGGTGGCCCGATAATTAATGAAAGAGGCGTTGAATTTTTCCACTGATTTATCTTTAATAAAATTTCCAATGATTTATCTTTAATATTTGATTTATCTTTAATATTTATATTTATCGAAAATTGAATTTAATTTTAAATCTTGGCTTTTTAGCTCACAAATTGGTACCCCGATTTTCATGAAACGTAACTAAGAACCACCGCGATCAACAACGCTTTTGCTTAAAAAAAACCTCAAGGAGTCAAATCGATCAAGGTCAGCTACGATAATAATAATAACTTATTGCTAAGAAATATTGTAATTGTTTTACTTGTTGCAACAATAACATCACTGTTCACTAAAAACATAAATATCGATGTTCCATTCTGACATTAATATAGATGTAAAATAACTAATCATATCGATTTTGACTCGATTATTAACTCCAATAACGATTACCGACTTAGTTTAGGTCTGTCGTGGCAAAGCGGCACAAACGTGTGACTGTAATCGATGGGTTGTGGGTTCGATCCCCAGTCGAGGAAATGAAATATTTAATATTTTCAATTTAAATATTTAATGTTTTCATTTCCTCGCTCTGGTACAAGGCAAAACGCGACGTTAAGTTCCGCCACTCAACAGGCTACGCCTCAAATTTCGGCAGAAAGTCGGGAACGGAGTGTCTCAACACTAAGTTCCCAGTTCCCTCTGCCTACCCTGCTATGAATGTATGACTTCGTTTTTTCTCAGAAGTTATTTATATATTATTTTTTTTTGTTCGAATAAGAAAGAAAAATATTCTCCGAATTGAGTAAACTCATTAATAACATTGCGTATAAATTTTACTCAAGGTCTGTCGTGGTGGGATCAACAACGCGATAGCACGACAGTTTTCTGTGTAACTCTGGGTTTGTATCGATATTTTCATTTCATAATCATATTCGAAGACTAATAGCGGCGTTAAATTCCACTCATCACGCAATGTCTTAAAAATTGGGCGGTGTCTATACACCGCCCAATTTGTAAGACACTCCGTTCTCTATAGAACGGAGTAAAAATTGGTACCGTTTTCCTTTTTTTTTCTCTTATATTTAATTATTTACGAACAAAAATAAATTTAGGTGTAGTTGTCCTTTCAAAAGTAGGTAATGGGTATTAGGGTGTAGGGCAGAGAGGAGTAGGGAGTGGTGGGAGCTAGTAATAAAAAAAACGTGTATTTTAAAATTATTTAATCAAGATCAAAAAAAACTAATTAAAGTAAAAAGCATGATTATTATATATATTTTATGATATTTGAGATACTATATTATAAAATATACTAAGTCGCTTAAATCACAATAGAAAATGAATAATTTTAAACATATTTTTCTGATTTATAGCAACGAAACATAATTAAAAAGTCAAATTTAAAACATTGTTTTTACGTCTGGCAACATTTTTTATAGAGTAGTTGCATTACCTTTGTTCTAGTGTTTATAAACTAAGCAAAGTCAGTAAGGGATAAAAAATCACAGCAATAATATATTGCTTCATTATTAGAGGAAACATGTTTATTTGGTATATATTTTTGTTCTCAAATAGATCACTATAGTTATAGATCTTATTCTGCTAACACTCATACTGAAATTACATTATTAATTTTACTATTTAAACTTTATTAATTTCTTTTAAGGGCATTTAAAGTAAATCCATCAAAATGTTTACACCAGTGTGGGGGATACTTCGAGATTGGTTATCTCCTGAAGCTACCCATTAAAATTTAGCTGAAATAATGTTACGTTGTTGTTTTAGTAAAATATATTTAATATAAAACAACTGTGCTAATGATACAAGAAGTAGTTATCAGGAATGTATTGAAATGAATTGACAAGCAAAATTAAATACTCAAATTACTTACCCTTTAAAGTTTCACTGATTAATGTATCAAATTATTCTTTTAGTTCTTCTATAGTAGCCGTTTGTCCTCCATTTTCTGAATTTTGGCTAGAATTGTTTCTCTGCCTTTTTGAACTGTGAGATGCTCCTCGCTGCAAGTTTCTTATATTCAAGGACCAAATCCTAAATAGTTCAGACATCTTTCTCTCATACTCCTCTCTTAAACAATCTGGATTCTCATCTAACCATGAAATCGCTTCTTTACATTCTCCAATCATTCTCGCACATTCTTTTCCACTTAACTTCTCTAAATTCTCGACAACCGACTGTTTAACGTTATATATGTATGTTTCTAATTGGTTCCTAGCTTCTAAACGGCGTTTGTTTTCACAGTCCTCCTCTCTAAATTTTTCAGCGTCAGCTATCATTCTGTTGATTTCCTGTTGAGATAACCTGTTGGTGTTTTCTATAATAATACTTTTGCTATTTCCAGTACTTTTGTCTTCAGCAGAAACGGTTAATATTCCATTAACATCGATATCAAAAATTACATCAATTTTTGGCACTCCTCTGGGTGCGGGTGGAATGTTTTGTAGCTCAAAAACTCCTAACAAACGATTGTCCTTTGTAAGAGTTCTCTCTCCTTCAAACACTTCGATAGTCATTGATGTTTGGTAATCTTCTAATGTGGTGATCTCTTTAACTTGTCGGCAGGGTATGGGGGTATTACGCTCAACTACTTTGAACATGGCACCTCTTACTGTTTCTACACCTAAAGACAAGGGCACGACATCTACTAATAACAAATCTTTGATTTTCTCACTTCTTTCGCCGGATAAAATAGCAGCCTGTATGGCTGCACCGCATGCGATCGCCTCTTCAGGGTTAATTGAACTTGCAATTTTATCTTCACCAAAGAAATCACTGAGCATCTTTTTTATTTTTGGTATACGAGTGCTACCACCGACTAATATCACATCACGTATATCATTTTTGGTCATGCCCACATCGAGCATCGCGTTTTGTACAGATTTAAGCGTATCTGTAAATAAATCTGAACAAAGCTGCTCGAACAAGGCGCGAGATATACGGCCTTTATAGTCAACGCCATTTTTAAGGGACTCAATATGTACAGACGCTTCTAAAGCAGAAGTTAAACATCTCTTCGTTCTTTCAGCAGCAAATCTAAGGCGTCTCAAGGATTTAGCATTTTTAATTTCTTGTCCATAGCGCTTTAGAAAATCATTAACAAAATATGCGACCAAACGATTATCAAAATCCTCACCACCTAATCGAGAATTCCCTGCAGTAGCCTTCACTTCATACAAACCTTCTCTAATGCTCAATATCGACACATCAAAAGTACCACCACCTAAATCATAAACAAGAATATTTCTGTCACCTTTCAGCTTATTGTTGAGGCCATACGCAAGAGAGGCAGCAGTTGGTTCATTGATAATTCTTATCACGTCCAAACCTGCAATAGTGCCTGCAACTTTCGTCGCCATACGCTGAGCATCATTAAAGTAAGCAGGGACTGTGACAACCGCCTTATCAACTTTACACTCTAAAAACTCCTCAGCCAACTCCTTCATCCTGAAAAGTACCATTGCACTTATTTCCTCGGGAGAAAATAACATTTTTTCATTTTTATATCGCACCGCTACTTTTGGCTTACCATTTACATTTACCACTTGGTAGGGGAGGTATCTTAAGTCCAATTGTAAGCCTATATCGTCGTAAATACGCCCGATAAGACGTTTCGCGCCATAAATCGTGTTAGTCGCATTAACGGATGCTTGGTTTTTCGCTGGCTCACCTAATAGTCGTTCTTTGGACGTGAAAGCTATATAAGACGGTGTTGTTTTGTTTCCATGTTCGTTTGGTATCACTTCCACGCTGTTGTTTCGCCAAACAGCTACACACGAACTCACTGTACCCAGATCTATACCGATAGCAACCATTTTTTAAAAGCGACACGCAAGTTATCATACACATAACGCATATAGCGTTTGAAGACGTTGGAAAGGGCGCGTTGGTTTATATACTCGACCAATGAGAATGCAGAATTTTCTAGACTAAACGTCGACCAATCACAGAGCGTGATGAATAGAAGTTTCTAGTAATAGTGTTGCTATATAAAAGAGTTGTAATTTGAACTCTACATTGTATTCAAAATTTGTAAATTTTGTAATAAAAAATAACGAGAAATTGGTTTTATGTAAATTGTATTTTATAGATAAATTTAATTATTATTAAGTTTTTTCTAAATATAAAACTAGCCAATCCAATTCTTGCTTACTTATATTTTCAATATGGATAAAATATTTTATACCACTTAACTCGAAGTGCTCCAAAATGTTAGTGAGAAATTGAGAATGGAAGTGTCTTAATGGGAACAGAGTGTTTTAGCACTTAACAGGTTACCTCCGCCTATCCTGCTATGTGCTAATTACATTTACAATTTTGTAATATAGTATAATACGTATTTTAATTATGGATTTATAATAGATATCTAAATTAATATTTAAATAAAAAATAAAAATATTTATTAGGAACTTATATAACAAACAATAACAGAGATATGTTCGATTATGACCGCATTAGTGAGAACTGTGTTGCAGCCATTGACGCCCACCGTAACAAGACAAAATTACAATAAAGTTCATACAGATAATGTGTCATAAAATACAACTATGCAAGATAAAAGAAACAATAAAAGCAAAATTAACATTATATTTATAAATGTAACAATAGAAGGAGAGGTGAATATGATAACTGAAAATTTGAAAATTCAAAAGAGTGGGATTTCATAGTTATGCGCACACTTCTACATATTCTATTCAATATTAACATTTATTAAATTAAATCTGTTGAATTTATGGATTCACATAAATATCATAATAAGATATATAAATATAATTATTTTTTTGTAAATTAAGGTCAAAACAATTACCTTAAAATGTATAGATTGTAAATAATATATACATAATAATAGGTAAAATTTTTACACATGGCAACCCAGAGTATGTTTACTATCTGACATGAGACACAACTTCACTGCATCTATCTCTTTCACACTCGTATGAATTTGCATGTTGTCTCTTACTAACAAGATGTCTATCAAACATAGTAACGGATGTTTTTATCCAATTCCTTATTTAATTTACATAAGATGTAAAAAGATTTACATAAGATGTGAAATTTCTAGAAATATTTATTATTTTATTTCAAATGACTTTTTTATTTTTTATGTTTGTTGTGTTAAAACGTATGGTTGTGTGAGTAATGTTGTAATAAGTTTTTCTGTTGATTATTTTATAAGTTTTAGCGCGAAAATATGTACACAGAAAGTTAATAGTAGGCTGCGGTTAGAATTGTGCCCAGATGCTAACCATGACCGTGAAAAGCCCAATTATGACCGGACGTTGACGCGCTACGAGCACTGTGAGCACATTTCGGACCGCAGCTATAATAATATACATTTGTATTTAAAATTAGTTAACAGCTCTGTGAGTGTTTTTTTTCTGCAACTTCACGCTGTATCCCGCACAAGGCAAGGTAGGAAGAGGGAACTTGGGAACCTAGTTTTGAGACACGTCGTTTCGTTTCCCACTTTCCGCACAATTTGAAGCATTGCGTATGGTGTGACGGAACTCAACGTCGCGCTTTGCTTTATTACCAGAGCGTAGAAACGATAATATTAAATATTACATTCACAACCTTTCGTTTTTACAGTCACACTCGTATTTTTAATTGAATGAAAAAAACAAGCACAGTGGCCAATAGTAAGTATCGAAATATCGAATATATTAAAATAATTATAAAAAAAATATATAAATGAATGATAGAATGCTTTTATGATATTCACTTTGCAAGGTTCATATTCGTTTACTTAGCTTCACGCTGTATCCCGCGGACGGCGGGTAGGCAGAGGAAACTTGGGAACCTAGTGTTAAGACACTCTGTTCCACTTCCGGTCTCTACTTTCCACCGAATTTGAGGCATTTCGTGGTCAGTGGCGGAATTCAACGCCGCGCTTTGCCTGTGCCGCCACGACATGCCTTTTTTTATTTATAGGTATTATAGAAAAAAAAATGTAATCCAATTATAGAAAAAAAAAACACACACACACACACACACACAATTCCTTCTTTCTTCAAACTTTTTCAAATGTAGGTATACCTAATAAATATATAAAATATCATGAATCTATATATAAAAATAATTGTTTCAGAATTATAAATCATATATTGTTTTCAGCTTCACTCTGTATTCCGCATATGGCAGGGTAGGCAGAGGGAACTTGGGAACCTAATATTAAGATTCTCCGTTCCTTTTAAGACACTTATGTTCCCACCTTACCAATAAATCTGAGACACATAATATTTTTTCTTTTCATTTCTACGTACCTGTCTCCCTCCCACTCTGCCAGTGACGTAATCCGCACTGTCATCTAGAACGAGATAGTCCTCATACTTCCGTCTCTCTCTCTCCGAGATTTCCTCTAAACGAACGCAGGTCTTCTTTTTCAGTATATCATTGACTTCTTCCAAGCGCGCACGCATATCTTGTATGTCATCTTGAATTAAATAAGAGTTATCTTTTTAAAAGCCCCGACACAATAATATTAGTATATACCTTTGACTTGTCGGTTTATAACGTATCTCCTGAATTAATAAGTCAATTTGAATATATTATTAAGTTAAGGTTAAGTTTTATCAAAATCGGATTAGCTAAAAAGAAAACTATGCCAAGATGAGGTAGTTACATAACGATATTTTTCAGTTAAGATTATGTTTGCTTGTTTCATTTTAACCCGTTTTTGATTTAGGACAGTAAAGTAACTAGAACAGAAAGTGATCAGAAAAAAAACGGACTGATTGTTGTAATAAACACAATTTTCCACTTACAATTGGAATTCTCCGCAATAATATATGGCACTACTCCGTTAGGCCACATTCTCTCCGCGTAGAACTCTTTATTTTCCTTTGTGAGTTCCACTGTTTCCGGTACGCTTGTTCTTTTCCTTTCTTTCTTCATCTTTTGTCTCTTTTCGTGTCTTGGTCTGTAAGTTGATATGAGACTATTGAGGCCTGTCGTGGCACAGGGGCCTGGCGAGCGACTGTATACGCGGCATATTGTGGGTTCGATCATCACTTTGCTCTGGTAGTGAGCATTAGCAATGGGCATAGCGCGGCGTTGAGTTCCACCACTCAACACGCAATGCCTTAAATTTAGCGGAAAGTGGAGAATGAAAGAGTTTTAACAATACAATAATATGTAGAACAAAAATTACATACTCAATATATGCAGCTATAAATTAAATAGAATATATGTAATAAAATTAAATAGAATATATGTAATAATATTAAATTTAAAAACTTATAAAAATTTTAACGAAGCAGGATTTGAACCCGCACCTCTTGGAAACCAAAGTTGATCAAATCACTTGGACGGTTCCCAAGAGGCACGGGTTCATATCCTGCTTCGGTCAAATTTTTATACGTTTTTAAATTTAGTATTTTTATTTCCTAAGTGTGGAATAATACTTAAAAAAAAGTGTCACCGTGAAACTTGGCAGTTATACGTGTTAGTGACAGTACTGTAACGTTATGATACCATCGAGCTGGTCTGATGATGGAGCCAGGACCTGAATAGTGGAACTGTTCACAGCTTAGTGGTAATATAGCCTCATATAATTTTATAGCTCCGCACTATTGGCCTTTCGTTGAAGGGGTATAAGTGTGTGTTTTTAAACGCATCAGCTTGTGTTTCGACGGGTCTCGAGGAAATGAAATATCGTATATTATCAAAATTAATATTTAAAGTTTTCTTTTCTTTGCTCTGGTAACAGGGCAAAGTGCGGCGTTGAGTTCCGCCATTCAACACACAGTGCCTCAAATTCGGCGGAAAATGTGGAATGGTACGGAGTGTCGTAGCAATTGTGATTATAGTTTTTTTTTTATTTCAACTTCACGCACATAACAGGATAGGCTGAGAGAACCTAGTGCTGAGACACTCCGTTTCTTTGCCCGCTTTCCGCCGTATTTTAGCCACTGAGTGTTGAGTGGCGGAGTTCCACTCAGAAGAACGAAATATTTTTATTGCCTTGCTCTGGTAACGAGGTAAAGCGCGTTTTTAAATTTCCCCCATTTAACACGCAATGCTGTAAATTCAGCGAAATGTGAAAAAAATATCTTTAGCTTCTCGAGTACATGGCAGGGTAGGTACCAACTCTGCTATGTACGGGGAGAAATGAATCTGAAAAATTAATTATTAAAGAGTTCCCTCAGCTGGAGACAATCTTTAAAATGTCAATAGGTCTTAGCTTTCCGAAAAATATGGCATTCATTCTATTAAATGGCATGTGGTCCTAAGTTTGGAACCAAAGCATATACTTATTGTAGATTCAGGCTGGGCATGGCAAGGAAGGGAAAAGGAACCTAATGTGAACATATTCTTCTGGTTTCCTTCTTCACGCTGAGGTATATACCCATTTTTTGTGATATTTCATGTTCAGCTTTGGAAAGGACAAGTGAAGATCATTTTAAAAAGCATTAAATTATATATTTTTGTAAAAAATTAAAAAGTAAAGTCACTATACAGGCGTCTATAGTAAAAAGGTAAAAGTCTACGGTATCACAGCGTTTGGAAAAGATAAAAAAATTAACTACTAAATCATGGCAATCACTCACTCACTTTCACGCTGTATCTCGCACATGGTAAGTTAGACAGAGGGAACTTGGGAACCTAGTGTTAATATCGAGACAACAAAAAAATACAAACATTATAAGCGATTTTTTTAATAGATTTATCATATATGCGCTTTTTAATGTGGTTAATATTAATGTAAAAGTCGTGAGTTATTTTCATTCCTACCATCTATACATATAATAAATCTGTAACCGATCACTGTCTGTTCATGGAAGATATATTAAATAACATGTTATAGGGGATGTTTATTTATGTAATTAGGGACAAATGTTGTCTGCTTGTCTGTGCGTTTGTTCGCGCTAATCCAGAAAGGGCTAAACTGTGTTAAATGCAGTTTTCACTATTATATTATATATTTAAGCAACTTTCGTGTAGCATTTAGTGTTTGTGTGATTAAAATCGTTTAATAAATAATAAACTTCACGTCAATTTAAAATCTATATATATATATATATTTATAGTTCGACAAAATTGCTATATTTTTTTTTATTTATTTAGCTGAAATTTTATTTATCAATGTATAGATATTGTCTTAAAAGTGATAATGTTATTAGAACAAGAAAGTAATTGAGATTAGTTAATAAAAAAATTAAATGGGCGAAGCCGCGAGCGGGACGCTAGTATGTAATATAATATTTTGTAGTATCATCGTCGACGTCAGTAGCAGGTTCGATATTTGGGCGTATCACGTATCGCCTCCGTGGCGCAATCGGCTAGCGCGTTCGGCTGTTAACCGAAAGGTTGGTGGTTCGAGCCCACCCGGGGGCGGACACATCTTTTTGATTTTTTCACATAAATATTGATATTTTTTTTATTATTTTTATATTGTTAAAACATTTATCCACACAATTATTTACTAAGAGAAATAAAATATATTTAGTTTTATAAATTTTTATTGGGACATATACATACATACATATACATACATACATATACATACATACATATACATACATACATATACATACATACATATACATACATACATATATATATTATTTATTACTTTCACGCCTTTTCCCGCACAGCAGGCTAAACAGAGAAAACCTAGTGTTAAGACACCAATTTCCATTTCTTGCTACTAAATTCTAGACATTGATTAATAAATGGCGAAATTCAACGCCGCGTGATGATCGTGCGATGTACCCTACCATTAGGGTTCCCTCTGACAACCCTGCTATGCGTGAAGCTAATTTTAATAGTATTATTTACCTATCTTCTTCTTCATCCGCCATTTCTTCTTTCACATCTTCTCTATTCACTTTCTTTACTCTACCTTTCCCCACGTGTCTCTCTTTTCTCTCCGTAGTTCCTCTATTTTGCTTTTGTCTTTTAACTTTCAAAATCCTTTTTGTTTGTTCTAACGATAAATTGGATGTATCATCTCTTTCTTTATACAACTCTTTAGCACTGTGTATGCTAAAAGAAAATGGAATGTTTATTTTATGTTCTGTTTAAACATTTCGTTGATTTTGTGTTTGTTTTAGAAATTTTATTTTATATAATAATTATTTCGTGGCGCAGCGGCACAAGCGTGTGACTGTAACCGATAGGTTGTGGGTTCGATACACACGAGAGGAAATGAAATATTTAATATTTTCAATTTTAATATTTAATGTTTTCACTTTTTCGCTTTGGTACAAGGCAAAACGCGGCGTTGAGTTCCGCCTCTCGATAAGCAATGTTTCAAATTCGGTGGAAAGTGGAGAACAGAAGTGGAACGGAGTGTCTTAACACTGGGTTCTCAAGTTTCCTCTGCCTATCCTGCCATGTGCGGGATACAGCGTGAAGCTGAGTGAGTGAGTGGATAATAATTAATGAGTTAGTTAATGTATTGAATAGTGGAGTTGGTTAGTGTAAAACCGAATAGATTACAGATTATTTACTTTTTTTAACTCGTTTAGATCGTAGTGTTAAGACACTCCGGTCCTTTATATCAGTATTGGAGAGGCAATCAAACTCACGACCTATCTCGTTTACTGTTAAACACCTGTACCCCTGCGCCACGAGAGGCCTTAAATTATTAACTTAATTTAAAAATATAATTAATAACCTATGCCTTCTGCCAAATCTTCTCATCGGTGCAAAATTTATAACCTTATGACTTGAAACTGTTGTGCCCATCCTTAATATTTCTCCACTCACACTTTGTATCGCTCCCGTTTTATCTGTGCCTGTGTTTATTGCATCTGTGGTTTCATTGACAGCTGTCAAAGCTCGCCGTCTTCTGCTCGTGTCAGTCACATTGTGTGCCACGTCAGTCACGTTGGCAGTGACATTGTCAGTTCTCAACCAGTTACTGTCGTATTGAGGCTTACGTCCTTTTCCCTCGTGTTTTGTTGATTGCTTTATGATGGGACGATGCTGCGTTGAATATTTAACTCTGCCTGATTTCGTGGATTTATAGGCTGGTGGGCAGTACTGTGGCTCACATCTCCATCTACCAATCTCTATATCTCTAGTGTCCGCAGCACAGAAAGCTGTTATGTTAGTTCCTAATTTTTGGATCACAGATTTGGCATAATCTTTGATGGTATCTATAACTTTTTTCATATCCACAGTAGATGAAAGGCTTTTGTCAGTTAAATCAGATATGTCTTTTGTATTATTACAATGTTTCAATCTTGTTTTGTCTATAGCAATCAAAGTTACCTTTTGAACTTGTTCTACTAGATCTTGTAATTCATTTTCTATGCCCAGTTCATCCTCGGCTTTGATTTCGTCAGTAAGAGTTTCCGGTGGAGCTGTTATATTTCTGTTGACTCTTAAGCTTTTCGGCATAATATCGATTTCTCGTTTTCTCCTCTGCGCTGGGTAATTCTTGCAAAGATCGATTTTTGCTAGACGATCCCTCTTCTGGCATTCAGGGCCATAGATTATTTCAATTTTGCGTATGTCAGCTTTGGAAAGGCCTATTCGATTTTGTTTTGTATTTGGGTTCTGAAAAAATTAAGAAGAAGTGAAATAAGATCGTTTTTGGATTTAAGTTTCTGGACGGGGTGTCTCTAATTCCTATATAATATGAGGATATTTCTTTTTTCTATTACTTTTAAGACAATGTCTAATAATACATTGAAAACTAAAAATTAGGCTAAATAAATAAAAAAAATTGTAACAATGCGGTGGAACAAATTATTTTAAATTGATATATTTTTTTCTATTTATTAACCAGCTTCACGCTGTATACCGCAAATGGCAATGTAGACAGAGGAAACTTGGGAACCTAGAGTAAAGACACTCCATTCCTCATTTTCCGCCGACTTTGAGTCATGCGTGTTGAGTGGCGGAACTCAACGCCGCGTTTTGCCTTGTACCAGAGCGAAGAAATGAAATATTAAATATTTAAAATTGAAAATATTCAATATTTCATCTTCTCGAGTGGGGATCGAACCTACAACCTTTTGGTTACAGTCACACGCTTGTGCCACTGCACCACGACGGGCCTCATTTATTAACCGATTTAAATAAAACATACACTAAACGTTGAAGAAAGGTTATCAAAATATTATAGTGAAAACTGCATTTTAATCTTTTTATCCTTTCCTGAAATTAACGCGTACAAGTGCACGGACAAACAAAAACTTAAAATCATTATTTTGTCCTCTATTACATAAAGAAACACCCCCTATAAGATGTTATTTAATATATCTTCAGACAGTGATCGGTTACAGATTTATTATAAGTATTTATAGATTCACTTAATTGCAGTCATTTTACCTTAAATATAAGTGTCCGGTGACCATTCTTACTGTAATCTCTTTCACCGAAGTGCAACACGCTGTCTATATCGTAAGGCAGCATTCTCAGTTCTACTGGCCACTTTCTCTCCTTTGTAAATAATGAAATGGAACCTGGGGAGGAAAAATGGGAACATTGGTTTGAACTATGTCTTCTTTTGGGTGCCGTGCCTCAAAATACAACCCTTTTAAGTTCCCTCTGAGGTCTGATCGTTTATTAGGAGTTTTTTTTAGTTTCCTGATAATTGTTACTTGTTTGGTAATCAGACAGATAAAAAATATGATTTTTGAGCTGCGGAACTCAACGCCGTGCTTTGTCTAAACACTGATATATATATATATATATATATATATATATATATATATATATATATATATATATATATATATATATATATATATATATATATATATATATATATATATATATATATATATATATATATATATATATATATATATATATATATATATATTCATATGAAATGTTGTAAAATGTTGTAAAAATTATATTAATAGACTGCAATCGTGACAGGTTGTGGATTGATTGAATGAAAGTAAAAGGAAATATTGAATATTTTTTTGTCTCCGCTCTGGTAACAAGACAAAGCGCGGAGTTAGGTTCCGACACTCAACACGCAATTCCACAAATTAAGCGGGGGATCGGAGTGTCAAGACTAGGTTCCCAAATTCCCTCTTCCTACCCTGCCATGTGCGGGATACAGCGTGATGATTAAAAAAATATTTGTAAGCCGAATAAATAAATTGTGATACCACACAATAGCAAAAACATTGGTATAAAAATAAAAATATGCGTAGATAAGCAGAAGCTTTTTATCATAATTAATTAACTGAAACCCGCAAACATACCAATATTTTATAAATATATATATATATATATATATATATATATATATATATATATATATATATATATATATATATATATATATATATATATATATATATATATATATATATATATATATATATATATATATATATATATATATATATATATATATATATATATATATATGTGTGTGTGTGTGTGTGTATTTTTTTTTGTTACAATCTTATTTAGACTTCATATTTAAATTTTACCTTAAATAAAAAATAAAGACAAACACTTACAATTTTATAAATAGCTATAATTTATGTGAAAAATATACAAAAACTTTATTTATTTATAATAATTATTTTATTGACAGTGCGTTATATTTTTTTGTACATATTTTTATTGTTTACAATGGAGATGGCACCGTGATCTCCTTTAAAATACATGTTATATATAATATCTATAAAATAAAAGAACTTTTTACCTCGTTCTTATACAAAAAAAAAAATTGCAGAAGGTAAAGAAATGAAAATAATACAATCCCCGGAGCAACAATCGAACCAATCTCAATCAATCACTTCACGCTGTATCCCGCACGCGGCAGGGTACTTAAAGGGAACTTGGGAACCTAGTGTTAAGTCACTCCGTCGTGTTCCCCACTTTCACAAAACTTTGTTACCAGAGCGAAGAAACCAAAATATGAAATATTTCATTTCTTCGAGTGGGAATCGAACCCACACAGTTAAAAGTCACATGCTTCTACGACAGGCCTTTATATAATCAATAACAACGAAATATTATAAAAGATAATAATTATAATTAATTTACAACATAAATAGATAACGTTCTTATCATTTCATTACATGTTGAAAATCTCATCGCTATCCGAATTTACGCAAATTATGCGCTCGTGGCGCAGCGGAAGGGCATGTGACTGTAAATGTCGTGGGTTCGATGCATAAGGCAGCGTTATGTTCCGCCATTCAACGGGCTATGTCTCAAAAAAAACACTTGCCTACTCTATAGTACGCGGGATACAGCGTGAAGCTATAATAAACTAACATATTTTTGATGGCTTCTTTATAATATCTTCTTCAACGTCTACAATAGAACCTTGTGTAAGTGGCACAAAGCCAACACTGGCACAGCAGTTGGATCTTCAGGTGGAGAACCTGCGCCTCCAGCGATGTCAAGATGAGTGTATTTTATGTTCTTGTCTTCCAAACCACCAGCTTTAATCAAGAAACCAGCAGCTAGCTGATGATTGCGACATTTTGCATCAGTATCGTACTGGACTAAATCATCGCCATTACATTTACCAATATTCACAGCTAAATCTTCAGCTCTTACTGTCGAAATTTCAAATCCTTCTCCTACTCTAGAACCGCTGAATTGCAGCCTTGCTGAGTGATTGGTAGCCCTGGCGCTGTGGTTGTCCATAGAAGCTGTATAGTTGCCGTAACAGGCGCGGGCGTGGCCTGTCAAAGTGGCGATAGTGTAAATATGCGGATTCAGCTCCTTACCAGCGATTTCGGCTAGCTTGTAAACTGAATCTGCCATAGCGAAACGACCTTCCGCATCAGTGTTGGTCACTCTCACTGACTTTCCACCACGCGATATGATAAGTTCGTCTGAAACATATGAATCTGAGCCAACAGAATTCCTGCAGAGACATAGAACACCTATTACTTTTAAGTGTGGAGGCTTCAAAATGGAACAGGCTTTCAAAAAGCCAGCGACAGCAGCTGCTCCGGATTTATCTCGGGACATTCCGGCCATTCTACCGGAAATTTTGATGTCAGCGCCACCCGTGTCATACGTCACACCTTTACCCACCAACATTAAAGTTTCAGTGACTCTATTAGGGTCAGACGAGCTGTATACTATCTCGACAACTCTTGCTTTGTGCCTGTCTACGCGGTTGGCAGCTCTTGAAACAGCTGCCAACAGTGGATATTCTTGCAGAATTATATTTTCATCGTCGATGATTCGTATCGTTATGTTGCTGTCTTCGGCGAAGGAACTTTTAACATACTCCACAATTCTAGCTGGCGCCATCCGTTCAGGATCACCACCAGCTATGTCCCGAGTAAAGACTCGAGACTTTTCCAGAGCTATAGCGTTTCTTACAATTTTTTCAAAGCACTCAGCCTGCTTTTCCTCAGCGTGTAAACCTATTCTGATGAACTTCTTCGACTCCTGGCGTTCCCTGATTTGTAATGGGACATAAAACGCCTCCAAGGCACCCAATATACACACCAGCTGTCCATCAGGAAAGTCAACAACCTTCTCAACTACCAGCAAAGGTTTCTTCATCCCAGCATCCAATGCTCTGATCATGCCTTTCCTCGCCGCATCTCGAATAACTTTCACATCATGGTAGGGAGTTATCTTGCTCGTCGGTGAGACCACGAGGCGGCCACCCGAAACATAATCACAATTCCAAACGGTAGGCACCTTTTGTATATGCTTGTCTATAACGGAGATTTTCTCTATGAAGCTGTAGATATGTCTTGGCAGCGCAACGTTCATTTCTTGGGGGTACAAAATCACTATAACCCCATCATAATCGGTCGATTGTAGATTAGTTTCGATGAATATGTTCTCGTAAAGTTTAAATTCCGGCGACATGTTGCCTCTCCGAACGCTGATAAGCGACTGATCGAGCACAATTAAAGCATTATAATTATATTATTTTCTTCATAATAATTTATTGGTTTATCAGTTACTTGTCTTTATCAGATAAGTGATAACGCAATGTAACCAAGAAGCAATAGAAGGTAATGTTTAATCCAGTTAAATACAACTTGTTTTTGTCTGTGGCTTCTTTAATTTTATTTCATCGATTCTGTGTAAATCTTAGAATAAGTTGTTGATTCCTTTCCAATTTGGAAGAACGAATCACTTTTATTTACCCAATTTGGTGATAAGACAAATCACGGCGTTGGGTTCCACTCAAAATGCAATGTCTCAAAAATTATGAAGAGTGTCTTAACACTACGTTCTCTGTCACGCTGCTATGCAGTATACAACGTGAAGCTGACCAAAATCATTTCCTCAAGTGGGAACCGAACCCTGAAGCGTCACGCTTACACGCTTATACAGATATTACTATTACTGGCTGTTCCTATATTATATTTTTTTTTTTTTTTCAATCTGTCAATTAGTTTTAATTTTTTTTTTCAGTTTCACGCTGGATCCCGCACATGGCAGAGGAGAAATAGGGAACCGAAGAACGTAGAGTTAAGACACTCCGTTCCGTTCCCCACTTTTCACCGAATTTAAAGCATTGCTTGTTGAGTGGCGGAACTCAACTCCGCACTTTGCCTCGTCACCAAAGCGAAAACATGAAAACATTAAATATTTAATTGAGGCCTGTCGTGGCGCAGCGGCACAAACGTGTGACTGTAACCGACAGGTTCTGGGTTCGATACACACTCGAGGAAATGAAATATTTAATATTTTCAATTTAAAATTTGATGTTTTCATTTCTTCGCTCTGGTACAAGGCAAAATGTGGTGTTGAGTCGCGTCACTCAACACGCAATGCCTTTCGGCGAAAAGTGGGGAATGGAATTGGAACGGAGTGTCTTAACACTACCCGCTTTGCGCGGGATACGCGATTGAATTGATGCGTGAAGCTGAGAGAGAGATTAAATATTTAATTACTTCAAATGGGGATCGAACCCACAACATATCCCATTTACAGTCAAGCGCCACGACAGGCCTCAAATAATATAATATTAGATTAATGACAAGAGAATTATAATTACATACTAATTAATACAAGTTCTTTTTATCATTATTGTTGTTTTATTATATATATTGTTAATTGCATATTTTGTTCTATTTAACTTTAGAAATGTTTGTACGATCGTCTGTATGTCAAATTTCAAGAGGTGTGAGTTCAAATGCCTCTTTGTTCAAATTTTTATACTTTTTTTTTCAACTTCACGCTGTATAGGCTATATAGGAAGGAACTAAGGAACCTGGTGTTAAACACTGGGTTCCGTTCTACAGTTTCCGTTGAAATTGAGGCATTGCGTGTTGATTGGCGGAACTCGACGCCGCGCTTTGCCTTGTAACCAGAGCGTAGTATTGAAAATTTTAAATATTTATAGTCAGATGCTTGTGCTGCTGCGCCACGACGGGCCTCCAGTAATATATAATACATTAAAAGTTATTATCTTCAAGTTTAACACTTAAATGTGTATTTAATATGACAATAACGCTTATCTTTTAAAACGTCAACAAGAAAGGTCACAGGTTCAACGCCCGAGAGAGAACTTTGTTTATTTACATTTATTTTAGATATATGAAATCTTATTTATACATTATAAAGTATATTTTTTGTTTGTTACACATTTACATGTGAACTGTTTGACAGGTGTCATCGAGAATATATATACAATGTTTAGAGAAAAATATGAATTTTAAAACGTATAAAAAAAAGTATTTTAGCACGATTTAGGATTCGAGCCCGCGCCCCTTGGAAACCGTCCAAGCGCTCTGAACAACTAAGCCATACGTTCTCGTCTAGCTACGTCGAAATTTTTTCGGTAGCGGAAGTTTGTAAAAAATCTTCCTAGATTAAGATTACGCAGCGTTCAACTCAACACGCAATGCCTTAAAATCGGTAGAAAGCGGAGAACGGGACGGAGTGTCTTAACGCACCTAGTGTTCGCCCTATTAACCTAAGTTTCCTCTGTCTACCCTACCATGCGCGGGATACGGCGTGAAGCTGAGCTTTGATTGTAGATCAACTAGAATGTTATAAGAGTTAACATTTTTTGTATAATAACGCGAATACAAGTTTGCTAAATTCCTGTGAAAAGTATAAAGTAAATAATTATGTGAATCTAATTCCTGATAAACTAGTATTGCAAGATTTTATGTCTTGGCTAATTTCAAAACTCTTGGTCAACGGGAAACGCCAATTTAATGCAACAAAAGTGATGCATATACGCTCATATATAAAAAATCTCGAAAAATACAAACGAGCGGAGTGTCTGAACATTACGCTCCACCTACCTGGTTCTATGTTTTCATATTGCACATCTATGAACACGTCCCGGCTTGCCCTGTTGTGCTCGAAGTGGAACCCCAGAGCCTTCATCACGATCATGTCCATGTTTGGAGATTTTAGACAGTCATAGCCAACTAGGATACGCTGTGGAAAAAAATATAAAAATATGTAATATTCACGCTATATTCCTGGCGGGATAGGCAGAGTGAAAGGGGCGCTAAACGCTTCGGTCTCGGCATATCTCTTTCGCCTCGTCCACTGTCATCAATCTCTTCGTAAGGGTCCTCATGCTGTTTACGTGGCCTCCATCCAGTATCGTAGATACAGTGTTTTCGAAGGTCAATCCTCCCTCTCTTACCACTCACTTTTCCTTCATAAATCTTTTTTTTGGCATTCTTTTTTCACTCATTCGCTCGACTTGCCCAAACCACCTAAGCACGGTCTTCCTCATTCTGAATATGACATCCACGATAGTACCTACCATTCTGTATATCTCTTCAGTGGGTATGCGTATCAGCTAAACTAACTCCACATATCGCAACTCTACAGTATTCGTTTTTCTTACATTTTTCTTCTGTAATGCCCACGTTTCGCTGCCTTATAACAGTGTCGGTACTAATACTACGTTGTTCACGGCCGAACGCGCAGCTATATTGGCGTTTTTCACCGTCTCCGCCGCAGCTAAGGCATCGTTAACTCAGCAACAATACGCCTTTCCATATCTATTTCGTATCTTCTGTCTCAGCTATGTATATTTCCCAGATATATTACCACATTCACTTGTTCTAATATCTTATCATTTACACTGATCTTGCATTCTGTTCTTTCTTCATTTCTTTCAAATATCAGAACCTTCGTCTTATTCGCATTCAGGCTTAGACCATTCATTACACACCCTTCTTTTAGGGTGGTATCCAATGCCTGTAACTCGCATTCTGATGATGCAATAAGTGACAGGGGAGTGACAGTATTGAATAATTTATATTCAATGTACCTACTTTCACTCCCCTGTTACCTTGTCACAATCCTTGAAGACAGCTGTCCAAATATAAAATGCGCAACCAAGATATGGCGTAACCTTGTTTAACACCCGATTGGATGTCAAACCAAGACGACATGCCAGAGACGTTACAGCCTGCAGCAAGGGTCCGTTCACAATGTACCGGGGCAGTATCTCCCGTAATATCTTTTTTACCACCCTGTCAAACGCCTTTTACAAGTCTTACTGGCAAAAAAATTGTCTATTTTTTTTTAATCGACTAAAAAATACTCTATGCGCTATATGCTACAACATTCTTATTTATTTAGCAAAAAATTTAGTTTTCAATGCATCGATATTGTCTAAATAGTTATAATTCGTTAAAAAATATAATAAAACAGTGTTATCCATTCAAGCGGGCAATAGTGGAAAGTGGGGAACGCAATAGTGTCCTAACACTCGATTCCCAAGATCACTCTGCCTAACCCGCTAAGTGCGGGATAGAGCGTGAAGCTGAAAAGAAAAAATAACTCACATGAGTCTCCTCTCTACCATGGCCTTCAACACTGATGGTGCACTTCCTAACCCCCCGGGGGTTCTCAAACACCATGACGTGCTGATTGTCTTTCGGTTTCACCAACACCGGGTTGAATTGTAAACATGTTCTAAATGCGAAGTTTGCGAGAGACGACATTATTATTAGAGATTGCTCTTTATCTGTAAAAGAAGGTTTCAGTTAAAACCGGCCAAGTGCGAATTGGATTCGTCCACAGAGTGTTCCGTATTTATTTCAGTATTGGGTAACAAATTAAATTCCACTTATACTAGTTTAGAAATTTAAATTTACAAGCATTATATATTCTTTTATGGACTAGACACGGCAAACGAGCGTACGGATCACCTGATGATAAGTGATCACCGCCGGCCACGGCTCCGTGTAGCACCAGAGGGGCTACAGATGCGTTGCCGGTCTATAACGTGTGTGGGCACCGGGGTCCGGCATTACTAAATGCGGTGGCCGAAGCCACTACTTAACGCCGGTTTTAAATACCGGGGGTGGTAATAATCCGGTCGAGTCTGCCCATGCGTGTTGTCATTGCTGACAACGTGACTCTCTCACACGTGCTTTAGTCGCCTCTTACGACACTATCAGTACCAGAGTGATACTATTCTAAGCCGGAATCACACGGCAAAAACGAAATATAATTTTGATGTTTTTTTTTTCTATGATATTAGGTAATATAAATTTTTGATTTTTGGAACATTTTTATCTGTAGTATAACTTGTTAATTTTTGAAAGACATGCCCCACTGAGTTTCTTTCGCCGGCTCTTCTCAGATCTGAGACTGTAAGTAGTGAACTGGTGGTAATTTTTTTGACGTTCAACAAATGAAGCTTGTAATTTCTTATTTTGAATAAATCATTTGAATTTGAAATTTGAATTTGTTTTTAACATGTTTTAATTCCTTTTGCGGTACGGAACCCTAAAAATGGCTTTACTTTAAATATTTAATATTTTATTCAAAAAGGATCTGACTATCTGTTTCCGAGAAAATTGCGCACAAATATTGAAATTGTGAACATAAAACTGCACACGACAATATAAATTAACATTACTCAGCTTCAGAATGTATCTATATTTAGGATTTTCAATTTCAATATTTAATGCCTTCATTTCTTCGCTCTAGTTACAACAAGGCAGCACGTCGCCTTGAGTCCCACCACTCAACACGCCATGCCTTAAATTCGGCGGAAATTGGGAAACGGAACGGAGTGCCTTGACAGTAGGTTCCCAAGTTCCCCCTGCCCGCCCTGCCATGTGCGGGATATAGCATGAAGCTGAGAAATAATTTACTATTTTACTTACCAAAATGATCCGGAGTTATATAAAACGGTATCGTTGCGTTCGGCCAGTACACAAAGTCTTCTATTTTGAAGTTTGCTGTTAATCATTTTAGTTCATGAATTTAGTTAATAATATTTCTTATGAGTTGTCTTTGGGTAGCGGAAATTTGTAAAAATCTCCCTACAGAGATGATAACAACATAAATAAGTTGTAACAAGCGTATAAGAATTTCGACGGAGCTGGTGAGAACGAATGGCTTAGTGGTCAGAGCGCTGGAACGGTATTCCAGAGGCGCGGGTTCAAATCCTGCTTCGTTCAAAATTTTTATACGCTTTTTAAATTTAAGTTTAGTATTTTCTGTCCTAAGTGTGGAATAACACTTTAAAACATAGTAAAAATAAGTTATAGTATTTTAATTATCTATAGTAACTAATCTATAAAGCAAAAACCAGAACGGAGTGTCTTAACTCTAAGTTGCCTCTGCCTACCCAGCCATATGTGGGGTACAGCGTAAAGTTATAAGGCCTAGTGTGAGAGGGTCATAGAGCAAAGGCAACGAGAGATCGTAAATGCGACAGGTATGCTTAATGCCTGATTCCCACTGGGGACAATAAAATGTTGAATAAGATTATTAAGAAACGCAGCGTTTAATTCCGCCACTCGATAAGGCCAACCGGCAACCTTGTCCACAAAAAAAATCTATAAAACACTAATCTGTATTTGTAGTTTTATATTTTACTAATATTATACTCGCTTAACTCAGTAACTCCAACATTTAATCTATAGTTAAATAATATTATTTTATTTACTACTTACTAAGTTTTTTGTAATCTGTAAATATATATTTGTTTACTTTTAGTACATAATCTGGTTATATACTTATATATGAATATTTTTTTACGCTGCAACCCTCACAACCCTCACACTGCAGTGGCCAAGTGCTAAGACGTGTTTGAAGTGTTTATTAATGCTCAATTTCCCTGACATCGCTTGCGCATTGAGTAGTGGAACTCTACGCCGCGCATTACCTTAGTGGACATCGAAAAACCGCTTTACTCTCGTATGCTTTGCTGCTGATGACAACGGCTTTAGTTTAGTATTTTACTACTAAGAAACGGAGGAGGAACGGAGTGTCTTAATACTAGGTTCTCAAGTTCCCTCTGCCTACTCTGCCATTGCGGAATACAGCGTGAAGCTGAGTAGAGTTGAGTAAAGTATCCTTTTTCATCTTCAAGTAAGAAAATTGACATAGAGAATGTATTAATAAGTCACTCCGCTCTCCACTATTCGATTCGGACTCATAAACCCTTTATTAAAATATATATATATATATATATATATATATATATATATATATATATATATATATATATATATATATATATATATATATATATATATATATATATATATATATATATATATATATATATATATATATATATATATATATATATATATATATATATATATATATATATATATATATATATATATATATATATATATATATATATATATATATATATATATATATATATATATATATATATATATATATATATATATATATATATATATATATATATATATATATATATATATATATATATATATATATTTTAAACTGCATAAATTGCTATACTATATAAATATTAAAATATTTTAAATTAATTATATATTTTTTATATCATCACTCACATTCTTTAAAATTATCACCTCTGACAAAGAAAAAGAAATAATTAAAAAAATAAATGAAAAAGTGACGTTCAAAATAGACCGCCATTTTGGTTTGTGTAACCGCGAAATTGAATTTACGATATAAACGACTTTATTACTTTTCAAGTGCTAAAAATTATTAGAGTATAACAAAATAATAATAAAATTTAATTGGAAAATGTTTATTTTGTTGCTGTTCTCGTGTGTGGTGATCGATGTTTGATTTCTAATTAAACAATTTGAAGATATTATACCCAACGCTTCAGTTAACAACGTGTTGACGTACATGGATGGATGAATATACTGTATTTGGTTTTTTTTTGTCCCTGAAGAAAAAGTAATTATTTCCATTTGATATTGACAGCCTTTTTAAATATATAACGATAATGATCAGACAATATATTGATTTTTTTTTAAATTTTATAGACCTAGGAGGAAAATTTGTTATCAGGGGAGTGACCGTATTGGCAAAGTAGTGACAAATTGAAACAGGGAAGTGAATAGTTATTAAATGTTAGCTATGAAATATTGAATAAAAGAGATGTTTGGAGATTTTTATTAATAATATAATATAATCAGTGTCATAAACAGTAAATTTCTAATAAGAAACCTTAAACAACAGTCCCCTATTTAACTATTATTAAAAATGTATGATATGTTTAAAGTAGCTCGTTTGCAGCTATTTTAAAATAAATAAATCTTAAATACTTAAGGTCGCTTTTAAGGCGTATGATGATTAAACATTTCACTAAAATAAAAAAAAAATGTTCTTTACTTTCCTATTTCACTTAGCAAAATGGAAATTAATCTCAAAGATTCAAAACAAATAAAAATTAAAATTAACTTTTTTAAAGAACAAAATATTTAAAAATCATTTGGCTAAATTGTAAAATTTTCATTTTAATAGACATTTTACTTTTGGAATACAATCTGACTCAACTGGTTTTGGAAATTTATAGAATATTTTGATACCTACAAACCTACTAATCATCTATTTTAAAAATTGTACCACTTTTATTGGAGACCTTTAGAAAGGTAACCCTCATCAGAATCTATCTTCCCGAAATCAGAAGAACATATTTTGTATATTTAAGCTTGTACTCCACAAGTAAAAAAAAACACCGTTTTTAACAATCATAGCAGTATCATTTTTTATTTTCAGTATCATTAGGCTAGAAGATGCTCGCAAATCTTCTTTAGGTTTAGTGCATACTGCGAGAACATTTAATTTGGATTGGTTTTATTGAGTTACTTATGTCAGCCAGATGGAAGTTGGAAATTGCTACTACTGAGGCTTTTCATGTGCAATATTATATTAATGCATTAAAGCCTCAGTCACTTTTGTAGCAAATTTTGTATTTACTTCTCTAGCTCTTTTTATCCTTACTTATCTGGCTGACATAAAATAAACTCATTGAATAATTGCTTCATACTTGTGTAATTATTGGTGTACCAACAAAAGGTTTGATGTGCGGTGTGGTAATAAACTTCATTTGTAAATCAATATTATCTCCGGCTATAACAAAATCATGAATGTCAGGGCAATATTATCTATATTCTTTAGCAAAATCATCTATTATAGAAATGTCAGTTCCCAATGAAACGATATTTTCTGCGGTCACTTATAGGCCTCTACGACACCGATACGATACTCTTTTGTCATAACCAGGTTCAGTGTTATCAGTCTATGTCAAAGTTAAATTTTCTTTTGATGACCTCATTAAATTGATGAACTTATTATAAATATTATTTTATGGATCAGACGCAGGTGGTGTTATCAAGGATTTTCTGGCAGAGTTCTGTAGTTTTAGGCGAACTCTATACTTTAATGTACGTTTACGTTCTCCTTATTTTACTTTCTTTTTTAATTCTACATTAATTAATGTTATTTTGAATTTTTTGGCAGCGTATCTGTTCTGCTTTTTTTCTACCTTCTCTTCTCAGTTTCAAATACAAAAACACTCAGAACTTAATATATATCTGTACATTATAGTAATATTAGAACACGAACCATCAACCTTCATTCACAGCTATATAAATAAAGTCAACTCATATAAATAAAAGTCAACTGTAAATGTAGCAGCAAGTGTATACACTTCCAACATAAATTTTAGTCACTACTGGGGCGTTTATGTCCTCCTCGTCACGAAAATTGCCAGAAGAGGACACCAGAAAAATGATAAAATGGCACAAAACCTTACATCGCATGTTTTTGTGCCTTCTATTAAAAGTAATTACGTCGTCGTCGTACGACGCACGTCGCATAAGGTCAAAACTACTTTGATAATGTTATGTATTTTTTTTTTTTATTTTAAATTGCGCCAGGGGAAGAGGGGAAGTGACACAATTTGACTGTCTCTTCATATCAAAATGACTTGTTAACGTTAATAAATATCATAAAAACAGTATATTTTGATAAAAATACGCTTCATTATTTATTTAGATACCGAAAAAAAAAAAAAAAATTAAAAGCCTTGTCATAAAAAAAAAATAAAATTGAAAATAGGGTAGCCAGGGGAGTATACTTTTGTAATATTTTTAAACAAAGAGTATCAAAATTGAAACATTTTTAGAGAACCAACCAAGTGGACCAGATAAAAAAAATATATTATATTATTTAATGCTTTAAGATACATTAGGATTGATAAAATATATTTGCAGTATTTTTTTCGACGGAACATAAAAATCCAAATAGAGTATACACCCACATACAAAACGCGCTCTAGAAGACAGTATTTATTAAAATTGTTCTGCATATGGCAGGGGAGAGAACACTTGGGAATTTAGTGTTAAGACACTCAGTTGCTATAAAGACTTCTATTCTTTTTTTTGCCCCAAATTCGGCGGAAAGTGGGGAACGGAGTGTCTTAATACTAGGTTCCCGGGTTTCCTCTGCCTACCCTGCCTCGTGCGGGATACAGCGTGAAGCTAAATTTTCTACAGAAATATTTATTATATATTATATTTTATATTATATTATATTTATTACTGTGTGTTGATTGGAGAAACTCAACGCCGTCTAGTTCTTAACCTAGTTTAAATTAACGGAGTGTTTACCACTAGGTTTCTATGTTCTCTGTGCCTACCCTGCCATTATCCACCGAAATTGAAGCAGTACTCAATACCGTATTATCAATAATAATTTTTAATTTCCTCAACTGGATATCGAACTCACAACCTGTCAGATAAAGTCACACACTTCTGCGTCCCTTTATTATAATATATCCAACAAATTAAACAAATTATATTAAATCTAAAACATACATTTATTAAATATCTCAAGTAACAACCAACTTGTCCGGCAAGCCTAACAGTTTTCTAACATTCACACCATAATTATCTATAGTTTCCTCGCTTTCCCCTTCATTAAACAATTTAGATACTGCTTCTTTGTATCCCGCACCATTTGGTATAGAAGACACATCAAATTTAACAAAATCCTCCTGATTTAAATCATTTTTCTTATTTTCTACCATAAAATACCAATTCACAACATTTCTCTTGGATGGATGTAAATCAAAGTCGTAATATTCCATGTCTTCCAGCAGCTTATCTTTCTCCCATTCCTCGACTGTCCAGGACTCATGATAGCATGCGGTCAACAAATAATTGACATAATCCAAATTCTGTTTTCTTACTGGACATCTGTCCGCTGTGAATGTTACTAGATCTGTGTCTTCACTGTATCTATCACCGACCAATCTCAAGAACTTGTCTTTGGCGCGATTGTTTAGATTCAAATCGACCAATTTAACTCTCAATGTGACGATACGGGCTAACGGATTTCTTATAGTGGGACTCGCATGACAATAATCAGATGTTATAACTTCTACAGGATAATTTTTCTCTATAGCTTCTTCTGAATTCAGTAATTTTGGCCATTCTGTGCAAAATTGTTTTATTGCTTCGCATTGCGTTTTTATAACAGGAGGCGAGAGGTGGAGAAAGTTTGGTATTTTCATTAGTTCCGCATTTGCCTTTTTGCCTGGCGGTGCTTGGCCTTTTGGCACGTAACCTTGTCTTAGAGGTAATGGTACTGATGAGGGGTGGAAGGTTCTTGGTCCTGGCCACACATTGCCCCAGTTCTGAAAATATTGTTTGTATATTATTATAGTTAGATTTTAGAAAGAAATTAATTTTAACCCTCTGCCTAATTTCTGCTGCATTTTTGATATATTGGATATACAATTGGGGAACGTAAATCCAGTTGTCTTTTTACCAGAGCAATGAAATAATAATAATTATATCTACCAAGTAGGGGCAACTATAATTGCATTTAAAGTCAGACGGTGTGTTACTGCCTCCGTTTTTTAATATTGTTTATATTATTTATTTTAGTTTTCTTATTTCTATGCTTAGGTAATTGAAGTGATTACATAAATTTTTCTCTTTCAGTAATAAAACTGACTAAGATAAGTATTTAAGAAAGTATACCATGTTTACAGATAAATAAAAATATTATCTCTATAATAATAATAGTTGTACATATATTTTAATGTTAATAGTAAATTAGTTATTATTTACATGTGTAACGAAAAATTATAGATTACTACACTTTTAGTACTTATTTTATAAAATATAAACAATTAATTAAGTAATTTTTATAGGAAAAGATCTAGATTATTTAGATTTCAGATTTACATTTTAGATTTAGAAAATCTTTGCGATTTTATTGTCTTTCTTTTTATATATTAACTGACCTGGTCTGTGCGCATTTTTTCTGATCTATCAGGTTGTATATCGGCCCTGCGTACTATTTTTCGTTTCTGTCTGTCTTTTTTCTGTAAAATATCGAGGACACGAAATTCTTCTTCTTCGTCACCTTGTTTTACAGTTTCGGCGGTCGTTGAATTACAACGCCACAATATCTGTGCGTTATAAACATTGTTTAACCTAATATTCCTTATAAATACGCTCATTTTGGTTTTGTTTTCAATTTATTTATAAATTACAATTCTAATGTTTTAATTTGTACATTTTTAGGTTATGTTAAGATTTTTTTTGACATTTTAAAATATTAGACTACAGCATCATGCTAAACAGCTTTTTATTACATAATAAAATATTATATATATATCTTTATTTTAAATTAAAATTATTGTATTTTTTATGTTTACTTTTATTTTTAAATTTATAAATTAAATAAAATATGTAATAAAAACATTATTTTTACTGTTTCCGAACAACACATTTGCTCTCACCAACTACCCGACTACAGTAAAATATAACCGACCAAATAAAGATGATCTTTGTTTCTTTTGTCTCGCTCTCGCCTATCATTTACTTGTATTAAAGAAAGAAGAAGCAAAAACATTTAGAACAAAATGTGAGACTTTCGAAATTAGCAGTGTAATATTTGACAAAGTAAATTGGTCATGGAATTTCAAGTTTCATAATTTAATGAGACGATTTTTTAACTTTCAAATGTTTTTTACGTAATATTAATTTGAATGAAACACAAAAAATGGATAAAAGCGGTCAGAAGAGAAATAGGAAAACTAAATTAGTGCCGCGCAAGTATTCAGATTCGGATGATGAGAATATTGCTCTTATGCAGGTACCACCATTTTGTCAATTATTATAATAATTAACACAAAATTATCGTTATTAAACGTTATTTGTTCGGTTATATTAAAGTTTTAAGTTGAATAATTAACTGGAATACATATTTCCGCAAATATTTGAATGTTTTTGGTAAAGTTTAACTTTGTATTGAAAATGGTGGGTAGATTTTATTTTCATCAAACTACATTGTGTTTTTATTAAATTTGTTTTATTTACTTTTGTATATTGTTGTTTATTTACTTGTAATCGTCAAATAAACTGAAAATGGAGTTGATTTTGATAATTTAATTGATTATATGAAGTAAATAATAATTATTCTTAACATATAACCAATAAATAAAAATATTTATAAATATAAACAAACATTTTAAATTACTTAAAAGTCACTGCTGCTAGTAAGCAGTACTTGTAACATGCAATAATTAATAAAAACTGAGTGTACTCTATGTACTACTGTACATCTATGTAAAGTGTACATTCAATTACTATCAATATTGCATGTTACTTGAATTGAAATGTGTTATAGTAATGATGTATTTAAGTCAGTCAATTAGTTTTTGTCACATAAAGCATCTCTAAAATTATGTGGTGTGTGGGGAATGCTGTGTTCCCTTTGCCTACGTTTCTGAATTCACTGTAAACCAGTAGTTCCTGAGATTAGGGCATTCAATAAAAATACAATATTATAATTAAATAAAATGAAAACGACTCTAATAGTGATTTAATATTTACATTGATACCAAGCAGTATTGTACCGCAGTGTGTCAGCATTAAAGTAAAAAGTTGGGGCTCACAAAGAACTTAATATATAGTCCAGGCGTATACAAATTTGTGAATTTGATAGGTTGTAGATTTGATCTCTGCTTAAGGTAATTTAATATTTTCTTGCTCTGGTAATGAGACTGAGCACCGTGTTGTGTTCCGCCGCTTAACACATAATGCCTACAGATTTTATTGGAAAATAGTTAAGAGAAAGTGTGAGAGAGTGTCTTAAGATTGATAAGAATTAATTTAAGAATTAATAAAACTTAACAATCTGTTATATACACACCATTAATATAAAAATGGGCAAAATATGTGAATGCAGCATCTAAATATTCTCTTTGCCTATATGTAGGATGTATATACAAAAGAATATTGTGTTGCAGTGGGAGTGTGCGTTCCCCATTCGGGGTAATAATTATTTTGATGTCCCCCATATGTTACTAAGTCAAATGGGGTTAGCTGATTTATGTTTTTATTATTTTTTTTTAATTTTTCAATAAACTGGAGGGTAGTCAGAGATAATTCAGTCTTAAGAATCCCAACTAACCTCTCAGAGATATTGAATAGTGAAACAATGCTGTCTTTATATTTTCACTAGTAAAAAGTAGTTGAAATGTGTTCTTTCCCTCAACAATGATTGTACCCACAATAATTACATTAACACAATCACTCTGTACTGCGTTTAAATGAAATAAAATATTTTATGGCAACACAAGCTCAGTTGTGTTGCCATAAAATATTTTATTTCATTTAAACTTATATTGAATGATGATGATACTTATACATAATATTTTTATTTTTTTTATACAAAATACACACACAATATATTTTTTTTTTTTTTTATATTTTTTTGTTTTTTTCTGATTTTTTTTTATTTGGATATTTAACAGTGTAACTACTGTAATCAGTTGACAATTAATATCTTTTTGGGGACTAAGAATTTTTTTAATGGAAGCTTATAAATTTTCATTCTGCACATATGCAAATACATCCTAAACTTAACAATATCATTAAGATAAATGAAAATTCTACTCTCTAAACTAAGTGTAATAGCACAAATTCTGATTGTGTATGCTATGGTTGTAGACTTAATTCCTTTGGGAACCTAGTGTTAAGACACTCTATTCGACTACCATTCCCAACTTTCCACTGAATTTGAGACATTGCATAGTGAGTTAAATATTTCATTTTGAAATATATTAAATATTTCATTTCCCCGAGTGCGTCTCAAACCCACAATTTGCCGTTTACAATCTCACGCTTGTGCTGCACAAGCATGTGGTTGCTTGATGCAGCATTAAATTCTACCACTTACTGTCTCAGCATTGCAATGTTCCGTAAATTTGTTCAAAAGTTAGTAAAGGTCATTTAGATTTTTTTGCAAGAGCAAAAACAGCCATTCAATAATATTTTTGACACTTTATTCATTAACATATAAATAAACAAATTATATTTCAGCAAGAGATTGAACTTGAGCTGGCTAATATAAAGGCTCAATCAATACTGAAGAAACTTAGTGCGAGTAGCTTGAACGAGAAAGATTTCAAATTTTCAGTCAAAGTTGAAATTGAAAATTGTAATGATGATGATGATAATAACGATAATAAAAATAATGATCAAGAAAATGATGATTCATTACCAAATGAAGACAATGATGCACAAAAGATTGATTATTCCATAGTTAATAATTTTATTTCTATTAAGACAAATAAATCTGATGAAGTCGCGTGTACAAATGAACAGAAAGAAACAAAAAATATAGATTACTCTATAGAAAATGAAGAAATTTTAGATTCAAGTGTTGATGAGAGTTCAGAAGAATTAGAAATGGAAGATTCAATGCATTCTGATCATTTGAATGATGACATTAATGACGATGATGACCTGCTCACTCCTATAAAGGAAACCGATGTCACAGTAGAATCTCTTGGAACTTTAGCTAAATCAACCAACACTATACTCTCTTACAAAATACCAGACAAAATGATTCGCGATGAATTTGAATTGGTCTGTAAACAAACAACTGATAACGCGGACAAGTTATTAGAAACTCAACTCAGGAATCATTATGCGAGATATGTGACAGGTGTAACGAATAACTGTGAAATAAATTTGGGTATTCAAGAAGCTTTGAAGAAGTGGAAAATGTGGCAGTTCTCTTACCCCTTAGTCCGTGGGCCGCCATTGATGTACATATGCAGCAAATGCAAGTTGGGCTATTGGCATTTGCACGACTTTCAAAATCATCTCCAAGGCCATGCTGATATGAATTTCTCGTTTGTCAGCGAGGAGCATATTAGTTGCGTTATAGCCCATCTCGACAAAAAAGCTGATAAACAGGTCTTGAGCATAGATTCCGACTGCTGGAGATGCGGCAAAAGTTTTAAATGTCACAACGATGTTATATTCAAATGCAACGGCTGTAATCGTTATTTTGAAACCTGCCTACTTATGTCCATACACGAGGGCACGTGCCAAGAAAATAAAAATATGTTCGCTCAATCTGAGAATGTTGATATAAAACGAAAATGCCCCGTCTGTCCGTACAAGCATTGGAGAGAAGATGATATAGAAAAGCACATGGTGGGTCTACACTCGGTCAGAACTGACGTTCCGATGCATTGGTCCACTAAGAAGTGTAGGAAATGTGATGCGCTGTCCAATAACTTCTATTTGCACGAGTGCAGCGAAAAGCAGGGTACGCACGCGTGTATGTTTTGTTTAAGAAGGTTTCAGGTGAAACACAATATAATGATTCATTATATGATGTCGCCTACCAATTTTGAGTGTCAAATCTGCAAGAAAGTGTTGAAAAAAGAGTGCATGCAGCTGGAACACCTGTTGAGTCACTCGAAAAGTTATACGTCTGTGTATAAGTGTTTAGTTTGCAAGCATGGTCCGTACTTTTTGAGTAAGAAATTGGAAAACAAACATAAATTATACGCTCACAAGAGATTTACTAAATCTATTTTTGAGAAGGTAAGTCGCTTTGATGGTTTCTGTTTAATTTTGTTTATTGTTGCATTCGAAATTTTAATGGTTTTTTAATATTTTAAATAATTTGAGGCAGAAGTGTGCGATTGTAAGTGTGACAGGCTATCATATTTTCGCTCTGGTAACAAAGGCAAAGCACGTCATTGAGTATCGCCATTAACCACACGATGCCTCAAATTTGACGTAAAGTAAGGAACTGGTATAAATGTCTTACTTACTTCCACAAGTTCCCTCTGCTTTGAAAACTAAAATCTGGACTCTATTGTGGACTCAAGGATCTGTAGAAGGGCTTTTGGATTGGTCCAAATGCTCTAACAAATGTAAGAATTCCGATGTTTCAATAAGAGCGTGGGTCGTTGTGGTGCTGTGACACCACTTGGTACCACTCAGATAATTTTATTTTTTCTCTATAATATCTAAAAAGAGCAGCGTTCAATTCCGTCATTCATCACGTAAGGGGCCGTCCATTAATCATGTGATGTTTTTTGTAGCACTTTCAACCACCCCTACCCCCTTGGTGATACGTGGTGAGGCTTAAACTTGTTAATTACTTACTTATATGTACACGTGATATCTTACTGCCCCCTTGTTATTTGCATCGCAATACATTTTTGCAAATATTATGTATGTTAAGAAAAATATTAATGAATTTACCGAGATAAGGGATATACATAATATTAATACTAGAAATAAGTTTAATCTTAGAGCACCTGTAACTCGATTGAATCGAGTCCGTAATTCTTTTATGGGTCAGGGAGTACGCTTTTACAATAGGATCCCAGAAAACGTCCGAGAATTTTCTATTTCACAATTTAAAAAGGTTGTGAAAAGACGTTTGTGTGTTAAAGGTTATTACCAAATTAACGATTTCATAAATGATAACACGCCTTGGGAATAAAATGCTCGCTCCAGGCTGTTTCAAATGTATCATTGTCACAATTGATTATATGATGTAAAATTTGATAAAAAAAAAAAAGACATGTCCCGCTGAGTTTCTTTCGCCGGTTCTTCTCAGGTCAGAGGCAGTAACTTTAGTGAACTGGTGGTAAATTGTTTGACGTTCAAAAAACGAAGCTTGTAACTTCTTATTTTGAATAAAAATATTTGAATTTGAATTTGAAAATATATTTTGTGATTTTCACCGAACCCCCCTGCCCCCTTCCGAACCACGATGATTAGTGGACGGCCCCTAATGGATCGTCATCGCTCGTGGTGTAAATATAACACAGTCCCGTTTTGAACTTTTAGGTAATTGTGCCCAAGAGTTTATTAAAGAGATTGGAGAATAATAAAAAGTTTATCCGAAAAGAAGTGCTCGGTGAGTATTTTTTTTAGTTCTTATTGGAAAGTCCCCTTCGGACTTGGGAACCTGGTGTAGAGGGAGACATTATGTTCCTTAATTTCCGCCGAATTGTGTGTTGAGTGGCGGAACTCAACGCCTCTCGTTCCTGGCGTTACCAGAGCGAGGAAATGAAAAAAAGCGGACAAAGCATGAACCCCAATTGAATTATATTTATAATTGTCATAGATTTTATAATTTTTCATTTGCTTAATTGTTTTCTTTTTTAAATCGAACTGGGAAATATTTCTCTGTCTGATTTAAGTTTACCTTATGAAATAATTGTAAACTAAATTATTATAATATTTTTTATATTTAAAACTCAACTCAGCTTCACGCTATATTCCGCACGAGGCAGGGTAGGCAGAGGTAACCCGTGAAACCTAGTGTAAAGACACTCCGTTCCACTTCCGTTACCACTTTCTGCCGAATTTGAGGCATTGCGTGTTGAGTGGCGGAACTCAACGCCGCGCTTTGCCTTCATATTGAAAACATTTTTTTTTTTTGGAAATATAAATTAAAGAATGTTTATTTTATTGTGTAACTTAATTTCTAGATAAAAAAGTGACTTCGTAATTTGAACCAGAATTATGTACATATTTATAGTGAATTTCATATTTAATTAGCTTTTGTTTTACAAAATCTCAAGTCTTTCAATAATATTTATTCAAATATTTCAGATTTACCGAGTTCGGATAAAGAACTTGACAGCAACAATGATTCAAATGTCGCCAATGATAATATTAAAGCCGTATCGAAACGCGGCGTTGAGTTCCGCCAACCTACACACAGCGGTTCTAAATCAGGCGAAAAGCGGAAAACAAAGAGTCTTGCCACTAAGAATCCGCCTTCTATTGTAAATAATAAAGAGATGTCGACACCCATTAAAAATATGAAACAAGTCATTGAAGTTCAAATGAATGCTGATAGTGAAACTAAACCCAGTGAATCAAACAAAAACAAAAGAAAATCTGAAATTCCTATAGAAAATGATTTGGAAATTAAGAAAATGGCAGAAATAAATTTCGTCAATATAAAAGAGGAACCTGTGGACTTTCTAGACATTGTCGCCGTAGGAATTAATGAAACAGATGAAGTTGATGATGCCAATGATGATGATCGTATGAATGTGTTCAATGAAGTTAATGGTGAATTGAATTTAAAATTGGAAGCGGATGTCGATTTGCCGATTAAATTTGAAATTAAAGAAGAACCTTATGAAGCATATGATGAAATTAATGAATGTAATACAATGGAAAGTGATGCTAGCTTGGGCGTTGTGGAGCAACATGATAGCAGGTAAGATAATTGATAATTTAAATTGACAGTTATGGCCATTGATTTATTATCTCGCACTAGTAACGAGACAATGCGCGGCGTTGAGTTCCGCCGCTCAGTAGGCAACATCTCGGAAATTGTACAGTTCATATCTTAACACTCATTTTTTCTTTGCTTGTTCTGCTTTGCGGGATACAGCGTGAAGCTATAAAAAAAATGGTTTTAAATTTTTCTTTATATTAAATGATCCTAGACATCATTGTATGTATAGATGTGCCCAATTACCTTGGATTTGCTCAATTGCCAGTACTGATAACACAAAAACGATTAAAAAGGGATAATGATTTTGATATTTTGCATTTATATACTCAGCTTCACGCTGTATCCCGCACATGGCAGGATAGACAGAGGGAACTTGGGGACCGATAGTGTTAAGACACTCCGTTCCCCACTTTCCGCCGAATTTGAGGTATTGCGTGTTGAGTGGCGGAACTCGACTCGTTCGTGGATGGGTCTTTTATATGCAATGAATTATTTAATCTGTGGCAACATATGGGCTGGGCGTAATAATTTTTAATCTGTTTTAAGTAATATATCA
Source organism: Eueides isabella (assembly GCA_019049475.1). Taxonomy (NCBI): domain Eukaryota; kingdom Metazoa; phylum Arthropoda; class Insecta; order Lepidoptera; family Nymphalidae; genus Eueides; species Eueides isabella. The sequence goes on along the minus strand of CM032413.1, from coordinate 5,470,619 downwards.
ATATACTGTTTGTTTTTCTAATAGAAATAAATAGGCGCAATAAAATTCCATGAACTTTAGTTTTCCATACAATGATATGTATGTATGTAGCGTCACAATTGCTGTAAACAATATTATTTATTTTATACTAATTTTAGAACTGGTAACCCACACTTGGGAAAAAAAATTCTTAGAAAACGTATAAGCATTTTAACGTAGCGAGATTTGAACCTGCGCTTAACGGAAGCCGTTCGAGCACCGTTAAAGTTTTAAAATTTGGAATCCACTGTCAAAGCCGTGTGATTCCGGCTTGGAATAGGATCACCCTGGTACCGATGGTCTCGTAAAAGGTGACTAAAGTACGTGTGGTAGAGTCACGTTGCCAGTAATGACAACACGCATGGGCAGACTCGACCGGATCATTACCACCCCCGGCATTTTAAACCGGCCGGAAGTAGTGGCTTTGGCCACTGCGTTTCGCATTGGGTAATGCCGGGCCCCGGTGACCGTCCATCTTAAAGGCCGGCTCCTGTAGCTCCTCTGGAGTTACTCGGGGCCGTGGACGACGGTGATCACTTACCATCAGGTGACCCGTACGCTCGTTTGCCGAGTCTCGTTCATGAAAAAAAAAAATTGAAAAAGTTATTAATAGGTACCGACCATATATAAATACAAATTTAAAATAAAAAAAACTCTTTTAAATCAATATAATAACCGTTAAAAGAAAAGAAAAAAAAACTAAATCATTAATAAACACAAGACATCATTCATTAGACACATTATTATCAGATTTCACTGTCTTCCGGAAATATTACTACTAATTTTGCACTTCTTGTTGTCCAATTTTGCTAAATGTCGACTAAAATTTGACCCAAAAAAGCAGGAAATCGTTGTAAATAAGCAAAACAGTTACGTCTTATTTTCAAAAAGTTGAACGTTTATTTAGAATGATTGAAATTTAATGACTTTCGAGCTAGCATTAGGGTTTGCTTGGTCAAAATCAAGATTATATTCATTGAAAGAATTATAATTTAAAAGGTACAGGGAAAAATACAATTTTGTTCAACACTGAATATTATTTTATTAAAACACAAATAACCGAAATCAATCAAAGGTCGTCAATTTTGACGACCCGTCGTGGCGCAGCGGCACAAGCGTGTGACTGTAAACGAGAGGTTGTGCGTTCGATCGTCACTAGAAGAAATGAAATATTTAATATTTTCAAATTAAATATTTAATGTTTTCATCTCTTCGCCCCAGTGACAAAGCTGAGCGCCACCCAACACGCGATGCCTTAATTTCAGCGGAAATTGAGGAACGGAAGAGAAAGGAAAGTGTCTTAACACCAGGTTCCCGAGTTCCCTCTGCCTACCCTGCCATTTGCGGGATACAGCGTGAAGCTGTGTAGACCACCGCGATACAAAAAATTGACGTCGTATCACAGCACCATCTATCGGATAACTCAGAGTTAAACTGACCGTTCAGACACATAATTGAAAGAAATATAGACTTATGTTAAACAAAACTTAACATAAAATTATATCAGTTAAACACTATATTATCCTATGGTGCTTCAATTTAAAAAAAAAAACACATTATAAATCAAAAGTATTTTGTTCGTTATCAACATTCGTTGGTACTTTTTGTAGTCAATAGATGGCGTTGCCTGCGTCCTTTTCAATTTTCTCAATTACTAACTTCAACCACATGTATGTATATTGATCAAACTGATCAATATATTAAGAACTGATGAAACAATATATTAACTCACTCTATAATTCTTACTATACACATGATACGCGCACAACTAATCAGACAAACATACAAAAGTTTCTAAAAATCATGAAAGTTAATTCTGTTAGTTATCCTATATATGAATATTTGTTTTTATATTTTCAATGTTTTGCACCGACTTCTATATAGATTGTTAAAAGTTTCATTTCTTATCCGTTATTTGCTATCTTTAACTCTTTCGCAATAATTATCATTTCCGGTAAGGCTAAGTCCGGCGTAAGTTCCGCCGCTGAAGGCATATTGAAGATCTGAGACCTGAGTGTCTTGTCAATCTTAGCAATTGATTGCATCCCATGTTGTTCTCATCTTTCTCATACTAACCTTAATTTGTTATAAATCTTTTGATCAATGAATGGTTGCACGCATGAAAAAGCATGGCTCGTTGTCACGTTCCGCCTCTCGCGGAACAAGCAATGGAGAGGCTTTATTGGCCTCAGCGTTCAGGTTGTGAGGCATCTATCTCTGTTCCACTCCATCTGCCGATGCGTCCGATGAGCACCTGAACTCTTTTGTCGACTGTTTATTCTCCTTTGTTTATTTCAACAACAATTGCGGCAAAAAAGGTAATTAATTCTCGCGTTTGAAGAATTTGATTAGAGATGTAATCTCATGTATTTGTTCTTTGATGGTAAAAAAAGGCCTGTGAGTGTAATAGTAGGATATATATATTATGTATATACGCACTCAAGCAGTTAAAATATTTTCAGCCTCATTTGTACCCCGCAGAGGCGTAAATATGAGGCCGATTTTGGCTGTGCTAAGCAGAGTTTTTAAAATATCCAATTCCGTAATTTCCAAATGTGAATATTCTGATATTGACTTTATTTCTATAACTAAATGGACCGTGATTATATGTAAATGAAATTAGCAAAGGCTGTAAATAATATTTGAAAAAGTCTACTTGAAAACATAAATGTATAATAATTTGAAACCAGTTAAATAAAAAAATATGTTTTAATGGCAAGTTAACGCAATGTAAGTGAATATATTACATCGAGCAGGTGTTGGCGAAATTTTTAAAAGACATCAGTTTCATAAATTTTATTTATGCTTTAAATTTTATCTTTTCTAAATTAATTATTTCATTAACATTATTTTTTTAGAAAAATATTTCGCAAAATTTAATATATTCCATATTTAATTATATTATCAAAAGAAAACAATCACAATCTGTCAAATATCAATTAACAACGTATCAATAAGTACTTTTATCTTTGTTAAAATATTTTTTTAACAAAGAAAAAGTACCTATTTATACTTTTTTATTTTCTTTCGCAGAAACGCCTGCAATAACGTCAAGGTAGAGAAACCTGAGGATCGTATCTATCTCACGGATCTGCCACAAGCTTCATGTAGTAACGTTATAAATGAGGCACAAAATGCTATAGCATCCACGTCTGCAGCTCCAATCGATGAGCCACCAACAGTGGTTGTTCCAAAATCTAAAGCAGAGAAACAGCGTGAGTACAGAAAGCGCATTGCGGCGTCAAGAACTGCTGCACAGGTGATAGCTGCAAGGAAATTGGATGCTGAAAGACAGCGCAAAAGCAGATTACGCAAAGTTGCTAATTTTTCTGTTGTTAGTGGTTCATTGGGACCTGCTGCATCCTCTTCTAGTCAACGACAGCTCACACAGCAACGTCTAACATCACCAGCAGAATCAGTACAAACTATTCAATTGGGTTCTTCTTGTAATCAAGTTGTAGAAGAAAGGACCCAAGCTGCTTGGAACAAAATATGGGTATCCTCGATCATGAGATTCGAATTGATTTTTCTGGACAACGATTTTGGATACGCTTGTTCGGTTTGCGACAGATTGTGGTTCAAGAACGAACTAAAACCTATCACTGAAGCACAAGTGAAGGTGATCTCGGAATGGTACATCAAAGAAAATCGACAACTGTGCAATGAAGAATATAAAATGGTTTGCAACACTTGCAAACGTTCATTGAACAAAAAAACGATGCCACCTCTAGCAAAAGTTAATGGATTCACATATGCGGACCAACCACCAGGTCTTCCACCGCTGGATCCCATCAGTGAACGATTGGTATCGCCACATTTGCCGTTTATGCAAGTGCGTCGTCTGCGCCAGGATTTGTCTTGTGGAATCATAGGGCAAGCGATCAACATACCAATAGACGGACAAGAGATGGTCAAAAGTTTGCCGCGCCAATTGAATGAGGACGACGTCGTTAATATTAACATCAAGCGAAACCTTGCACACAAATCGTCCTCCATCAGCAGATATATGTCTGAAAATACGATCAGTACGTGGTTAAATGTTCTGAAGGAGTCTCCATTATATCGTTTGTACGAAATCAACGTGGATTTGTCGAGAATACATTCTATCCGTGACACACAGGATAAACAGATTAATCGTATAGAAAATATCTCCGCTAAAAACACACCTGAATCAGAGATTCTAACATCGAAACAACAGACCATGATGTGGAACGAAGAAGATTTTCTTAATATTGCTCCAGGACATCAGGCAACACCTCAAAACACCATTCATGAACGTCATGCAGAGGAGTTGTCGTTTCCATCGATATACTTTGGAGTGCCACGTCGATTTACTATGGGAATTTCATTAACACCTTACATGATAGCGTCAAGTGAGATACGACGTCGGGACAGACGCGGGGCCACGCCTCAAAAAGTTTTGTACGTTGCAATGAAAATATTGCGGCTGCGCATGGTGAATAGAATTTACAGCACGTTCCGCAATGTTTCGGGCACGGACAGTGTTACGCGACGTATGTTGGAGGACACAGAGTATCTGAAAGAATATGTCAAACAAAACCTCACGTTCATGAAGACAGTGCCCAACTCCGTCCAATATTGGGCCTCTCGCAAACGAGACCTTTTGGCAATAATTCGTCATCTTGGTAAACCGACCGCCTTCCTTACTATAAGTGCCAACGAAATACACTGGATGAAGTTGTTGGCTATACTTCTTAAACTGAGCAAAAAATATCCAGGAAAAACAGCAAAAGACCTCAACATTTCTGAGCGCTGTGCTTTAGTGAATGACGATCCTGTAACATGCTGCATTTACTTCTACAGACTCATTGGTTCTTTGATGAAAATGCTGAAATCCAAACATTCTTACAATCCGTTCGGCAAGTATTTCGTTAAAGATTACTTCCTTCGTATTGAGTTCCTGGATCAAGGAAGCCCACAGGCACATATTTTATTGTGGTTGAACGATGATCCACGTGAGACTGTGTCGGAAAATATGTCAACAACTATCAATCTCGTAGAAAAATTAAGTTCTGTCGCTCGAGATGATGTGCCAAATAATTCTGTCTATGCCAACCAGATGCATAAACATACATTCACTTGTACAAACCGAGGCGAGACAACTTGCAAATTCCCGTACTGGCCTATGTCCACGACTCGTGTTCTGCTTCCGATTCATCAATCTGATGAACGCCTCAAAACGCTACAACAGAAGTCCAAAGAGCTACGTATTTCTCTCGGTGAACGTCAATACGCATCCATAGATGAGTTTCTTGCTGCTAATGGTTTGACTTATGATTCATACCTTGACATTGTACGTTCAAGCTTGCGGAAACCAACTCTGGTGTTCAGGCGAAATTTCAACGAACTTATGACAAACACGTTCAATCCGTACCTTGCTGGTGAAGTCAACTCTAACATCGAAATTCAGTTCATCTTAGATGAACACAGTTGCGCAGAGTATGTCCTAGAGTATATAAATAAATCAGCACGTGGAATAAGTAGCCTCCGTCGTGAGCTTACGATGATGATGGAAAAGTATCCCGACCAGGACCTAACAGGACAATTGAAAGCATTAAGTATCAAACTTCTTAATGCAGTTGAGATGTCGGCACAAGAAGCAGCATGGTATCTACTACAACAACCAATGAGTGAGACCAGTCGGCATGTTGTGTACATCCCGACGGTTTGGCCGACAGAAAGGCAACGTTGCCGCAAGCGTCGGTCCCAAATGGATCGCGAAGGCATCGATGGAGACAGCACTGATATTTGGATTAAAAACATAATACAGCGATATGAAGAACGACCTGCATCGTTAGAACAAGTGTATTTGGCTGAGTTTGCTTCGTGGTATGCTAACGCTATCGATTTTGTTGACGAAGAAGATGACGTGAACGTGGATGATGATGAAGATGCTGAAGCTGTACCGAAAGTGACGTCGTCAAGAGCACCAAAAGAATATCGCAGACGACTGTTCGGACGAATCATACGATATAGACGCTACGATGTTGATGATACTATCAATTATAAACGTGAAATGGTTCTACTTTATGTACAATTTCGCAACGAAGTATCAGAGCTCATTGATCAAAATAAGTTTTTACAATTATTTGATGACAATAAAGACATGATTATGGAACGTCACAGCCTATTTGAGACGAATTTAACAATTGAAAACATAATAAAGGAACTTGAAGCGACGTCGACTATGCAAAAAGATGATCACAGTAATTTACCCAAAGATTAATCAAGAGCAGCGTTTGTCCATCGGTTATTAGGAGAAAACGATGCCAAGAACATCGATGTTGTTACCCTAACTGTCCCCTAACAAGGTTTCTCGATTGTAAAGAGACACAACTATGTGATGACAAAACAGTAATATTACAAGCTTGTATGAACCAGCAACCCAGAACCACGGGATGGGACGAGATTCTTGAGATCATACATCGATTACATGGGCACCGTTAGAGATGATTTTTCTAAATAAATAGAAATTATTCTTAACGGGTCTCGGGGGCTGTGGAAAATACACCTTTAAATGCCTTATGGACGGCCATTCGGCGGATTCAACGGCTACAATCAGCACCACTACTCAATGAACAACGCCTACTTTAGCTGTACCTGCAGATATAAAGCTGATGTATCCTGGTGACACTACTGTGCATTCTGCGTTTCATTTTACAAATTCTCACTCTTAGCTTTTTTCATGAATGAGATCACTCTCATGTTAAGTTCTCCAAAAATCAACTACCAATTTCAGCAGTTTACCCGGCATTTACGACAAACCATTCAATGGCATCAATGAGGAATCAAATGGTGTATCGATAAGATCACAATCATTCCGTCCAGATATAAATCTGAATAATGTATATGTGGGGTATAAGGAAAACATGCCAAGTGTTGTAGCAATTGATTCATACAACTAAAGCACAATTATTAACCGATAAAAAGCGCAACGTAGAGATATACGTGTGTCTTTGTAAACAATAACCGTAAAATTCTATGATTACGCAATGAATGCTGGACCAACTGTTGCGATAAGCCTACTTAGTAATACCTACAGTTTACAAGAGATATTGGAACAAATACAAATTACCAAGACGCGAAGATTATTTATTATTGGTAGAAACGTGGACGAGAAACAATCGTACAGTTCCAATCAATAATTAACACACGTACAAACACAACATAATAATATTCCTATGAAGCACTTGGTCCATATATGGACGGAGGCCAGTTTGTGTCACCGTTCTTTATGGATATTGTTTCTCTTTCTCTTTCTGTAACTTCAATCTAAACTCTAGCCCGAGAAAAATATATACAATATCTAATGCATATCAGAAAATAAAGAAATATAAAGCAAATATTGTATTGCCCTCTTTTAGGGCATATTACACGTGACACATTCACTTTGGTTTCATAGCTTTACCTATCGTCGAGATAGAACACATTTACATATGTAAATAAATTATTAATAGACTATTGTTGTTTATAATTAATCTGTGTAATTTATTTAAAAAAGAAAAACTTTAGAATTGACAAGTGGAAATAAATGTTAATTTATTAAAGGAATTGTAATTTTTCAATTAACTCCTTATTTGTATTGTATAAAAGATATGATAATTCAGTTAAAATTATTCCATTCAATTCATGAAAGTATATAATTTTTCATCAATATTTTCTTATGACGTTATCACGTGAAATTATCGTCCGTTATCCAACTTTGCAGACGACCAATTCACTTGTCAGAGTAGACTGAGGGTACCTGGGAGTCTTGTGTTATGAGATTACGTTCCCCCACTTCGTTTTTTAGTGCACTCGCCGTCTGACGCCTTTTTTTTAATAATCAAAGAACAAATCAGATCTCTAACTAAATGTTTAAAATGTAAAAAATTATATTAATTGCCTTTTCCCACTAATGCTGTTGAATAAACAATGGAAACCAATATTTTTTACTTCGCTTTATAAATAGTTGACAAAACAGTTCATAGAAGAGAGATGGATACGTCAAAAGCCCAACGCTGAGGCTAATCGTGCCTCTCTACCATTTACCCGCGCTCTCGTTTGCACCCGAGCAAGAGGCGGAACGTGACACTAAGTCATGTTTTTTCATGCGTGCAACCGGTATTCATTGATTTACAAAATCATAAGCGTATCACGTCGAAAACGTTACTTTTTTCAGCAAACCCGAAGGAGAACTAAAAAAATACGTAGTCAACGTGAGCAAGTATCAAAAATTCGGCGGCGAGAAATATCTAAGAATGATACACAACGACAAATACAGCTACCGCTGCTCAAAATGCAACTATCCGTATCAATCATTCAAAAAGTACCTCCACCATTTTGTTTTGCATGGTCACGAGAAAATGGCGTGCCCGCAGTGCCATGACGTGTTCAACACGATTGGGGAGCTGAGTTGCCATGTCAATGTTCATATAAAATATAATTTTGTGATTGTACACTCCATTCACAATCAAAGTGCGTCTATCAATAGCGTCGTAATGTTTCAATGCAAAATGTGTCAAGAGATTTTAGTTATTTCCGAATTTTTCGTGCATTGGGAGAAACATTTAATGGAGCAAGGGAAAGAGCGGGAGCAGGCGGCGGGTGTTTGCGCAGTGAATATGGATGGGAAACCGTGTTTGAAGGAGCTGATCGGTGAGTTTGTTGGTATTTTATTTTTAAAGTTACGGAAGTTAAGGATAGGAAGGAGAGAACTTGGTAAGCTGGAGTAGATACTTCCGTTCCCCACTTTCTTTCTATTGTTTTGTGCGGTGAAATTCAACGCAATACGTGGCGTATTGCCTTGTTACCAGAGCGAAGAAATGAAATTTTAAAGTATTTATTCTCCTCGAATGGAGGCCATGACAGCCTTCAGTCCGCTTTATCGACTCTAATATATATAATTTAATTACAGCACGCATACAGCAGCCAGAAAAACACACATTCAAATTGAAAACGTGCCTAATGTGTCTAAAAAAGTTTGAAAGAGTAAACGAACTCAAAAGGCACATCATTCAACATCTACTGGACGACGCTTATATAGAAATGGCGACGTATGGCCATTTGAAGTGTCAAATTTGTGGGGTTGGATTCCAGAGTGGGGATAGGTACGTGTTAAAAGGTGGGGGTGGTAGGTACTAAAAGGGTCGGGGTAAATAGGTACTAAAGAAGAGGGGGTGGGTAAGTACTAATAGGGTGGGAGAGGGAGATTTAGATTTAGCTTGTAAGGGATCAGGGCTACGATAAGTCTCGTATTGAACAGAGAATGCTCTCTCTCTCTACCTTTATATACGGTAGAAAAAGCGATGATTTAAAAAAAATAAATTAAATTCTGTCATAACATTGATTCTTCTTATTAAAGAATGTCCTTTCGAAAAGTGCTGAACAGATGTAGATAAAACTTTGCAGTAATGTAGCTTTAAGTATAGTATGTCATTAAGTGGACAAAGCTGCGGAAAAATTGGGGATATTTTACGAAAAATCAACAAAAACTAATAAAATATTGAATTGTGATGAAATCAAACACCTGAAGACTTTTACATAATAGAACTTATATATCTTTTCAAGGCAGAATATTATTATGCTTATATAATATCTTTCAGAGGACCCCATTCCTTCTGCGCCCAATATCTTAAAGTAAATCTTGAATTTTGCCCCCACGAAGCGTTACTTTTGCAGTGCCATCTGATAGCAGTTCTATTAACTACTAACTTAGCTTCACATTATATCCCTAGCGGGGTAGCCAGAGAGAACGGAGCGCCAAACTCATCGGTCTCGGCATACCTCTTTCGCCTCGTCCACTGTCATCAACCTCTTCATACATGTCCTCCGGGGGGTTCTCATGCTTTTTACGTGACCTTCCTCCAGTATTGCAGACACTGTGATTTCAAGGTCAACCGAGGTCTCCCCTCCCCCTCCCTCTCTTACCACTCACCTTGGTACTATTAAGAAAATTTTCGAAATTTTTTTTTTTAGCTTCACGCTGTATCCCGCACGAGGCAGGGTAGGCAGAGGGAACCAGGGAACCTAGTGTAAAGACACTCCGTTTCACCTTCCGTTCCCACTTTCCGCCGAATTTAAGGCATTGCGAGTTGAGTGGCGGAACTCAACGCCGCGCTTTTGCCTTAATACCAGAGCGAAGAAATGGACCATTAAATATTTTAAATTGAAAATATTAAATATTTCATTTCCTCGAGTGGGGATCGAACCCAGAACCTGTCGGTTACCCTTGTGCCGCTGCGCCACGACAGGTTTTAATTAAACAAAGAGGTAGACTACGTTTTTATAATAAGATATCACTAATATCTAAACGATAAATTTAAAATCAGGAGGTTTAAAAGTGTTTGTTTGCAAGTCTATTTGAAATAAAGAATATTTTGAATTATACATACAGATTTTTTGTTCCCCATTTCCCCAGATATATACTTTTGTTGTTCCTCTTTTCCCCCAAATACAAACGTTTTTTACTCTTTTCCCCTGTTATAAACTTATTTATTTCTCTTTTCCCCACACATATTTTTCGTTTCTCTTTTCCCCCAGACATAAACAATTTTTGTTCCCGTTTCCCCAGATATAAACGCCATTTAAGAGACCACGCGTCCCTCCCGGTTTACAAATGTGAAATATGCGACAAAACGTTCAGCGACGCGTCAAATTTCTCCAAGCACAAGAAAGTCCACAATCTGTGCGTGCTAATATGCGATATCTGTGGCAAAAAGTTTCAGAATAAAATGTTTTTGATTAAACATTTTGAAGTGAGTGGTGTTTTTTTTTGTGACTTTTTTCTAATTTTTTTGTGTTGTATTTTTTATTTTGTCCTTTGAAATTGATGTTACATTTGTGTATTAATTATTTGTCCTTAACCTAAGCCCAAGTGGCTTAACATGCAGAGGAAATGATAACTGTTCATTTGCCTATACGAGAATTGTACCAACAACCATAGTTTTTACAGTCATGCACGGTGCTTGGCCTCTAAATATGTAGAGATTTAAATAAAAATACATTTTTTTCTTTATATTTTTGTTTATTCCTTGCTTATTTCGATAAATCTAAATATTTATTGAATATCGTCATTTCTTCGCTCTTTAGAGGTTAGAAGGCAAAGCGTGGCGTTTAATTCCGCCACTCAACACGCAACGCCATATGCGGGATACACCGTGAATATATATATAATATTTTTTTCTATTTTTAGTTACACGAAACAACGGAACCGATTGAGTGCAAAAAATGTGAAAAAATATTTTATTCCCAATCGGCGTTCAAGAGGCACTTAAGAAAAAATAACGCCACGTTCAGATGTCAAATATGTAAAATGACGTTCAACAGCATTAAAGAGAGATGGGTCCATCTGTGGGAGGTAAGGGGAGGGAAAGAGAGTGATAAGGAGGGAAAATACAGGGATAAATGTGGTTTTATTTTTCCGTTTTAAGAGATAAAACTATATATGAGGTAGGGAGAGGGAAAAAGATGGATCTTTTTTTCTTTTTTTTTGAGAAATGGGACTATTTGTTGGAGATAAGAGGAGGGAAGGAAAGAGATATATGATTTTTTTTTTATTTCCAATCGACCTTCAAGACACATTTGATAGGTTTAATACGATGGGGAAATAGGGATAAATGTACAAAAAAATGTAGATATTTAATTGACATATTTTATTTGTATTTAAAATGTAAAATTGTTGAAATATAAAATATATATTTTCTCGAAATGACTTTATTTTTGTTTAACTTATTTTGTATTAAAATCATTATAATATATTTATATTAAACAGGTACATAAAAAAAGGAACTGTGAAGCCGACTGTCCATTGTGCCACGCCAGCTTCAGGAGGAAGATCGACGTGAAGAGGCACCTCGCGAAGGAGCACGGGGACCAGCGCTCCCTTACGGGGGGGGAGGGGGGGAGATAGAGATGTGTGTGTGTGTGTGGGGGGGAATAAGGTAAAGATATTGGGTTTGAAAGAAAAAAAAACTATAGGAGTTGGGTTTGTAGAAGAAAAAAAAGAGTCTATAGGAGAGGGAGGTAAATGGAGATAGAAGCATGGAGTGTGTGTGAGAGAGAGCGAGAGAACTATATTCGGTGTTTGTGTGTTTTGACAGCCAGGTGGGGATAGAGTAGAAGTATTAGAGTGATTAGGACAAAATTAGGTCAGATAGAGATACAGTCTATGTATGTGATAATGAAAACGAATCGGAGATGTACAGAGCGTGTGGGAGAGAAAGAGATATATGTTGTTGGAGAAAAGAAAGAAAGAGTGATGACGAGATGTGTGTATCTTCTTTCTCCATCGTCGTGTACTTATTGCTGGGTACAGGCCGTCGTCTGACCATCTTGTGTTTGTATATAACTAAACAAAATTTAAAATATAAAACATCCTGAAAAGAAATATATATTTTATTGTAATCATTGCCATTTTTATAAAAAAAAAAATAGCAAAAAACTACCGCGTTAATAATTCCAGGAGCTGTGGTGCCACAGACACACAGACAAATACACTCGTCTTATATGTCATACCTCTTTTTATGTGTCGGTTAAGAAAAGAAAACAAAAATAAGATATTTTGCATATATAAATAATGTAAGCTGTTAATATTGTGATATAAACTTTAGTACACAGAAAATATATATATATATATATATATATATATATATATATATATATATATATATATATATATATATATATATATATATATATATATATATATATATATATATATATATATATATATATATATATATATATATATATATATATATTATATATATATATATATATATATATATATATATATATATATATATATTATATATATATATATATATATATATATATATATATATATATATATATATATATATATATATATATATATATATATATATATATATATATATATATATATATATATATATTATATATATATATATATATATATATATATATATATATATATATATATATATTTATATATATATATATATATATACATATATATATTATTAAATGGTAAGGAACGCTTCGACCAACGCGCACTTGGCCGCTTATTTTTTTTTTTTTTTCAAAATAACTTTATTTTTATTTTAGTTGAATATCTGGATTAATGGTGTTTAAGTTTAATTTTTATTTCTTTATTGTAATAACGTATGAGTTATTTTTTCAACTCTACACTGTTAAGCAGGAAGGGAAATTGGGAACCTATTTTAAAAACGGTGTTCCCCACATTCGCATCGGTGTGAAGTTGAAAACAAAAAAAAATACATTTCTAATTTAGCTAGCAATTTGAATTTTATTGTTACAAATTAAAGAAGAATTATATATAATATTCTTTTAGTATCACTCGTTAAGTTTATATTTTTATAAAAAAAAAAACATTAATTGTCCGCCATCTTGAATATGTATTTTTTTTTTAAATATAAATTGCATGTTTTTATTGTTTGACAATATGTTAATTATGTTATATATAATTATTAGTTAAGTCTATTGTAGCTTTATGGTAGATCGATAGTACGGGGTTCGATGTTAATTTTTTTATTCTCGATACGAAAAAAATGTGTTGAACTCACTTGCTGTCTTTACAGTCTCATTATTTGGAAGTTATATTTTGATTGTGACTGTGACTGTGTGAACGACAGGTTGTGGGTTCGATCCCCAGTCGAGGAAATGAAATATTTAATGTTTTCATTTCTTTGCTCTGGTTACAAGGTAAAGCGCGGCGTCGAGAAAGTGGGGAACGGAAGTGGAATGGAGTGTCTTAACACTAGGTTCACAAGTTGCCTCTGCCTAGCCTGTTATGTGCATGCGAGATACAGCGTGAAGCTTACTTTGCTATCACGCTGTATCCCGCCCATGGTAGGGTAGACAGAGGGAACTTGGGAACCTAGTGTTAAGACACTGTTCGACCGGATCGGTTAGCGGCCACGACTCTGAGAGCGGACTATACTACATAGCATTAAGGCTATAAAATTTGTTTTTTACATAATGTATTTTAAATATTTGCTTTAATTATTAGGTTTTCTTGACATTTTTGCATGTTTTTTTTGGTATTATTAAGTTTATAATAAAATATTTTTGAATTTATATCGATTTTTATTTTGGGGACTTAAAAGGTATGCCTAAGTATTTTCTTTGAGATTCATCTCTCTTTCGATCTCTCTTTTCTCTCTTTCTATCCCTCTTTTCTGTGTTTCTTTACTTAACATTGCCCCCTTCATGTTTCATAGTAACATATATAATATCAGTAAGAATATGTTCACACCCGAGGGTGTTGGACTTGAGACGCTAAACGCAATTTGCAGTCCTTCTTAAAACGCAGGACCCTAACGCTAGTAGCTAACTAGATTCAGTATCTAACACGTAAATTTAAAATTCAATAGATTAAGCGTTGCATACAAATACGGCTCAAAAAAGTGGCACCACTCAATATAAACAGAAATGCCGAACATTATTACACACAGACTTATGACAAAAATCTATTTAATAAAATCATACCTTATTCTCGTAACTTAAGGTTTAGTTTCGACTAGCGCGTAATAGATATAAGACATTTAATTTCACGTCATCGTCGTCGCTTTGTAAGTACTTGTAAGAAAATAGAAAATAGAAATCATGGAGTCACTTTATTGATAATAAATTGATAATTTTTGTACATTTTATTAAAAATAAAAGTAATTGTAATCTTGAAACGTCTTTTTTTGTTTTAATACTACAATATACATTTCGTTAAAAAGTTCCGCTACTTCTACATTTTTCAATCGATCTAATAATACTGAGTCATCGACGGTTTTTTTTTTATTTTTAAGCACATTTAATTAAAAAAATATGATAATATTTTTTAACGAAGACTTTTTTTTCTTAAAACGTTTATTAATTTTGTTTAAATTATTAATTTGTTTCGTTTTAGTAAGTACTATTTAGTGTGATACGATTATTTGTTTTTTAAGTATCCTTTTCTTGGAGTATCTTGCAAAGATGTAATGTCCGATAGTAAAGTAGTAGAAGAATTAGAGCTGACGGAAACAGCCATTGTCTTGATTCTGGTATCATTTAGAATTGAAGATGCAGCCTATAATATATATTTTTTTATTTTGTGTATTCTGTATATGTAAACAAAAAAAAACATTTTTTAATTTATTAATTATACTTGCAATTTTGGAATCGCCACTTTTACCAATCTACGCCGTTGAGTATTCTTCCCTTCTTTCTTAGGCGACAATAGATACCCATTATGCACAGCGAAATGAGTCAGTAGGAAAACTATAATACAAAAAAAATATATAAAGTTATTATAAATATAATAAAAAAATTTAAACATCTCTCTATGCATTTCTTAGCCCAAACTTACCGTTATTTGACGAAATCGTTGGTAGTGTTATCGCCAATATTGGCCAAGCGACGGAATTTTGTTATTTAATTGTTTAATATTGATTTTGAGGTATTATAAAATTAATTCTAACGTGTACTTACCGAAAAAAAGATATTCCTTCTGAAACCTTACTGTTGCGATGGTTATTTACACAATTTTTATAAGCACACGGACGTATTTTGTCACGTCCGCACATTGGCTATGGTTGGACCATACTAAAAACGAATAAGAACACAATTGAGTTTGTGCTCTTATTTGTCGGGCCGTTTTTTGGAGTGTGACACTTAATCTATGAATAGTTGATCGAAGATCTAACACGTAAATTTGAAATTCAATATCATTTCCACTGACTCATAATAAGCAGCTGCTTACATACATACATACAAATCTTCACGCTATATCCCTAGCGGGGTAGGCAGAGAGAACGAAGCGCCAAACGCTGCAGAAGCAGAAGCTGCTTCAAATCCAGAAGGAGCTGGTGGTTCCTGGACGCAGACTTTGAGGACAATTTAATTTTACACCACCGTCAGTTATCGATACGAGCTAGTAAAAACTTCAATATGAGCTATTAAAAACTTTAGACAGCTCTTGTGGTTTCCAATGCAACGTTTACGGTTACTCTTGAATAGAAATGCCTGAACGTTACGCAGGCATTTCGTTAGCTCATTTTGGGACAATTCCATGGTTCCAGTCTATCAGGTTTTTTTTTTATTTTACAGCCAACAGCATAAGCACCATTATAAGCTCGTAAAAACATCGTTTTTATTAGTTTAAATCAGTCAGTGAGAGAGACATCAAAAGTAAGCTGCAGTTATTGTTAAATTGGAATTGCTTAACACTATATATAGTTCGAGCCATTTACGGCATGGGAGCTCGGGAATCCCCGAGAGATTTTTTTAAAGAAACGGGTATTCTTACGGTGGCATCACAGTACATATATGATAATATAATACTTGTTCGGAAAAATAGCCACAATCTATTAAAGTACAGTGACCGACATGATATCAATACAAGAAGTAAAAACAAGCTGATAACTCCTAGTTTTCGTCTTCAAAAAGTTAGTAAATCTTTTATGGGACATGGTACACGTATGTATAATAAAATTCCACAAGTAATTTTAAATTTGCCACTTCAAAAATTTAAAGTGAATGTTAAAAATATATTGTTAGGCAAAGCATATTATTCTGTTCAAGAATACTACAATGATAAGAGCGTGGGATTAAATGCTGTTGGTACTCACTCAGGAAGCTATGTTATATATTTACTTTAATTGATATTTTGAAAAGAGCAACTGTTGAGTTTCTTGCCGGCTCTTCTCAGCAGACCCGCCTTCCGAGCCGGTGGTAGCTTCCTGTAAGGACTGACACCACAGACACTTATATGTAACTTGACGATTCAAAAGTGCTTGAATGGCCTAATTGAATAAAGAATATTTTGATTTTGATTTTGACTACCGCTTGTACTTCTCAGTTCTTGGTAGTTAACTGTCAGAATCTGATTTTGGAGACAACTCCATTTGACTCCACCACCAGACCAGATCAGGGATTTCTGGTACTTAATTAAATACTAACTTAATAATCGTATACACTGTACATAGTCCTCGTTAAAATAGAAGGGTTTCATACAGAGCTGGTCCGAAGACGTTAGGCTCAGGTTTTGTGTAATTTAACTTTACAACAGTTTCTGCACATGGCAGGGTAGGCAGAGGGAACTTGGGAACCTAGTGTTAAGATACTCCGTTCCACTTCCGTTACCCACTTTCCGCCGAATTAAAAACCACATTGCCACTCAAATCTCAATGCCAATGCAAAATTGGTGCATTTTTATTCATTTCGCTGATACAAAAGTAATTGAGATGATATAAAATAGATACAAGCGGGCGAAGCCGCGAGTGGGTCGCCGGTAACAAATAATTTGTGATGAAAATAACATGTCATATGACGACAATGAAGTCAAATATTAAATAGTTATCAGAAACTGTTTCCATAACTTATAATAATTGACGTTTAGCGAACGAGAAATTTTGTATCATAAAAAGGATTTAAAATAAATCTTTACATTGAAATTAAAATTTCAGCGAAATGAATAAAAATGCGGCATTGAGATTTGAGTGGCGGAGCTTAACGCCGCGTTCTCATTCCTCCAGCTTCACAGTGTAATCCCACACATAGCAGAGTAGACCGTGGGAACCTAGTGTTCCGTTCCAGACACTATTCCGTTCCCTACTTTCTAATGAATTTAAAACAAGCGGAACTCAACGCCGCGCTTTTCTTATTTACCAAAACTAATGAAATAAGAATATAAAATATTTCATTTCCTCGACTGGGGATCGAACCCATACCCTGTTACGTTTACAGTCCCACGTTACATATCAACAAATAAAAGTATAATAATAACATTTTAAATAAAACACACAAAATAGTCAATAAAGATGTTTATTCAATTCACTTCTTAGCAACTTTCTTCTCCGGTTTCTCCGCCTTCTCCTTCTTCACCTTCTTCGGGGGAGGCGCGGTCTTCTTCGCCGCCGGCTTCTTGGGTTTCTTCGCGAGAGACAACTTGATGGACTTGGCTCTCTTCTCTCTCAGTTTGTCCGCCTTCACTGCTGGATCAGACTCGGACAGTTTGATCTGAGAGGGGGCAAAGAGGGTCAATTTTGGGGTTTTCGAGGGCTTCGGGGGGTTCGGAGGGAGGGTGAGTTCAGTAGGTGTCAACGTGAGTAATCATGGTTGTCATAACCCAATGCTCTGATAGAGAATCATCATTAAATTTAAAAACTATTGGAACAACGTTTATAAGTGCAGAGGGTGTAGGTTCGAATCCCGAAACCAAAGAGAACATTTTTTTTTCCTTCTTACAAAGTTTGCTCTCAATGTATTTTTTTATCAAAGAAACCAGTAGCATATAAAATACTTTAATTTCTCACCTCCCATAAACAACCCGCAGCGTTGAGTTACGCCATTACAAATATCTCAATAATTCTGGGTTACATAGTATTGTTTCAAAATCTCCTACCCTCCTCCACCAAGAAAAACGGAAATAAGTTGTAAGTAAGCACCAAGCAAGTGTTTGTTGGTGAGGCACAGGTTCAAATCTCGATACACAAAAAAAAACTATACATTTACTGAATAAATAGAAAATATCTTATAAAAAAAACCGCAAATTAAACAGTTTTCATAAAAATAATAAAAAAAACCGACCCCTCTCTTCTCAGCGACAGCCAACGCCCTCAAATTGCTCTTCCTCTGCAAGTCCAGCACGGCCTTCCTCTTGAGCACAGCGGCGTAGGGGTTCAGACGCAGCATCGCCCGCGAGTTGGTCAACGGGTTCAGTTTCCTGGTGGCGCGGACTACCCTCTTGCTGGAAATTGGAAATATTGCTGGTCAGCTGTGGGGTTTCGAGGGCTATTTCGGGGGGTTTCGAGGGCGAGTTGGCTCAGTAGGTGTCAACGTGAGTAATCATGGTTGTCATAACCCAATGCTCTGATAAGAGAGTATCATCACAAAAAAATATATATTTAATTAAAATTAAATATTTGATTATTGAGGCCTGTCGTGGCGCAGCGGCACAAGCGTGTGACTTCAAACGCGACAGGTTTGGGGTTCGGTCCCCAAGTCTTCAGGTAATGAAATATTTACTATTTACAAATTAAACATTAAATGTTTTCATTTCTTCGCTGGTAATAAGGCAAAGCGCGGCGTTGAGTTCCGCCACTCAACACGCAATGCGTCAAATTTGGCGGAAAGTGGGGTACGGAAGTAGTTACACTAGGTTTCCGGGTTACCTTTGCCTACCCTGCCTCGTGCGGGATACAGCGTGAAACTAAGAAGTCTCAACATATACAAAAAATTGTTCAAATAAATATATAGAGCAAATTCAATATTCATACAATGTTTAATCTCTAGAATTAATCAATTGGTTCAATATGCTGGCAATGCAGACTACCCTATTAATTGAAATTTTAACATTTTGAAGCAACTTTAGGAATTTCAAGAGCATTTTGTGAGTTTTGAGGGCTATGTCGCAATCGTGAACCCCTAAATTTGGGGTTTCAAGAGGTTTTTGTCTAAAACCCCAGTTGCTCTCCATGTACACTTGCAGTAAAGACAGTTTAAACTAAAATTAATCACTCCAATGTATACATACTTGGGAGCACGCAGCACCTTCCTGATCTCATCTGAGCGGAGCAAGCGAGAGAGGTCAGTGTTGGCCATCTTGGGTTGCGGCAAGTTGAAGTTCTTCTTCAGCTTGGACGGTGACTTCCATGAGCCGAACAGGCTGTCTGTCATTCAAATAAAATTAATAAAGACAGAAAAAACAGAAAATCTATAATAATATTACAATTAATTATGTAAGTTTTACAAAATGAAAATATTAATTTAAAATGTGCTAACTTGAGGACTGTTCATTTGAATGGATAATTTTGTTTGTTCTGGATAGTAAAATATCAAATATTTTCATATCTTTGCTCCGGTAACAAGGCAAAGCGCGGCGTCGACTTCCGTCAATCAACACGCAATGCCTCCAAACCAACAAAAAGTAGGAAACGAAACAGTGTTTTAACACTAGAGGAAAGCTGAGTAAATAAATATTAATTCAACTTCACACTGTATCCCGCACATGGCAGGGCGGGCAGAGGGAACTTGGGAACCTAGTGTTATTAAATATTAACATAATTCTTTTATTGCTAGGCTCTGGTTACATAGCACAGCGCGGAGTTAAGTTCCGCCAACGCGCAACGCCTTCAGGATAGCTCACCTAGTCTCTTAAAAGCGGACTGTGTCCAGATGATGAACCTGCCCACGTGACCACCTGGAGCCAGCTTCAGGAGGTTCAGTTTGTTCACGCTCAGCATTTCCACGCCGGGGATGTTGCGGAACGCCTTGGACAGACCCTGGGGATCATGGGGAACAAATATTTTTGTATGAATACATATTTTAATTTTCAATTATTTTTTTTAGGTAGAGTTGAGGTTGGCTTATTGTTAGTATGTTCCTTTACACCCCCGCACTGTCAAAATTTTTGGTTAGAGACAATAATAGGGGAACAATATTAATATTTATATTTATAATAACAGTGGAAATAATTACCTAGAGCGGGAATCGAACCCAAAATCCTCATGTTACCAGTTATATAAGAAATTATATTTTTAATTTCAATTTTAACTGTACCGCACATGAAGCAGTGTCGAGACACTCCATTCTCCATTTTCCGTACCCACCACATCACAACAGCTTCAATGAACCAAATATTCATATGATTATCAAAACAAACAACAAATCTAACTACCACTTTCATTAAACCTTCACAAATCACTATCACAAATGTGTGATAGTGACAAAAACACAATTAAAAAAACAAATAGCAATTAAAATAATAAAAAAATTGAACCAACACAAAAAAAAATTGACCATTTCTAACTCCATCATAATTAAACCTTCACAAATCCATGATAGCGACACAATCACTATCACAGTGTTATCACATGTTAACCACACGTCGACACACTAGCAAAGAGTGTCTCCACTAGTGTTTCCTTCGGGTGTGTTTGCTCTGCCCTCAATATTTGTAACTCAGTACATATTTTTATGTAACGAGTAAGAGTTTAAAGGGCATATACATGTGATGATAAAAAATAATATACTCAGCTGTATCCCGCACGTAGCAGGGTAGACAGAGGGAACTTGGGAACCTATTGTTAAGACACTCCATTCCATTCACTTTCCGCCGAAAATGAGGCGTTGCGTGCAGAGTGGTGGAACTGAACGCCATGCTTTGGCTGGTTACAGGAGTGAAGATATGAAATTAAATATTTAATTTGAAAATTTTAATGAAGCAGGATTAGAACCCACGCTTCTTGCAAACCGTCCAAACGTTCTGGACCAACTGAGCCATACATTCTCATCATGTTACGTCGAAATTCTTATAAATACGCTTATAAAAAATAAAATTTTCCAAATCCAAACAAAGTACTAGTAAGTAACGTTAGAGCGTTACCACCGCGTCACTGACCTTGTCCTTGTGGTATATGATGAGGGGCCCCTTGCGCTGCACGCGGCGGCGGTTGCGCATCTTGCCCTTGCCGGCGCGCAGGCGCTGTGACTTGTACACCTGGCCACGTACAAACATATTATACATATATGCCATTTCAGTTTCACTCTACTGTGGCGGAGCTAAACACCGCACATCTCCTTGTTACCCAAGATGAGTAGGAATGGAACCCAAGACCGGTGTTTCCAAAAGGTCTCCTCAATTAGCTATCACTTTATGTCAGACATATTAATAGTTTGCCAATATAATATTAAACATGTCTTTCATTTATTTCCTTATGAACATAATTTTAATCAAGTGGCGTAACTCAACGCCGCAGTTTCGTCCTGCCATTGCATTTATATGACTAAATACTCCATGCCCCAGGTCAATATTAAACTCACTACCATCACAAAAATCTATTCCAATAGAGAACATTTATTTAATTTTTCCACAATATTATAAACTAACCCACATACGTAACTTATATTTCAGCAAAAATATCAAAAAGGTCCAGGTTCGAATCCAGTTTCTTCTAACTCATAACTAACCTTGAGGACATCAGACCAGGCTTTAACTCTTCTCAAGAAGATGACAGCATCTTTCGTCTTGCTGATCTCTTGCACTTTGTCGGAGACCACCAGTGGGAGTTCCGGAATCTTCTCGATGATGTGACCTGATCAAGAAAACATTTATATATTAATACACCCAGCTTCACACTGTATACCCCGCACATGGCATTGAGTATTGAGTGGCGGAATTAAACACCGCGCTTTGCCTTGTTACCATTTTTATTTTAGTACCTTGCTTTGATCTAATTTTAAACTCTTTTATAATAACTAATAAATCAAAAAAATTATTGTACAAATAACAAAATAAAACAAGTACATATATATTGTATATATATATGTATATATGTATATGTATATATATATATATATATATATATATATATGTATATATATATATATGTATATATATATATATATATGTATATATATATATATATGTATATATATATATGTAGTGGCAAATTTGCACCCGTGCCTATCACAGGATGGACCCAGAACGCCATATCACCACGTCGCTGTAGCACTGATCCGCAGTGACACTCAAATGCACGGACAAGCATGTTGAATGTGGACATACAGTGCAGATGAACATTAATCATTTAATACCTCGAGCAAAAATCAAACCAACAACCATCACATGTACATTAAAACAGTTCCACTTTGTCATTATGGCGTTTTATACTACTTTTGTTCATTATACCTTCCCATTTTATCTCAAACATGGCAACTTAGGCAGAGGGAACTTAGTAACCTAGTGTTAAGACACAGTTTCACAACCCAGTTTTAACTGAATTGAAGGCATTGCATTGAAGAGGCGTAACTCAACGCTGTACTTTGCCTTTGCTACTTCCACACGCAACAGGTCTTAATCTTTATTAGATAATAACAAATGACAGCTTATAATGGCTACACCACATTTCTGTATGGTTTTTTTTGACATTGGTCTGACCAGGAATCAAATGTTAAACATCGATACCTCTAGCTTGTACCAATGCTGGAACGCCAGCGGCAGCGACGGCGGCGGCCGCCGCAGCCCTGCGCTGGCGGATGTTGACGCGGCGGTGCCAGCGCCGCCACGGCTTGGTCGGCGCGAACATGCGACCACCGCGGCACATGTTGCCGAACGCACCCTGGCCGGATCTGCATGTGAAAAATAAACAAATGTTTGAAATCTTTGGAAAATTATATATATATTGTTGTTTAGCTTCACGCTGTGTCTATCCCGCACGAGGCAGGGTAAGCAGAGGGAACCCAGGAACCTAGTTAAGACTTTCGTTCCCCACTTTCCGCTGAATTTAAGGCATTGCGTATTGAGTGGCGGAATTCAACGCCGCGCTTTGCCTTATTACCAGAGCGAAGTAATTAAACATTTATATATTTTAAATTGAAAATATTAAATATTTCATTTCCTCGACTGGGGATCGAACCCACAACCTGTCGGTTACAGTCGCTACACGCTTATGCCGCTGCGCCACGACAGGCCCCAGGAATTGTTATTTTAGAAAACCTATAAAGATTTGAACGTAACGGGCATCGAACCCTAGACTTCTCATCTACAATCCAAGCAATACTGTTTATCTTTACATATGTTAAATTATATAATTCTTCGTGCTTTAGATTTTAAATTAAAAAAAATCAAGAAAAAGAAAACTGTACATTCGAATAATCTTTTTTTTTTCTCACATGTGGCAGAATAAGCAGTGGGAACTTGGGAACCTAGTGTTAAGTGTGCGACTTAACACAAGGTTCCCCCATTCTTTTACCCCACTACCAAACGAATATTCATATAACAGAATAATTAAAATACAAATAGGCACACACAGCTGCTGCTAATGATATCTAAGTACAACATTTAATTACTTATAAAAAAAAAATGTAAGATTTTAATCATCATAAGCGCGTCAAAGCGCGCATCAAAGCGCGGCGTTGAGTTCCGCCACTCAACACGCAATGCCTCAAATTCGACGGAAAGACGGGAACGGAGTGTCTTAACACTAGGTTCCCGGGT
The DNA here is from genome assembly GCA_019049475.1 of Eueides isabella. Classification (NCBI taxonomy): domain Eukaryota; kingdom Metazoa; phylum Arthropoda; class Insecta; order Lepidoptera; family Nymphalidae; genus Eueides; species Eueides isabella. The sequence continues at coordinate 5,446,624 of CM032413.1, read as the reverse complement.
TCCCTCTGCCTACCCTGCCTCATTCGGGATACAGCGTGAGGCTGATAAAAAATTTAATCATCAAACTTCAACAGTACCTTGGAGATTTCCCTAGGTTCAAATCCCAAATACAATTTTATATTATGCAAAACTCATTGCGTTGAGTTCCGCTACTCAACACGCAAGGTTCCCAAGTTCCAGGGAAGCTTAGTAAGTATTATATTAGCTCACCTATGGGTACCGCCACCACGGACACGGGGGATACGCGCTACAGCACGACCTGTACCCCATGACTCGGCACTGGTTTGATGACCTAATAAGAAAAAAAAAACCAATTTAAACTACAAAAGATATAAACAATACAGTCAATTCCCATTATTCATAAAGAAATATAGAAAAACTTACATTTTTTTTCAATTCAGAATTATTTTCTTGTTCTAATAATAACATTATCACTTTTAAAACAATATTAAAACTTTGAAATACTAAAAATTTAGGTAAATTAACAGAAAATTTTGTCAAAACCGACAACCGTCACATGTGTAAGGTAACAGTCAGTGTTCAAGTAATTTACAAAAAATAAAATAGTAATACCCTCATAATTATAAAGAAAAAATGAGGGAATGACTATAAAAAGGGACGTTTTGTTAGATTGAGTTAGTACGTTGTTATTCTGCCTGTTGTGAGGTTCATAAATATCACGGTGTATAAGTGTTAAACTCGGTGTTATTATTGCTTTGCTTTAATAATACATGTAAAAGTGTATAGTAAGAAAAGTGAATTGTATAAAGTGTGTAGTGAGTAATGTATGAAAGGCGTATATGTGAAAGTGGAAATAAGTAAATTGTGATTAACGAGTGCTGTCTTTTACTTCCCTCCTGACACATGTAAGTCAGTTGATATCTCATTGATTTATATAAGTTACCAAACAATAATCGCCACTTCTTTTAGTATCTTTCAAAAGGTTGTAGCTTTCAATAATTTTGATGAGAAATATATATGTATTTTAAATAAAATGTAGCGGCAAATTTGCACCCGTGCCTATCACAGGATGGACCCAGAACGCCATATCACCACGTCACTGTAGCACTGATCCGCAGTGACACTCAAATGCACGGACAAGCATGTTGAATGTGGACATACAGTGCAAATATAAAAAAAGAAAGCAAAAATCAAAAATACATACCTGCCTCCTTACTAACAGAGTAAGGTTGTCTTGCATTCTTGGACATGGACACATGGACATTGTTGACCAGGTCAGGCCTGATGGGGGCCTTGAAGACAAATGGCAAGGGGACCGAGGCATCGGCCACCTTCTCACTCTTCTCAGAGTATACCGACACTAACGGTCGGGCTACTGATAGACTCTATAGAAGAAATGAAAAATGAAAGTTATTATGTAATTTCCTTTTAATTTTAGCTTAAATTATTTAATAAAAGAAATAAAATAGATATATAAAATGTAATTAATGAATAAAGATAATATAATTTAAATTTTCTTACAGGCACAAGCGTGTGACTGTAACCGACAGGTTCTGGGTTCGATCTCCAGTTGAGGAAATGAAATATTAAATATTTTCAATTTAAATATTTAATGTTTTATTTCTTGTATCTGTTAATAAGGCAAAGCGCGGCGTTGAGTTCCGCCACTCAACATTCAATGCTTCAACTTTGGCGTAAAGTGGGGAACGGAAGTGGAACAGAGTTTCTTAACACTAGGTTCCCGAGTTCCCTCTGCCTACCCTGCCTCATGCGGGATAAAGCGTGAAGCTAAGAAAGAAAAGAAAGAAATACTTTTATAAGAATTTTATCATTTGATAAGAATTTCCTTGTTTTATTAATGAAAATCAAGCTTATTATTTATTTCTATACAAGTATAGTTTCATTTTAAAATGTTTTATATTATATAGATAATAATTCTACTGTATTTCATGTAGTTATTAAATATTATGTTTGTATTCCTTATGTCGACACACCACTACTAAGCCATAGTGGTGTTTCCTAACGGAACTTTTAATGTACCCCTTAAATGTACCTGGAAGATGCAAATACATGCAACCAGGAAGAGTTTGGGGACAACAAACAAACAGATTGTGATATTTTAGTTGCATGATGTAATTTAAAATCAATGAGTTGAAAGATAGGAATGATTTTATAATCTGTTCTAAATCTTAAGAATAAGATAACTAAAATAATATTAAATATAAGTCATCTTATAAGATTATTTGTATTTTATTAAAATAAGATCAACCATAGCCTATTCAATTATTTAATCAATAATTCCTAGCCAATAAACTAACAATTTTATCGACCGGAAATAAAAATGTAGAATCCGATTTATTTCTCGTCCTTAAACAGAGAACCATCATCACCATCTTAATATTGAAAGTGAATAATAGAGATATTAATCATAATAAAAAAGCTTAGCTTTCAACAAGTTTAATAATTTAATGTAACCAACAAAATTTAACATAACCTCTCGTTACAAATTTCACAACAATAATAATTACCAATTTATTGCAATATTAATAAATATAATAGCTTATATATAATAATAAAGCCAATATAATAGATATATTAACTTTGAATTTGAGATATATGGGAGTAAACAAGATTCTATACCAACAATGGTGTGCCCCATGCATGGTTCAACACAAATTGAAAATCATTATTTTTACTTCTTTTGTACTTAATATAGTTAAAATAACACAGCAAATTGTAATGCAATCGTCCAAAACGAAATTAACTTACGGATAATCATCATAATGTGGTTATTTCTAACAATTTAGTCACCAACACGTGGACGCGATTCGGACATTTTGTAAATCTAAAACTACACAATCACTTAGCAACTTTCACCAATAAGACATGTTTATAATAAAATTTTCCACTTATAAAACAAAAACTTACCATTTCGCTATAACAGCGAAGTTATTCCTCCAAATAAACACTAAATGCGGCGGTAAAGACCATCCGCCATGCCACGGAGGAGTAAAAAGACCGGATTACCGGAAGGTATAGTTTTTCTGACAATACTAATCGGCAGTTGCTATATAACAAAATTCAATTTTAAGAAATAAAGCGCGATTTATTTAATACAAATAAATTGTTATTTATGCATTAAAATCCAAAAAAATACAATAATAATGCTTAAACAAAACAGATTCTTATATTATTGTTGACAACTTAATTAAATTTGGTTACAATTTTAGAACGCATATATAATATGGCTCGTAGCCAAAACGTCAAACAATTCTAATAATATTATTAAATTGGCATTGAACTATAGTTTTTATGAACTTGACAAATTCTATTTATTAATTTTATAATGAATTCTCAGAGTTCACCAAATATTCCTCAGAGTAGTGAGCCTCATGGCCCAAATGGATTTCAATCCAATGAAGAAAAGGATAATGTATCAGTAGATTCTAAAGAAATAACTTCAGAAATGCTTGAAACCTCAGTAAATAAACAAGAAGATAATGATAATAGACCATTACCAGTTACTTCAAATGAAATTCCATGTATTAATAACATACAATCAACGTCCTTAGCTCCAGTTAAAACAGATATAATGAAGGATATAAGCAATAAGCCTTTTTATATATACTCAAATTTACCTTCCCCAAAATCTTTAAGCTTACCCTCAATAAATCAACCTCAAACCTTGCTTATACAAGCCCTAGCCAAGTTAAATGAAAATATTCCTCTACACCTGCAAAATTTGGGACAAAATTGTAATATTTTTATGAAGCCATCGGAAATATCGGCACCGGATTCATTAGCGAGTGCTCCTCCATCGTATTCATTTGTCCTAAGACAAATGGCCGCTCGAAGACCTAGGCTAATGGGAACATTTATTCCTTCTCCTTCTTTTATACTACACACGCCACCCCCGAATTACGCAACTGCTTTCGATATTTACGTAGACACCCCCATTCCCCCACCACCAACAAGAGTGCACCATTTCGGATTTACGCCAATTCTAATGGCTTGCCCAGAATGTGGCTATACAGGAATGACGGTTGTCGCCAGCAAAATAACACTAAGTACACATTTATGTGCTATGATTTTATGCCTGCTGTGTTGTTGGGTTTGTGCACCTTTACCTTATGTTCTTAGGTCATGTAAAGATGTCTACCATTATTGTAGAAATTGCAGAAATTTCCTTGGAATGTACTGCCCTACAAACCCAGAAAATGTTTATAATTAAAAAAATGTTTGATTAATTTATAATTATTATTAATAAAATTATTTATTGTGTATATAATTTTTGGCACAAATTGCAGATGTATATTTAATTTAAGTTTATGAATATACAATTAAATGTGAAATAACTGTTCCTAAACTATTGTTAAGTGTTGCAAGTTGTACTAAGACATAGACAATGTACAAAATATAAAAAGTTTTGACTTTTTATATTTCTGTATTAATATTTTTTTGGAATTACCTTATTTTATGTATAAACGATAAGATAAAAAATATTTATACGCTTATTTGACAGGGTTTTATGAAAACCTCTTGATGAAATAGGTTACATTTAACACGATTTGCAAGGTCGCAAAGAAATAAGAATGAAATGTGATTTCAATTATAGCCGCGTTCAAAATAGTAGTATGTAATATACAAAATATTACAAATCATTTTTAATATGTATAATTTAACTACAGTAAAAAATATGCCAAATCGTACTTGCACATTGAATTTGAATTATATATATTTGTAGGTGTAGCGGTTCTAGCAAAATTTGCTTTTTTAGTGGTGTTATCTTGAACACGTTCAGTGTCATTGGTTAAACAACGCCATCTGGCGGCGAAACGTCCCCTTTGTAAAATTAGAAGTCACAGCCTTCCGCGAGTTCCGTGTGTGTTGCGGAAAATACCCTTTTTGGGCGTCCGACCACATGTGTGAATTGCGAACAAAATATGCTTCTTTAACTGATTCCAGGTTAAGAAAGCCATTTTTCGTGTGATCGATATACGTAATCGAGAGATACAGTGTGCCCGGAGCGTTCAGTGTCGCCAAATAGTTGGAACAAGTCAACGGAAGTGAATTTTTTCGATGTAAATACGGTCGATCCAGGGTCAGTCTGGTGTGCATAGCGGACTGTGCGCATATTCTGTGCGGATACTGTACTATTGTGTCGGCTGCTTTATCCAGGCCGGGTTCGACCTTCGTGAGATCGGGAAAGTTCTGCACTTGTGGGCCCGACCCGCAACATGCCGTCGTGCTAAGGGGCATGGCGGCGCGCTCGTGATCCTAGGTCGGCGCGGAGCGCGCGCCCGTCTTACATAACGAGGGTAGCGGCGGTATGGCCGCGCGCGTGTCGGTCGAGGGCGCCGGGCCCTCGTACGCGTCAGTGCTGAACTTCAGGGGCAGTGACAGCAACAAAGAGAACATAGAGGCGACGGAGGAGGTGGTGGACGCGCCGCCGCGCCAGGACGACGAGGAGGAGGAGGGCTTCGTGCCCGTCATCGCGCACGGCCGGCGGCCAGGCAAGGGCCGCAGGGAGCGCGAACGCAGGGCTCCGCCTCGCCAGCACAAGGCACCACAACCTGCTACAGATCCACAACAATCGTCTCAGGACCCACAGCAGCAATCTTCAGAACAGGAACCTAAGAAGTTTGTGGAAGCACCCATCCCAAAGGTCAACCCTTGGCAGGTATGTAAACATTCTCTATTAACTATATATTAATGTTGTCTCAGTTACTAAAGCTGCTACAAGTTGTATATTATGAAATATTTCATCACTGTCCAATCAATACAGGTTATGACTTTATACCATGCTCATTGCATAAGCACTGCTTTAACTTATAATATAACCTATAAAATAACTTACTTGTAATGTAAACACTCATTTCTAATGCAACTGATTTTAAATCACCTTTAGTACATACACATATGTACTAAATAAGTATTTTTCTATAATTTTCATATAATATTAGTTATTGTTAACTTGAAAGTTGACTTTGGTCTTGTGGCCTATTTAGTAAAGTTCAAAGTACTGATCTGATATAAATTTTTTGCACCAACCAAGTTAACATAAATAGGAAATGATGTTTAGAAACATAATTAAAAGCAGATTTTTCTTATATATTCACCCAATAATCATTTCATTGAGATGATAATAACATAGTTCTTGTTCTGAATCCCTTTAATGTTATAGTTCTTGTTGCGGTTTTAAAATTTTGTATTCAACATAATTTTCAAGTCCAGTTAGTAAATAGTAATGCTTTATTAGATTTACTATCATAAATATAAGTCATGTATCTTTTCACAAAAGATATATTTATAATTATTAATTTTATATAAGGTTATTTGAAATAAATTTACAAAGTGCAACTTTAGTGTTACCACTGCAAAAACGCATATTGTATTAAATTATAGAAAATTAAATATCTCTATCTAAAATAATAATATCTATATCTCTAATATATACCTTTTTAATATCAGCGTTGTCTCCGTCTGATTTTTTAACTCTGTCATTTAAAGTATCCTTTAAAAGGGTCAACATCCACTGTCTTTAACAAGTGCAGATTATAAAATCACCGATAGTCTTACCAAATTACATTAGCTTCATGAAGACATCTTCACCTTTAAAATATTATGAATAAGAAAACGTCTGACGATAAAAGCTATGGTTGTCGTTTTAATCTCTTCTTGCTAGAGTATTTTCTTGTACTACTCAATATGCAATGCCAGTAATTCATTAAGGAATACAATGGAATGCCTTTCTACATCTAAACTAAGGATTAACTATGTAGCTAAAATACTAAGCACATTGCTTATCTATATTTATAATAAATCTGTGACGGATCACTGTCTGTACATGAAAAATCATATTGATTTGGCATATGACAGGACCCAAAATAGTGATTTTTTAAATTTTTGGCTGTTGATCTATTTATCTGTGCGTTTGTACTTGCTTATCTCAAAAACTGCTCGCCACATTTAAATACAGTTTCCATCATATTTTGGCAACCTATCATCAACATATGTATTTAATTCGTAATTATCACAAAATTTTTATTTAATTTTATTAGAACAAGAAAGTCACTGAGATTAGTAAATAAAATAGTGTAATACAAGCAGGCGAAGTCGCAGATCGCTAGTTATTCAATATAAGAATTCTGATAAGTGATTTTTTAATTAACCTTAGCAATAGATTGAGCTGGTTTTGTCTATCTGCATCAATGACACACTGCTTATTTGCCTTATCAAGTAATCTAACTGTATAATATAGATAGTAACGCCTTTGTATTACAATAGATTAATGCCTGATTATATAAATACTAAGTATTTTAAATTATATTTTTTCGTCTTCACACTGTCTCCCACACATGGCAAGGTAGGCAGAGGAACCTTGGGAACCTAGGGTTCAGATATTGTTTAAATTACATCATCATTGGGGATGAAATTTAAAGCTACACTCGTAATATTTGCTAATTATATTGCACATAGCATATTCGGCAAAGGGAACCTTATGATAAGGCAGTCAGTTCCTCACAAACCGTCCAAATTTGAGACATTTTGTGTTGATTGGCGAAACCCAATGCTATTTTTATTTACCAAAGTAACTAATAACTACTGCCAATTATTTATTAAAATTAAATGCGATAAAAACATTAGACTTAAATGTCGTTTCTCTTGAATCCTTAGATATTATTAAATAATATGACCTTGAACTCTATGTAATGCCTCTAACGCCAGGCTGTAATGTTATGAAACATTTACTTTCATTCTATATTCAATATGACAGGTATTGCACAATTTTAGGTAATACACTTTGAATTATATATATCTATATAATAAGAAAAGTTATCTATGTTAGATTAGAATTGTCTGGTCGTTTGAATGTAAATGTGAGGGTTGTGGATTCGATTCCCACTTGAGGTAATTGATTGATATTTTTTTTTGTAAAGGAATATTCTATTGTATTTTTTTTTTATTTACTCAGCTTCACTTTGTTTCCGAACATGCCAGGGTAGGCAGAGGGAACTTGATCCTAGTGTTAAGACACACTGTTTCCACTTCTTTTCCCCACTTTCCGCCAAATTTGATTGTTTTGCTTTGGTAAATATGTAGGCAGGGCTTGGTCTTATCAGTCGTGTGATTCCGGCTTAGAATAGGATCACCCTGGTACTGATGGTGTCGTAAGAGGCGACTAAAGTACGTGTGGGTGAGTCACGTTGTCAGCAATGGCAACACGCATGGGCAGACTCGACCGGATTGTTACCACCCCCGGCATTTAAAACCGGCGTTAAGTAGTGGCATCGGCCACAGCGTTTCGCATTGGGTAATGCCGAGCCCGGCGCCCATCTACCTTAAAGGCCCGGCAACGCTCCCGAAGCTCGACTGGAGTTACACGGGGCCGTGGGCGACGGTGATCACTTACCATCAGGTGACCCGTACGCTCGTTTGCCGTGTTTTGTCCATAAAAAAAGGTGTTGGAAGTCGCAGGGGACTGTGGAAGCCGTTAATCCTTTTTACATCTTCAATTAATGTTTATCATCTTGGCTCTGGGTAGCGGGTTCTATCTTTACTTAAAGAAAAACAGTTTTGCGGTAAGGATATTTGACAGATGAAAGAGGTCATTTTTTTCTTTTACTTGACTGCTATGTCAGTCAGGGTCGACTAAGGTGAATAGATTTTTAAGTATAGTATTTTTTTTTGTGTGCAATAAATCTGTAAACATAATTATAATAAGCTCAGACCTCTTAGTGTTAAATGACTCCGTTCCCATATACTGCTGTGTAGATCGGCGGAGCACAACGCCGCGTTTTGTCTAGTTACCTAGAAAAAAATGTAAATAATTCATTGCCTTGAACAGTAATTGAATCGTCAACAGCATCATCAATAACAATTATTTTTATTATTTTAAATATAAATAGTCCCTCCCATGTGATTTGCACCTGCATTCACCGGACAGAATGCTCATATCTTGATTACTCAGGTATATATTACGTTAATTTAATGACCTTAAGACCAGTTTATTTTTAAAGGCAACATATTCGTTTTCTTATCAGGTGATTAAATAAAAGACAGTATTTTTTCTTATCATTCGTGATGAACCGCCTAAGCAACATAAATGCAATATGTCAACGCGTTTTTAGTTAAGTAACAGGTGGCCGTGGGCTGATTAGACCAGTCTGCACCTGTTCATGTCAACTGCTCATCCCCCTTTCCTTATATTAGAGCTTCACGCTGTATCCCGCACTAGGCAGGGTAGGCAGAGGGAACGAAAGTGAAACCTAGTGTTATGACACTCCGTTCCACTTCCGTTCCCCACTTTCCGCCGAATTTAAGGCATTGCGTGTTGAGTGGCGGAACTCAACGCCGCGCCTTGCCTTCTTACCAGAGCGAAGAAATGAAACATTAAATATTTAAATTGAAAATATTAAATATTTCATTTCCTCGACTGGGGATCGAACCCAGAACCTATCGGTTACAGTCACACTCTTGTGCCGCACGAAAAACACGCACGGACAAACAGAGAAACAAAAAATTAAGATTACATAAATAAACATCCCCTATAAGATTTTATTTAATATATGTTCCATGAACAGACTGACAGTGATCGGTTACGGATTTATTATAAGTATAGATATGGGCAACGGGTGGCGGTGGCCAAGTCTCTGAAGCTGGAGTCCCAATAATGTTATATGGCCTTTTATTGATTTGGTATAAGCTATGTCATCTGATCTACTTAGCTTCACGCTGCAGCTTCATCCCTCACATTGCAGGGTAGGCAGAGAGAACTTGAGTGTTGAGACAGTCCGTTCCGTTTCGCACTTTCCGTTGACTTTGAGGCATTGCGTGTTGGCGGTTGTCGTGTGGCGGAACTCAACGCCGCGCTTTGATCGAACCAGCAGTTTCTGAGATTACTGCGTTCAATCATATTATTAAGTATAGATAATTATCTTTATTTCGAATTAAATAAAATGCCGCATAGACAAAGTTACCGCAAAAGTTCAAAGTTCAAGATTTTCTAAAGAAAGGCCAGTCCGTCTATACTTCGATGGTCCCTGCGTAAAGTGTCGAAAGTGAAATATGTGATTCTTGTTAATGTAATGTATCGAAGTAATGATTAGGTGAATTTTATTGTAGCAATTTTTTTAAAACATTCTTTATAGGTTTTTCATGGAAAAGTTTTGCCAAACTAAAAAAAACTATAAACCGCTTTTATTATATATAGATATATATATATATATATATATATATATATATATATATATATATATATATATATATATATATATATATATATATATATATATATATATATATATATATATATATATATATATATATATGTATATATATATGTATATATATATTATATCTGCGTCTCCCACTCGCGGCTTCGCCCGTTTGAATTACACTATTTTAAATACTAATATCTCAATTACTTCCTTGTTCTAATAACATTATCAATAATAGATATTGTCTTAAAAGTTTTATGACAACATCTATACGTTGAAAACAGAAATTTCAAATAAATTGATAACAATTTTGCAGCGATTTAAATAAATATAAACTCAAAAATAAATGTTGAGGGGAGATTGCCAAAATATAACAGTGAAAACTGCATTCAAATCTGGTTAGCTGTTTCTGAGATTAGCGCGTACAAACGTACAGACAAACAGACGGACAATTTTTAGAAAATCACTATTTTGTGCCCTATTACATAAATAAACACCCTCTATAAGATGTTATTTAATATATCTTCCACGTACAGACAGTGATCGGTTACAGATTTATTATAAGTATAGATATAGCCAACGGTAAACGATTTGAAAAGGTTTTTTTTTTTTCGTCTTCATTTTTTTCTTTTTTGAATTGAACTGTCGTTTTGAATTTATTTATGTGTTCAGATAGCCTTTTGCCATTTGAGATAAACGTTTTGTTAATAGAAATGTTGTTTTTAATGATATATATTTTTTTTAAAATTAATTGGTCTGTAAGTCTATGGTGGGGATCGGATACGGATGTACAAGATGGTTTCTGGGAAGAGAACTAATGCTGAAGCTTTGGCCAAGGTGAACTTTTACCTATTTGCCTCGGAATTATCAAGATATATGCATATGTTGTACAGAAGTCAGGTTTATTAATTGTAATATTTAGTTACTTTGTTCAAAACGTAGAGGTCTGGCTGGCCCGATGCGTTGAGGGGGTTCCCCGACTTATATAGGGGATCTAATAAGTACTTTAGTGAAAAGACTCTGCGCTCTCTCTCTCTCTCTATGCCCGTGTAATTATTTGGGAAAATAACTAGTTTGATTTTAGCTTCACGCTGTATCCCGCATAAAAAAGGGTAGGTTAAGGGAACTTGGGACTGAGTGTTAGGCTATCAGTTCCATAAAGGCACTGTTTTTTACACTTGCCCCTGAGATCCCCACTCGAAAAATAAATTGATTTTATTCATATTAAATATATACAGCGTTGAGTTCCGCCCCTCAACACGCAACGCCTCAAATATGGCGGAAAATGGGGAATGGAAATGGAATTAAGTGTCTTAACACTAGGTTCCCAAGTTCCCTCTGCCTACCCTACCATGTGCGGGATACAGCGTGAAGAAGAGTCGAGAGAGTTGAGTTAAATTTAATATTTAATTGTTACTAAAGCAAAGATATAAAATCATAGACTCAAAGTTGGTGGAAAGTGACTAACGGAAAGAAGTGTCTTCTGTCTGTCCTGCCATATACGAGAAATTTGAACTCGCTACTCGCGGCCTCAACTAACAGCAACGTACTTAAGTAGCCATTATTTGTACTTAACTCATTGGTTTTAAATTAGACCATTTAGCTACCATGTTCAATGTTGAGCTATGATTGCGTCCCACGGGAATCACTTGTTGTTATGAAAGTATCTACTGTGCTGCCATGTCAGTTTTAATTATTAATTTTATTGAGGCATGTCGTGGCGCAGTTGGTAAATGTGTGACTGTAAACGAGACAGATGGGTGTGTGGGTTCGATCTCCATTCGAGGAAATGAATGATGAAGTTTGGTATAAGAGCAAAACTGCGTTGTTGAGCTCCGCCGCTCAATAAGAATGCTTGAAATTCGATGGAACATTGGGAACGGAAGTATCTTTACCATATAGTAGGGCAAGAATAAGGAATTTGGAAACCTAGTGTTAAGATATCAGGATACAGCGTGAAACTAATTATTAATTTATTACTCGAGGTCTGTCGTGGCGCAGCGGCACAAGCGTGTGACTGTAAATGACAGGTTGTGGGTTCCCCACACGAGGAAATGAAATGTATAATGTTTTCATTTCTTCGCTCTGGTTACGGCGTTGAGTTCTGCCACTCAACACCCTATGTCTCAAATTCGGCAGAAAGGAAGAGGAGGAGAGGAAAGGAAGTGGAACGGAGTGTCTTAACACTAGGTTCCTAAGTTCCCACTACTTACCCTGCCGAGCGCGGGATAAAGCGTGAAGCTGCGTTAGTGAATTTATAACTAATTTTTTTTTTTATTTTTTTTAGCTTCACGCTGTATCCCGCACGAGGCAGGGTAGGCAGAGGGAACCCGGGAACCTAGTGTAAAGACACTCCAGTTCTACTTCCGTTCCCCACTTTCCGCCGAATTTGAGGCATTTGGGTGTTGAGTGGCGTACTCAATGCCGCGCTTTTTGCCTTATTACCAGAGAGAAGAAATGAAACATTAAATATTTAAATTGAAAATATTAAATATTTCATTTAATCGACTGGGGATCGAACCCAGAACCTGTCGGTTACAGTCACACTCTTATGCCGCTGCGCCACGACAGGCCCAACTCATTAATTAAAGGGGAAAATAGCTTTGATCTGTATCTAGTGTGGTAGACAAGAAAAGATAAGGAACCTAATTAGGCACTCCATGGTAACAAGACAAAACGTTATGTTCCCTCCGTCTTAGCGTCTTGTAAGCGGGATACAGGTCGTCTTGTGAGCGGGATACAGCGTGAAGTTAAAAAAAAAAATATCATAAAAGCAATACTATTGTTGGTAGGTCCTCAATATGTTGGAAACGTTTCAAAAAGCATTTGGCTGGCAGCTAAGGTTGTGGATATCGGTCAAGTGTATGAGTTTTATGTATTGATATATAGTTTTGAAATGATCATTCTACATATATTTTACAACATTGTCGTATGATTGAGCGTGTTGGGTGTGGGTTTGAATCGTATTTGGGGACTTTATAATTTGCCACTTATTGGCAGCTTCACACATTTCATCGTTTAACGCCGAAATAATTTATTGATAAAGCATCTTTTTACATGGCACAAGTTAAATTGAAATTATTTGAAAAATATTAAAAATAACATGGTTTCTGGTCTATTCTTTGATATAGAGCTTGCCAGTTGAGCATTTATTACTTCGATAATGCTACTTTCTATGGAGAACACAAGAAAAAGGTACTTGAAACATACTCCGGACCCAAAAGAACTTTTAATCTAAAATGGATTTTATTCAGATATTTCGAAAAAAAGCAGCACTCAATATGAGGTTTCGGTGCAGAAGACAGACTGACAGATGTGTGAGTCAAACTTCTAACACCTCTTCCCAGCGTTGGGGTCGGTCAAAAAGGGAGCATTTACAACAATAGGAGAACGCATCATGGATTCTACAGTGATTCTCTTGTGATCTAGAAAGTATTTTTTTTTTTTGGAAAAAATCTGTTATTGAGGCATTTATTAACGTAAAAAAACTTAAAAAGATATATAACTTAAAAAAAAATATGTTCAATGCAGTTGGCAGTATTGAATTTTGGTGACTATCTCTTAAAAAGTCGTCTCTCGTAAAGTATTTTTTATCTCGTAAAGTATTTTTTATTTTTCAGCTTCACTCCTCATCCCGCACATGGCAGGGTAGGCAGAGGGAAGTTGGGAACGTAGTGTTAAGACACTCTGTTCCGTTCTCTACTTTCTGCCAAATTGTTACCAGAAATGAAATGAAACCTGGCCTACAAGTATTTTGTTCAACAAAATTTCTATAGTAAAAATTATTATGTAGCTTAGCAGACGAAGCCACGAAGGGGTGGCTGGTTATATCTAATAGAAAAGATACTGATTCATCTGCTCGTGACACAGCCTCCTAATCGATCTTGTAAACTTGACCCATATATGTGACCTTCATACATCTTACCTGATTCAACGCCTACTTATTGCTACCTTTTTGTTCAGTCTTTTGTATAAGTTATATATACTTATACTCAGGTTCACGCTGTATCCCGCACATGGCGGGGTAGGTAGAGGGTACTTGGGAACCTCGTGGAATTTCTTCCGAAATTGAGGCACTGAGTGTTTAGTGGCGGAACTCGACGCCAGTAGCGCTGTAAAGTCGAACTGAATATTTTAACGTATTTTTTTTCTATTTAAATAAAACAAACGCACAGAGACAAATAATAAACAGACAAACAGATAACATAACTATTTTGAAACCTACAAAATAATAAAAGTTCCCTAATAAGGTTTTTTTTATATATCTTCTACGTACAGACAGTGAACAGTTACAGAAATATTTATTTTGTATATATTTTATATTAATATTTAATAAAAACCAAACATTTTCGAGTAATGATGCAGAAGAATCTGTTAATATCATTTTTTCTTGCTTTATGCTATATCTTGTACGCCAGTTTTTTCGTATAGGGCGTAACTCAACGCCGCGGCTTGTCTTTTAACTAGAACATGGTAATGAGAGTAATTCGTATCGGTGAACCGAAAACGAATTAACATCCGGCGTTATGTCACGTGATGTTAAATTACGACAACATCTATCACTCGATATTTATTTTGTATGAAATATAAAATTTTAATTCATTATATTAGCACAGATGTGCTTTTTTTTTCTCTATATTAAGTCATTATACCCCACACGGATTCGAACACGTGACGTGACGTGACGTGACGTGACGCAATAATAATAGTGCAACGTAGAATTTTCTAGTAGTATTATTTCTTTGGATTGATTCTTCACTGCTTGTATCTCATTATCGCGTGTTACTGCATACTGATAATGGGCGCTAAGGCTAACCTCAAAATGTAACGCCACGTGGTGTTATGTCAGCTGTCAGGGTTGCCATTTTGTGTGACGTTTTTGACAGATAATCTATTTTTTAATTTTGTAAAAAATATTGTATTAACGAATAAGGTTTTTGGTTTTTGTGATTGTTACATATTTTGAAATTAATTAAATTTTATCGGATTATTTTCGCGTATACTGAGTGTTTTATATTATTGGGATTTCCATTTTAAAATATTAAAATTTATTTCATTTAATGCAAAGATTTTTTTAGATAATCTATTTGTTTTTTATATTTATTTTTAATTTTTTATTTAAGTTTAGATGTTTTCGGCTTTGTTTATGTATTTTTTTTAATAATTTAATGACAGCATATGTTGTAATTTTCTTTTATTTATATAAACTTATTTTATTTTTATGATATATATATTTTAACGTTTTGTATTAGAAATGGATTATTAATTTTATCAACAAATAGAATCAACTAAGATAAACATAAGCACTCACTCGTATTGCAGATTTTTAATGTTATTGACATTTTTAAAGTTACAATTACTTTTGTATAATATCTAGTGTACCTCAAGAGAAAGAACATAGTGATAAGGAATTCCGCTCTTTACTTTTCTCCCCAGATTTCGAGGTATTGCATATTGTGTCTTGGAACTCAACGCCGCGCTAAAGCGCGGCGTTGAGTCTTGCTCTGGTACCTAAGATAAATCTTAGGTACCAGAGCAAGAAAAATAATTAATTTTACAGTCGTGTATTGTGTCGTTGCGCCAATAGGTCACAGCACTATCTTTCTTTTATTACAATAATATATTATTTGCTTTGACATTTTCTTAATAGCGAAAATTATCAGACGGAAGGATTTGCTACAGATTAGCGTTATATAAAAACATTATAAATTACTACAGATAACATATATCTATGCCACGTGCTAGAAATTGATACTAATGTAAAAAAAAAGTTATCTAGACTCTACGAGATCGTAGAGCACGTAAATATGAACTTGTGACCGCCTTAGATAGTAAAATTAATTTTAGTTGGCTATACTAGCGCAGTAGCGTTTGTTAACGCAATTCTTGTAGGTGGTTTCTCTTCTCGGAGGTAGGATTACGTATGAATGATTTTCATATTGCTATTCTGGTAGACAAAACGTGAGCGTGACGCGGCGTTGAGTTCCGCCCCGCAAAGTTTCTTCTATCACTTGGAGCGGAGTGTTCTAACACTATACTCTCTGCTGCTTTCCTATCGGGCAAGCTGAAGGAATATAGCCGTAATGCTGGAAGGGCACTGCAAAGGTTATTGAATATTGTATTGACATATCTCTCTACATTCTTACTAGCAATACTAAAAAATGTAAGATGCGTATATACAAAAGAATCAAATTGTTAATACACATTTTTAACGTCTTCTTCAATATTTATTTTGGCAAAGTTTCAAGTAGCGTAATACTTTCTTGTTATAAGTATTTTTCTTAAATACCCACACAATCGAGCATGTGAATATAGTTTTTACTTAATATACTAAGAAAAAATATTATACAGTAGATAATATTTATTATTTGCCGATCAAAAGGGAATTAATTTATCAGGCATCTCGTATTTTTTCAGTGTACCCGCAAAATCTGATAATTTAGTATTTTTTAATTTCAGGATTTATTCCCAGCAGGGTATCCTATATAAATAGAAATTCATGTGACTATCTGAATGAAGAAGAACTTGAGGAGACGATTAGGGCACATCTAAGGTTCTAACTTAGCTTTGCCCTAATCGTCTTCTTCTTCAGATGGCAACAAGGGATCTATGGAAGATGTGTGACTAGAAATGAGGCAGAGAGTATGGAACATTTAAATATATATATATATATATATATATATATATATATATATATATATATATATATCTCAGCAGGGTATCCTATATAAATAGAAATTCATGTGACTATCTGAATGAAGAAGAACTTGAGGAGACGATTAGGGCATATCTAAGGTTCTAACTTAGCTTTGCCCTAATCGTCTTCATCTTCAGATGGCAACAAGGGATCTATGGAAGATGTGTGACTAGAAATGAGGCAGAGAGTATGGAACATTTAAATATATATATATATATATATATATATATATATATATATATATATATATATATATATATATATATATATATATATATATATTTAAATGTTCCGTTCTCTTTATACTTCTTTCGCCTTATGCTCTTTCATCGACATCCAGATACATGGTCTCCGGAGTTCTTTTTGCTATTACCTAACTTTCCTTAAGAGTTTTGCAGGAACTGTGTTCTCGAAGGTTACTCAAGTTCGGTCTCTGCCTCATTTCTAGTCACACATCTTCCATAGATCCCTTGTTGCCATCTGAAGACGAAGACGATTAGGGCAAAGCTAAGGTAGAGCCTTAGCTATGCCCTAATCGTCTTCACAAGTTCTTCTTCATTCTGATAGTCACATGAGTTTCTATTTATGAAAGTGCGCGCTTTTTTATTAATATCTCAATAGGTAATAAGTTACCCTCCACGAGGTCGCGTGTCGTCACCCAGCCGTTGACATTATGTGACGTAGCCTGGATGTGAGCCAGTCATAATTTGTGTTATATATTATAGATGTAATATTTTTTACTATTCACAACACTGATATGGAATGGTTATTAGTAAATAATTACTAAGAATATCTGCAGTTGTGGTGTCTTGGTCTTCTTGCTGGAAAGGATATGGATTGTTTTTTGCCTTTCGGGAATGATTTATCACCAGTACGGTATGTTTACGGTATATTACAAAGAATATTATTGAAAAGGTTAATTAAATGGAAAAAAAATACGTCTGGAGGGTTACCAGTTTCATAAAAACCCTAGGGCCTGAAGGAGATTACCAGTGGTGATAAGACCGCCCCTTATACCAAATATAGTGCTTGTGTTTAATTTTCTTAATGTGTTTCCTTCGTGTTGGTGTAATAAGGTAATACTTTTTTCAACTTCACCCTATATCCGGCACATAGCAGAGTAGGCACCTCTGTTCCTTACTTTCCCCTGAATTTGAGACATTGCGTAACATCGCGATTTGCCTTGTCAGTAGACCAAAACCAATAAAATATTAAATATTTCAATTCCTCGAATGGGGATCGAACCTATAACTTACCACGTGTATATTATAATAAACGTATTAAATAATAATAATAAAAACACTACGTTGACTCCGTTACTTGGAGAATATATTAAAATTATAATCGATCATGTATGAAAAAGATAATACCGATCCAAATGTTAATGTTCTCATTATTTCGCCGAATGTTGCACAGTGCCAAAATTTTGTTATTGTGACAATATTTTGTTATTTTTAAAAAGGCTTACTGGTTTCCTTTTCTTTGCTACGTCGTTAACAATCTTCCTTATTTTTCGGGGCTTGAAGCTTTCAAATTTGTCTTTTTATGCTCATCAAAAGACACTTGGGCACTTGGACTAAAAATAGTTCCTTGATCGTAGCCTGATGTCAGGCACATTTTATTATGAAAAGTTGGTCATCGATCATTTTTGGAGTATTAGTATACTCCAGATCTAAGTAAAAGCGGCGTTGAATTCCGCAGCTCTGTTAGCTAAAGGTCAGGTGGGTGGGTAACTGTCCTCACCGACCCCGGGAGAGGTTGTCTTTGACGAATCATTTATTATTGTTTGGTATTTCATCAGAGTTAATCAGCTGGGACTAGCATTGGACACGATCCAAGATATATTTAAACGATTATCACGCAATCTTTGTAGTATATTTTAGGTGTAGTTTTGTTTTTAGTGTGCGTAACTTTTAGGTTCCCAGAAATAGATTCGGGTGAACATTCTTGTGTTGTTTTAATTGGTGTTTGTGTTGGGTAGAGAGTTTTGTGTTTATAAGTTTTGGTTTCATTTTGTGTAATATAAGATCAGATATTCTATTGATCGATTCGATTGAGTGGAAAACGGAATGGAGTGTCTTAACTTTCGAAGGTTCCCAGGTTCCCTCTGGTACCGTTTGGCGATTTTTTTGCCTCTGCCTATCTTGACATATAACGCTAAAAAAGGTACATTTACTTACATTTCTTACATACATTTTTATTGTTATTTAAAACTTTTGTGTGTTACTTCAGCAGAATATACGTATGTACGTATCTTATTAAACGTGAATAGTATCGTTTGGGGTTTTTTTGGCCAAACATATCATAATTATATATATATATATATATATATATATATATATATATATATATATATATATATATATATATATATATATATATATATATATATATATATATATATATATATATATATAAATATATATATATATATATATATATATATATATATATATATATATATATATATATATACCTTGAGACAGACAATGTGATGTCTTACATCACATTGTCTGTCTCAAGGTTGCGCACTTCTACGTATAATGTAACGGTACCTATGTACATACGTACATCACACATTCAGTTATAGAGAGAAATAAACAAAAATATTTTGGTATTTAATTTTTAGACTTTCTAAATGAGTATTTTTCTTTAAAATCATTAAAAATAATTTAATATGTATTGACGGAGATTATTTATTACGAAAGCTCCCAATTGAGCGCCTGTCGTGGCGAAGCGGCACAAGCGTGTGCGTAAACGACAGGTTGTCGTTTCGATTCCCACTCGAGGAATGAGACATTTGATATCCTCAAATGATATTTAATATTTTCATTTCTGCGCTCTGGCAACATGGCAAAGCGCAGCGTCGAGTTCCGCCACTCAACACGCAATTACTCGAATTCGGAGGAAAGTGGGGAACACGGAACGGTGTGTCTCAACACTAGGTTCCCAAGTTCCCTCTGCCTACCCTGATATGTGCTAAGTAAGCTAAGTAAGTAAGTATGTTATATCAAACTTGTAACAAACATGTGTATAAGTATAAAAGGTACATTCCACTTCCACAAGGGTGTATAGCTCCGCGTACCATCCCCTACATAATGTCAAGGACACTGCAAAGGGTAGCAGCTGCATTGTATGCCGTATTAGGGTTCCCAGTGTAGGGGTTGTGTTTGAATGTGCATAACTTTTAATTTTGCACTAACTGAGGGCCCTCTAGTCAATTTGTAACTTTTGTTGGAGATATGTAATGTATTGATTGGTTGATATTGGGTTTTGTGAAGTTTATGATGTTTAAGGTGTTTTTTTTTTATGATTGAGGGGTTGTTTTTATTGTACGTGGCGTTCAGTTACGCAAGAATAGAGTAAAAGTTGGATAGCGGAGAGCTTTGGTTTTCTATTAGAAATAGGAAATAGAGATACTTTATTAGAAAACATATAAAAAGTTTAACGTAGCGAGATTTGAACCCCTATCTACCGATATATTTGATTGTTAAAAATATTTTATATAAGCTTTTTCTCTTGCTAAATGATAATCTTTGGGTAGCGAAATTTGACAAAAATCAGAATGATGCTGGGAACATAAATAAATTGTAACAAGCTTATTTCAGTTTACTTATTATGTTCACTGACAATTATTTTTCATATTTACGTTTTTTTGTTTATTTAGAAAACGTATACAGATTTGAACGTAGCGGGATTTGAACCCGCGCCTCTCGGAAATCGTCTAAGGTCCTCAAGCCAGAGGCCCCAGTTCAAATTCTATAACCTAAAAAAAAATATTTATTTTTAGTGTAAAAGAAAACATATTATAATATATTTTTACAATAATTAAAAATTGTTCATGAAATCGGTTGATTAAATTGAAAAAAAAAAAATGTATTTTCGGCTTCACGATAGGATAGGGAACTTGGTAAACTAGTGTTAATACACTCTGTTCCCATTAATACACTGCTAATCAGCCTGACGCTGTATCCCGCAAATGGCGGAGTAGGCAGAATGAACTTGGCAACCTAGTGTTAAGAGCACTCCGTTCTCCACTTCTCGCAAAAATTTGAGGCATTGCGTGTTGAGTGGCGGAACTCAACGCCGCGCTTTGCCTTATTACCAGAGCGAAGAAATGAAACATTAAATATTAAAATTGAAAATATTAAATATTTCATTTCCTCGACTGGGGATCGAACCCAGAACCTGTCGGTTACAGTCACACGCTTGTGCCGCTGCGCCACGACAGGCCTCAATTAATACCATTCTGTTCTCCAATTAAATAAAGATATTACAATAATTCTTTTAAGTTATGAAAACGTCTGTCTATTGAAGTTTTTATTAGATGAAGTCAGAGCTATCAAGGTTGTCAAATTATATTTGTTGTTTTTTTGTGCTATATTATATAAATACAAGTATGTATAGATATTTTAGGATCTTGTTAATGAGAATGGTCTATCACTTAGCTACTCAACACGCAAGTGTTTAAGTTGGGTGGAAAAATGGGGAAGCGAACAGTAAGTTCCCAGGTTCCCTCTGCTTACACCGCCATGTGCGGGATTCAGCTTGAGGTTGAGTGTATTAACGTTTTAAAATTAGTGAAATATGTACCTACTACTTTTTTTATAGGGAAAAACTTGAAGGATAAAGATTTCTTCGCGTTCACGCTGTATCCCGCATGTAACAGAAACGGCATAGAGAATCTAAACACGCTTCGTCCAATTGAAAAATGAAGCGTTTTGATATATATAGGATACCTTTCCCTCTGCCTAACCTGCTACTTGCGGGCTACAGCGTGAAGCTAACAAAAAAATGTACTACTTACCAACATAAGATTTAAAACTGCGACTGTCTTTTACGATATTTAATAAAATATTTGTTAATGCTGTTAGTTTTTTTTCGGAGAATGGGGAACTATACGGAGTGCCTTAACACTACATTCGTAAGTTTCTCCGCCCTACCCTGTCATGTACGTGGTGGATATAGCGTGAAAATAAATTCGATAACTTAATATTTTCGTTGCGAAATTTAACGCCGAGCTCAGTTTAACAAATTATAGACTATTGTTTTATTATATATAATTCGGCCTATAAAATGAGTAGGCGCCAGTTGTGTAAACAGTCAAGTTATGTACGTACTTTGTACATACATTTTTATATGTATCTTGGTTTCGTTGTCAAGGTTAACTTATATTACTATAGACTTTACGCTGTAAAATCGTTATATTAAACTGTTTATTGATGATTTTAACGTTAAATTACGTATGTCGAGAAGGGTTGCAGTTCGAATCCGTATTTTAAAGCTGAATTTGTTTGATGTGTGACCTAATCTCAGGAACTGTTGGCTCAAATTGGTAAATTTTGGCTGCTTTAGGTTAGGTCAGTAACCGGAAAAAATTTTTGGGAAGTCATTGGATAGTGAGGGACGCAAGTGTCTTAACATTAGGTTATACCAGGTTTCCCTCTGCCTACCTTTATAAAAAAATGATTTAGTTTATAATTACAGATTTACAACATGACGATTCAAATTTTAAATACTAGATAGAACTAGAAATTACTGAAGTACATTATATGTAAGTGTTCTTAAGAACTTGATGACACATTCGTCGAGGTTCCATTACGTTGAATCTTCAAAAAAGATTATGGATGACTATCCAAACACCAAACTAATGGAATTTTCTTATGTCACATTTGTATCCCACATATGGTAGAGAACCTTAAAAAAATTGAGACTTTAACTTTTCTATTAGATGGACGGCGTTGAGTTACGCCACTTAGCACGTAACGTTTTTCTACCATATATGGGATACAATGTGAAACAAGAAAAAAGCCATTAGTTTATCATATTCCAACTGTACCATGAAAGCGTTAATTAAATTCGTGTCGTTTTGCTAATATTAGAATATGACAGCATATATTTATATGACTTGACTGACAGTAAATAAGGCGGGTGTGAGTTTAGTTCCAATTCGGAGGAATCAATGATTTTTCTCTTTCTTCCACTGAGAAGACGACAAAGCGTAGAGGTGAGCGACTGTATTGATTTTTTTTTCCAGTTTATATAGGTTTTTTCTACACACTTTACTGTAAGTGCTTGAATCTGGGATTTCGTCTCAGAATACAATATGTCTTAAAGTATCCGAAAAATAGAGAACGGAGTGTCTTAACACTAGGTACATCCATATCTCTCTTATCCAATTAGACAGAACTTACCATCATTGGTACCAGATTCAGTTTCAACTGTCAGGGTAAGCAGAGAGAACTTGGGAACCTAGTGTTAAGACACTCCGTTCCGTTCTCCACTTTCCCCCGAATTTAAGGCATTGCGTGTTGAATGGCTCAACGCCGCGCTTTGCCCTACCAGAGCGAAAAAAATTGGAGACAAGAAATAATCGGTACCAAGTTGGTTTAAACCGCCAAGGTCGTATAAAACGTCACCAACTGTCACAACAAACGGATGAACATATCCATTTGTCACGCTATTGTACACAATACAGTAGATTTATAAGTGAAGCGTCGTTTGTGTATGCATTGCGTTCAAGAATATGTAGTGCACAGGTTTAGTTCAGATTATTTAGCAAAAATGTAGACCTCCGAATATCTACAGTAAAGAAATGTGAATGGAGAGTGAGGTAGGGGGACACTTCGGTTGACCTTCGAAAAACACAGTGTCGACAATACTGGAGGAAGGTCATGTTAAAACTACAAGGAACTCCCGGAGGACATGTATGTAGATGTTGAGGACAGTGGACCAGGCGCAGTGGAAGAGGTGCTGAGGCCGTAGCGTTTTGAGCTCTTTAAATGTAGCTTCTGGACGTTTTTTACCACGTAGTAGGTTAGGCAGGGTGAACCTTGTGTTAAGACACTTTGTCTCTGTCACCCTGTCTCCACGCTCTGCTGGCAGCTCTCCTCTTTTTCCAAACCTTATATTTTCAGTGATGGAACTTAACGTCTCATTTAAAGATATAAATATAAACAGAACCGTTACATAAATAATTATATATATTAACCTTGTATATTCATAAATTGTAATACTATACGTTTGTCTGCCAACATTTACGAATGAAAAGCAAATTCCAATTTTCTCAGACTCGTATTTCAGTTCAGTCAATTTTAAGTATCCATAAAGTGTCTTCGTGAAGGCTTCGCTGCGTAGAATAAGATGGGTAAAGAAAACTTTGTTATAAATTTACTTTTAGTTTCACGCTGTATCCCACACATAGCAGGGTAGCAAGCGGGAACTTGGGAACCTAGTGTTAGGACACTTCCTTCCGAACACCGCTTTCCTACTAACGCTACCTCATTTCGAATGTTGCGTTTTCATTGGCAGAACTGCCAATACCGCACCTAAATACCTTCTTACCATTCGAAGAATTGAAACTATTAAATTAATAATTCCTCGAGAAGGATGATCACCATTTTGGATTCGACATCCCACAACCTTTACAGTCACACTCATGTGCTCCTGCGCCACGACAGGCCTCTAGCCTTCTGCAGCCTTTTGAAGTTTAAAATAAACAAATAAGGTGACAGACGCAGTGCTGGCCAGACGCCAGTGCCGCAGAGTGCCGAAAAAAGTTATCGAACGAAGCGTCGATAGTCGGTCGGTGCTCTCATTGTGCCCGGTTCAAATTGTTTTAACGTTTAGATTTACCTGATGTATGAATTTCTTTGGAAGTTTTGTATTTGATTTTTTTTTTCTGGAATTTGTGATTTATTTCGAATTACTTGCTCAAACGAGAATGTGTGATGCTTTTTAGTCATTTCTGATTTACAATTCTCCCTTCTTATACAATCTTTCTTTGACTTTGCATAAGCGATGATTCAATTTAAATTCTAGTCGAGATTTGATCGACCAAGAACGCCAAACCGCCTAAATATCTGGATTCTAATTACATACACTGCAGATAATTTTATCTTATTTTGTAGATTTACTAAAAGTTTTGTGAAACCTGTCACGTTAACTCTAATTAAACGTGCGAAACACTTGTATTTTACATTTATTTAAAATGTATAAAGCATGTGGTGGCAAAAAAATTAAGGTAGATAGAAGTGTTGTAAACTTAAATAAGAACAAAATTTCCAACTCACCTAATCATATTTGAGTCTACAATCGTTTGCAACGCCGTTTTCCTAGACTTAAATATGATCAGTTAGACTTTAAAATATAACATATTAAGTATTTTCCTAGGATAGAATGTTACGTACATTTACCCCAAATTTACCTCGTTAGCCGTTTCTTTCAGTTTTTACATCAGTTAAATTTTAGCATATATTGTGTACGTAATTAATTAAACTTACTTCCTTTATTGAAAAACTTATAAAATTACTGCTGATACCATATATATATCGTCATATATTAAGTAATAAAACTGTAATTTAAAAGATATTAGATATCTTTAGTCTAGTTATTCAACTGATAACAGTGACAAATGATTTCTTGCAAATTATTTCTGACGCCACCTTGACTTGATGGCAAAGAGTCTTGAACATCTTGTTGTCACTAAGGCTTCTATCTTGAAGGAAATACGATGGTTGCTAGTTCGATCCCCAATCAGGGGAACAATAATATTTTTATGTTCACGCAGTTATAGTTAAAGCATGAAGCTATTTTTACTTGTCGTTTGGAAAATTGAACAGAAATTTGGTGACGAAAAGTCTTAAGTTTGAAGAAAGGCTGATTGAATGATTCGTGTACACGAATTCAATTTAATTTCCTTTCATTTTTATTAATATAACTAATATTTCTACAAATAATTTAAGTTATCGTTTTCTCATAAAAAATGATTATTTTTATAATCAAAGTGTCTACTGATTGTGGGACCTTGGTTGTTATCTATTATCGTTGTCATCGATCAACGTTGGCGCTACGCTCTACGGCTTTACTTCGGTCTTGTTTTTGCTTCCGATTTTCATATGTATTTTCTTAAAGAGTCCCTTTTTTTTTCTTTTTTTTTCGGAGCTTTACGTTGTATCCCGGAAAGGGACTTGGGAACCAAGTACTTTTAGTAATTAATATATTTGGACAGGCTATTGTATTATATTTAGAGATTTGTTTGGTCCTAACTATAACTAGAATATGTTCAGGTGAAAGAGTGAATTCTGTTACGCAACAATTTGTTCTTCTGTCAGACAAAAGTGTGGGTATATATGTTCTCTCTGCCTCCTTGATGGAAGTGAGAGGAAGATCTCTCTCAAGAACGTAAGAATAGATTCTCCACTTTATTTTTCACAATCCTTAATGTTCTTAAGTGATAGTCCATTTGGTCATGTCTTGTAAGTTGGACGTCCAGGGGGTTCTAACACCAAGGACATTCAAAGCATCAACTTTTCTTTCCAATAAAAAATCTTAAACTGGCGCGCTACACGGCCGTACCCATCTCTCGATAAGAATTAAGTATATAATTGGCCAAAACAAGTGATAATATCGCTGATCCATTACTTACGATCGTCTAGAATGTATTAAAATATGATTTATTAAAGAAAATATATAACTTAGCGCGTATACATAAATCGAAAGTAGCACAGAACGTCAACTTGACAAGTCTTAAGTCTGAATTACTCAACCGTCTGCGTCTGACATTTTTGCGGGGACCTGCAACTCGGCTTTCCGATTGCCGCTCTTATTGCAATGGTGTAAGTGCTTTTGTAATGATGAAGGAAACTGAGATAAATTGATACATTGGTTGGTAATAAGGTGTGGTGTATGTTGTGAGCGATCGTGTGGATTTTATTTTTTAATCGAGCGATTACTTGAACATTTAATAATATTTATTTTATTGTAACTGGGTAAAAAATTATATTTAGAAATGTTGAGATTATTGAGATTGAGATTTCGGAATATATTCTGTTTGATGTCTAATGTTGTGTATAATTTTGTAGTAAGTTTAGTTTAAATGTTGATCAACTCAAATTTATGCGCGGGCATAGCCTAACATAGTTCTTGAACATTCATGATACAATTTTCTTAAAAGTTTTATGAAATGTATGTATCTCAGTGAAGAATCATAATTCATTGAGTTGAAACTACGTGTCTTCAAGTCTAATCATAGACAAATAAAAATTTTTGAAGCAATATCTAAGAAAGAAATGAAGAAAGGACAGAATGCAGTGTAAATGATAAGATATTAGAACAAGTGAGTGTGGTAATATATCTGGGAAGTATATCTAGCAGAGACGGAAGATACGAAATGGATGTGATGCGGCGTATTGCTGCCGGTAACAGAGTTAACGGTGCCTTGGCTGCATTGTTGAGACGTCAGCATACCTAATAAAGAGATACACAGAATGGTAGGTACTAGCGTGGATGTCACAGTGAGAATGAAGAAGAACGTGCTCAGAATGTTTGGGCACGTCGAGCGAATGAGTGAAAAGAGAATGGCAAAAAAGATTTATGAAGTGAGTGGACAGTATTGATGATACCGGATCTGGTCACGTAAAAAGTATGAGGACCTCCCGGAGGGCATGTATGAAGAGGTTGATGACAGTGGACGAAGCGAAAGAGGAATGCTGAGATCGTAGCGTTTGGCGCTCCGTTCTCTCTGCCTACTCCGCTAGGGATATAGTGTGAAGCTATGTATGTATATAAAGCTAAGAATCTCTGCTCAGTTAAACTTATCTAACTAATAGTTTGCACTAAAATACGAATATAAACATTCTTTCTCTTTAAACAATTAACGAATTAAGATTAGGCTATAAGTATATCAAGTTTGTAATTTTAGACTATTTAGAATGTTTCTTATCCACAAAGACCTATGGAGGAAAGTAAACGCGCTAATGGTCTATATAAATGCTAAGCAAAAGCGAACAGCTTGTCGCTTGTACCACGCGCAAATGTTTTTTGATACTGAACCGGATTGCGACAACTTGATACTGGAGCGGTTTCAAAAATCGTGAAAGTTGTTGCGAATTTTTTTGATATATTTTATATGAAAATTTTGTATTTTGCTATTACCTATATCCTTGGAATTGTATTGGTCTGCATTTTGTGTAGCAATATTTAATATTTGCAAATGATATGATAAGCATCGGGTCTATTGTGGGGCAGGGTCGCAGACAGGCGTGTGACTGTAAACGGGACAGGACAGGACAGGACAGGATATGACATCCCCACTCAAGGAAATGATGTATTAAATATTTTAATTACTTTGCTCTGGTAGCGTGGTAAAGCGCGGCGTTCAGTTCTGTCACTCAACACTCAATGCCTCCAGATTCTGTGGACTATTTCCACAGATCTGGAGGCATTGAGTGTTGAGTTGAGGGTAGTGTTTTTAAAAGAGTGTCTTAACACTGGGTTCCAAATAAAAGGAAGGGCAAGTAAATAGATCTGATGGACATGCTTGGAACATCATTTAATACATTGAAAATGCCGTTCTTTAATTAACTATATAAAATGAAGTCATTCCTTTGCCTTTCCTTTAGGGCCGTGTCAAACGTGCAAAGTTTTGAATGTGTTTATACAACGAATAAATATTTGAAAATATATAAAGTAATTGAGGCCTGTCATGGCGCAAGTGCACGAACGTGCGACTGTAAACGCGATACGATGTGGGTTCGATCCCCGCTCGAGGAAATTAAGTATTAAATATTTTTAATTCTTAGCTTCTGATAAAGAGGTATAGCGAGACGTTGAGTTCCAACATTCAACACGCAATGCCTCGAATTCTCCAAATTTATTCTTCATTTATATTTATATGTTTTTTGTATCCTGCACATAGCAGGGTAGGAATCTAGTGTTAAGACACTCCGTTTCATCAGAAACGGCAATAAAAACGGCATTTAAATGAGGCATTACGTGTTGATTGGCGGAACTCAACGCCGCGCTTTTGCCTTGTTACCAGAGCGAAATATTTGAAATTTCATTTTCTCGAATGGAGTTTAAACGCCCACAACCCTGTTGACAGTAAATGTGTATAACTATTAGCACTGACACCTTTATACGTAAACGTAAAATGTTATTCACCTATGTAATTGGAATTACACGTGAGTGACACACTACCGATGTAGTTAAAACGCAGTTAAAGGAAAATTTTGTCAGGGTTTTTTTCTATAAATATTATACGATAACTATTAGTCGACTGCAGGACAAAAGCTCCAAAAACGAAATAAGTGGACTTATTTATAACTTAAATGTTAGTTTTCACTATTTTTTAAAGTGTTATTCCATACTTAGGAAAGACAAATACAAAATTTAAAATCGTATTAAAATTTGAACTCGCGCCTCATGGAAACCGTCCAAGCTCTCTGACCAACTAAGCCATATGTTCTCAACAAGCTACGACGAAATACTTATACGCTTATGACAACTTATTTATGTTGTTCAAATCCTGCGTCATACAAATTTTTCTAAGCTTTTAAATTTAGTATTGAAATGTTCATTTTTATTGTTTTTTTTTACCATCTACGCGTAAAGATAAGGTAGTTGGAGAGTATTATATATCTTGAATTGAATGTGTCTGTCTGTTTGTGTCACTGTAGCTCCTAAATGACTGAACCGATTTGGGTGTGGTTTTTTTACCTTGTTCATGGCGGTGGTTCTTACGAATATCTATGTTCTATGAAAATTGGATTAGCAGTTTAAGATCTACGAGCACTTTGCTAAGAGGTAGTGATGTTTTGTCATCAGGGGGTCGGGGGTTCTTAAAGTTCTCAAATTTTTTTTAGGTAAATCTAATCTAATATTAAAAATTACATAGTTACTGTGCTTATGATAGATATTATGTTGATTTTTGTGCAGGCATTGATAATCATTCAGCTTCACTTTGTATCCCGTATATGGCAGGTTAGGCACAGGGAACTTGGGAACCTTGTGTTAAGACACTCCGTTACGTTCTCCACTTTAAAAAAATAAATTTTCATTACCTCGTGTGAGAATCCTATCCACAATCTGTCTCGCTTGCTTATATTTTTAGATAATAACGAATATAAATTAAATCCTTCAAATGTTTTAAGTATAATTTTTCTTAAATATGTTTGTTTTTGCCTGCAGGTGCGAGGTGGCAGCGCCGGCGTTCCGCCTCCCGCGCCGCCTGCCTTAGAGGAGAAACGGTCCCCGTTGCAGCCTCAACAGCAGGGCAGAGCTCAACTGCCACCAGGTAAAATATATACAAACGCGACCCGCTTAAAGTGTCCCCTGACTTTGAGGCATTGCATGTTGATTGGCGGAACTCAACGCCGCACTTTGCCTTGTTACCAGTGCGAAGATGTGAAACTATTAAATAATATTTCCTCAAGTGGGGATCAAACTTACAATCTGTAGCGTGTCACACGCCACGATAAATATTGTTGTACGTATTTTTGTTTATTTTTATATGCATCTTCAACAGAACCCGTTCCGGTGCCACCGCCGCCCAAGCCAGCGGTCGTGAAGGCGCCCAAGAACGCGAAAATCAATCAAAAGGTTAGTTTTGACATGGACTTATATTTCCCATCCGAACCCCCTGGTGGTAAAAGTCTGCGATTATCCGCTCCCCGTTGTTAAGGGAATATTCCGTAAAGTCTACCGTAGACCACGTAATGTTCTTTTCGATAAAGCTGACCCCATTACAGTCGCGAATAAAAGCGCGCTTAGCGCGGGAGGGTGCTAAGTTAAACTTCCAAAATGGTATCCACAGCTCGAGCCGAGCGAAGCAAAGCCCCCCACTACAAACGAAGTTCGTAAGCCGAGGTTCGAGTCTCGCAGAAGGCGCCCTTGCGACTTCGTAGTATCTCTTTCAGTCACTCAATCTGGTGACAAGGCCAAGGTCAGAACTCTTCCTGCTTGGCCTCCCACAAAACCCGATGACGCTGTAGAGGCCGCAGGGCCAACAGCATAAGACCCATTCAAAAAAAAATTACTTATATCATTTCATTATCTATTAACTTCTTTTTTAAACCAAAAGTGTGTTGTAAATGGGTGGGTATTTAGTGAATGCTGATCAAATAAGTAGGCACATCACTACCTTTAGTGTGACCATGACTATTTATTTGTTTCTTTAATCTTATTATTGTTTTAAAAGAATATATTTTACTTTTGTTTTTTTTTTCCTTCTAAGAACCGGTTTTATTTTGTAGTTATTTAAATTTCACATGACTTCGCTGCTAACAATATTTATCTGTATCTATTTACATATATAAAAATAATTCGTGAAAATGTAAGTACGTCTGCATCAAATGCGATAATTCTTGTTTTGTTCTATTGGTTATTGTCAAGACAAAGTTTATGTAAAACTAAAACTATAAAAACGCTTTCTTATACTTACTTAGTAAGGTCGTAACCGCTGAACAATGCAGGCGAAGCCTCGGGCATTATTTAATTGAATTATATTTTACATTTGAGGCCTATCGTGGTGCAGCGCCGCACACGTGTGACTGTAAACGACTGGTTGTGGGTTCGATCCCCACTCGAGAAAATAAAATAATTAACATCTTGATATTAAATATTGAATGATTTCATTTCTTCGCTCAGAAAACAAAACAAAGCAAAGCGCAGCGTTAAGTCCCGCCACTCTACACTTAGGAGTGTCTTAACACTAGGTTCCCAAGTTCTCGCTGCCTACCCTGCCATGTGGTGGATACAGCGTGAAGCTGAGATGATATTTTATATATTTTATATTTTTTGCATATAACTGCCCCATATATACCTACTAGTAATATTAACTTTAAACACTAAAGCAACATGTAACATACACGATATTACAAGATATTGATTTTAGTACAACATTGAAATTTTATATAATTCTTAAATATCACAATTTTTCGACGAGCGCTTGAATTGTCATATCGGTATTTGCAAATTACTCGAAACAAAATTACTGTTGTGCAATAATAAAAAGTGTTCGATACCGGTTTTTTTTTTCCTTTTTTATCTTAATATTATTCAAATACATGTGGTATTCCACAATACAGTGGTATTCCACACTTAAGAAAGAAAAATGCTTAATTTAAAAACGAATAAAAAATTGAACCTAAGCCTCTTGAAAATCGTCCAAGAGGTGCAGGTTCAAATCTCACTAGGTAAAACTTTTATACGATTTAAAATTTAGCACATTAAAATTCTTAGTCAATTACTTCTTATACTTACTTCAGATATATACATGTACCGTTAGCAAAGAAAGTTGATACAGGGTGTGTAAGGCTTAGCAAAACAAAAAGTTCCGTCACTCAACGAAGTAATCCCTCAAATTCGGTGAAAAGTGGAGAATTAAACGAAGTGTCGCAACACTAAATTCCTAAAATCCCTCTGCCTATCCTGCCATGTGCGTGATACAGCGTGAAGCTGATTGAGAGAGTGTGAGTGAAAGAGTAAGTCATTATCTGGCAACGAAACTGTTACTGGTTATACTGATGTACAAAGTACAAAGGGATAAATATTTAATGATAATGAAAATATCGTTGCCCAACGTTTTATTTTATTTTTGTAATTGTGTTAGTTTCCGGTATTATGTCACACTGCAGGAAAGACAGCGGAAACACAGTGCTAGCACACTTCGTTCTCCATTTTCCCGCCAAATATTCCACAGATTGTATATCGAGTAAAGTAACTCACGCTTTACCATAGTAGAAATTATTTCTCTACCTACCCTACCACGTGCGGGATACAGCGTGAAGCCAAGAGAGAGAAGTTAACTTTCTCTGTGTGAGAATTAAACCCAAACCACTGTGTATACAGTTGGAGGCTGTTCCACTGTGCCAGGGCGGCCTCGAATATGTGTTTCTTTCTTTATTTTAAACCAAATCACCACTACATCGATGCCGATTGAATTTCATGTTCACAGACAGTTAATGCTGTAATACATTATGGTTAATGTATACAGGATATTATGCTTTACAGCTTTGTTGCGACGGCTTGTTTTGCTTTGAAGGTATTTGGTAGAGTAACCACGACGTACTTTTTTTTTAATTTAGTTGCTTGTGTATTAAACTAGATTTTCTTTTTTAGTTTTCTTTTTAAATTGATCCTCTCTCTCTCTCATTCTCTTACTCTTATCAAAAATACTTTTAAAATATTTCAAGTGGTAAAGTGATAAGAGAATAATTTAAATTGATTTTCTTTCTCTCTCTCTCATTCTCTCACTCTTACCATAAATACTTTTAAAACATTTTAAGTGGAAGAGTGATAAGAGAGGCATGAAGGAACCTCAGTTAACCTCTGAGAACGCACAAACAGTATCGGTGATGCTGGAAGATATGTATGTAGACTCCCCGGAAGTTGTGTGAGACATTTAACGAAATCAAAGAGGTGTGTAGATATCCTAGCGTTTTGTGTTTCTTTTTTTCTAAATAGCCCACTATAGTGAAAGCATAAAATTACTGATAAGTTGTTTTGTTTAGAAAATGAAAAAAAAAATATAAATATATAAATATTTATCAAAATAAGAATTGAACTTGCTCCCACGTGTATTATAACTGTCTTTCTTTACTTTTTAGTTCTCACTTGTGGCTATTGTGGTGATAAATTGAGTTTTTATTTCACTGTTTGATTTCTGAACGTAAAATGTGCGAATAATGTAAATAAAAAGTAATATTTTATTTGAATAAATAATATTTTTAGATTTAATTTTTTTGTGACTCTTTTAAAACAGTGAAATAACTTATTGATAATTATTGAGGCTTTTGTTGATTTGCCAAGAACGCCATGTTAATAATTATTGTTTTTCACTTTCTCGTTTTCAATGTCTTTATGTTAGTATCGAAAGTGCTCATTATGGTTTTTTTTTATATATCATATTACTCTTTACCACGCTTATAGCAAATTAGGAACCTGGGAACCTACTGACATGTCACTCCGTTTCTCACTTTCCTTCGAATTGTATGTTGATTGGCGTAACTCCACGCCGCGCTTTATCACGTTACCAAAGCGAGAAAATAAATATATTATATATTTAATTCCCTCTACTGGAAATAGAAAACCGTATCTACATATAATTATCTCATGACAACAACGCTGTATATTGTATAAATGCTGTTTTTGTTCGACGTCAGTGGTTTTTAAAGTAACGTTTTTCCTTATTCTGATATCTTATTAATGTTTTTTTATCGGCCTCAACGCAAATGTATATATTTTATTTATATTCTTAACCTTCTTTTTCTTTAAGCTTCCTTCTGTATCCTATAATTGGCAGGGTAGACAGAGGAAACTTAGGAACCTAGTTTTCGGATACTCTAAGAGGCAATACGTGTTGAACGGTGATACTTAACATTGTGCTTTGTGTTGTGTCCAGAGCAAATAAATGAAAACATTTAATATTTAATTTGAAAATATTAAATATGTCATTTTCTCGAGTGGGGATCGAACTTACAACCTGTCGCGTTAACAGTCACACGCTTGTACCGCTGCGCTACGATAGGCTTTTATATAATTCTCATTTTTTTTTTAAATTGAAATAAAGAATAACTTGCATACTTCAGCGTAAGCAAATGTGGTAGTTGTTTATACAGTTTACGTTGCCACAATGATTTATTATATCTATTAAATAGTTTCTTAAATCGAGAGGAAAGCCTTTTACAGTGACACTTAATTGGTTTATGTGAAACTCAAGGACTAGAACATTTAGGTCGCACTTAGGAAAATTTAATAATGCTCCTTGTTTACGACTACTGGCCGTGGCTTCAGGCCTATGGATGATTTCTGAAGCACTCCCGATGGCGTCGAATTTCATTTCACACTATCGTAACTGCGAAAGAAATAATAAGAAGAATATTTAATAATATGTCAAAATCATCGTCACCCTACAGAGTACCGCGCAACCGCGGCACTAGTGCTGTCCATAACGGAGCGTGTTTATCGATCAAATATATTAATGTCGTGGGGTGAAGTGACTAAATGCGTTAGGGATGTTGTTGCAGACGCTGTGACAATAGTCATCGTTGAATGTTGTAGGCGTGTTCAACTTCGTTTTTATTTTGTCTCTTGATTTTGGTTTTTATTTTAAACGTTGTTATTTTATATCTACTTTTTAAATTTATCAATTATATTTTTAATTTATTGATATATCAATTGTAAAATTTTTAATTTATTGATATAACGAGTATTTAAATAATGAAAACCAAGCGAACCCAGCAAAAAGTTATCACCAAATCCTGTTGAGGATTTAATACCGCTTGTACTCTGAATATATATTGTATATACCATATTTCTTTATATTATAAATCATAATATATGATAATAAATATATAAATAATTCAAATGGACTGTCAATATTTGTATTACAAAAAGACGACATCGTTAATAGAATTTCAATATTTGAATATTATTGTATATATATAAATTATGTGTTTTTTTTAAATATGTAACCTTTTTCATAAATTAATATTAAAGCGAGTTCTTTCTGTCTAAATATCAACTGTGACCACAGAAACAGGTATATTTACCTAATTAAAAAAAAAAAACAATGAAAGCAATTAATTCACCACGGCCGACGCACATCACTACGCCAGTTGGACGCTTGGCGGCGCGAACGTCGGTCGTGTTTCCCGCTCTTTTTGCATATTTTTCAAATTACAGATAAAATATATAAATATATTGTGTTAATTTCATCTCAGTGGTATAATTTGTGTTGAATTGCAATAGATGTGGTGATTTTGGATGCAGTTTTAATGGTTTTTATTAAGTTTTTCTTTTCTTTAGTTTTATAATAGGTATTTATGTATGGACGGTTCGCGTTTTGCATTGAATACGTCGCGCGCCGGTGTAATTGTAAATAGGCGAGCGTTGCGAATTGTAGGGGAATATTATTATATTATTTGTGTTTTAATTCAATCTTTATGAGATTATTTCAACGATTTCTAGAATATTTTAGCCTTTTGTTTTTTAATATGTGCTAATATAACAAGGCTGAATGTGCAATGGTTTTGTGCAGAGAATTAAGAAATTTAAGCAAAATTAAAAAAATAAAATAAAACAATGGCGCTTAAATACCTCACTGTCAAACGTAAGCAAATGCATTTGTATTGAATTAAAATATTATGATTCTAGAACAAATCTACGGAGCGCCTAGAAAGCTTCGCTCGTGACGTTGGTAATTTTATTAACTCCATAACTTATCTCTTTATTAAATAAATTTAAAAAGGAAGTTCAGTTTCCGGAAAAAATAACGGAAAGTAGAGAATGTAGTGTCTTATCACTAGGCTCTCTCTCTGCCTACTCTGTTTTATGCGGGACACAGTGTGGAGCAAAAAATTGTTTCTGTAACGACCTTGAAGTAATATGTAAATATAAATTCTCCATGGTATAGTTCGTAAATAAGGCAAAGACTAAAATGGTATCTGTATATCGATGATATAACTAATTTACATACTTAGAGCCTCATAAATTGTAAAATGAAATAAAATACATAAATAATCGGTAAATGTATGTTATATATTTAGAGATTTGAACTCCTAGCCTTGAATAAGTTTAGAAGAATGATTTGTCGTATGGGCCACTGTGCAAGCATGGTGTTTTGCCTATTTTAAAATTAATACAGATAAAGTGAGGATCGGAAAGGAGTGTCTTAACACTAGGTCCCCAAGTTCCCTCTGTCTATCTATCATCCATGTGCGGGATACAGCGTGAAGCTGAGCGAGATAATAGAAGTAATTTGCGGGATACATATATCGTGAAGATAGATAATAAAAATGTTATTATGTTCATAAATATTTGAATTATAATGGATATAAATGTCCATAAATTTTCAATACTTGTTTATTGATTTTTTTTAATGTTTGTTTTACATTTGAAGTAACGAGTTTACTTCAAAGAGCTATGAAGGTCACAGAATAAATTTAAAGTTATATGTTTTTTGTAATAAAAAAATAATAATAAGGTTCTAAGGCTGAATCAGTCTGAATGGTTACCGTGATTGTTGTGGATTAGGTTCCCATATTGGGGTACTTTTTAATTTTTTTTACTACGTGCTGTATCTTTGGTTGAGCCGAGGGAACCTTGTGTTATGACATTCCATTGAAAGTTCCCCATTTTCCCGATCAGTTCCCCACCATGGTTGTCGATTTGGTTAACCCGCTCGGAGAAGCTTCTTCGTTTGCTTGATCTGATAAGAAGATGTCACCAAGACGTACCTTTAGGTTCTCTAAGGCAAGCTGTAAATGGGATCAGGCCCGCCGCAAGCGGGCGTGCAAGGCGTGCACTGCACACGGGCGGCACGTCCATGGGGGCGGCAAACCCGTCACGTAATATTCAAAGTTTTTTTCATAATAAAGAGTTATCCCTCTTATAGTATAAGAAATGTCATGGGAAAAAAAGTGAGCCGTCAGCGTACGGCTCTAAAGTTTCAAGATAAATCAAGAAGTGAATCAGGCATTGACGGAATTGATTTGTTTAATATAATCGTTGCATTAAAATTGCATTTTACAGAAAATCTGAATAATGATCCAAAAAAAGGTTAACAGCTTGTTAACCTTTTTATTTTTAAAGAGGAGTGTTAACCCAGTAAGCTTTTTGTATGAGGTTAGTAATGTATTAGATCGCATCATCTATCTCGTCAGGTGTTTTAAGGAGATCGTTATATCAATGCTTTCCTCAATGAATTCTCAGACCCCTTCCCAATCCTTGAGTTTATTGAACAAGATATGAGGCCTTTCGTAGCAAATAATGGACGTCGTAATAGTAAGGACACGCGTGTGGTCTGTGCTACTGTCCAGACTTTCAACAAATTACATGAAAGTTCATCCTTCATATAATTTGTCGAATGTCCCATTATTATGAAGAAATACAGCATTTTTGGTGTTTTATTTGGATCTGTTATCCAGTAGGCTGGTTCTCCCGGTGATATACACTTGGGATTATTTCCGTCAAGGCGTAACTTTAATTGTCTGCCTTTAGTAGTTGTAAGCCTTGAGCCTCCAGTATGTGTTTTGCGTCCCACCACCAGCTACAAATCTTCCTCCCAGTGATGTAAAATTCTTCCTCAATTGGTAAAACTAAATTCATTAAATTTAGTTTTAACTATTGGCGAATAGTAGATTGCCGAAACGTTCAGTTGGTCACGGTTATCTTCCACTGCAACAGTGGTAACGTGGATGTGCTTTGGCCTATACTCCGGGAACACTTGATGTTCTATAGAATTTCTTATTACAATGGTAATATATCCTGTATGACCCGTTCCATCTGTATGATAAGTCACGTTGGTTAAAGTTTATAAAATTTTCTAAGCTATTCTTGTTCGAAGCAAAACCATTGATGTTCCTGGTCACCACTCTTAGGTAAGTCATTTTGATATTTTATCAACAATAGTGACTATGATTCTCATAAAAGTGCCCCTTGGTTATAAAGACCAAGTCGAATTCTTCCGACTGTTTGATTAGCAGTTCGTCTATTTTAATGTTTATACCAGTTGTAGTTGTTGAGTTATTTTTTATATTTCAATAAATCATAGTATAGCTGTACTTCCTGCAATTCTTTAAGATGTGGTTGTGTAACTAAGGGGATAGTTTTAGTTAGCACTTCACGTATTTTGCCGCTGAGTATTGGGATTCTTGCTATGTGACTTTTTAAGACCTCCTTGTAGACTTCACAGCCTTTATAGTTGACCGAATGTGCTCCTTGGCAGAGAACACATTATGCTGGTGTGTTACTTTCTTTCTTTGGGTAGTCTGTTGTTTTGTATCCCTGGCCCCATTTTACTACTACGTTATAGGGTCTCATGGAGTAGTTCTTGGAGTGGCCGTATTGTTGGCATCTTTGAAATTGCAGTATTTTTTTCTTTTTGTTTGGATTTTCATTTAACAGGCAGCATTTGGTGGTAGATATATTTAATATCTTTCATTTTTGTATTATTAGCTCTGGTTTCGATATTAACAAAAGAAGTTGAGATACTACTGGTTCCAATTGTGAGTTCATAATTTTACCAAAGTCTTTGTTTCCAGTCTTTTCGATTGCTTCAACGGTTGCACTATGTGGAGTTGTATAGTGTAGATTTTTTTAACGATCCTCTAGCAGCGTGGATCTTTTAAGTTAACAAAGTGTCTTTTAAGTACTTTATTTCGAACTAGTGTTATGACGTTTTTGTATAACGCTGTGTCCAAGTTATTCTTAATTGGTTTCTGTTGTGCATTATGTGTGGGTGGTCTGTAATAATTCTACAAGCTTATTAATATCTTCAATGTCGTATAATATAATGGGTTGTAGCTTACTAGGCCGTTTTTCTCTTGGCTTTTCCTCAGCATCTTTGGGATCAAGGGGCAACACGCTAAATCTAATACTTGTTGTGATTTTTATGGGGAAGGCGTGTTTCTACCTTTTTCGCTTCTATCTACAGAGACTCTTCGTCTGTCAGTCTGATTGTTCGGACTTCGGGAGGTTTATTCTGCAGCATTGTATTTATTGTCGGTAAATGAGGTAGGTTCCCCAGCGACGAGCTTCTCGTTCTTGTAAACCGGTTAAAGTGGAATACCAGTTGAACAAATCGTTTTGCAGTAGCAGTCTCTGGTACAGAAGTCTGGTTACTCACTTCTGCAGTCTTCAGTAACAACCACGATGCCCGGATACCTCATGGCGCCGGGGGTTGTCCGAATCACATGAGAATCCATTTTTCTTATTATCCATAATTTTATATGAAAGATGGGAGGATAGCAGTAAGTGTTTCCCGAACACCTGCCCTCGGTATTTTTTAGTAAATTTGGTCATTTATAGTCTCCTATGACCAGTTTGATGGGTCACTTAACCGCTGCCCGCCGGCTGCCAAAATGACAATACCAAATTTGTTGATGATAATAATATGGTTTTACATTTGAGTAAAAAAAAATATTTTTCAATTAAAATAAATGTTTTATATTTAGTTAAATGTTTTTTTCTCAGCATATAGTTATGTAGTTACGGGGCGGCACAATCGGTATTGCACGCGGGCGCTCTAACACCTAGCAGCGGCCCTGAATGGGATACAGTGTGACGCTGAAATAAACTAGTAATCCTAAGTACATACACTCTCCTACTCACTCAGCTTCACGCTGTATCCCGCACACGGCAGGGTAGGCAGAGGGAACTTGGGAACCTAGTGTTAAGACACTCCGTTCCACTTCCGTTAGTACATTCCGTTAAGTATATACGATTCCAAATTTTATAAATATGTGAGCTACCGCGTCGTTTATATTTTGGT
Source organism: Eueides isabella (assembly GCA_019049475.1). Lineage (NCBI taxonomy): Eukaryota > Metazoa > Arthropoda > Insecta > Lepidoptera > Nymphalidae > Eueides > Eueides isabella. Next base: position 5,406,693 of record CM032413.1, on the reverse strand, counting down.
GGGTACAGAAATAGGTAACACTTTTGTCATTGAGAACTTTTCGATGGTTATATTATGATTATAAACACGTAAGAATGTTGATTTAAAGATATATGCGTTTATTAGCGATCCATTCACGGCTTCGCCTGCTTGAATTATACTGTTGTATATACTAATCTTGTTCTAAAAACGTTATCACTTTTAAGACAATGGAATTGGAAACTGTAATTATATATTTTATTGAGGCCTGTCGTGAAGCGTGTGACTGTAACCGACAGGTTCTGGGTTCGATCCCCAGTCGAGCAAGTGAAATATATTATGTTTTCAATTTAAATATTTAATGTTTCATTTCTTCGCTCTGGTAACAAGGCAAAACGCGGCGTTGGGTTCCGTCACTCAACACGCAATGCCTCTAATTCGGCAGAAAGTGGGGAACGGAAGTGGAACGGAGTGTCTTAACAGTAGGTTCTCAAGTTCCCTCTGCCTACCCTGCCTTGTGCGGGATACAGCGTGAAGCTAGTAAAAAAAAAAATATATTTTATATTGACGTAACTTTTTATTTATTATGTTGTAATGATTTAAATAAAATGAAAATAAATAGTGAAAACTGCATCTAAATCTGGTTAACCGTTGCTCCATATAAGCGCGTACAAACGCACAGACAAACAGACAAGTCTAGACTCTAGACTGACAGAAATCACTATTTCCGTCCCCTGTTACATAAACGTCTCCTATAAGATGTTATTTAATATATCGTCTACGTACAGACAGTGATCAGTTACAGATTTATTATAAGTATAGATAATAAACAAATTTAACATATATAAACACTTCTTATTAGATCACGGTTACGGATTATTTCTTATCTCTCCGGATATCCGATAGTTACGTTTACGATTATAGATAGATAGACCTTCGTAACATCCCCTAGCCCTAAATTAACGATTTAATGTCAGTTTAACGCTAATTAACGTTTATGAGTTAGTTTAAAGCTATTTAAAATCGATTAATTGTGTGTTTTTTTTATCTGTTTTGGTTGTTCTTTTTTTAAATTGTAATTTGTTTTTAATTGGAATTCTAATGGGGGTAGATCGATAATAATGTATAATGTGGTTGGTGATTATCGGCTTGCGGTTAGTGAGAAATTGATATCGATATTAGATGCTGTCGTGGTGCAGCGTTAGGCTGTCAACGCATTGGTTGTAGGTTCTATTCTATCTTGGGGTCAGATTGTTTATCAAATTTCTCACCCTTAGTTGAAAGGTTAAATCGCGGCTTTTAATTCCGCAGATCAACACGGATTGTCTTAAAAAAAAGTGGGGATGTATTTTAGAGAGAGATATTGCGTGTTAATTTGCGTAGCTCAACGTCGTGTCTTGTCTAAGCGAGATATAATTGTAATTCATTCTGCTAAGTATAATTTCAACACAACCGAATCGTTTACAGTCTTTTACTATAATATAAAGCAAAAAATATATCTTTTATAAAGAAAATAGTTAAGTATACAGCTTTTTGGTGATAAAGCTAAGTTATTTTTTGAAGTATTGAAATTTAACGGCAAAAACCCATTTGCCGTAACTAACGGTACACACAATGGTCCATGGAGAGCTGCATAGTTATTTCTTTTTCGTTATTTTCTAGTTAACAATAGTTTTGTATTTATGTATAGTCAATATTTTTTTGCTACACTCTGTATCTTTGGCTGGGTGGAGGGAACCTTTGTTACGATATTCCATTCCAAGTTTCCCTTTTAGTTTCCTGTTTTTAGATATTGAATGTTATTTAATGAAATTCAACGCCTCAGTTTTGTACTAAAAGATTCAAACCGTTTGCATATTCAATATGGACTGAGCATAGTCCATATTGAATACGGAAAATATGAAAACCGGAGTGTTTGTACACTAGATCCTCTCTTTACTTACCCTGCTATATGCAGGATAAATCGTGAAAAGCAAACGAAAAGCGGTAGTTTGGTATTCTATTGCCACTCTAGAAAATTGAACATGTAATGTTTTCCAGTTAAATATTTAATTTTTGAATTATATATTCATTTATTCGTCCTGGTAACAAAGCGCGGCGTTGAGTTCGGCCACTCGTCACGCAATGCCTCAAATTCGGCGGAAAGTACTTAACATTATGTTCCCAAGCTCCCTCTGCCTGCCCTGTCATTTGTGGAATACAGCGTGAAGCTAAAAATATACTTTTAAAGTGATGTACCACACTTTAGTAATATACTTTTTTAGAAAACGAATAAAAATTCCATCCACGCGCTCTGACCAGCTGATCCATGCGTTGGTTGGTCACAATGCTTGGACACCGTTTCCAAAGGACAAGGGTTCGAATCTCGCTACCTTCTATGATTTTTTTTTAATTTTTATCTCCCGAACTGACACTGAAACGCAAATTGCATGCACAAAGTACATTCTAAATCGAACTGGCTACCTTTGACCTATTCGTATATGCGTTAATTACTTTTTATCTTGACCTTTTCCATTTAATTGCGGCCTTTCTGCTCGTAATATTATTTTAATTAATTAAGGCTACTTGGTTATTATGCAACAGTTTGGTAACATGAAGTGGCTGATTTTAATGTTGTTTATTGCGTAGTTACTCATTACCTAATATATATATCATTTATCGAAATTTTATAAGCTAAGTTAGTGGGGGGTTGTGGGTTCGATCTTGAATCCAGGAAATGTTCAGTTCTTTACTCTGCTGCTACTTTCTTTTTTTGATAATTTTATTACTTTTTAATATAATAATGAAAACTGCATTTTAATCTGATCAGCCATTTTTGAGATTAGCGCAGACAAACGCACAAACAAACAGATTTTTTTTAAAGTCACTTTTGTCCCCTATTGCATAAATATTACATAAATAAATAAAAAAAAATACCTCTTTCGCCTCGTCCACTGTCATCAACCTCTTCATACATGCCCTCCGGGAGGTCCTCATGCTTTTTACGTGACCTTCTTCCAGTATCATCGATACCGTGTTTTCGAAGGTCAACCGAGGTCTCCCCTCCCTCTCTTACCACTCACTTTTCCTTCATAAATCTTTCTTACCATTCTTTCTTCACTCATTCGCTCGACGTTCGACATAAGACGTTATTTAATATATCTTCCACGTACAGACAGTGATCGGTTACAGATTTATTATAAGTATTGATTCCATGTTATAATTACCTAATGTTCGTGTTAAGTAAATGCCACGAGGTTCGCAAACCAGTTTGATTCTCTCGAACAAAAAAAAAATATATACATATAATACATACGTGCATGCCATCTTGTATTGAAATGTCTGTTTCGGAACTCGTTTTGGGTGTTTGCATGAAGTGGTCTTTTTTTTATCTGTAATTAAAGTTTTCGTTTTTTTTTTTAAGCGTGATAATGAATCCCGCGTATTGTAGGGCATAAATAAAGGGAACCTAGTATTAAGACATTTTGATGCCTAACTTGAGATATTGTTTTATATTTTTTTTTTTTGGGTAACTCAACGCCGTGATTTCTCTAGTACTATTGTTTAGGTGTAGTGAGGGTGAAAGATGAAAAATCACGTTATTCTCGATTTGCACTTTATTTACGGTGTCCATGCATTTTATTAGATTCACAGTTCATTTTGTGTAGACAGGTAGACTAAGCAGACGTGTCATAAAATGTTTCATGACACTTTTATAAAATGTCAAGACATGTTCTGTCCAAATGTCTTTGAAAGGCGACACACATTCCGCTAAATTTGAGGCATCACATTGAGTAACGTAATTCAACGCAGCGCTTTGCCTTGATACCAAAGCGAAAAAAGTAAAATATTTTCATTTGAAAGTATTAAATAATCGACTTCTTCCAGTGGGCATCAAACCTACGACCTGTTGTTTACAGTCACTCGCTTGTGCCGCTGCGCCACGACTGGCCCCAAACGTACTATTGTTATAATTAAAAAAAACTTTTAAAAACTTGGTCGGTTTTTTTTAACATTCAAATACTTATATTATTATATATTATTCAAATGTATGTTAATAGACTAAATGTCCATAGCGGCTTAGAACACGTCGACTCGCGGATAATGGCAAGGATACGGAAAACAAAAGTATCATTTAAATAAATATTACGTATATATGTTAATAGGTTATATATAATATTGTCTACATTCTACAGACGCTACAGCTTTTGACTTTTTAAGTTTTATAATATAGAAGTAACGTAGCAGTAAAAAGAAAAATATAGCTTTTTTCTTGTGCCTATGGAAGTTTCGGGAAGTACTTCTCCTAATCTTCCAAGGAACCTACCTGCGTCAGTGTGTTATCTTTTTTTTTTTTTCAAAATATTAATGCTAGAAGATATTGGCTTTTCACGAGGATACTCTATCCCAAAGAAATTGCAAGCTTGCAGCCGTCGATCGGATTGAAATGTCTTGTCTGTTAGTCACTTAGTTATATATGTAAACAGTGAGGCGGAGGCCTGTCGTAGCGCAGCGGCACAAGTGTGACTGTAAACGACAGGTTGTAGGCTGGATTCCCACTGGAAAAATGAAACATTTAATATTACTTCGCTCTGGTAATGAGGCTTAAGTGCGGCGTTGAGTACCTCCACTCAACACGTAATGCCTCCAATTCAGCGGAAAGTGGAGAATGGTAGTTGGAACGGAGTGTTTTAACACTTAGTTTCCAAATTCCCTCTGTCTACCCAGCCATGTGCGGGATACAGCGTGAAGGTCAGTGAGGCGGATATTTCCCGTACAACCTCATCTATGTGAGTTGTATGTTACTCGTAGTAATTTATAATATTTATTTTTTATTGCTCTACAATGCATGTTTACAATCATTTGGTATATCTCTCTCTCAGCTTCACGCTGTTTCCCGCACTAGGCAGGGTAGGCAGAGGGAACGGTAGTGAAACCTAGTGTTATGACACTCCGTTCCACTTCCGTTCCCCACTTTCCGCCGAATTTGAGGCATTGCGTATTGAGTGGCGGAACTCAACGCCGCGCTTTGCCTTATTACCAGAGCGAAGAAATGAAACAGTAAATATTTGAATTGAAATATTAAATATTTCATTTCCTCGACTGGGGATCGAACCCAGAACCTGTCGGTTACAGTCACACTCTTGTGCCGCTGCGCCACGACAGGCCTCAAACCTCAGGGTATATTTTAACTTATAAAATATTTATGATATATTTAGTAGCATTTCTTATCTAAATTGAATTCTGGCACATTATTGTGATAGCATGCGTGCATTTTTCGTTTTAAAACGCTTAGAAATTGTAAAGGTTTTTGGAATACCAAATTTATGAAATGAAATTCCACATGTAGATAACAATTACTGCTGGTACGGTATGTCTTTGTCAATATACAAAAAAATATTTGTTGTAGCCTAGCATCAGTACTAAAATGGCAATAATTAAGAACTGTGTATGACTCAGGATGTACTGAAGGGTCCAATGGAGAACTTGAGGCCAGTCACGGTGGATTGCATTGAAACGGTTAATGTCATGTAATATGATCTTGATTTCTTTCACCAATAGTTTTTGATATCTGCGCGATCAATAAAACAAAATCCTCCTTTTTTATAATATTGGTAAAAGTACTCCCGACACCTATTCGATTATGTTATGGCGATGGCATTCGTCATATGTGTTACGTTTCAAAGGAAAACTTACCTTGGTAACATTCAATGCAGGTAAGTCATAATGTTGGATTCATATCCTTTATTTCAATAAAAATAAAAAAAAAGTCACGCTGTCACTTTAAATGTCTAAAAGAATTAATTAACAGTTTGTAAATTAAAAAGTTGTGGCTCCAGGCGAGGACCTTGAAGTACACCGCTTTATTATATCCATATTTAGTTTAAAGTGCGGCCGTATATTTTTAAATATGTTATCGTATGAATTTGTAATGTAACGCTATTTATTTTTTTTATTGACACTTGCTATTTTTATTACAAAAACAATGACTTAATACTAACAGTATTAAGTCAAAAGCAATACTGAGGTTAAATTTTTTTAATCACATTTTTTGTAGTATTTGGACTAATTGAACAAAATGAACTGCTATATTGAAAAGACTAGTGAATCTAACGCGGCTTCGTATGCTTTAAATTGTTGTTATACTGTAGCTAAATAATACAAAACGTTTCCATAAATTATAGCCCATTTGATAGTCTAATGTAGAAAGTACCTATAGTATAGTAGTCTTTTCGTGAAATTAGAATAAATATCCATTATTTATAATATATATATATATATATATATATATATATATATATATATATATATATATATATATATATATATATATATATATATATATATATATATATATATATATATATATATATATCCTGCCTTATAGCGGGTAGGGGGCGGGGTAGGGAGGGTGCAGTAAGATATCACGTGCACATATAAGTGAGTCATTAATAAGTAACCTCCCCACGAATCACCAAGGGGGGAGGGTGGGGGATAACAAATGCTACAAAAAAAACGTAACGTGATCGATGGACGGCCCCTTTAGGGTGTAGGGAACCTTAATATAAATTGTATTACTTGTACAATCCTCTCGCATAATTTTATTCTCAATAGTTACTTTCTTATGGAAATAAAGAATTATTACTATTAGAACGATATCGGACAAAATGCGACGTTGAGTTCTGCGCCACAACTTAAGAAATTTAGATATTTTTTCATAATGGCATTTAAATTTCTCAGTATTAACTATCTGTGGTAAGCTGTAAAGTGTTTGTCTGTACAGAAGGTCGTCTATATGCATATTACATGATTGTATCACGAGATAAAAGGGTTTTGTTCTCCTTTCAAGTTGACTTTCTGCTCTATATAATTTATATGTCTATCAATATATATGTAAATTTGTGTTCGCCTTTTGTCCGTTTATGTAATTGTGTTTGGTTTACTTGGCTTCTGTAAAACGTTTATGGGCGATGCATTTTATTATATATCTAAGTACTCGGCTTCACGCTGTATCCCGCTCATAGCAGGGTAGGCAGAGGGAACTTGGGAACCTAGTGTTAAGACACTCCGTTCCACTTCCGTTGCCCACTTTCCGCCGAAATTGAGACAATGAGTGTGGAGTGGCGGAACTCAACGCCGCGCTTTGGCTTGTTACATGTATCTGTTGGAAGATGAACTTTGTTTTGTTAACTGTATAAGAAATAAGCATTGTTCCGGCTTGAAATCGAATCTACAACCATCTCGCCTTCAGTCAAACGCTTTACCGCCATACACCATTATGACTCCACAATTGATAAATATTATATTTAAAGTAATTTATTTAATCAGACCAAGGAAACGAATATATTTTCATACGTACATGTAAATTCTTTTATTAATGTTGTTTACAATTGAGGCCTGTCGTGGCGCAGCGGCACAAGAGTGTGACTGTAACCGACAGGTTCTGGGTTCGATCCCCAGTCGAGGAAATGAAATATTTAATATTTTCAATTTGAATATTTAATGTTTCATTTCTTCGCTCTGGTAATAAGGCAAAGCGCGACGTTGAGTTCCGCCACTCAACACGCAATGCCTCAAATTCGGCGGAAAGTGGGGAACGGAAGTGGAACGGAGTGTCATAACACTAGGTTTCACTTTCGTTCCCTCTGCCTACCCTGCCTAGTGCGGGATACAGCGTGAAGCTGAGAGTGAGAGAGAGAGAATGTTGTTTACAGTTTTAAGTCTAATTGGGTCGTGATTGTATTTCAATGATGTATACAAAATAATCTTCTTTTTTTTCGTTATTTTAGAAATATATGCGTAACTATAGTTTTAATATTATTATAAATTTCATGTAATTAGGCATTTTTACGTTCAATTGCAATTTGAAATGTATATTTATAGAAATATGTAGGTTTTGGTAAAAGTGGGGAACGGAGTGTCTTAACACTAGGTTCCCAAGTTCCCTCTGCCTACCCTGCCATGTGCGGGATACAGCGTGAAGCTGAGTATGTAGATTTTGAGATCAAGTTTTACCCGAGAGGTGAATAAAAAATATTTAATACTTGTATTATCTGGTAACGAGACAAAAGGCGGCGTTTAGTCCCGCAACTCATAACTATACGGAATTCGGGAGGACAGTAGGGGATGGAGGTGTCTTAACCTCAGGTTCCCAGGTCCCCTCTGCCTACCTTGTTCGTGCGGGATAACGACGTAAAGCCAGACAAAATAAATTAAAAAAAACAATTAATTGAATATTTTAACGTACAAGTCAACATACAAGGAAGTCGCTATTGTTAACTTCCGGCAGCGGAAAGTGAAATTGTTGCTATAGTCTACCAAGTTGTACAAAAGAGTAATAAAGTAAAAGTAAAAAAAAACTAAAGTGAGGAACGGAAGTGGAACGGAGTGTCTTAACACTACGTTCCCAAGTTCCCTCTACCTACTCTGCCATATGCGGGATACAACGTGAAGCTGAGTGAGTAAACACCTGAAATATAGAACGGCAGAAAATACCATGGATTGTTTATATAACCAAACCCCGTCGTGGCGCAGAGGCTCATATGTGCGACTGAAAAAGCAAAAGGTTGTCGCTTCGATCCTCATTTGAGGATATAAAATATTTACTATATTTATTACTTTACTATTGTAACAAGGCAAAGTGTGGCACCACACTCATATGATGAAGGATCCAGGACCTGAGAAGTGGAACTCTTTAGAGGTTAGGTACTAGTAAATCAGTCGACTTTGCGCTCAGCTGGCAGCTCGCCGGTACTCCATGCCGCACTTTGGCTTGTCTTAATGGAAAGAAATAAAAAAATATTAAATATTTAATTTCTTCAAATGGGGATCGAACCCATAACTTATATCATTTACAGTCGCTCGCTCATATGACTGCGTCTCGACAGGCCTCAAGTTTCATAGTTAATTGTTGTTTCTAAAGGGAGATTATTTGCGACTCATTGCATAATATAAAAAATTAAAAAAAATACAAACACAAAAAAAAAGAAATACGAGAAACAAAATATACATATTAAAAATAACGTTAATATAAAAAAAAATACAATTTTAATTTTGCAATATCACATTATTGTATGAATAATGTGTTTGTGGCGCTGCTGGGAAGAATCTGACTGTTGTTGCGATTGTCATGGCTCATTTCGACATTGAAGATTATATATTCTTTATTTTGTTTAAGGTCTCTCGTGGCGAAGCTTGAGGCTTTTTATACTTATGATTTCATATCGTATTCTCTGGTAAATAACAGAAAAAGAAAAGAAAAAGTGGTAACATGCAATTCAAAAGTTCCCTCTGCCTACTCTGCTGCATGTACGATAAAAAATCATGCCATTCAAGATGATGCGAAGAACAATAATTGCGATGTTAAACACCGTAAATTTGTTTATTATTAAATATTAAAGACGCTCTCGCTAACTGTACAAAAGCACAAAATTTTGACGAGATGTTGGGAACAGAGTGTCTTAACACTATAGCTTATTCAATTGGGCTTTGGGCAAAATATAAACATACCAGTTTTTCCTTTTTTTTATATAATATCCCATGAACGCATATGTATTCTTCGGCCATTGCGTCCGATCCACTTTGTCTGAATTGAAGAAATTCTTTGATTGTATTTACTTTGGCGGAGAAAACTGCTATCGTTGCTTGGTTTGTTTAATAAAAATGTCGATGTGACAAAAAGAAAAGGCTATAAAGCCTAACAAAAATAAAACTAACAACGTAAGAATAATAAAATTAAATGAAAAGTCAGTTCTCTCGTGTCAGCAAGTAGATTTTCAATATGGCGTATATAACCCGGCCGATGAGAAAACGTTACACTTAAATATAGTATGTTCGCAGTAAACGTTGTATATATATTTTTCAGTATTATAACGAGTTGAAGGTTAAAAAATAATTTTCAATGTTTTTATATGTATATGTAGAAATAATCATTTAAGGCATTTATAATATTCGAATTCTATTAAATATTATTCGCGCTTAACGCTGTATCCCACATGTAACATGTCATGGGTATGCGGAGGGAACTTGGGAACCTAGTGTTAAGACACTCCGTTCTGTTCCGTAGCATTGCGGGTTGAGTGCTCAACTCAACACCTCGCTTCGCCTTGTTAGGTATCATTCTATAGTGCTATCAGCGTTAATTATTCCAGAATAATTATAAATCAATGTTGACTTGTAAAATAACCTTCATCTGGTTTGTGGCCTGTCGTGGCGCAGCGGCACAAGTATGTGACTTTAACGTCACAGGTTGTGGATTCGATCCCCACTCGAGGAAATGAAATATTTAATATTTCAAATTAAAATATTTAATGTTTTCATTTCTTCCCACAAAACGTGGCCACTAGTAGTGGACGTACGTGGCTAGTTTTGAGTTCCGCCACTCAAGAATAAACTTGATGTAGTATCTTATACAACTTACTAAATTGGGCAATTAATTAATAAGTTAATTTAATTTAATATTTATTTATTTTCAATATAAAGATACTGTTTTAAAAGTAAATAAAATAGCGCATACAAGCAGCCGAAGCCGCGGGCGGGTGTCTAGTAACCAGTTTATAGTTTACAATGCCTCAAGTTCTCAACGCATAGTATATAAACACAAAACAGTATGAATGAATGAACAAAGCTAATATAAATATCTATTGTACTGTTCCAGTCACGCGTGTGATGACCGAACGTTAGTACCTTAATAATATTCAGCTTCACGCTGAATCCCGCACGAGGCAGGATAGGCAGTGGGAACCCGGGAACCTAGTGTTAAGACACTCCGTTCCCCACTTTACGCCGAATTTGAGGTATTGCGTGTTGAGTGGTGGAACTCAACGCCGCACTTGATACCCGAGCGAAGAAATGAAAATATTAAATATTTAATTTGAAAATAATTAATATTTCATTTCCTCGAGTGGGGATCGAACCCACAACCTATCGTTTTACAGTCACAAGTTAGAGCCACTGCGCCACACGACAGCCCTGCTAATAAAAGCCTAATATATTAACAAGAGAACTAACAAGCAACAATTAGTATTAAAATTTCAGATAAATATAATATTAACACACTGGCCAAGTAATGTAAACGACGACCTTGGTGTAATCGCGAATGCGATATTTTAAACGGCAGATAACGTTGTTTAGAAATTATTTGATTATGCAATTTGTCGGTACGATTGCACGTCGTCTAGCGAGATAGCATGTAAATTCCTATACGATCGGTACTAGTGGCCCGACGGCGGCTTCGTCCGCTTGAATCACGCTAGCTTCACGCTGTGTCCCGCACGAGGCAGGGTAGGCAGAGGGAACCCGGGAACCTAGTGTCAAGAAACTCCGTTCCATTTCCGTTCCCCACTTTCCGCCGAATTTGACGCATTGCGTGTTGAGTGGCGGAACTCGACGCCGCGAATTGCCTTACTTACAATTTTATTTACCAATCTCAATTACTCTCATGTTCTTACAACATTATCAGATTTAATTCAATATCTATACATTGAAAACTAAAATTTCAACTAAATGAATAAAAACCTGTCGTGGCGCAGCGGCACAAGAGTGTGACTGTAACCGACAGGTTCTGGGTTCGATCCCCAGTCGAGGAAATTAAATATTTAATATTTTCAATTTAAATATTTAATGTTTCATTTCTTCGCTCTGGTAATAAGGCAAAGCGCGGCGTTGAGTTCCGCCACTCAACACGCAATGCCTCAAATTCGGCGGAAAGTGGGGAACGGAAGTGGAACGGAGTGTCATAACACTAGGTTTCACTTCCGTTCCCTCTGCCTACCCTGCCTAGTGCGGGATACAGCGTGAAGCTGAGAGAGAATGAATAAAAACTTTGTAGCAATTTTGTCGCACTTAATATATTAAATTGACGTAACTTATTTTCTTTTTTTTTACTGATTTAAATAAAATATACTATATGTTGAAGAAAGCTTGTCAGAATGTACAGTGAAAAAAACTGTAACTGCAACGCACAAACGTACAGACAAACAGAAAAATATTAAAAAAAAAATAACTATTTTCTCCTCTATTACATAAATAAACACCCCCTATAAGATGTTATTTAATATGTATATCTTCCATGAACAGACAGTGATCGGTTAAAGATATATTATATGTATAGATAGATTTACCTATGGTGTCCTCCTTCTAGTTAAAGGAAAATAGTTCTCGTATAAAATCTTTGTTATATTTTTTTTTTATTATTAGTGTAGCTTCACGCTGTATCCCGCATATAGCGGGCTAAGCAAAAGGAACCTGCGGGAAATAATGGAAATCTTGAATTGCGTGTTAAATAGTGGGACTCAACGCCGTCCATAGCTTTGTTACTAGAGCAAGAAAATTAAATTAAATATTTGATTTTATTGAGTGGGAGTCGAACTTACGACTGTCGCTTCTGCACCACTACGGCCTAACCATAATTCAGTTTTTAGTCATATTTGAAAAATATTTTTTATATCTCCATATATAAATGTAATTTCTTAATATTAAAAAGGATACCTAATTATTTAAATATCAAAGAATTACTGAAAAAGTAACAGTTTCTTCAATTATATCGTCGGAAGCCGATTTTATTTCAGTCTAATATTTCATATGAATAGGCCGATTAGAAGCCAAGTTCTGTACAATAATCGAATTTACTTGAGCAAAGTCACGGTCAATCGATAGTTAATATAGATAAGTAGCAAACACCTTATATGTATATATGTGTATTATATCTATACTATGTCTACGTACAGACGTCAAATGGAATATTTCGGAATTTTCCCGTTTTCGTAAGAAATTTCGAGGTCTCTCCAGTCTCCGTTAATTTTATGGAATAAGTATGAAAATTACGGTCGTTACTATACGTTTTCTTACTTCACCGAGCATTGAATCTGCGACCTTTAATGTTCAGCCGTTATTTACATATATATACATTTTTTTTTCAGCTTCACGCTGTTTCAGCTTTCGCCGTACGAGGCAGGGTAAGCAGAGGGAACCTGGGAACCTAGTGTTAAGACACTCCGTTCCACTTCCGTTCCCCACTTTCCGCCGAATTTGAGGCATTACGTGTTGAGTGGCGGAATTCAACGCCGCGCTTTTCCTTATTAAGAGCGAAGAAATGAAACATTGAATGTTTAAATTGAAAATATTAAATATTTCATTTCCTCGACTGGGGATCGAACCCAGAACTTGTCGGTTACAGCCACACGCTTGTGCCGCTGCGCCACGACAGGCCTCGATGGACTTATCCATACCTACACATATATACATATGTGTAGGTAAGGTTAAGTCCATTGTGACGCAGTGGTGCGAAGTCTGACTGTAAGCGCGGTGGTTGTGCGCTGTGTTCCCATGCGGGGGAGAGATTATACTTAAACTAACGGCCAATGTATAGCATAGGTACACACAAGCTTTTACATTTATAATATTAGTTAGATTATGTTTACTTTCCTGCTCCGATAAACAAACGCGGCGTTGAGTTCCGCAAATTAAAATATGTCTTATATTAGGCAGTGCTTGGGAAACTGGTTCTTAATACTAGGTTCACTTCATGTTGAATGTGCGGGATACAACGTGAATATAAATTATATAATATAATTTCTTTTTGTTACTGTATTCTTTTGACGTCTACAATACATTGCGTAAGCGTTCAAGGACGCTACAAAAAATGTTAGGTATTATGTTTACATAAAAATTACTATAGTGGCACAGTGGTGAGTGAGGTTGGTTGCGAGTTCGGTTCCCGTTTGAGAAAATTTTTGAGGGCATATTTAAGTGGATGTTTTTGTTTGTTTTTATGATTATGATTTGATGCAAAGTTGTTTTACTACAACTGTAAAATTATTTGACAATCTTACTTCTGACTAATGCTAAAAATATACAGCATCGCTGTACAGGATCTGAGTGTAATCGCAACGGTCGTGAATTCGCTTCTCAGTCGAGGGAGCAGAATCAGAATTTATTTCCTTTCCACGCTTTAGTAACTAACTACACATAAAACATTTATTTTTTACATTCAGTGTCTTTAAAATTCGGCGCTGTGTGAGGAACGGAGTGTTTTGACACAGGGTTCCCTGCGGGATGCAGCGTGGAGCTACTGAGTAAAGTAATAACTGTTTCTGTTAATTTATTCGTTTATTTTATTTTAATAAGACGCTAACAAACGGATGTGGTGGTGCAGTGGCACAAGTGTTTGACTGTAAACACGACGGATTGTGGGTTCGATGAAATATATATTAAATATTTTATTTTCTCTCATGAATGAAATATTTATTGTTTTTATTTCTTCGCGCTGGATACAAGGCAAAGCGCGGCGTCGTGTTCCGCCACTCAACATGCAATGCCTCAAATTCGACGGAAAGTGGGGAACGGAAGTGGAACGGATTGTCTTAACACTAGATTCACAAGATCCCTCTGCTTATCCTGCCATGTGCGTGATACAGAGTGATACAGCGTGAAGCTGAGAAATTATATTTTAAATTAACTTTTATATAGTTTTTAATGTTGAAAGCCAAATTATAAGTAAAACGGGTCATTATGTAACACCACGTGTTTCAATCTTTATAGGTTATGTGACGGTCGCGCTTGTCTCGTCACGTGGTGGCCATAAAAACTGTACTCTCCCCTACTACGCGTTTGGTTGTCTCGATTGTAGTGTTTTTTTTTTATTTACGAATAAACATTTGTTTAATTTTTGTTATTGCTATTTATTATGAGTTTGTTTTTGGTAGTTTAAATGTGTTTGTTTTGTTTTTTTTTCTTTCTATTAATTTTGAATTTGATATGATCGAATTTTATTGATGTTTTTTTTTTTTTTTAATTTCTTATACTTAAATGTTATAGAGATTAAAAAAAAATCTGTCAGTATTGCTATAATATTGTCGTTTAATACATTTATATGTGCAATGTTACTATTATAAATCATACGTATGATGAAGTCTTTCGTACTTTGAAGTGTTAAGGCACTCCGTTACCTATGCACAGCTTAATTTTCAAGGAATCAAGCTGAGTGGGAAAACTTGTTACCTACCTTTGTTATGTTACTAGAGCAAGTCAATCAAAATATTTCCACAATGAAAAGAGGACGTCACTCTAGTTTTACTGTACCGTGATATAAATGTGTATTAATATTAATATATATTTTATTATACACGTAGTAAAAGCACATAAATCAAATGAACAAATATAAACGAGACCTTGTCTAAATTAAATTGAAACCCGTTTATATCGATTTACTTTATCAGTATATTGTTGCCATGTTGAACATATTGTGTAGTTATTAACGATTATAAATAGCTCAGATAATATGCACATTAAAAACCCATATTATTTCTCATTATAATAACGGATCTCGATATTTCTTAATGACACGAGTGATTTATTGGGTAATTTACTTTGTTTTTAGCAAAAACGCGGTAATATGGGTTCTAATACTGCTATAGCGGGGAATATTATAAACAAAACAAATAAAATCTTAACATCAATGTATTGGAAGTTAATATTTTGAAGAAATGTGCAATAAATAGAGATAACTTGGAGTAACCTTTGCTAGATAAATAAACTAACCTTTCTTGCAATTGAGTGTTAAGGCAAATACTATCACGTGAGCGATAACAGTTGAGTACTATTCTATATTTATGATATGAGTTGTTTCTTTTTCATACATAAGAAATATACATATGTTTTTAATCCTTATTTATACGTGAAATGTTTTGCTAACCTTGTGTTTTTTTTTTTAGGTTTTTATATATTTTATCTATTTTCTTAATATAAATAACACATAGGTTGCTTACTCAAGTCTTAGACTTCAATTCTACCAACTTCAAACTCCTACAGCCTTTAACAATAAAAAAAACGTCCCGTTCTACTTTTTTTCTTAGCTTTATGATACAGACAGGCAGAAGAAACGTAGTGCAATGACACTTAATTTATTATTTACTGCCAAAATGTCGAGTTATTGCGTGTCATTACGTTTAATGAAAATATAAAATTTCTGGAATACAACAGAACCCACAACCTTTTCCTTAAATACAACCACAAGGCCATTGCGCCACAATTGCTTTGTCATATGTCATTAAAACCCGCTAGGATAATAATTAATAATAAAATTTTAAAAAAAAAATCCACATGCGACACTGTTATTTGAATGTGAAAGGTGGCATACAATATCGACATTCATTCGAGTGACCTTGGTAGCGCTAGAGCGGGTTCGGCGAAGCAACGTGGTCGCCACGCCGCCGCCTTTTAGGTTATGTTGCGTGTAATGGCCGACTGTTTCATTTTATTCAATCACTCAGCTGTATCACGCTGTATCCCGCACATGGCATGGTTGGCGGGGGGAACTTGGGAACCTAGTGTTACGACACTACGTTCCGTTACCTAGGCATTGCATGTTGAGTGGGAGAGTTTTATTTATATTGATTGAAATTGTGTCCTTGTAGAGCTTGCGTGTTCTCGGTGTTGAGTTACGCGTGTTGTTGCGGTGTTTATTGAATTCTAGTGGGAGGGAAAGTTGAGATATAATATTTTATGTTGTATGTTGCTTATAGTGTTGTGAGGGAAAGTGCGTGAATTTTTATTTAATTTGTTATTATTTTTTCAATGATGTACCTAGTACAGATAAACTGACTTTTCTGGTTTTCGCATATATTTTTTGGTATTTTTCATATATTCCAAAAATTTATGTGATATTTATTTAGTTTCTTGGTTAGTTACGTCTTTTGATACAGTATGTTGGTACTTAATACTTAGGTAATTAAGAAAAAGTATAAAAATGTAAACCCGCGCCTCTTGAAAACCGTTCACCTCCCGTCACGCACTTCTTAGATGGGTTCCAAGAGGCTCGGGTTTAAAGTTAGTCAGATTTTATTAGTGTTTATATATATGGCGCAGCGGCACAAGAGTGTGACTGTAACCGACAGGTTCTGGGTTCGATCCCCAGTCGAGGAAATGAAATATTTAATATTTTCAATTTAAATATTTAATGTTTCATTTCTTCGCTCGGGTAATAAGGCTAAGCGCGGCGTTGAGTTCCGCCACTCAACACGCAATGCCTCAAATTCGGCGGAAAGTGGGGAACAGAAGTGGAACGGAGTGTCTTAACACTAGGTTCCCGGGTTCCCTCCGCCTACCCTGCCTCGTGCGGGATACAGCGTGAAGCTGAGTGAATGAGTGAGTTTATATATCTTTGATGTATTATAGCGGGGTGGGCAGAGGGAACATAATGTTGAGACACGTCATTCACCACCAACTGTTAAATTTTCGAGACATAGAGTAAGGAATGGTGTCGATAGTGGAATGGAACGGCTTTCCAACGCTAAACGCTGTACGTGTACGCTTGAGAGACGGAACTCAACGCAGCGCTTTGCCTTTTGACCAGAGCTAAGAAATGATAACAGTAAATTGATTTGCACTATTTTATCTACTGATGTCAATTATTTTGTTGTTCTAATAACATTATCACTTTTAAGACAATATCTATACATTAAAAATTAAAATTTAAGGTAAATTAATATTTATTGTTTTCGATTGATTGATAATATAGTTTTGTTTTCTAACCGATTTAAATAAAAGAAACACGAAATGTTGAAGAAAGGTCGCCAAAATATAATAGTGAAAACTGCATACGAATCTGCTTAGCAGTTTGTGAGATTAACGCGTACAAACGCACAAAATTATTAAAAATCACTACTTTGCTTCCTACTACATAAATAAACGTCCCCTGTAAGATGTTATTTAATATATCTTCCACGTACAGACAGTGATCGGTTACGGATTTATTATAAGTATAAATAATGGAGAATTAGCTTTTTCGTACAATATGCATAACATACGTTTAAATTGATTATATATGAGAAATTACATTTTTCATTATATTCGATATGGTAAATAATCTTATTTATATATACCTATGTACTGCTTGTGCCCGCGACTTCGTCTGCGCGTGCTGTAACATATAATAGATTGAAAATTTGCTAAAATATGTGTTATTTCTTTTTTTTTTTTGGCCTGTCGCGGTGCAGCGGCACAAGCGTGTGACTGCAAACGACAGGTTGTGGGTTCGATCCCCACTCGAGGAAATTAAATTTTTAATATTTTCAATTTCAATTTATAGTGTTTGATTTCTTAGCTCTGGTAATAAGGCAAAGTGCGACGTTGATTTCCGCCACTAAATACGCAATGCCTCAAATTCGGCAGAAAGTGGGTAACGGAAGTGGGACGGAGTGTTTTAACACTAGGTTCCCAAGTTCCCTCCGCCTACCCTGCCATAAGCGGGAGACGGTTTTTAAGTTGAAAAGCATTGTTTATCGCTATATACTTATAAAGGTACTACCTGATAAATTGTATTTTCACACAAATATAATTTATTATATATAGATATCTATATTATTGTTTTAGCCAACCGTTGTGTGGAAACGGAACGGAGTGTCTCAACACTAGGTTCCCAAGATTCCTCTGTCTACCCTGCCATGTGCGTGCTACAGCGTGAAGCTGAAAAATTTGATATATTTTAAATATATTTGCCCATGTACGAACAGCGATTAGTTTATTTTTTTATATATCAATAGTATTATGTACGTAATATAAAATGGCCTTGGTACGAAAATTTCGTCACGTGTAAACGTTATCTGCACACTGCGCTGCCACGATTGCTTGAATAATATGTAATTTTCTATTATTACACCTTCTGTGATCGTTAGATTACCTACTACTTAAATACTTGGCTTTTGATAACTATTAGATTAGTTTATATATATATGACAATGTTGCGTTTTTGTATGCGCAAGCGCATAAGAATTGACAGGTTAGATTAGAGTGGGGAACGTATGTGGAACAGAGTGTCTTAACACTAGGTTCCCGGGTACCCTATGCCTACCCTGCCTCGTGCGGGATACAGCGTGAAGCTAAGATAGAAAGAAAGAAAGGTTAGGTTAGAGGGGTAATGTCAGACATTTCGTTTCCCTGTCGATTTTGTGAGACATTGCGTGTTGGTTGGCGGATGTCAACGCAACGTTTTGTCGGGTTAACTGTGATGTATGATGGATATGGGAAATGATTTTTTTTTTTATTAAGGTCATGATTTGATATCATTTACTTTACTGTAGCTATGCCTCGAGTGAATATTATGTAATTGTTATTTGAATAGGCGTGTGTTGTTAGGTGGTCCCTACCAAACTGGATATGATTTCACGCTGTATCAATTTGCGGGATACAGCGTGAAACGATCGCAGGATAGGCAGATGGAACCTGAGAAGGTAGTTTTAGACATTCATTTTCCAATAAGAGACTTTGTTCTTCACTCCGCCGAAACCTGGAGGCATTGCGTGTGGAGCTGCGTAACTCAGCTCCGCGCTTTGCCTCGTTACTATCCACAACTTGTCACGTTTACAGTCACACGCTTGTGCTTCTGCGGCGCGGCGGACTTCAGACCATCGTTCTTATTTTTTGTTACTAGTTGAATAAAACACGTAAAGTAGAAAATACCTTCATTTGTTATTTCTTATGTAAAATATTTAAGGCCTGTCGTGGCGCAGTAGCACAAGCGTGTGACCGTAACCTAAGGTTGTGGGTTCGTTCTCCTTTCGAGGAAATAAAATATTTAAGATTTTCAATTTAAATATTTAATGTTTTCATTTCTTCGCTCTGGCACAAGGCAAAACGTGGACGCAATGCATCAAATTCAGCGTGTCTTAACATTAGGTTCCCAAGTTCCCTCTGCCTACCCCGCCATGTGTGGGATACAGCGTGAAGCTGAGTATACAAAATATTATATATTATTATGTATAGAAATGAAAATTTTATTTCCACATCAACATTGTACACCGTCTCCAAAGTTATTTATGAATATATTAAAAGGCGACCTACAAGAAACTGGTAAATCGAAATGTGATTCAGCAGAGCACTTCCTAGTTTACTCAAATGCCACTCATTTACACGTTAATGTCGTCCACTTGTATGACAGGCTTGTGTTTTGTATTTATAATATGTTTTTTGTACATTTTATTGCTTAATTTATATTGTGCTTATGCTGTATAATGAGTCTGTAACTGATCTCTGTCTGTACGTGGAAGATATATTAAATAACGTCTTATAGGGGATGTTTATTTATGTAATAGGGCACAAAATAGTGATTTTTATAATATTTTAAAATATCAAAATATTATGAAATTAGCTGAAATGTTATTTTTCAATGTGTTAAAAGTGATAATGTTATTAGAACAAGAAAGTGATTGAAATTGGTGAGTACAATAGTGACATCCAAGCGGGCGAAGCCGCGGGCAGGTTCTAGCGGCGATACTTATGTATATACTTATGAATATTGGTGATGAGAACAGCCTTAGTTTGGGCACAGGCGTGAGGTTGTAAACGTTACAGCTTGTATCGATGCCGACTCAAGATTTGATTCGCATAAAATTTTTCTCGCTCTGGCATCGAGAAAAAAACACCACGTTAAGTACAGCTACTCAAAACTCATTGTTCCACGAGCGCTATAGAATTTCGACGTAGCTTGATGAGAACGTATCGCTTAGTTGGTCAGAACGCTTGGACGGTTTCTGTGAGGCTCGGGATCAAATCTTGCGACGTTCAAATTTTTGTACGGTATTAAAATTTTGTACACTTTATATTTATAGTAAAAAATAATATTAAATATTAATTTTAATATTTTTTAACTATCTATATTTCTATACTGATATTATAAAGATGTAGAGTTTGTTTGTTTGTTCGCTTGAACGCGCTAATATCAGGAACTACTGGTCCAATTTGAAAAATTCTTTCAGTGTTAGATCGAGGTTAAAATTTTGCAAAAATCATGTATAACGTAATTTTTCTCCCTTATAAGTTTTAAAAAAGACCGAAACAGCATATGTGTATCTTTTAAGGTTAGTTTTGTATGGTAACCAAATATGTTCTAAAATAATGCATTATTTGCGAAGGTGTTTTTTTATAAACAATTCTTATGCAAATTAATACGTTATTCATCACAAGTATTTAATTTTAAACAATATCGCCCTTCACGTCATTCGATTTAAATAAATACGGCTACTATCTATTCTACTATCTACTATCTATCTGAGGCCTGTCGTGGCGCAACGGCACAAGAGTGTGACTGTAACCGACAGGTTCTGGGTTCGATCCCCAGACGAGGAAATGAAATATTTAATATTTTCAATTTAAAATATTTAATGTTTCATTTCTTCGCTCTGTTAATACGGCAAAGCGCGGCGTTGAGTTCCGCCCCTCAACACGCAATGCCTCAAATTCGGCGGAAAGTGGGGAAAGGAAGTGGAACGGAGTGTCATAACACTAGGTTCCACTTCCGTTCCCTCTGCCTACCCTGCCTAGTGCGGGATACAGCGTGAAGCTGAGAATCTATTTTTCAAACCCCTAAGTGATAAGGGTTGAACAAACTTAACATGTTTCCATGCATTTTTTACATATTGGGTTGGCTAGTACT
The DNA here is from genome assembly GCA_019049475.1 of Eueides isabella. Classification (NCBI taxonomy): domain Eukaryota; kingdom Metazoa; phylum Arthropoda; class Insecta; order Lepidoptera; family Nymphalidae; genus Eueides; species Eueides isabella. The sequence continues at coordinate 5,385,326 of CM032413.1, read as the reverse complement.
TTATTTTTATTAGTACAATTGCAATCTGTATCCAATAATCACATCATACTTAACAAAAATTATACCTCAGTGTCCATATTCAGTGAATATCTTGTTGTAAATAAAATAGTGATACAAAATGTCTCAATAATTGACAATAAGTGTTGCCATACGCGATAATGACGGCCGGTGTTGCTACAAGGCGGAAGGCGAGAGCGAGAAAGAGTTGGGCGAGAGTCGGTCACGATGGACAGGTAATTGGAATAGAGAAAAGAGGAGAGTTGTATCATTAATAATGCATAATAAATGTTAATTTGTTTTTGGTAATTTTTAGATTATATTTCTATTAGAGGTGGTAGTGATGTTCTTTTCTTGTTGTCTGTGGTCACATATGTGTAAACTGGATGAATTGTTATAAAATTGTTTTTTTTTAATATGTTAATTTAAAATTGACATTTTAGTGATGTAAATATAATATGAGCCTGTCGTGGCGCAGCGGCACAAGAGTGTGACTGTAACCGACAGGTTCTGGGTTCGATCCCCAGTCGAAGAAATGAAATATTTAATATTTTCAATATAAGTATTTAATGTTTCATTTCTTCGCTCTGGTAATAAAGCAAAGCGCGGCGTTGAGTTCCGCCACTAAACACGCAATGCCTCAAATTCGGCGGAAAGTGGGGAACGGAAGTGGAACGGAGTGTCGTAACACTAGGTTTCAGTTTCGTTCCCTCTGCCTACCCTGCCTAGTGCGGGATACAGCGTGAAGCTGAAAAAAATATAATATTTTGGCCTAATGATATTAAAGACTATCGTGGCGCAGATGCAGAAGCATGTAACTGTAAAAGCGATAGGTAGCGAGTTTGATTACCACACGAGGAAATGAAATATTTTATATTTTTAATTTAAATATTTAATATTTTCATTTCTTCGCTATGCAAATAACAAAACAAACCGCGGCGTTGAGCTCCGCCTCTTAACACGCCTCCATTTCGGCGGAAAGTGGAGAACAGAACGGTGTGTTTAACTCCAGGTTCTCAAGTTCCCTCTGCCTACCTAGTCACGTGCGGGTTACAGCGTGAAGCTAAATATTCAAACCAAAAGGACACTGACATTTTGTTTTACAGTGATTAACGCCGTCTCGTTACATACTTTGGTACATCTACACTAATTCTGCCTGGAATTCGAACGTATAATCATAGTTTACGGTGGTTTCTAGGTTGCCTAAGATTATTGTAATACATTTTTTTAACTAAAACATCTAAATATTTCCTTCCTCTCTTGTCGCCAGGCCTCAGACTTCACGGACATAGGTGATGACTGGCCGACACTTGGCGCGGCGGTGGCCGGTGCCAGGTGTCACTCCACACCACCTCCACAAGAGGACTCGGCCCATCATAACGGGAACGCTGTAAGTTGTCTCCTTTAGGATTTCCAGCAGAGTAGCGAGACACTCCGTTGATAACGTATCTTCGTATTTTTTTAGACTTGTCGCGGCGTTGAGTACCGCTAACCAACGTGAGGGTGCTTAACGCCGCGTTTCGTTTTGTTGCAGAGCGCGAGGAATTTATTTAAAATAATCAATCCTAATCTCGCCACTCAACACAATGTCTCGAAAATTGATCGATACGTAGGCTAAGGAGTGTCTTTACACTAGGTTCCCTCTGACTTCCCTAGTACCGTGTTAATAGCAAAATATTAGAAAATCTACATACATATGTATATTACATGTTAAGCTAATTTTTATCATATTACAATTTAGAATTACCACGCGTCTATCAATCACCCGTACAACCCGTACTTGTCATCAGCTCATGGACGGAAACTGCCTATTATATATAATTATATTTCCACGTTATATTATATATTGTATAACGTTTCATAGATACCCAGTTCAATTCCGTTTTGATGATTGAGACCGGGTACTTTAAAAAAAAAAATAACGGTTAGGGCACTTCGCTTATTATGTTTTAGATATATTGCTTGTTGGGTGGCGGAGTTAAACGCTGCATAACAGCCTTCACTGTCTATTGAAAAATTATTATATGTATAAAAAATATTTACGATAGAATGTATTTTTTTTTTCACTTAACCATGAATAATTTCAGACATAAAAGTAAAATTAGTGTATTTTTTTTTTTGTAAAATTATATTCTTCTCGATTCTAGGATCAAGAGAGGAAACCCCTTGAAGAACAGCAGGTGAAAGTGGAGAAGATGGAGCCGATACAGAATCATCAGGCGCACTACGACAGACATGTGCCTCACGATAAAACGAAAGCTGCAGGTAATGTCTTTTTTTATTTTTTTTTTTTTATGGACAAGACACGGCAAACTAGCGTTACGGGTCACCTGATAGTAAGTGATCATCGCCGCCCACAGCCCCGCGTAACTCCAGAGGAGCTACAGGAGCGTTGCCGGTATATAATGTGAATGGGCACCGGGGCTCGGCATTACCCAATGCGAAACGCAGTGGCCAAAGCCACTACTTAACGCCGGTTTTAAATACCGGGGGTGGTAATGATCCGGTCGAGTCTGCCCATGCGTGTTGCCATTGCTGATAACGTGACTCTCCCACCGTCTGTTTACGATCTTTTCTGCTACCGGTCTGAAGTGCCCCCCACAGGAGATGATTGTAACCGATAGGTTGTGGGTTCAATCTCCACTTGAGGAAATGAATTGTTTTCATTTTTTCGCTCTGGTATCAAGGCAAAATGCGGCGTTGAGTTCCGCCACTCAACGCGCAGTCTCGGCGGAAAATAATAGGGAACAAAAGTGGGTACGGAGTGTTTTAACTCTAGGTTCCCAATTTCCCCCTGCCTACTCTGCCATGTGCGGGATACAGCGTGAAGCAGAAAGGATAAACTGATTATTAAAATAATAAATTTGTTAAAAATACAAGCCAAAAATTTTTTTAAATGTATGAACAAATCAAATTAGATTAATAAAATTTTATTTCAAATTGAGCATTAACACGGGCCACATTCGGAGGAAAGTGGAGAAAGAAACGGAGTGTCTTAGCTTTGCCTACCCTGCCATGTGCGGGATAAAGCGTGAAGCCGAGAAAGAGAAAATAATTAATAACTTTATATTTTATAGATTTATTTATTTTAAGAGTTGCGACGTAGCGTGATGAGAACGTATGGCTTAGTGGTCAGAGCGCTTGGACGGATTCCAAGAGGCACGGGTTCATATCCCGCTTCTTTCAAATTTTTATACATTATAAATAGTTATCCCGTAATTTAGGCCCCTTTTCTCAAATGATACAGAGATATAGGGTTACGCAATGCGGGCATATCAACTTACTTTACTGCTATATAATTATGTATTTTTTCAATAAAATACATTAATTTGTTGTAAAGTATACATATATATTTACGAGTATTCTTACTCTTGGGTTTTTTTAACAGAAATTTTAAGAGAATTGAAGGCGCAACCCGCAGTTTATAATGATGTGTTATCTCCTTTCAGCCGGCAAAGGCGGTAGTAAATCGGGCAAACACAAGTGGGTGCCCCTCGACATAGACGTCAAGGCGGCGAGACCGTCCAAACATGGCGGCCAACATGCCCCACGGCAAGATGGTGAGATCATTTAGATTAATTAGTGGTTTTATATTGTATTATATATTTAAGGAGACGTTAATAGGAAACGTGTCCTAATGGGAACCCACTTAGGTTCACAGGTTCCCTTTACGTACCCTGGGGGATACAGCGAGATAGAGCGTGAAACTAGGTACACCATTTTGTCTTGTTGCCAGAGCGAAAAAATTTAGATTTCATTAAAATGCAAAATTTTCATATATCCACAGTTTTTTTTTAAATAACAGTTATTACGTGAACGCGTAGATGTAATGTAGTATTTATAAAATACACCTTAAAGATGATAAAATTAGCTTCAATTGACATATATTTATAATGGAATGCGCGCTGCAGACACGGTGTCGCTCAACGGCGAGGACACGCGGCGCGGCGGGCGCGGGCGCGGCGCGCTGCGGGGGCGCGGGGCGCGGCGGGCCCCCGCGCGCGCCGCGCTGCACGCGCACGCGCACGCCTACCACGACGCGCACCACGACATGGGGCAGGTCAGTGCCTTGGACTCTTGTTGTATTTAATATCTGGGGCAGGTCGGTTACGATCTCACTTTGTTGCGTTTAATTAATTGTTAACATTTGATTTTCTTATAAAGAAATTATTAATTGTTAATACCTTATTATAATTACAATTACAATTTTTCTTGACTCTCAGTGTTAGTTAGGTTAGTTTCATACTAAAGATCTATGTCCTGTGCAGCCCAGTATGTAAGTACGTCCGTACTATATGGGGCAGTTTAGTTAGAGACTGTCTACCAATAAAGGTCGTTTTGGCCTTGTGAAAATATTATGTAACAAGATGGGGGCAGATTAGTTACAGATATTCATATAATATGGGGTAGGTTAGTTAGTTACACATTTTGAAACAAGTGGAAGTATTATACAGTTTTTTGTATTTATATGTATGTTCTTTTATAACTCCATTTTTTTTTATTTAATAGCACTTTTTTATTACCATAGTGCACATATTTTCGTTTTTTTTTTCTCTACATATTACAACTTTTCGTTAAGAAGAGTTTGTGATATGGGAATGCTTTACCCTTCCCTTTTCCTTTTTCTTCACATCATTATTTTTTTCATTTGCTTGTTTCTATTTTTTTATTTATATATATATATATATATATATATATATATATATATATATATATATATATATATATATATATATATATATATATATATATATATATATATATATAATGTTTATTATATTTATATTTAATTTATGCTATTTTTAAATTATATTTGGTTTGAAAATGGTTTTTATATTGGGTGTGGTGATTTTTATTCATTTAATGCTTTGAACAACTTATCTATTAAGAATAAAAAAAATTTATCAGTTTTTAAGTAACTATTATTTTGACATGTTACATATGGGGGCTTGCTTCAAATGTTTTTGGGTGATAAATATAACTTATCACTATTCAATAATGAAACAAAGTGTAACTTAACTAAGCTTATACTAGGTTCCCAAGTTCCCTCTGGTTCCCTACCGTTCCATGTATGGGATACAGTGTGTAACTCTAAAAATATGTCTTCTGTGAGATTTTAACTCAAGACCCGAGACATTTAAGATAATAAAATAAATAAAATTAAGTTGTTAGTAATATGCTGTGTACTGAGATAGCTTCTGTAAATATGACAGTTTTGGGTTCGATTCCCGGTTAGTGGTTATAATATAGACCAAATCTCCTTATAAAAAAAAGGTTGGTTGATATTTATTTAACACTAGTCTTCCTTGTATTTATTAACAATTAATCAAATATTATTTGATTTTTATCAAACAATGGTTTGCAAGAGGGGTATACTAATAATTATAATATTTTATATTAGAAATATAAAGTATTGTTAAAATGTGGTTTTTTAAAATGGTTCATTTAATACAATTTTTTTTATATGAAATATATAAAAAAAATATGAAATATATAGACTAACATGTGGTGTTTTCATTTCATGGTGTTCATTAATGGTGTGTCGATGTTGTTTTTGTTACTTATTAATTTTGTTCGTACACAGCCATTTGTTTTTGTATTTTTTTCTAATTATTTTGTTAAATATTAAAAAAAACATATATAAATATTCAATATGTAAAGAGGAATTATCATTTAAATTATATATCACTCCCATAAATTGAACATCCACACATCATACCGGTGTACATACATCCACAAACATATATATTCCTCGCCCGCACCCCAGCTCCGTGTTCAGCCAGCGATGCCGCAGGTGGTGCTCCGCTACGGGCTGGGGGTGGGCGCGCTGCCCGTCGCGCCCATGCAGGCCTTCTACTACGGCGCCGGGGGGTACGGAGTCACCCTCGACCAGGGCACGCTGAAGGATCTCATCAAGAAGCAGATGTGAGTATTGTGTTGAAGAGATGGGCGTGCGGCTGGCTATACGTGTGACTGGTTGTGAGTGGATTTCCTCCCCACTCGAGGAAATTAAATATATATTTTCTATTTGCTTCGCTATGGTAAAGCAAAGCAACAAGGAATAGCGTGGCGTTGAGTTCCGCCACTCGACATGCAATGCTTAGCAAATAATGTAAAATTAAATGTAGAGGAGAGTTTTTTAATATCAGGTTCCCAAGTTCCAAAAGAGGTTACAGCGTGGAGAATAAAATATGCCCCGTTAAAGGGTCGCAGCAAAAAAATATTTATGTGGTGTGAAAGAGATAGAATAAGGTATGAGTCAGAAAGAAATGGCACGATTCTCCGAGAGAGATAAACGTTGGTCTTCTGCTATGGAGCCGAATGGTATACTCGACCAGGGTATGGTACAGGGTCTTAGCAAAATTGGTGAGTGTTGTGTGAAAGAGATATAAGATATGAGACAGAAAGAGATCGCACGATTCTCGGAGAGAGAGATAGATGCTGGTCTTCTGTTGTATGACCTCCTTGATTAGTGTACTAAAAGGTCTCAGCAAAAAAATATTAATTTGGTGTGTAAGAGATGGGCTAAGATGTGCCAGAGAGAAAGAGATGAGATTTAGAATTCTGAAAGATCGTGTCGTATTGATGAGACTAATGTTGGGTAGAAATAAAAATTATACGCTAGCAAACCTGCATGGTAGGAGAGAGAGATATTTTATTTGAAAGAGAAAGATGCAAACTTGCAACTTTGCCTAGTTTCTAAGGGTTTCCAATATTATTATATTAAATAGCTGTGTTTTGTCTGTGTGTCTCCAGCGAGTACTACTTCAGCCCGGACAACCTGGCGCGGGACTTCTTCCTGCGGCGCAAGATGAGCGCGGACGGGACCATCCCCGTGTCGCTCATCGCGTCCTTCCACCGCGTGCGCGCGCTCACCGCCGACGTGCAGCTCGTGCTGGACGCCATCCGCGACTCCGACCGCCTGCAGCTCGTGGCCGGCTTCAAGGTGAGTGCCCCGCACCCCGCACTGCCCCACTCCCCCACCTCCCCCACGTGCCGCGCTCACCGCCGACGTGCAGCTCGTGCTGGACGCCATCCGCGACTCCGACCGCCTGCAGCTCGTGGCCGGCTTCAAGGTGAGTGCCCCGCACTGCCCCACTCCCCCACCTCCCCCACGTGCCGCGCTCACCGCCGACGTGCAGCTCGTGCTGGACGCCATCCGCGACTCCGACCGCCTGCAGCTCGTGGCCGGCTTCAAGGTGAGTGCCCCGCACCCCGCACTGCCCCACTCCCCCACCTCCCCCACGTGCCGCGCTCACCGCCGACGTGCAGCTCGTGCTGGACGCCATCCGCGACTCCGACCGCCTGCAGCTCGTGGCCGGCTTCAAGGTGAGTGCCCCGCACCCCGCACTGCCCCACTCCCCCACCTCCCCCACGTGCCGCGCTCACCGCCGACGTGCAGCTCGTGCTGGACGCCATCCGCGACTCCGACCGCCTGCAGCTCGTGGCCGGCTTCAAGGTGAGTGCCCCGCACCCCGCACTGCCCCACTCCCCCACCTCCCACCACGTGCCGCGCTCACTCCGCTTCACTTCCCACTATGCCCAATGGCCCTTTATTCATTTCAATAAACCACACACACACACACACACATTACTTAGCATTGTCCCCATATAAATATCTATACCTTCCCACCCACAAACTATCACACACACACATACATAAACACACATACATACAAACACACATACATGCAAACACACACACGTGTACTGTATTCTCACACGCCACATGCATTGTCTTAAATCGTCATTGTGTCTCATTTCAGGTGCGAACCGCCTTCGAGCCAACAAAATGGCCGATCCTCGACATCAACACAGGGACCAATAGCGAGGACGGCGACAAGGACAAGGAGGAGAGAGCGGAGAGACCGGACAGTGTAGAGAGTATAGAGAAGGGTGACGATACGGAGGGCAAGGACGAGAAGAGTGTTGAATTTGAGGTTGGTACATGGTGTTTGGTACGTTTGGTATGAGCAATGATTAGCGAACATATATTTTAATAGTTAGGTTAGTGAGGAAATTAAATATTTAATATATTATAATAAGAAGGGAAAGAGCGGCGTTGAGTTCCTCCACTCAACACGCAATGCCCGAAATTCAGCGGAAAGTGGAGAACAGAACGAAGTATCTTAACATTTGGTTCCCAAATTTTACTCCGCCTATCCTGCCGTGTGCGGGATACAGCGTGAAGCTGAGTGTGTGAGAGTGACTGAAATAATTGTAATCTTTATTCAACAGCAAAAACCACCCGAAATTGAACCCGAAGAAGAACCGATCGTTAAAAAACAAGAAGCACAGCCGACCCCGCAACCCAAACTGACAACCAAACCTGAAGAACCAGAACTGATACCTCAACCACAACCGAAACCTGAGGAACCGAAACTAGATGAACCGAAACCTGATGAACCGAAACCTGATGAGCCGAAACCAGAGGAACAAGTGGAGAAGGTGGAAATTAATGTGGAGAAGGAAGAGAAGATCGTGGAAAAAGAGAAAGAAGATGTGGATAAAGTTGATACCAACGATGACCCCCCGCTGCAGCCTGATGTGGAGAAACCTGGGGAGAAGCGGTAGGTTTCTTATTTTTTGTATTATTTTTTTTTTCATTTTGATATAATTACATATATTTTAATGTAATATAATATAAAATAAATGTGTTAATTTATTGTCTAAATTAAAAAAGACATTTTTTTTAAGTATAAGCGTTTAATGAAGTAAATAAAAAATGATATAACTTTTGACATTAAAAAATAATATTTATTAGCGCGTTTGGTCAAAGGCAATCATTTTTTCTGCTTCACGCTGTATCCCGCACATGGTAGGGTAAGCAGAGGGAACTTGGGAACCTAGGTCAGGACACATTCCGTTCCCCACTCTCCGCCGAGTTTGAGGCATTGCATGTTGAGTACATCAAAAATTGTTATGGATTTAATGCCACTTTAACGACGGTAAAATTTCCTAACGCTAGGTTCCCAGGTTCCCTCTGCCTACACTATTATACGCGTGAAGCATACATCGTGAAGCTCATTTATTGTTTCACAATTTTGTTTAAAAAAAAAAAAAGAAAGAAATATATATATATATATATATATATATATATATATATATATATATATATATATATATATATATATATATATATATATATATATATATATATATATATATAAATATAATATATATATATATATATATATATATATATATATATATATATATATATATATATATATATATATATATATAAATATATATATATATATATATATATATATATATATATATATATATATATATATATATATATATATATATATATATAATATATATATATATATATATATATATATATATATATATATATATAAATATATATATATATATATATATATATATATATATATATATATATATATATATATATATATATATATATATATATATATATATATATATATATATATATATATATATATATATGTATATATATATATATATATATATATATATATGTATATATATATATATATATATATATATATATATATATTTTTTTATTTTTGTATTTCCTTTCTAAATGTGGACTGAGCGGAATGTAATTGTTGTTTGTGTGTTGTCCAACAGTCGCAAGAAGCAAATGGTGGGTATTTTCCCGCTGGCGACGATGGGCGGGCCGCTGGTGGCGCCGGTGTCCAGCTTGCTGCGGGCCGTGCCTCCGCCGCCCTTGCCCAGGTTACTACATGTTTTATATATATATGTATATATCAAATGTCTGCTTTAACTGTACGGTCATTTATTTATTTAGAATGAGGGCAAATTTCCCCGTGTAAATCTGGGATAGAATGTTGTATCCCGGATTTACACGAGGCTCCACAATCACAATCATCTTTCAGTGAAAATCCCATTGAAGTCGATTCAGCTGTTCCGGAGATTAGCTCTGACGAACAGAAAGTTGAGCAGACATAATTTTTTAGTTTCAGTCCTTATTTTGATTATATATAAAAGATGTATGTGAAAATATATTATTGGAGGCGTTTACTATTTTGGTGAAGGTAAAAAAAAAAAAAAAAATAACCTCTGGGCGTTTGTTCGCGCTAAGCTCAGAAACGGCTGGACTGATTTCAATGCGATTTTTACTCTTGTTTTTTAGCAATAAGAGGCACAGAGGCACAAACATGTGAGTGTAAACGATAGGTTGTGGGTTCGATCCTCACTCGAGGAAATGAAATGTTCAATATTTTCAGATTAAATATTTAAAGTCTTCATTTCTTCGCTCTGGTATTATAATAAGGCAAAGCGCGGCGTTGAGTCCCGCCACGCAATGCCTCAAATTTTGCGGAAAGTGGGGTATGAAGTGTCCCACACTAGGTTCCCAAGCGCCCTGTGTATGTAGTATAAGCAGGCGAAGCCGCAAATTGGACGCTAGCATATAATAAATGTTTCTGTATTTGTATACAGGATGTTCCGCACAACTCGCGCTTCTCCCTTGCTACATGATCACCTCAATCCGGATGTGCCGGAGTTTGTGCCTCAAGCGAGTAGACGTGGTGAGTGTGTTTTTATGTGTTTTTGTGTGTGTTTTATGTGTTAGTTTTCTCTTTTTTATTCTGTATTTGTGTGTATTTATTTTTTATTTTTTTTAAATGTAGGTAGTACTTATTTTTATTGTTTTAAATTAATACTAACATTGCAATAGTTTATTTAGTATTATTAAAAAGAAACTCATGCAAATAGTTGTGTTTAGTGTGTATTTATGTGTTTCTGTATGTGTTTTTGGTGTTTTTTTTTATTTATTTGTGTATCAAATAAATTGTGTGTGTGTGTGTGTGCGTGTGTGCGTGTGTGTGTGCGTGCGTGCGTGCGTGCGTGTGCGTGTGTATGTGTGTATGTGTGTGCTCATTGATTTTAAATTACATCATGCAACTAAAATATCACAATCTTTTTGTTTGTTGTCCCCAAACTCTTCCTGGTTGCATGTATTTGCATCTTCCAGGTACATTTAAGGGGTATATTAAAAGTTCCGTTAGGAAACACCACTATGGCTTAATAGTGGTGTGTCGACATAAGGAATACAAACATAATATTTAGTAAATGCATGAAATACAATAGAAATATTATGTATATAACATAAAAACATTTTAAAATGACACTATACTTGTATACAAATAAATAATAAGCTTGATTTTCATTAATAAAACAAGAAAATTCTTATCAAATGATAAAATTCTTATAAAAATATTTATTTCTTTTCTTTCTTAGCTTCACGCTGTATCCCGCACGAGGCAAGGTAGGCAGAGGAAACCCGGGAACCTAGTGATAAGACACTCCGTTCCACTTCCGTTCCCCACTTTACGCCGAATTTGAGGCATTGCGTGTTGAGTGGCGGAACTCAACGCCGCGTTTTGCCTTATTACCAGTGCGAAGAAATGAATCATTAAATATTTCAGTTGAAAATATTAAATATTTCATTTCCTCGACTGGGGATCGAACCCATAACCTGTCGGTTACAGTCACACGCTTGTGCCGCTGCGCCACGACAGGCCTCAATGGAGAAATGTTTTTAATTTTGAATTGCTTGCCCTTTATTGTTGTCTTTCTTTATTTTTTTATATAATAATATTAAAATAACAATTTAATTTTACCCCAAACTGGATTTTTCAAGTCATAATTTATATTTCATTATAGAAAATATTATGTTTAATTATGTTTTTTTTTTTAAATTTTAGAGGAACAGAATGCGGAGAAATCGGACAGTCAAGATGGCGGTCAGTCTGTGAGCCCTACTTTGGCAAAAAACGATTCTGATGTTTGGACAGAGGTGATTATGCTTACTTGGTATTCAATTAATTGAGATCGTCGTAGCAAAAGGGTTGTGGGTTCTATGCCTACTCGAGGAAATGTACGAGTTTCATTTCTTTGCTCTGGTCACTAGGCGAAACGCGGCGTTGAGTTCTGCAACCAAAACGGAAGTTTTTTTTTGTATGGAAACGAAATCTGGACACTAGGTTCCCAAGCTCCCCCTGTCTACACTGATGTATGCAGGATTACAGCATTGTACTTATAAAAACATTTTTTTAAAATGTTGTACTCCATATTATTATTAAAACTATTTAGATAGACTATTATAAATATTTTCTTTCCATTTCCACTCGTAACTTCTATAAAATATTTATCAATTTCCTCTACCAGGTTAAACGCCGCACAAAGGCCGGGTCCCGGGAACGAGCGGCGCCCCAGGCCTCCCAAGAGCCTGAGGAGGAGCCTCGTGAGGAGCTTCACTTTCAGCTCGATGAGGAGCTGGACCTGCCTCCGCCCAGACACAACACGTTTACCGACGCCTGGTGAGTTACGCGTTTTGGAAAAAGGAGTGTCTTGTCACTCTGGTGAGGTTAGATTAATTTTGTATGTTGAATGTGGTAGAAATAGACTATTGATAGGTATTTTTAATTATAAATTTTTCTACATAGTTGTTGTTCGATTCCCACTTTAAGAAATGAAATAGTTAATATTTTCAATTTAAATATTTAATGTTTTCAAATCATCGCTCTAGTAACAAGGCATAGCGCGGCGTTGAGTTCCACTACTGAACACACAATGCTTCTAATTCGGCGGAAAACGGGGAACCGAACGGAGTATCTTAACACTAGGTTCCCAAGTTCCCATTCCCCCACTGGCTAACGTGCCACGTGCGGGATACAGATATCACAAGATATTAATAATATGAATAATGATAAAACCAGGTCTGAGGAAGAATCAGACGCGGACTTCCCAGACCGAGACATCGGGCGACTGCTCATCGTGACCCAGACGGCGGCCGTGGCGCGCGCGCCCAAGCACGACGGCCACGACCGCGGCAAGGCCGACGCCGCCACCAGGACCAAGATCACGCAGGACTTGGAGCAGGTACAGTGTGTGTGTGTGTGTGTCTGTGTGTGTGTCTGGAACCCCTCAGCTATGGACCATGGCGTTAGATGTCTTCATATGTGTCTCCAGCCCCTCAAAACATGATGGCCTTGAAATGAGGTAGGGATGATACTGTCTCTAGGACTGAAATTAAACAGGATTTGGAGCAGGCAATGGACGTTTTTATTGTGTTTGTATGTGTTTGTGGCTGTTACTACGACCAGAAAATAGTTCAAAATGGAGTTAGAAAAGTACAGGGTTTGGGATTACTCAAGATTTCGGACATATTGAAATTGGTTGTTTCTCTACGTGTTTGTATGTGTGCCTCTAGAATATGTAAAATGTACTCCACAGAGTCTGATAAATGCAAAAACTGACACTAATACCCAATAACACTGTTACTCAATATGCAAAGCAATAGTGGTGAACAGAAGTGGAACACTAGGTTCCCAAGTTCCCTCTGCCTACCATGCCACGTGCGGGATACAGCATGAAGCTGAGTGAGTGAAATTGTTGTTTGTCTGCTTGTATATTATTAGGTTTTTTTTAACTAATTTACTTCTTTTTTCTTAAAGGTGATCACGGATGGTCTCAGACGCTATGAAGAGGATTTGTGGAGTGAATTTTCATCTGTGAGTATATATTTTTTTTTTAATTTAATTATTTTGAGGCCGTAGTGGCACAGTGGTGCGCGTGTGGGTATAAATGTGATAGTTCTGACTTTGATGTCAATTGGAGAGAATTAAATATTTATTATTTTTATGTTTTCTCGCTGTGGTAAAGAGGTAAAGTGCGGTGCTGACTTCCGTCAATCAATATTATAATGAGGATGAAGTGTCTTAACACTAGGTTCCCGGGTTCCCCTTTGCCTTATCTGCTGTGTGCCTGTGTAGATAAAAAAATATAAATATTTTTTGTTACATGCGTATAACAAATGTTTCTGGAAACCTTTTTCTAACCGTAAATTGCTCAGTGAATAAATGTGACATTTTATATATTTTTATTATATATATATATGTTTATGTTGTACCAGCATATGCATATGTAGATATATTTTTCAGGGTGTCCAGGTTTTATTTTTAACAAACTTGTTTGTGTAAACCTTTATTTTTTTTTTAAATCTAGTAAATATTTTAAGGGATGGGCATAAGACTCCTCTTGGGTGGGCACGGGTTCCGCCCGTGCTTCTAGAACTAGGAAAGTGCTAGGGAGTGAAAATAATTTATCCCACTAAATTGAATATCATATTGACCTGAATAAAACATCTTGTTTTTGTTTTTTTTTTTTTTTTTACATTTTTTATTTTGAGACAATTCCCTCCGCCAATCCTGCCATGTGCGGGACACAGCGTGAAGCCATTAATAAAAAGTAATTATTTGTACAATAAATAAATGATATGTGTACGCAGCCGTCGTTCCCGGGCGGCACGCCGCAGCAGCAGTACCGCACGGTGTCGCTGATCTCGCGCGAGCAGTTCGGGGCGGCCGCGCCCGCCGAGCGACACCGCAACCCCAGCGAGCCGCCGCCGCCGCCGCCGCAGCGCCCCGCCGTGAGTGCCGCGACCCCCGACCCCCGGACCCCTGACCCCCGGACCCCCGACCCCCGGACCCCGGACCACGGACCCCGTTTGGGGAATTGATATTTCATTTTCTCGCTTTGGTAACGGGGTAAAGTGAAATGTGGAAACTGAAGTGTCTCAGTGGGAACAGTGCGTACGTAACTCTACCTTGCCATATTATGTAAGGTAGATAAAGATGTTGGCATATAGCGTGAAGTTATCGTAAGAAGAAATCTTATACTTATATCAGGGGTCGAGGGGTTTTTAAAGTTAATATTGAGAATTACAAACAACATGTATCGAAAATAACATATATTAATGAATTGTCTAACTGTAGTCTTAACAATTAATACAATTTTGTGTGTGCCATACAGGCGGAGCAAGCGGAGGTGGGAGGCAAGTCGAAGCGTCCGCGGCGCACGGCCCGCTTCTATGCGGCTAGCAAGGACCCGCACGCCACCGATGTCATGTTAGTATACATTTTTTTTTGTATATTATATATATATATATATGTAAGAAAAAAGCAGAGGAAATTAAATATTTCATATTTTCATTTTCTTACTTTGGTATTTAGATAAAGCGCGGTGTTGAATTCCGCCACTTGTCGAGTGCAGTATCTCAAATTTATAAGTAGGGAAGTAATAATAATAATAATTAGGGAATGGAGTGTCTTAATGGGGTTGAAATGTTTTATGACCATGGTCCCTTATGACCTATTATACATGTTCCCTACATGGTCATAAAACAACTGTACATATATATGTATATACTGGCATGACCAGTCGAAATTCTTATACGCTTGTTACAACTTATTTATGTTGTTAGCATCTCATTTATGTTGTTAGGCTTAGTTGTTTAAAGCGCTGGAACGGTATTCCAGAGGCGCGGTTTCAAATCCTGCTTCGTTCAAAATTTTAATACGCTTTTTAAATTTAAGTTTAGTATTTTCTGTCCTAAGTGTGGAATAACACTTTAAAACATAGTAAAAATATTAAAAAAAATGACCAGGATACGGCAACAAACACAAATAAATAATATTAGTAAAGAAACTTTGTCTTTGGAGAGACTCCTCTACATATATAACGTCTGAATGTGAGATATAGCGTGTTCAGTGGTGGAACTTAACGCTGCGTTGTGTCTACCAGAGACGAGAAAATAAAAACAAATTCATCATTTTATTTCAAATTATACGTTTTGTGGTTTTTGGAAAATTGTGTTTTGTGTATATATTGAATATTTAATTTCCTTTCGCTTTTTTTTAACACTAGAATATGTCTTTTTATTTTATTATATGTATAAATATAATTAAATAAAAAAATATATCACTTTTTTTTATATTGTCTCGATTTTTTTTTTTCAGACAATACTTATATATATATTTATATATAGATTTATGAAATATCTAAAAATCCATGTTTTCCATGAATTTGCAGAAGCAGCAGAAAACACAAGACCCGGCACAGCCTCAACCCGCCCGTGGAGCACCACGTGGGCTGGATCATGGACGTGCGCGAGCACCGCCGCCACCACCGGGACAGCGCCGGGTGAGATACACCTACGACAACCTCATACGAGGGGAACTTGGGAACCTAGTGTTGAGACACTCCGTTCCACTTCCGTTCCCCACTTCCCGCCAAATTTGAGGCATTGTGTGCTGAGTGGCGGAAGTCAACGCCGCGTGTTACCATGTTACCAGAGCTAAGAAATGAAAACAAGAAATATTTAATTTGAGAATATTATATATTTGATTTCCTCGAGTGAGGATCGAACCCATAACCTGTCATTTGAAGTCACACGTTTGTGCCGCTGCGCCAAGATAGGTCTTCTATAGTTACTTTGACCCTTGGTGACCTTATCTTGATCCTGGTCACCTCAGGTTAACTTAGTAATTTTAGGCAAAACCAACTTTGGCTTGAATCTGAGTTTCTCTTTCATATAATTACCTATAATTTTATATAATTTCGTTTTTAACTGCCTTTATGAGTTTTAATTTCAAATTAAATTTTCGAAATACAAAATGGAGTGTCTTAACACTAGATTCCCAAGTTCCTTCTGTCTATCCTGTCATATGCGGAGATAATGCGTGATGCTGGAAAAAAAAACGAAAGATAAATACTGTAGAGATGCGATCTCTTCGTCGGATATGCGAAGTCAGTTTAGCTAATCGCATACCCAACGAAGAGATACACAGAATGGTAGGTACTAGCGTGGATGTCACAGTGAGAATGAAGAAGAATGTGCTCAGGTGGTTTGGGCACGTCGAGAGAGTGAGTGATGAGAGAATGGGGAAAATGATTTATGAGGGAAAAGTGAGTGGTAAGAGAGGGAGGGGAGACCTCGGTTGACCTTCGAAAACACAGTATTTATGATACTGGAGGAAGGTCACGTAAAAAGCACGAGGACCCCCCCTGGAGGGCATGTATGAAGAGGTTGATGACAGTGGACGAGGTGAAAGAGGCGCTCCGTTCTCAGTGCCTACTCCACTAGGGATATAGCGTGAAGCTAAAAAGAAGAGAAGAATTTCTGAAACCTGTTAAATATCACAAAATATCTATAGTGCAAGAAACAATCACAAAATAATATATCTGTATAAACATATAATTTGTCATTCCAGGTCTTCGCTAGGCACGTCCCCGACACTGGGCTCCAGCTGCGGCTCCGTGCCGCAGTCGCTGCCCGCCTTCCACCACCCCAGCCACGGCCTGCTGCGGGAGAACCACTTCACGCAACAGGCCTACCACAAGTACCACTCCAGGTGCCTCAAAGGTGGGTGGGCCCGTCGTCTGGCGATGTAGTGTGTAGCAGGTTGCGGGTTCGAATCCCGATTGCAGATATGAAATATTTAATATGTTTAATTTAAAATATGTAATGTTTTATTACTTCGCTTTGGTGACAAGGTACGGGGACGGCGTTGAACTCCGCCACTCACGCACACAATACCTCAAATTCGGCGGAAAGTGGGAATTGGAATGAAGTATCTCAATATTTGATTGCCAAGTACCTTCCAACTACTATGTTGCGGTCAGAAAAAAAAAAAAATTGTGAATAAAAAGGACATTGTTTGACTTTCACACAAGACCGTCACAATGAAGAAGGCTTTTAATTTAGATAAATCTTACAAAAAGGTGACATACAAACATACAAACAAACACGTCACCCTTGGTTTTGTCCGGGAGGTAATTAATAGATCTGATGTTATTTTTACTTCCTTCACAGAACGCAAGAAGCTGGGCATCGGCCAGTCCCAAGAGATGAACACCCTGTTCAGATTCTGGTCGTTCTTCCTGCGGGACCACTTCAACCAGACTATGTACAACGAATTTAGGTAATTGTCTTGTATATGTTGTAGTTTAACGCTGTATATTATATGTAGGAAGACTAGACTAGAAGAGGAAATGAATGGGCTTTGGTAGAAAGGCAAAACGCGGCGTTGAGTTCCACCACTCAAAACCCGAAAGTGGATAACGGAACGAAGTGTGAATCAGCCATAACACGTCTCGATATGGCCTATAGGAATTATTTTATAATTAATACTGAAATATATTGAAAATATCTATATTTATATGTATCTTTATTATATAAATAACAACAAGGGCTTGGAAAGACATGGTTATTTTGAAAGTAAATTAATATTTATAGATTAGTTTTATAGGCTAAATGATTGAGAGAAAACGCGGCGTTAAGTTTCGCCACTCAACATGCATTGTCTTAAATTTGGTGGAAATTGGGAACAGAAGTGTCTTAACTTTAGGTTCCCAAGTTCCCTCTACAAGATAATGTGTGAATTAGGAAATAAATGATGTATTTTAATTTTGTTCCGTTCGTTTTCCAGAACATTAGCCAACGAGGACGCGGCCGCGGGCTTCCGCTACGGCCTCGAGTGCCTCTTCCGGTTCTACTCGTACGGCCTCGAGAGGAAGTTCAGGCCTGAGCTGTACCACCACTTCCAGTTGGAGACCATCGCTGATTATGAGAAGGGTGAGTGGTTTGTGGGGTTTATGGGGTTTTTGGAGTTGATGGTTTGATCTGATTATGTTTGTGTATCTGATTGTTTTTGGCATCCGTAGCTCTTAAATGGATAAACTGGTTTTGATTTAGTTGTTTGTTTTAAAAGGGGCAGAGAGTTCTTAGTTTTATCATGATTTAGAGCTTTTACTTTTTTTTTTAGCTTCACGCTGTATCCCGCATATGGTAGGTTAAGCGGAGAGAATTTGGAAAATGTAGAGTTAAACACTGTTTTTTTTGTGTAAATCGTCGAAACGGTCATTCATACTTGTCATCTCAATTTTGGAGATATTGGCATTGACTTGTAATACAAAGTGGCGTAACTCTACGCCTCAAATTGCCTCGTTACCAGAGCGATAAAAATGACAATATTTAATATTGAATTTCCTCCAATAGGCCTCGTATCTTTTCTTTTGTTAATACCGTGATTCCTGTTCCAGGTCAGCTGTACGGGCTGGAGAAGTTCTGGGCGTTCCTGAAGTACTACAAGCACGCGGGCGCGCTGCAGGTGGAGCCCAAGCTGCAGGCGCACCTCGCCAAGTTCAAGAGTATCGAGGACTTCCGCGTGCTGGAGGTGCGGGTTCTTTTTCGTTTTTTTTATGTGTATATATATATATATATATATATATATATATATATATATATATATATATATATATATATATATATATATATATATATATATATATATATATATATATATATATATATATATATATATATATATATATATATATATATATATATATATATATATATATATATATATATATATATATATATATATATATATATATATCTATATATATATATATATATATATATATATATATATATATATATATATATATATATATATATATATATATATATATATATATATATATATATATATATATATATATATATATATATATATATATATATATATATATATATATATATATATATATATATATATATATATATATATATATATATATATATATATATATATATATATATATATATATATATATATATATATATATATATATATATATATATATATATATATATATATATATATATATATATATATATATATATATATATATATATATATATATATATATATATATATATATATATATATATATATATATATATATATATATACATATACATAGTAAGGGGCCGTTCATTAATCACATGAGGTTTGGGGAGGTTTGACGAAAATGATGAAATATCACAATTGCCTCAAACCTCACCACGTGTACCACCATAAAGGAGGGAGGGGGGTTAAAAAATAAAAAAAACATCACGTAATTAATGGACGCCACTTTTTGGTCTACCAGAGCAAGAAACAAAAATATTGAATATTTCTTTTCTCGAGTTTGCCATTTAATTACACAATATCCCTTAATTTGGCGGAAAGTGGGAAGGTATTTAACACTAGGTTCCCAGAAAGATTCCATATTGTCGACTTTGCTCTGTGCAGGATAACTTGTGTAATTATAAATACATATATATTATTAACTATAATGATGCTATGTTTCAAAACATATAAAAATTTGCACGAAGCAAGATTTGAACCCGCACCTCTTGGAAACCGCCCACGTTTTAAAATGTAGTATTTTTCTTTGTTGAATAACCAGTAATATTGGTCCCCAGCCCCAGCTGAACGAGCTGCTGGCGTCGCAGGGCCCCGCGGGCGCCGGGCGCGGCCCCCACGCGCGCCCCCACGACCGCCACCGCTCCGTGTCCGAGAGCGAGCGCACGCACGCCTGCGCCTTCGCCCGGGGCTTCGGGTCAGACCACCTTCGAAACACTATTTATATAGCATAACCTAGTTTTTAAATAGTCTCTGCAAATTTAATAAATATTTCATTACCACGAGTGGGGATTGAACCCACAACCTGTCGGTTACAGTCACACGCTTGTGCCGCTGCGCCACGACAGGTGTTGCGTTACTCAACTCTACTCGGCTTCACGCTTTATCCCGCACACGGCAGGGTAGGCAGAGGGTACTTGGAAACCTAGTGGTAAGACACTCTGTTCTACTTCCGTTCCCCACTTTCCGCCGAATTTGGGGCATTGCGTGTTTGCCTTGTTATACCAGAGCATAGAAATTAGAATATTAAAAATTTTATTTGAAAATCATTGATAATTTATTTCTTGAATAGATTCGAACCCACAACCGCGTCTACAGTCACACGTCTGTGCCACTGAGCCATCATAGGCCAGGATATTTTCTAAATATATATATATTTTTTCCTCTCATTAGAAATCGTAATGCCGGCAACAACAACAACAACCGAGGGCGGGCGGGGTCGTGCGGCGCGCAGAGTGTCATAGCCAATGCCAGGCCACGTCGTAAGTAAACATTTTTTTTTTACTTTCACGCTGTATCCCGCACTTGGTAGGCAAAAGGAACTTGGGAACCTAGTGTTAAAATGCTCTGTTCCACTTCCGTTTCCCGAATTGCGTGTTGAGTGACGACATTTGAACATATTTAATTTTATTTCCTCTAGTGGAGGGGAACGAACCCACAACTTATCGTTTACACATGTTTTTGCCGCTGCGCCACGTTAGGTCTAAAGGCCTCTGTAGATGTACATATTTAGGTGGAAAGAGAACCCGATGATAATTTGTTATGTGGCGGAACTTAACGCCGTGGAGCGTTTAGTTTGTTTCAGCGGAGATATGATTTTTTTTAAAAATTTTTGTTTCTTAAGTTTGAATTGTACCTGTAATAATCGCGTGTACAGTCAGATACAGTCTCACTGTAACGTTATGGTCTTATATTCATAGACAATTATGTTATTTTTATCTTTTACTTTTGTATTTGTGGGATAGCTCTTTAAATATTAATTTATACTTATAATAAATCCGTAACCGATCACTGTCAGTCTGTATGTGGAAGATATATTAAATAACATCTTATAGGGACAATATAGTGTTTTTTTTTATTTTTTGTCTGTTTGTCTGTGTGTTTGTTTGCACTAATCTCAGAAACGATTAACCAGATTTTAATTTTATTCACATTTATATTTTGGCAAAATTTCTTCTATATTTGGTCTTTATTTTATTTGATATATAAAAAGTTATGTCACTTTAAAATATTTATATGGACGATATTTTTTTTATTAGGCTACCTGGATTTTTTTTTTTAGTTTTTTCTTTAAACTTATAATAATGTAATTAGAATAAGGTAGAAGTTGAAAATAAAGTAAATAAAATAATGTAATTTAAGCGGGCGAAGCCGCGTTAAATATATATATATATACATATATTTTTTTTTTTCACAGCCAAACCGAAGGCGAAACAGGACGCCGTGACCAACGAACTGAAAGCGCCCGTCGCCGCCAAAACACAATAATGGACAAACGAACAGTTACTTACTAGACTAAAAGTGCATTTTTTATATATATATATAAATACAAAAAAAAACTATAAAAAATATAATAAAAGTGAAATGTGGAGTGTTGTGCGATCTGTGTCCGACGGTTGTGCCGGTTACGGCTCGCCAGAACCGGTTTGAACCGGTTAATACTGGTTTTGACCGGTTAATGCTGGTTCTTCGCAGCCGGTTACAACTGGTTGTGTGCCACACAAAGGTTGCTGGGTCGCAGGCTGTTTTAATGTGGAGCCTAGGTTTGTGTGTTTTTTTATGTTTTTGGTTGTGTTTTTTTTATAATTGATAGGTGTTTTCTTTAATTTTTTGTATTTTTTTTTTATATTTTTTTAACATATTTAACAGGATAGGTGACACCCATTTCCTTTCCCTACTTGCTGCCTAATTTGTGATACATTTTGTTATGTATAGCGGAACTCAACGTCGCGATTTGTCGACGTGAAATATATAATTACCACGAGTGAGAATCGAACCCACAGCCTTGACGCTCTTACGCACTCTGTCTCTGCGCCACAATAATCATTACGAGTAATTTTATATGTTTTTTTAATAGGTGGGCATAGGGAACCTAGTGTTAAGACTTAAGTCATTTAATCCCCCCACTCACAAAATTTTAAATTAAGCGAAACTTAACGCCGTGATTTGCTTGACATATCAAAATAAATACAATACTTTAAATCTCATAGATACATTTTTTTTTTCAAATTAAATGACATAATTATGACATTGACATTTATTTTTTTTTCTTTCCAGCTTGTACGCATCGACAATAATGCTACGCGGTTTAGACGCCACGATCATGTAGACTTAAGATTGCTAACATACATACATATTTATATATATATATATATATATATATATATTTTATTGACATGTAAACAAAATTTCAGAAACACCCTACAATAGTGATTTATAGTCTGTATTATCATTTAATTAATAAGTTTTAAAGGCTGTATGTTGTAGATTTGTTACAGATTTTTTGTTTTTTTTTTTTTTATTACTTTCAGGTCAGGATATGTTTTTAAAAAAAAAGCAAATAATAATAAATAGGGTAATAAGTCTACAATGTATATATATATAATGTGCTTGTTAGTTTTAATATATGCGGTGGAGAAGTTTCTGGAAATTAATTGTTTGTACGTGAAAATTGATTGTTTTGTTGTTTAAAATTATGAAATAAACCAATTTTTATAGTTTTGTACTATATTTAAATATTCACACTCAGAATTGATGATTAAAATTTAACTAATGTATAACTAACTTAATGATATTTAATATTTAATTGTCATTTATGAGTAGTAAAATATGACTGCAACAATTATTGAGTTGTTCTATTTAATTCAGTGGCCTTTTTTTTTAATAATAATTTCTATGTGCAAACAAATAGTTTCTTAAATAAAGATGGCCGCCATCGGAGTAAATGTGTTGTACAGATAATGATATCTTGTTCTGTTATAATAGGGTTGATATTAAAAAAAATAAAATAATAATAATAATTAAAAAAAATTACCTACACGAACGACGTCGAAACGTCGATAAGACTGGATAAGTGCATATTTAGTGAATTGTATAAAAAAAAATTTTTTTTTTTTTAATTTTCAAATAGCACTCGTCGATTTCTCCTGACTTTGTAATCTGTGGACTCGAGTGACGTCACGTTTTTTTTTATTGATAATTTCTAAATATAACTTAAATATGGTGTTTTCTTTTCTTTTGTCTATGGTAATAATAATAATAATAATTTTCAACTGCTACACGTTATATATCAAATGTGATGTAGCTCGTGTTTTTTTTAAAATAAGTCCATAATATATTTGTACTGCCATTTAATTAATGTTGATGACACAAAAACACACACACAAACTTACTGTAAATGTGGTTAAATGGAATGAATGCATTTTTTAATAATATATATATATATATATATATATATATATATATATATATATATATATATATATATATATATATATATATATATATATATATATATCTGTCTCGCTCTCTCGTATGTAATTAATAGATGTTAGAAAAGAACAGAAGATGATTTTTGACTATTTATATATACATCGATATCTCCTTACTCTGGTGTGTAATGTTTTGATTTAGATGCGGATGCGGATATAAGTTTTGCGGATATTCCGTTTTGGTTTTTATATGTATATATATATATATATATTTATATATATATATATATATATATATATATATATATATATATATATATATATATGTATATGTATATATATATATATATATATATAATCAATTATTGCGGATTGTCAGTTTCTGTTTTTTTTTTTTTAATTCTATGGACATTTTTTTATTATTCTAAACTTATAATTATATGATAAAATTATACAAAATATTTGCATAAATAGTTGATTATATGTTATTCTGATGTATAATCTATATTAGTTTAAAGTTTCATCTAAATACGTTCAGTAGATTTTGCGTGAAAGTGGAACAAACATACACACACACAAACTTGCGGAGTTCTGTAACATAAGTCGGATGAATATAAGAGATATCGTTGATTCTTTCGCACAGTATGAGATAGAGAGAGAGAAAGAGAGAGAGAAAGAGAGAAAGTATAAGTTTTTTTTATTAACTGTGTTCAAACTGAATGCGTTCATTTCAATCGAAATTTAAATGATGCCGTTTTTTTATATATAAAAATACATATATATTATATATATATATAGTAAATGAAAATTTAATTTTATGAACGTCTGGCATTTTTAATGGTGAACGTGGAGTATTTTTTTTTAATATATTGTGCTATGAATGTTAGGGATTTTGCCAAATTATAATAATTCAGGTTATATTTTCCATTTAAATAACATTTATTTATCATTCTGTGTAATCTATTTATAGATTTTAATAAATGTAATGATAGAAAAATTTGCTCTTTATTTATACATAAATTTTGGAGGTAAATTGGTATTAGTTGATGTAAAGTTGGTATATCTTCTTTTTAAAGGGATTTATATATATGATATATGTTTTAGAAATGGCTGCAAATTTCCATCATTCATAACACATTATATTAAAGGATATCTGCATATTATTTTTGTTAACCGACTTGCTCAATGTTTAACAGAGAAAGCATAGACAATAGTGAATTGTCCAGCCCGAGTTTTGTATAATCTGTGGTCAATCGTTTTGGATGATTTTTGTCTTTTTTTTTATCATCAAAGTCTGTATAGCACTCACATATTATTATATGAAATGTTAAGGTGTGTTTTTTAATTTTCCTTTTTTTTTCTTAGGTTTTAAGGCTTTTTAGGGTTCCGTAATGTAATGACGCTGCGTGGAACGCCTGTGGCTCTGGATCTTGCCTTGCACTTAATATGTAAATATGAAATAAAAAATTAATATAAAATGTATATGTATCATTCATTCATAACGAGCTTTCGATAGATAGACGAATTTAAAAAAATATATTTTATTTTTTTAACATGAAAACACTGTTTTATTTGTTTTTTTTTCTATAGTGTTGCCACACGCGTTTCACGCACCACTCTAGTTTGTAAGACAAAATTAAATACGTCAGCACGCTAGGTCGCTTCTTTATTATAAAACATAGTTCCTAATATATTTTTAATAATAATTTCAATTTAAATAGACACAGGAATTGTAGGTGTAGTGTTAAATTAAGTGGTACATCACTATGCAGCTAGTTTTTGTTTTTTATATAAAAAAATATGGTAAAAAAATAACGAAATTTTTAGGACATAAAAAAAATAAATTACTTAATATTAAAGTTTTAGTGTTTGCTGTAATTTTAACATGTAACTGTATTTATTATTTGACTTTTTTTTTCTGTAACTGACTTTCTTTTATCTATGTTTTTTTTTATTCGGTGTTTATACGATTTCTGTGTCTCGAAATTTCTCCTCAACGACCTTCCATAGACAAATTTGATTGATAATTTGTTTTTTTCTTCATAATAATTAATCGATTTTCTATTTTTATTCGATTTTGAATGTAATATTTCGATTTTTATTCGATTTCCTCTTATTTATCTATGGAAGGCTGTACACAAAGTCCCGTCCCTTTTTTTAAAAAAAAGTAGTTTAAGTTTAATCTACACACGAAGCGATCGCGAGCCGAGAGTGTCGTCGAGACTTTGAACCTGTTACCCATCATGTCTGTCTGTAAATAAATTACTAATTTCGGTCTAATGTGCTTAAAACGTCAAAATTTTATATTTTTTTTTTGTATTTATATATATATTTTTAAATTTTTATCTAACTTTTCCTTCAGACAGATTCAAAACCTCGACGATTTGGAGGACGTTGTGTTTTTGTTAAGTTTTTTTTTTTTTTTTCTTTCAATTTGTTGCAATTCTTTCGTAAGAACGCCAAAGGACAGGATATTGTGCTAAAACATTGAAAATTTAGAATTATTGTATAAATGCGAAAATAATTCAAAAAAAATAAAATATATCGCTACTATCTATATATAAATATAAGCGCTGTAATGTAAAGAGAAAAAAAAAATGCCCAGTCGTAATTCTTTTTGTTGGTGACCCAACTTCAACCCCCCCGCCACCCCCCTCCCCCCGTTTAATTTGGTTTTTACTGAAAAAAAAATAATAAAAAAATTGTAATAATAATAAATAAATAAATAAATATGAAAAAATTGGTTGTTGTAATATTAGGATAGAACTGTTTCACAATAGACGTAGATTTATTATTTTATTGGAGTAAGTTAAAAAAAAAAAAAAAGGTTTTCTCAAGAAAAGCTTTGACGCGTCGGTCCTCGTCCCGGGACTTCCCCGTATTGTGAAATTTGGTGTATTTTTTTTTTAATTTTCACAATTCTTTTTTTTTTTTTGTTGTTGTTGTTCAATTGGATATGGGTCTTTGGCATTCTGAATCACCCGATTGACGCTCTTTAAGGCTGTAAGTTATACATTATATACATATTATTATATTGATAAATAAATTAATAATAAAAAAAAATGGTGTGTTTTATTTTGGATGTATGTCGGGTGGTGTTTGTCTTGGTTGTTTTGTTCGGGGAAATGTCATGTTGACGTTTTGGGTTTTTTTTTCTTATATCCTGCACTAGACGCTTAGTGTTTAGGCACTCTCGGTGAATTTGGAAACATTGAGGTTTGAGTGGCGCAACTCAACACCGCGCTTTGCCTTGTTACAATGAAATTTCAAAAATTTAATTTTATCAAGTGGGGATCGAACACACATCCTGTGGAAAATATTAAATATTTCATTTCCTCGACTGGGGATCGAACCCAGAACCTATTGGTTAGTCACACGCTTATGTCGCTGCGCCACGACAGTCTTATTATTGATTCAGTTAAAAAAAACACTTCATAGTTTTATACTTCCAAGGTAAGAAGTATTCGTCTTTTTTTTATTTCTAAAAACAAAATCTTGTTTTCATTTATAATATATACATACATACATACATACATACATACATACATACATATATATATATATATATATATATATATATATATATATATATATATATTATATATATATATATATATATATATATATATATATATATATATTTTAAGTGATACCAAAATTATTATAAGTAATCTATTTATTACATTTGAAGACCATGGGGCGTCTCTGTGTATGTGATACGAGCTTGCCTACCAAGTATATTGGACAAAGCATGAAAGAATATATATAACTGAACTTCACGTTAGGGTCGTTAGGGTGAGGGAACTTGGGAACCTAGTTAAGACACTCCATTCCGTTCCCGGTTTTCCGACGAATTTGAGGCATTGCGTGTGGAGTGGCGGAACTGTACTGCTTTCTCTCGTTACCAGAGCGAAGAAATGAAAACATTAGATTATTAATTTGATTTGAATATATTTAATTTCCTCTAGTGAGGATCGAACCCACACGCATGTGCCCCTGTGTAATATTTGAATTAGTTGTCGGGTACGTCGGTTCAATTCTGATAAGACAAGCAAAACAAAAGCTTTCTTAAATACAACAAACGAAAAGTTTAGAAATGATACATAATAAATTTTTATATATAAACATTTATTTAGTTAGATAACGTAGCGGGATTTGAACCCGCGCCTCTTAAAAACCGTCCTCGTGCTCTGACCAACTAAGCCATACGTTCTCATCAGGCTACGTGCACATTTTTATACATATTTCGCCGTTTCGTTCGTTTCTTAGTGTGGATATATAACGAGATTCATAATGTTCCATCAAATAGAGAATGTGTATCTTTTTTTTATCAACGGCAAATTTAAAACGGAAGTTTTTAAAGGGAAGTCTTGGTAGATTCACCTGGAGGGAACCTTCCCACGCTATGTGCGGGATACAGCATGAAGTTGAACAAATCTAGACTAAGGCTGGCCAAGAAAACTTATTAAGGCCCAAAGTTACGCAAACACCGCTCAAATCTCGAAATAACGTATTGAAATACGGAACTCAACGCCACGCGTCATCTACCAGGTAAGGGGAATGAAAATTAAGTACACAAAATCATTGCTTAGCACAAGAGTCGAATTCTCTCTGATGTTCATATCCATTGTGACATAACGATCTTTATATTTACGTATAACGTATATAAGAATCTATATAAAAATATTAAAATAAAACCTTTTAGCTTTAAGACAAAATACAATCCAAGGCTTGTCGTGGCGCAGTGGCGCAAGCGTGTGACTGTAACCAACAGGTTGCGGGTTCGATACACACGAGAGGAAATGAAATATTTAATATTTTCAAATTAAATATTTAATGTTTTCTTTTCTCCGCTCTGGTTACAAGTCAAAGCGCGGCGTTGAGTTCCGACACTCGCAACGCAATGCCTTAAATTCATATCACATATAAAATAGAAAACGGAACGGAGTATTTTAACACTAGGTTCCCAAGTTCCCTCTGCCTACCCTGCCATATGGGGGATGCGTGTGAAGTGAAGCTAAGATAATACAATTTAAATCATTCATTATAACGTTTTATTTGCTTGAGTCATAAAAAAAATATATATTTAATATAATTTCTTATCAATTAATTAGGATAATGATTAAAACAAGATATCATTAACCATTACACAATAATATCATTAGTGAATTATTAACTAAATGTAATTTTAAACTATTCTAATTATATAAAGAAAACGGAAATAAAAACTACTTGTAATAAAAAAAAACTTAGATATTACATAAATAACCTTCGCAAATACCATTTATATATATAAAATGTCTTCATATTTCTTTTAACATCAAAATTTTCAACAAACTTTGTGAATTATGTAAAAGATACGTAGAACTCATTCGAGAAGCAATTCCAGTCTAAATCAATGAATAAATTGCACATAAAATGTATATTTAATTTGTTCTGTTTATTTTCTTCCATACAATTGACAAGATGACAAATGATGACATGATTTGACAAAATTGTCACGAAAACAGTGACAGCGTCACTCTGTAACTTTATATTGTACATTTTTATTTATTATTTCTATCATTTTGTTCGCTTCTTGTGCTAAATAGAAAGTTATAAAAGGTTATTCCTAAAATAACCATTGCACCGGAAGTAGCGTAAAATGGGCGCGATCGATATGCGTCGTAGGTCATTGTCTATGACTTGGCTTGGGAAATAAATTGCGATTTATAGCTATTAAAAATATATTTTGTATTCTAAACGCTTCAATTTCAGTTATTGAGTGACTTAGGATTGGTTTTTTATTAGAATATTGCGTTGATCTTTTTTATTTCAACTTTAAATGTAAGGCTGTTTGGTTTTATAACATAGCGTCATAAGATATAAATGTTTATTTAGTTGTTTATGGTTGATATTTTGTTATATGGCAATGTTTATCGATTACACATCGATGTTTCGTAATCGTTCGTTTTTAATTTGTTGAAATGTTTTAAATTTGATTTGTTGCTAAATGTACTTTAATATATCATTATGAAACGAAGTTTGACACATATTTTTGATTTTGTGACATAGTTCTAATTGACAAGATAGATGTATTTGTCGTTCTTTAATTAAATTATAGCTGTTTTATCTTTATTTTGATAAATTTGTTATCTTAAGAAAGCTTGCAGACATTATTATAGTAATATTTGGACATAAAATCACTATTTTATTATTTCAATAGTTAGAATTAACCAACTTGTAAACTCAAATTATTTCCAAAAAAAACACAAAAAATAAATTGTAAAATTTTATAAAACAAAACTAACATCAAACGAAACACAAAACACCACAAATACCACTACCAAAAACAGCACAAATCAAAAATCGATATTAAAACCAACACCACAAATCGATGCTGACATCCAGTGTTGCCACATCGCCGCCCGTACGACATTACATCACCATTGCACTGCAAGCATAGGACTTGGACTTTTCCTGACATGAGCATGTCATTTTCGACATTTGATTGATAATTTTGCTAAAGAACCATCAAGTTAGATTGTTTGAAACTTAGTTTCGGCGCTAAGTGTTTATATTTCACAACTTTTACTAGAAAAACTAAGATGTGATAGCTCGATAACGGTACACGAAGCCAGCGGATTCCATACCCCACAATGAGCGCCCAGAAATGTGTTGTGGAGGGCTGCAATTTAGAATATGATGTTGTTTGCAGCTTCTCCTTTTATAAGTGAGTTGTTTTTCCCGCTTTTAATTTGTTTTTGGTGTATTATGTTTATATTTAACGGGGGCTGCGTGAGTGACGCCCCGTGCCGTGACCTCGAAGCGTATTTTCACTTATGAACAAAGATTTTACCTATCCTATTGGATGTTTACTTTTATTTTTCGATTTAGTTATGTATTTTCCTAATATAATACAATCCTAAAAAATATTGTGTGCTCATTTAATAAAGTTAATACTTTATGATATTTTTATACTAAATTAAATCTATTTTAGTATATGAGCTTATCAAATATAGCAATCAATGTGAATGAATTATGACTTTTTGTGTATTTTTATTATGAATTAATGTAAAATAACAATAGATATTAGTTTGGGAGTATTTGTGAATGTAGATTTTAAACAGCTAAAGGTATTCTTCATAAAACTTTCACTTTGTTTACTCTTTTATTCTTTGTTTTTTATTTTCAATATTTAAGTTTTGTGAACAGCTTGTAATGAAATGTATATATTATTTAACAAAAAGTATAGATTTATTTATATTTTTGCTTGTTCTAACAAACTGAAATATCAAATTAATTTATATATTTTAGTTATTCTTTCTTTACTAACTTAAACTTTAAAAAGCTATAAACCTGTATAAACACTTTATTTACAAAATTGTTTGTTAACTAAGTCGTAAAGACGAGCACAAATATACTTTGTTTATAAAACTCAATGATATAACATAAAATATGAATTAATTATGCAAATCAAGATTTGGTTTTAAAATATTCTTGAGAAACATTTCACAAACTGTGTTTCAACATTATAAATACTATTAAAATTCTATTTACATTCAACTTTGTTAATAAAAAAAATACAAAAATCCTTAAATAAACACAATTTTTTATTTTTCTGTAATACATATTTTCACTTATCTTAATTAATATTTGGGTGGAAAAGAATTAAATTAATTTATATGAAATTTTTATTTCAGTGTAAATACTTCAGCCGACAGTGATGAGAAACGTCAGGATTGGATCGAGGGTGCTATGCACGAGGAGAGCGAGTGCCTCTGGAGACACGTCAGCTTACAGTTATGCGGGTATTTAAATTGTTTTTATATATATACACACATTTTTGCTTAAATTTGGACATTATGGCCGTCCGTTCTGATTAAATAACTAGATATTTTCCTAGTTAATATGATTTAAATAGAAGGAAATGAAAAATCAGACCGATTTGACTTTAATTCTGGCTTGTTTTTTTAAGAAAATGCTTAAATATTGTTATAAGTAGGATTTTTATGTAATAATATATGTTGAACCTGAGGCCTCTCATATTCCACAAACATGTGACTGTAAAAGCACCAGGTTGTGGGTTTGATCCACAGTTAAAGATATGAAATATTTTATATTTTCAATTGAAATACTGAATACTTTTATTTATTTACTCTGGTAATACAGCAAAATGTAACATTGAGTTCGACCACTAAACACACTATGCCTCAAATTCAATGGCAAGTGGGGCAACTAAAGGTACTTTCTTTAGGTTCCCAGGTTCCCTCCGCCTACCCTGCTATATTCAGCTTGATGATATAAAAAAATCTGTTAATCTTGTGATAGATGTCGACAGCATTACTTTTATGTTATGACAAAATTGTCTGAGTCTAAACAAGTGTTCCGGTAGTGATCTCAATATAGGAATAATAATATAACCAGCATCTCTTTATAACCAAACTCAAGGAACTGAGCGTTTTTTGTTTCGTTATAGAGAGTTATCATTATATGAAGTGAACAATCACTATGTGGGTTTTAACGCAAACCAACCAAATTGTGCTCACTTCTACTTTATAGAGAGTTTATAGTTATAAAGGATAATGTTATAAACCAGTGTTTCCCAAACTTTTTTAGTCCATGCCCCACATTTGAATTTCTAAAACCACCATGCCCCCCCTAAGCTTTAGTTTAAAATACCTCGGCGAAGAGGTAAATCATTAATTGCACCCCTCCATTGTTAGGCTAAAATGCCCCCCAGTGGGGCACACAGTTTGGGAAATACTGTTATAAACAGTTTACACTGTATTATATATAATTTATTTATATTATTTAATTTGTAGTTTATATATTATGAAGTATTATTGCTATCAAATTAGCTACTTTTACATATTAAATGTATAAAATATATAAAGTAAATGTATTTATTCATTTACAATTTATAAATTGATGTCTATATATGAGGCCTGTTGTGGCGCAGCGGTACAAGCTTGTGGTGTATGTGAGAGGTTGTGAGTTCAATCCGGACTCAAGGAAATGAAATATTTACTACTTTCAAATCAGATATTTAATGTTTTTATTTTTTGCTCTTGTAACGAGCCAAAGTGCGGCGTTCAGTTACGTCACTCAACACTCAATGCCTAAAACTCTGTGGTAGGTGGGAGACAGAATGGAGTGTCTTTAAACACTAGGTTCCCAGGTTAGGTTCCCAGACACAGTGTGTGATGCTGGAAAACACATGTGTCATTATTATGTATGTATATTTAAATTAAAAATAACACTGTTTAAAAATCATAAAATTAATATTTCCCTTTTTTTATTTTAACAAGAAAAATCTTATCTTCACGCTGTATCCCGCACATGGCGAGGTAGGCAGAGGGAACTTGGGAACGTAGTGTTAAGTTCCGCCACTCAACACGCAATGCCTCAAATTCGGCGAAAAGTGGGGAACGGAAGTGGAACGTAGTGTCAAAACATTAGGTTCCCAAGTTCCCTCGGCCTACTCTGCCGTGTGCGGGATACAGCGTGAAGCTGAAAAAAATTTGTTGTGTTAAGTAATAAATGTACTCCCCCTGTAGTTATCACTTTGAGTTGGACGCCCAGGGTCTCTGGATAGACTCCCCAATGCTCCCCGAGCTCCTCACTCCCCAGGAGTCGGTCGCCCCCATGCAACAGACTGCCGCTGATAAACGAGGTATGTGGGCTTCCAATTTTGTTGGCATAATTATTGAAATAATTAAAAAGCTGGTCCAAAAGTTACGTTGCAGGTAGAAAAGTGATTGTTGGCAAATTTAAATTTTGCGCTAATTTGTATTGATTTTGTATGAAATCAACTACGATTATAAGATTGTAATATTTTTTTTTTTATGACTTTTTTTGATTTGATTAATATTTTAGTTTTTCGGTTATTTTTTTTTATTGAGTTTTCATGTTTTTTTTTTTCTTATTTTCAAAAATTACTGAAACGATAAATGTTTTATTACTTAGAGCTGGTATCGAACCCGCTACCTCGAGCGTGAAGCTGGAAAAAATGTTAGAGTAAATATTTTATCGTCACATTATTAGTTGATATTTTTGCCTTAAATTAAAATTTTGAGAAAAAAGAGACAAAGATGTTGTGAAAAGAAGATATATTGAAGGGGTCCAGGGTTCAATTCCCAAAAGAGAAAATGAAATGTTTCATTTTAAATTTACTTTAATATATATTTTCTATTACTCTCTGCTAGAAACGGAGGCTGTAAATGTTTCAATGGGAACATAGTGTCCCACCACTAGGTTCCCATGTACTCAGGGAACCTAGGGAAGGTAATATAGGGTATATATGGTCGTTTCCTTCCAGCGGCGGACACGATCCGTCTCGAGCACAACTACAGCGCGGCCGCGCGCGACGCGCACGAGCCCGTGTCGCGCCTCAACGTGCGGCCCCTCGTGGACACGCTGGGGTACCTGTACGTAACTCGGGTTCCCTTTACTTAATGACGATCGATACTCTTGAGATTTAATATTTTATGTTTTTGAATTTAAATATTTAATGGTTTTCTACGCTCTGGTATCAAGGTAAAGTGCGGCGTTGAGTTACGCCACTCAACAGACAATGTTTCAAGTTCGGTGGGATGTGGAGAACGATAGTGGTACAGAGTGTCTTAACATTATGTTCCCAAGTTACCTCTGCCAATCCTGCAAGCATGATATATATAAACATATACATTAATATAAAAAGGATATGTGCAAAACAATAAAAAAATCAATAGCAAAAATGATAATTACTGTACATATAAAAATATATATAATAAAAATACAATATTTCATAGTACACACACACACAAACACACACACACACACACACACAAACACACACACACACACACAAACACATACACACACACAAACACACACATACACACAAACACATACACACACACAAACACATACACACACAAACACACACACACACACACACACACACACACACACACACACACAAACTCACACACACAAACACACACACACAAACACATACACACACACACACACAAACACATACACACACAAACACACACACACACACACACACACAAACACACACAAACACACACACACAAAACACACATACACACACATGCACACACACATGCGCGCACACACACACACACACACACATGCGCGCACACACACACACACACACACACACACACACACACACACACACACACACACACACACAAACACACACGCACACGTACATGCAAACATAAATTGAACAATGGGAACTCCTCACTAACATCCCCTCCCCTCCCCACGCAGGTCCCTGAAGAAGCTGCAGAAGAAGCAGCTGTGGGTGGTGAAGGTGGAGACGGACAAGGCGGAGGCGTCCATCACCCAGTCGGAGCAGGTCATCACCAAGATGCCGGACCCCAAGCAGATTATTGAGGTGAGTGTGAACGCTGTGTATGTACATAGGTGATCATTTTTTTTTTTTTAAATTTCAAAAATGGATTTGAACCTGAATAATTCAACATGGAAACTTTTTATTTTAAATTTTGAATGTTGATTAACGGAAGTTAACGCCGCGCTTTATCTTGTTTTACTAGAGCTCCTCCTCCTGACGTTCAGCTTCAGTTCAGTTCAGCCCGCACATGGCAGGGTGGGCAGAGGGAACTTAGGAACCTAGTGTTGAGACGCTCCGTTCCACTTCCGTTCCCCACTTTCCGACGAATTTGAGGCATTGCGTGTCGAGTGGCGGAGCTCAACGCTGCGTTATGCCTTGCACCAGCCTAATAACATACTGTGGTACTTTCAGATCGTCCCCCAAACGTCCACAGCGGAGACACTACAGAGCCAGAGCCAGCACGAGGTGCTCCACATAATGGAGGACGGCAACATGTCCGACAACTTCATCTACGAGATAGCCGAGGAGCAGGAGATCACCATGGAGGAGGTGAAGGAGCTGCCGGAGACCAGCCCCGAGTGGACCGTCAACATCCTGCCGGACGACTCCAAGCCCAAGTACGCGTACATCAAGCACTGCAACACCGGCAAGAAGAAGAGGCACTTCACGGCTGAGATGAACGAGATAACCCTCCAGGGTGATTACGAGAATTACTACATCCTGCCCGACGTGGACCCCTCGGTGGGGGTCGAGGTCACCACCAGCTACCCGCTGGTGGAGGAGTACCCGCGCCTCGTGCTCGAGGAGAGGCCCCGGAAGCGGAAGAAGAGGTCGATCAAGACGGAGGTGAAGACGGAGCTGGATGATGACTGGGTGATGGATAACAGTGGCTATGATCAGGATGCGTCTGAGGACTATGATGACAGGAAGGCGGCCAGGGTGCGCAGGAAAAATAGGAAGTATTTGGGGTACGACTTCGTTACGTAACGGGGGGGCCTCGGGGGCCCTCGCGGGGGGACGTCGCGTGTATATTCTGTATTGTTGTTCGGTTAATAAATATACTTTAACATTTATTGTGTTGTGGTTGTTTTTTTTTTTATTTGATGTTGAGGTCTGTCGTGGCGCAGTGGCACTAGCGTGTGACTGTGACTGACAGGTTGTGGGTTCGATGCACATTAGAAAAAAGTTTAATGGTTTAATTCCTTCGCTCTGGTCACAAGACACAGCTCGGCGTTGAGTTACGCTACTCAACACACAATGCCATGTCACTAGAGCGAAGAAATGTAAATATTAAATATTTCATTACCTCGAGTGGGGATCGAAACCACATTCTGTTGTTTACAGTGAGACAATACATTAATAAAAAATCTAGAAAAAAGACTGAAATTTCTTTTGTTTTCAAATCATTAAAAAATAACATAACATAGCTTCACGCTGTATCCCGCACGAGGCAGGGTATGCGGAGGGAACCCGGGAACCTAGTGTTATAACACTCCGTTCCACTTACGTTCCCCACTTTCCGCCGAAATTTAGGCGTTGTTGCGTGTTGCGTGTTGAGTGGCGGAACTCAACGCCGCGCTTTGCCTTATTACCAGAGCGAAGAAATGAAACATTAAATATTTAAATTAAAAATATTAAAAAAAAATAGATGTATTTCTTATGATCTTATTTTTCAAGAAATTTCCGATTTCAAGTCAGATTCGAGATAAATTGTACGAAAACACATATAAGTATTATATATTTTAGCCTCTAATTCAGATATTTTGTTAAAGAATGCACTTTTACTACAGTCTAGTTGAGTTCAGTTAAAAATGATAACATCTTTATACTTTTTGTAAATTTTACATAAATATGTAATGAGGCCCGTCGTGGCGCAGCGGCACAAGCGTGTGACTGTAACCGACAGGTTGTGGGTTCGATCCCTAGTCGAGGAAATGAAATATTTCATATTTTCAATTTAAATATTTAATACTAAACTTAAATTTAAAAAGCGTATAAAAATGTTGAATGAAGCAGGATTTGAACCCGCGCCTCTGGAATACCGTTCCAGCGCTCTGACCAACTAAGCCATTCGTTCTCACCGAGCTCCGTCGGAATTCTTATACGCTTGTTACAACTTATTTATATTGTTAGCATCTCTGTAGGGACGATTTTTACAAAGTTAGTATTTTCTGTCCTAAGTGTGGAATAACACTTTAAAACACAGTAAAAATATTAAATAGTTAATGTTTTCATTTTTTCGCTCCGGTACAAGGCAAAATGCGGCGTTGAGTTCCGCCATTCTACACGCAATACCTCAAATTCCACGGAAAGTGGAAAACGAAAGTGGGACGTGGTATCTTTACACTAGGTTCCCAAGTTCCCTCTGCCTTCCCTACCATGTGCGGGATACAGCGTGAAGCCATTCCCATTTATCGGAAGATTTTTTTTTCTATATAGTGAAGTAACTTACCTATAGAGAATGTACGAGCTTAAGGAAATCGAAAGTCATGTTAATGACGTCACCGCGGCGTCGTGATACAGCGTGTCGCGGTTCTGGGTTCAATTCTCACTTGGGGAAATGGTTAAATACTAAGTAAGCTTCGGCGTTGAGATTAAATTTATCGTAATATGTATCCCGTCACGGCGGAGAAGGCACAGGGAACCCGGGAACCTAGTGTTAAGACTCTCCGTTTCACTTCCGTTCCCCACTTTCCGCCAATTTCGAGGCGTTCCGTGTTGAGTGGCGGAACTCAACGCCGCGCTTTGCTTTTCTCTCATATATAATGATCTAGTATTTATTTATATTTTTTTACATGATTAATAGCGGTTCATGGTGAATATTATTAATTTGGTAAATCATAAGGTTTTTTTTTTTAATTTAACCAATCAATTAAATAATATATTGAATAAATTGTATAAATTAATTCTATGCTATTATCATTTTAGACAACTTCTTGATAATTTTGCTTGACGATGAAACACATATATTGTGTATGTTCTTTATTTCAATAGAAGATACTTGAAAAAGGTTTTTTTTAATATTATTTTCCATGATCTGATTGGAAATTATAACTAAATGTGTGTCCATAAGTATTAAAGCTAACTCAGAGAAAACTCGCGATATATGATCAATGACGTCATTCTTTTCAACTTTTGAAATACACATATATATATATATATATATATATATATATATATATATATATATATATATATATATATATATATATATATATATATATATATATATATATATATATATATATATATATATATATATATATATATTATATATATATATATATATATATATATATATATATATATATATATATATATATATATATATATATATATATATATATATATATATATATATATATATATATATATATATATATATATATATATCTGCTCTGGTAACAAGGGGTAAAGTGCGGGTTAAACTCCGCCCCTCAACACGCAATGTCTCAAATTCGGCGGAAAGTGGGGAACGAAAGTGAAACGGAGTGTCTTAACACTAGGGACTCCATTCTCCTTAAAACAGTACATACTTTTCATAAAATCGGCATGTGACGAAACTAAACGTTGTACCAAGTTTTATTACCAAAGTAATAAAATCGGATGGACATCGAACCCACAACCCGTCGTTCACAGTCACACGCTTGTGCCCTCCTGAACTATTTCTACAAATCATTTACATACTAAATTTGGGATTTAAAATTGAAATTCAATTTTTTGTTAATTCAAATTGGTTTTCAACAAACAATATGTTATATTAAAAAAGAAAAAGTGCTTTAAAAACTTTGTTGGATTTTTCAGTTTGAATTTAAATTGTTATACAATTCTTATGCCTTCTTTAAATAATAAACTAAAATCATTAATAAAAACAGAAAACCAGAAAACCACGAAAAAAAAACCAGTCCAATATTATTACAAGTTTATTTTATTTAATATACAAAATACAACATCCAAATTATTATTTGATTTTTTTTACAGCTTCACGCTGTATCCCGCACATAGCGGGCTAGGCAGAGGGTACTTGGGAACCTAGTGTTAAGACACTCCGTTCCGTCCTCCACACCCATTGCGTGTGAGTGGCGGAACTCAACACCGCGCTTTGCCTTGAAAGAAATATTAAATATTTCATTTCCTCGAGTCGGGATCGAACCCACAACCAGTCGCAACGTAC
Source organism: Eueides isabella (assembly GCA_019049475.1). Classification (NCBI taxonomy): domain Eukaryota; kingdom Metazoa; phylum Arthropoda; class Insecta; order Lepidoptera; family Nymphalidae; genus Eueides; species Eueides isabella. The sequence goes on along the minus strand of CM032413.1, from coordinate 5,346,035 downwards.
AAGGTTTATTTTCTCAATATACAAAAAAATCCATACAATTTATATTAAAACTATTAAAATATATTTACAATACAATAATAATTGCTTCAGCTTCACGCTGTATCCCGCATATAGCGGGATAGGGAGACACACTTATAGACACTGCGTGTTGAACGGCGTAACTTAACGCTGCTGCTTAATATTTTCTTACTTCAAAGAATCTTCTTGGAAAAAGTCAAACAAACTAGTCCGTATCCACAGTTGTGCGGCGGTGTTTAACGCCGTGCACTGTGCTCCCATTATAAATGTTCCACATTAATAATCGGCGGCAGTGTTCGCCAAGTAATCTCGTCTACCGATGTTGGACGCTTGTTTATTTTGCACCGCCTCCAATTTGGGACATTCTGTTGAAAAAAATATATATAAAAAAAAAGATTAAAACATTTCTTATCTTTTATCAGCTTCACGCATGTGGCAGGGTAGGCAGAGGGAACCCGGGAACCTAGTGTCAAGACTCTCCGTTCCACTTCCGTTCCCCACTTTCCGCCGAATTTGAGGCATTGCATGTTGAGTGGCGGAACTCAACGCCGCGCTTTGCCTTATTACCAGAGCGAAGAAACGAAACATTAAATATTTAAATTGAAAATATTAAATATTTCATTTCCTCGACTGGGGATTTTTATGATATTTATTAAAGTACAGAAAATAACAATCATTAGAGAAACATTTTGAATATACTTTTCAACTTCTACCCCCAAAAAAAAAGGGAAGGAGGGGAAGTTAGGAGTGTGACCTGTCTGTCAGTTTGTTTATGACACCATAGCTCATGAATGAAAGGTTTATTTTTTAACTATGTTTGATAAGAACCAGATTTGGAAATCAATCATTAAGAGCTACCAGCATTTCGCTGAAATGAGGTTGTGATTTTTTAAAACAATATACAAACATAAAAAAAAGATACAAATTATTTTTCAAACATTGTCCAAAACGATAGTTCAGAAACAGATTCGCACCTGTAATCCTGTGTCCGAGTCCACCGCAGTACGAGCAGCCCTGTCCGTCCGCCACCGGTATGTCCGCCTCGCCGATCATGTCCAGCAGGAACTCAGGCACCTGGAGTATTATTTAAATACATTAAAAAAAAAAACTTTAAATTAAAACCCAATGAAAGTTAGTCACTTTACTCTCTCCTTTTCCAATATTTTATGAAGTCGGAGTGTAACCTCTCACTATTGTACCCTCAGTGCACTCACCGGCTGGCCGGCCTCGGTGAGGAGGTGCGCGAGGTCGCGCAGCACGCTGCAGTCCCCGGCGCGGCCCAGCAGCGTGGTGGCGACCCCGCCCCCGCCCGCGCGCCCCGTGCGCCCGATGCGGTGCACGTAGTTCTCGATGTCCTCGGGCATGTCGTAGTTGATCACGTGCTGGATGTTCGAGAAGTCCAGACCTTGGGGACATCAAATATACAGTATTTCAAACACTCATCACTACATATCACTTCAAGCGATACACCCGCCTCATTGTACATTTCTGGATTTTTTTATTATTTTAGTTTGTAATGTTGTATGTGTTTTTGTGTATAATAAAGTATATTGTATTGTACAAATCTACATTCAACTAAATACTAATCTATACAAATATCTATAAATTCATCTAGACACCTATCTATACGCTCATCTATACCTCTACCTACACATTAATCTAAGGATCTACCCACACATTCATCTTGATACCTATCTATACACCCTTCCATACATCTATCTTTACATTCATCTATACCTATACATTCATCTAGACACCAATCTATACACCCATCTATACATCAACCTATACAATCATCTATACACCCATCTATACATCAACCTATACAATCATCTATACACCCATCTATACATCAACCTATACATTCATCTGTACACCCATCTATACATCAACCTATACAATCATCTATACACCTATCTATACATCAATCTATACATTCATCTATATACCCATCTATACACATGTACACATGTACGTACCTTTACTGGCCACGTCAGTCGCCACGAGTACATCTTTCTCTCCGCGTCGGAACGCCTCCACGGCGCGAGAACGTTCATCTTGATCTTTGCCACCGTGTATGGCTACAGCTTCAACTCCTGGGTGAGGCAAGATATATTTTTTTATTTCTTTTTTTAAATTAAATAATATTCAGAATATTGTAAATATATATTGTAACAGCAACTATGTTATATATTTTTTTGTTTATTCCACAAGAACTTATTATACCAATAACACAAATATGAAAAAGATGAGCAAAGTTCAATACTAAACTTATGTCTGTGTCTGCAAAGAGAATGGAGATCTAAATGAGTGCCAAGTTCTATACAAAATCCAAATATATATATATATATATATATATATATATATATATATATATATATATATATATATATATATATATATATATATATATATATATATATATATATATATATATATATATATATATATATATATATATATATATATATATATATATATATATATATATATATATATAAATATATAAATATATATATGACGGCGCATTGCTAGTACTGGCTGCTGAGAAATACGTCGGAACGAGATTTGACTACTGTCATTCTGGCGGAGCGTCGTGTCGATGGTCAGCGCAGCCATGTTGAACTACACTTTTTGATTGAAACGTAAACAGCGAGCGCACCACGTTTTCGACGAATCGCTTTTGTTCCGATTAATCTTGTGTCTTATTATTTTAAAATGTATTATAAGTTATAGACTAAGTGATTCTCTAAATACTAATTAATAAATTTTAGTAAATTTCTGTAAGAGTGGCTTTGTGCGATTAAATAACTTTTTATTGTGACTTTCGTGATTCGTTTGTTCCCACATACATTAAAACTTATTCAAGACATGGCTGATCCTGATGAAGAAGGGCATTCGCCCATATATATATATATATATATATATATATATATATATATATATATATATATATATATATATATAAAAGAAGAACGAGAATATATATATAAATGAAGAACGATGTTCCTAAAAGCAACATTCATTCACCGAACCAGAACCCGCACCAACCTTTGAGCAGCAAGTACTCATGTATAGCGTCCACGTGCTGTTTCCTCTCGGCGAACACCAGGACCGGCGGGGGTGTCTTCTGGAGACACTGCAGGAGGTGGACCGTCCTGGCCTCAGCCTTCACCAGCTCCAACTCCTGGCGCACGTTGAGCGACGCCGCACCAGCTCTGCCCACGTTCACTGTGACCGGTTTTACTAGCGCTGATCTGGTTGGGAGTTTCGAAAATTTGAATGTGACGAAATTTTGCATCCCGCACAAGGCATTGTAGGCAGAGGGAACTTGGGAACCTAGTGTTAAGACATTCTGTACCACTTCCGTTCCTTACTTTCCGCCAAATTTGAGGCATTGGTGTTGAGTGGCGGAACTCAACGCTGCGTTTTGTCTTGTTATAAAAGCGAAGAAATGAAAACATCTCATTCATATTTTATATGAAAATATTAAATGTTTCATTTCCTCGATTGGGGATTGAACCCACAGCCTGTCGGCACACGCTTGTGCCGCTGCGCCACTATATTTAAATATAACATTAATTTTAAATGTTAGAACTCGTTAGAATATTTTGCAATAAAATTGTACAATATATTTTCACACTGTATCCAGCACAATGTTGAGTAGACAGAAGGACCTTGGGAACCTAGTGTGAAGACACTCCGTTTCCTGTCCTACTTACTACTATTAGTAATTACTTGTGAGCCACGAAGAAAGAAAGAAAGAAAAAAAGAAAGAAAGAACGAAAATGTAACAAAGAACAAAAAAAAAAACAAAATATCACTGATGAATAATTACACCGTCTATTAAAAAGAATAAATACATAATGCTTCATAGGCCTGACTTTGATGTCTGTCGTGGCGCAGCGGCACTAGCGTGTGACTGTAACCGACAGGTTCTGGGTTCGATACACACTCGAGAAAATAAAATATTTAATATTTTCAATTTAAACGTATAATAATTGCATTTCATCGTCCCGATAACAAGGCATAGCGTGGCGTTGAGTTCCGCCACTCAACACGCTTCAAATTCGTTCGAAACCGGAAGTCACCTCCTAACAAATAAAAAAGTAAAACCTGGCAAAATTCTGTATCTTCCTTGGCATGGTGGCACTAAACAGCAACGTCTGCCTCTGGCTGGCGAAGTACGAGAATATCGTCCTGACGTCCTCCTCGAAGCCCATATCGATCATTCTGTCCGCTTCGTCCATACAGAGATAGCGGCAAACGTTTAAACGGACCTGACAATGAGAAAGTACAAATTAATATATAAAAAGAGCCAGAGGGAACACGGGAGGGTACATGGGAACCTAGTGTTAGGACACTCAATTCCAATAACGTTTCATTCCCCAATTTCCCTTCCGTGCTGAGTGGCGGAACTCAACGCCGTTCTTTGCCTTGTTATCGAAGCGTAGACAGGAAAATATTATATATTTCATTTCCTCAAGTGGGTATCGAACCCACAACCTGCCTTAACATTGTAAAATAACTACCTCATGTTGGCAAAGTCCTTATAGCTCTCAAATTGCTAATCCGATTTTCATAAAACTTTTCATAAAACAAGATTATACCAAATTAAAAAAAAAAAACAAAAATCAAAAGTTAAACCAGTTCATTAATTCAGGAGCTACAGTACCACATACAGACATACACACAAACAAAACTTTTATAAAAATATTTTTACATCAAGGACCAAAAAAAGTAAAATAAAAAGCAACTAAACTCAAAATAAATATAAAATATTTAGTTTCCCTAAACGAGAATTGAACCCCCATTTCTATCCCATATACAAAACCTACCATTTTCTTATCCAACATGTCCATCAGACGCCCCGGAGTGGCCACCATTATGTGAACACCGCGCTGCACCACTTCCATACACTCTGACACAGCAACCCCTGGGGATATAATAAACTAGCTTTTATCTGTGACATTGGACTTTGTGTCATGACACCTGACACGTGCCACATTACACATTTAAAAAGTTTGAGGTAGCTCAGACCACAAGCACATTGTCAAAATAAATAACAATACTTTGAACCCGTTGTTATATTGTTACATCACTCGTTGTGTCATGACACCTGACACGTGCCACATTACACATTTAAAGTGTATGAGATAGTTCAGACCACAGGAACACTATCAAAATAAATAACAATACTTTGAACCTTTTGTTATATCACTCGTTGTGTCATGACATGCGTAACGTGCCACATGACACATTTTGAGTGTCTAAGGTAGCTCAGCCAACAGACACGCCATAACGAAACACTTAACAGTATGTTTTAAGTTAATGTTGTATAACGAACGTGACAGGGTAGACAGAGGGAACTTGGGAACCCTGTGCTATGACACTCAATTCTTTTCTCCCCTTTCCACCGAACTTGAACCATTGCTTGTAAAGTGACGGAACTCAACGCCGCGATAACTAAGCAAAGGCATGAAAATATAAAATATACATAAATATCTTTGTTAAGTACAGAATGAAAGAGCCAGCACACTTACTTAATTTCTAAAGAAAGAGACAGAAAGAGCTCTTTTTCTATTTTTAAAAAAAATAATATGAAAAATAATATTGAACCCACTAACCTCCGATGGCCAGACAGCTCCTTATCTCCGGGTTACCACTCATCCGCAGGTGTTTTACAAAATGTAGTATTATATCATGCGTTTGTTTCGCCAATTCACGGGACGGACATATAATGAGGCCGTAGGGGCCTTCGTTTCTGTAAATGAGTACATTTTTTTTCTAAAATTCCGCTTCACGCTGTATCCCGCACATGGCAGAGAGAATCTAAGAAACAAGTGTCCAGACACTCTGTTCCACCTAACAAATTTTCTTTCTCCAAATGCGGCGAGCATTTGAGGCAAGGCTTGTTGAGTGACGGAACTGAAAGTCGCGCATTGCCCTGTTACCAGAGTTAACAAAAGTTAATATTAAATATTTCATTTCCTCGAGCGGGAATTGAACCCACAACCTGTCGGATTTACAGGCGCACACTTGTGTCTCACTCGTAATTACTTCTTTATTAATATAATATAGACCAGTGTTAAGACTCTCCGACCTTCACTTTTTCTGATGATGTGTATATTACTTAAGAGAACTCAACGCCGCATTGTGTCTATCAGAGCGTGGACCAAGGGAATGAGGGGGGCATAAAGGGAATCTCTATCATAAAAGTCAACAAGCATTAAGGGGACCTCTATTTTAAAAGTCAAACTTATTAGGGGAGTGAGGGGGGCATAAAGACCTCTATCATAAAAGTCAAATTTATCAGGGGAGGGAGAAAGGGCCCCCTATAGCCCTTTCTCCCTCCCCTGATAAGTTTACCTCTATCATAAAAGTCAAACTTGTCAGAGGAGTGAGGGGGGCATAAATACTTATATCATAGAAGTCAAATTTAACAGGGGAGTGACGGAAGCGTTAAGGGGACCTCTATCATAAAATTCAAGCTTATCAGGGGAGTGAGGGGGGCACAAACACCTACATCATAAAAGTCAAATTTAACAGGGGAATGATGGAAGCATTAAGGAGACCACTATTATAAAAGTCAAACTTGTCAGGGGAGTGAGGGGGCAAAAAGACCTATATCATAAAAGACAAATTTTACAGGGGAGTGAGAGGGCATTAAGGGGACCTTTATCATAAAAGTCAAACTTATCAGGGGAGTGAGGAGGTTTTTCTCCCAAGTCACACTTATTAGGGGGATTGTGGGAGTATCACCCCTTTTTTCACTTTAGGGGGCGTCGGAAGTAGGGCAGACATCTTTTCCATACCAACGCTCACCTTATAAAAGGCATCTTGATCTCCTGCTCCAAGCACAGCATGATGATGGGCAAAGTGAACACCAGGGTCTTGCCGCTGCCCGTGAAAGCTATACCGATCATGTCCCGGCCGCTGAGCACCGCCGGGATACCTTGTACCTGGATTGGGGTCGGTTTCTTTATACCTTTCACTTCCAGGCCTCGGAGAATATCTGTGGAAGAGAAAAAAGCAAACAAAATTTTAAGTAGCCATATAAATATGGTTTGTTTTATAGTTTATTTCTTTGTCAACTTCATGGTGTACCCCGCAGATATCAGGGAACATTGGGTTACTTCCGATTCTTACTTGCCGCCTAATTCATGAGGCTTAAGAAACCCTTCTGGGGGCCATTGAGTGGGATTTAAAAAAGTGGTATTTGAAATAATCACTATTTTGGACCCTATTATAATAATAAACGTCCCCTATAAGATGTCATTTAATATATCTTCCACGTACAGACAGAGATCGGTTACAGATTTATTACAAGTACGCGTAGCTGTAACCGTCCCGCGTTGCTACGCGAACAACTAAAATAAATTTAAGAAAAACAGTACTTAAATTTTCAATTCATTCTAAGCCATTTTATTGATTTTGTTTATTTCGAAAAATTGTGACATTACAAAGCTGTAGTGTACCACCTGGTGGCGAGTTACATCTATGAACATGACACATTCAAAAATACATGGTCATATTGATTTTCATGACAATCGGTTAAACTGGGCAGAAGTTGCTACTCTGCAGCGCCACATGGTGGCGAGTAACATCTATGAACATGTCATATTCGTTTCCTCTATGTAAAAATACATGGTCATACTGATTTTCATGACAATCGGTTAAACTGGGCAGAAGTTGCTACTCTGCAGCGCCACCTGGTGAAGAGTTACATCTTTGAACATGTCATATTCGTTTCCTCTATGTAAAAATACATGGTCATATTGATTTTCATGACAATCGGTTAAACTGGGCAGAAGTTGCTACTCTGCAGTGCCACATGGTGGCGAGTCACATCTATGAACATGTCATATTCGTTTCCTCTATGTAAAAATACATGGTCATACTGATTTTCATGACAATCGGTTAAACTGGGCAGAAGTTGCTACTCTGCAGTGCCACATGGTGGCGAGTCACATCTATGAACATGTCATATTCATTTCCTCTATGTAAAAATACACAGTATTTTCATGACAACCAGTTAAACGGGGCAGAAGTTCCTACACTGCCACCTGCCACCTGGTGGCAAGTGCCATCAATGAGCATATTATACAAACCTTCTCCGTGAAAAACTACTACTATATACCAATTTTCATAATAATCGGTCCAGTAGTTATTGAGTTCATCAATGACATACAGACAAACACTCATTATATAAGAAGAAGAGGAAGAATAAGAAGAAGAAGAAGAAGATAAGTATCATTTATTCTTACTTTAGGTATATTTAAAGAAGAGGTTGCCAGAAAGAGATTTGGCCACCTTTGCACTTACTGTGAAACTTGTATAATTAAATTAGTATTTAAACTTTTGTGCAATCACCAAGCTCCGTCGAAATTCTTATACGCTTGTTACAACTGGAACGGTTTTCCAGAGGCGCGGGTTCAAATCCCGCTTCATTCAAAATGTTTATACGCTTTTTAAATTTAAGTTTAGTATTTTCTGTCCTAAATGTGGAATAACACTTTAAAACATAGTAAAAATAAAAAAGTATTAAAGTTAAGTAAAACCCACAACCTACCTTTAGGAAACTTCATATGTTGAAAAGTTAATATAGGTGGTGGTACATTCTCGCCTTCCACCAATATCCTCAACTGCTGTCTCACCCTCTCATGCCTGGACTCCGGCAGCTCCAAGATACACCTGGGAGGCCGCCATGATGTTTTGATTGGCTCCAGATATTGTATACCTGAGGGAATCAGTTTTTTGGCATGTTTACGGCAGAGTAGAAAAAGGGAACTTGGAAACCTAGTGATAAGCCACTCTGTTCCACTTCCGTTGCCTACTTTCTGCTGGCATGAGGCATTATATGCTGAGTGGCGAATTTTATCAGATTTCATTTGAAAATATTTAATGTTTCATTATATTGAATATTTTTAAAATTTAATATTAAATGTTTTTACTTCTTCGCTCTGGTAACATGTACTTGGTGTCTTAACACTAGGTTCCTAAGTTCTCTCTGCCTATCCAGCCATGTGCGGGATGCAGCATTAAGCTGAAGATTGAAAAAAAATGTATTAAGTGTTAAATTTGAACTTAGCCCAGATATTTGAACCTGCACTTATTTGATACTTTTACATAAGTTAATATATTTAAAATATATTAACTAGATAACTTGAAGAATATATGACAAACAAAATGTTTAGTGCCCTCTTGGTAATTCTTTACTCAGGTATAAGGGTTATATCAAAATAATTCTTCTTCAGCTCCATGGTGTATCTACCATATAGCAGGTTAGGCAAACGGAACTTGGGAACTAAGTGTTAAGATACTTTTTTCTAATCCCCACTTACCATTGTGTGGTGCAGGAATGTAATGTCATACTTTGCCTTGGTACCAGAAGGTAGAAGTGAAAATGCTAAATATTTAATTGCCTTTAGTGGGGATTGAATTCACAACCTGTCACATTTACAGTCACCCACACATACCACTGCCCAATGATGGAACTCAAAATAATTAACATTATATACAAATTGGACTTGGCGACATATTTTTTTACTCTATACCAGTAGGTCTACAGATAATCTTGAATTAAAAATAAAATGAATGAATGAATTTTTGGATTAAAAATTAACAATTATATCCAATTTTATTTATCAAAATATAAAAGTTTTAAAATAAAACCTTACCTTTGGCCAATTCAGCGACACCCATCAATGCTTTACTCTGGGCTACACTCTCTAATATATGTTCTTCTTCCTTGGCCTGTCTCTCCGCTGCCGATAAGGCTCGAGCCTCAGCTATTCTTTTTAATTCACTGTGCTGGTCTAATAGAGATACATTGTATCTTCTACCCCACTCTTCTTGAGATGCTGGAAAATAGATAGTATATATGTTAGTATAAATAATGTGAGGCCATTGCAGCTCAGCGGGAAAAGATTTGATTGGAAAATCAATGGTTAAGGACTTCTACTCTCACTCTCGCACACTACTCGCAAATAATTTTCATGCTGTAACATTTATATTTAAAAAATTAAGTGTTTCAAATTTGGGTAAAAGGCTAGTGAAAAAATGGAGTGTTCAAGATACTCCATCTCTGGATTCTAATATTATTATTAAAAATAAATTAAAATTAATAATACTATTTAATTACAATACAAATGAGTAGATAAATAATTTTGTTAAGATTTTTTTATACCATAGACTCTAATCCTTTTTGTCTTTTATTTTGAGGACATTGTGTTATGTCTATAATATAAATCAAGTGTCAAATTACATAAAAAAACCATAATACTTTGGGACAAACACATACTATAAAAAAGTTGATAATTCTTTATTCAATCATTTACTTATCAATTTTGTCATAATATTATCTACTTAAATTTATACATATAGGAAAATATAAAGAAAGTTTTTCTTTTTTTACTGGTCCTACTTAACGTTATCTACTCATTAATAAAGTTTTTTAATCCCAAAATCACCACAAACATAATTATAAGAAAAAATATAAATAACCAACTACACACCATCATCATCGATATCATTCTCACTGGAACTCTTCGTTTCTGCGGCCGCTTCAGCCGCAATTTGACCTAAACGGCCTAATTTCAACAATTTCTCCTTCTTTCTCTCTTTCACTGGCACGTAAGGTTCGTAATTATCAATGTCCTCCTCAGATTCCGATGATTTCTCATCACGTCTGTAACGCTTTACTGGTGGCTCAGACATTTTTGTTTGTTTATCACTTATTGTATTTTAATTTTCATTATTTATAAATGAATTAACATTGAATATTAGTTTTACAACAAATACAGTGTTTTGACTTTTGACAGTCCACAGATAACTTAGAGTCATATGTTCGATCGATTTATTTACTGTTCAATATAATAAAATAAAAAAAAACTTAATTAATAATAATAAATTCACTGCGTATAGTGTTTGTATAAATAGTTGATTGAATTATTTTTATTTTCTATTCCAAGTTGCCTATGCGCAGCAGTTAGTTCCACTTTTCAATACTTAATATGTTGAAAATCGAGAACAAATTGGGAACATACCATCATAGCAGCCACTGAAAAATTAATTTTGATCTGTATACTTTACTATATGTACCATTGTGATTTTTTAATTAGATTTTTGAATTTGCAACATTTAAATACGCTATCGGAGGTGTGGAATTTCGTGTAATATTTATTTATTTTATTTATTAATAATTAAGGAAGACATACAGTTTTACAAATACATAAAAGAAATATTTTTTTTTATTTATTTATTTTTTAAGGGGAACAAACAGTACTTTACAAAAATTAACTAATAACACACTTAAATTCAAACAGAAACCAATAACCACACACAAATTTCCACAGCTTAAAAGCTAAAAAATCAAAAAATACATTCATTAATGAAGTCTTCACATATAGAATTGTACAAAAATAGCTAGATGAGCAGTTTATTCAAACAGAACTTCAAACAAAAACAAAATAAAATCATTTAGACACAGCTCCCAAGACAAGTGATTTGAACTTATTTAAATTTATAGCAAACATGTCAAAATCAACAAACACATTGTCATGAGAGCTACAAGCACGATAAATAAAGATATTCCCGGCATATTTAGTCTTTGTAAGGGGTACATAGAACTGTGATTTATTATGGGCTTGAAGACGAGGGCATCTCAAACTAATATTACTTAAAAGGTAAGGGGTATCAATATAATTATTTACTATTTTAAAAAGCAAAAGTTCGTCCCTAGCCAAACGACGGTTCTTTAAAGAAGTCGGAATAGGTTGTTATGGAGATGGTATTGGTTGGCTTTAATACTAATATGTTTATTGAACTTCTTTTGAATATTTACAATTTTATCAATGTACACATTAAACAACGGATTCCACACAGTTGAAGCATACTCGAGAACAGAACGAACGTAGGCATTGTACAACGTGAAGACTGTAGCACTATTGCGAAAATCTTTTGCTACCCGAAGAACAAATCCCAGCATTCGAAAAGCCTTACCTACTATGTGATCAATGTGGTAGTCAAACAAAAGTTTACAGTCAAGGTATACTTCCAGGTCCCTCACCACAGTGACCCACTCAATCGCTACATTGTCAAACCAATAATTGTACTTTATGTTAAGTCGTTTACGGGAAAAAGTAATTACGTTACACTTATCAATGTTCAAAATAATATCATTGCATTGACAGTAATCAAATAACCGGTTCAGATCATTTTGCAACAGTGCGCAATCTATTTGTATTGATTTGTTTAAAAATTTTTATATCGTCGGCATATAATAATATTTCCGAGTTCTTAAATGTTGCTTTAATGTTGTTTATAAAAATATTAAAAAGCAGAGGACCGAGGTGAGAGCCCTGGGGCACACCTGAGGGTTACCTCTTGTTTGTACCTGTTAAAGTACAAAAGAAGAGCAAAAATCTTTAACTGTCACAGCCTGACTCCGCTCTCTAAGATACGAAATCAACCAACGAAGGAGATCGCCATGCACCTCTACAAGTCTACGGACTAATAAACGATGTGAAATTTTATCAAATGCCTTGGAGAAGTCGGTGTACACCACGTCTACTTGACAACCAAAACCCATATGAGATAGAACTCGGTGCAAAAATTCGTTTAAGTTAGTCTCGGTCGATTTTTTGTTAATAAAACCATGCTGCTGTTCAATTCTGATAGGCCTTAAAATTGGAAAAATGGAGTCGTATATAATTTTTTCAAACAATTTGGCAATAACACACAGTTTGGATATAGGTCTGTAATTCCGAATATTATGTTTATTACTAGACTTGAAAACTGGCACGACAAATGATTGTTTCCATAACCGCGGCATAATTCCAGAACTGAGGGACCTACTAAAAGGAGAAATAAAGGAAGGGCAAGACTATCACTACACATTTTCAAAAAATAAGGAGACATAAGGTCAGGGCCATAACCTTTACTAACATCTAATTTCTCAAGATAACCCGACACGTCCCAGGCGAAATATGGACAGCTCCAATAGAAACACCACTATGACACAATTGAGATGTATTAAGGTTAGCTAAGTCATAATCAGTATCGGAGGTATTAGATCGAAAAACAGATTTAAAATAATTATTGAAAAGAGAACTAATCTCCATACCATCCGACGCAGACGAATCATCCAAAAACATTGTGCCAGGCAATTCACTACAGCTCTTTTTGGATTTAGCGAATGACCAAAAATGTTGACTATTTAGTAATATTTTTCCTTCAGAGTTAATAATATAGTTATTGTAGCAATATAGTTGAGCCCTTTTTTGCCTTTCTCTTAATAATTTAAAAGTATTATAATCACGAATCCCTCCATAGACTTTCCATTTCCTATGATATTTAAGTTTTTCCTTTATAATCTTAATCAAAGCACTTGAATATCAACAAGGATAACGTCTACCATCAGCAACGACTCTAACGGGAACACAATCGGATATAATTTTGTTGACTGTTTTATAAAAAACACCAAGAGACGAATCAATATTGAGACCAGATAGCAAATCATACCAATTTGTATCATCAATTAAATAATATGATGATACAGAGGCAGTCTAAAATTCAGGAGGGTGTGAGGAACGAAATATTGAGCTAATTGACATACCCTTTGGTCAATTATGCTTAATAGTGGATGAGAACATGTTGATAGTGAAGGAATGTTTTGTTGTTTTTTTTTAATTTGCCATATGCTTAGAATATTATCGCCTTTTTCATCCCAAGTGTCATATAACCCGCCTGCTAAGGGCGGCGTTTATAGAACATACTCTCGATGGCAAAACGCACACGAAAACGGCACTTAGCTCTCAGCAGCCGCGGTAATGATGAGGAAGGGGTGTGAAGTGTGATACTTTATAAAAGTTACCATAAATGTAGACTCTACACACTGGGGACTAGCGCGAAGGGAACTGAGATAGAAGAAGCTATGAGTAGATTACACTAGAATATCATTGGACATTTATCCAAATTCCGAACAGGTTTAAGCTGTGACTTCGGCGTACCAATAAAGAGAAGTGGAGTGGAGTAGATGACGGACGAGGCTCTTGCGACCGAGCATTATCGGTATATCGGTATCCATAGACCCGACCAGGCAGCTGGTAGGAAGAGGCTTCAATAGCCTTGAGGCTTAAATAAGCTCTAAAAGGTTTGATGCAGAAAGCAACGGGAAACCACTGCACTATTTTTTTTCCCTAGTAGTTAGCTTCAATGGAAAAGTTGGTATAGTAACGGCCCCGAGTTCTAGGCGTTCCTTAAATGGGACAGGGGTGCGAAGAATCTCCGGGCGAAAAACACATATATATATATATATATATATATATATATATATATATATATATATATATATATATATATATATATATATATATATATATATATATATATATATATATATATATATATATATATATATATATATAGGTACTTGGAATGCTAGAAGCTTGAAACAGGAAGGCAAATTACATAACACCTTAATCGAAATGCAAAGGTTGCATATATATATTCTGGGTATCAACGATACAAAATGGCCAGGACAGGGAAAACTTTTTACCAGTGATAAGAGTATTTTATACTATTCAGGGTGCGATCAGGTAACAGAAAGATATGGTAACAAATATATTACCCCTCTTATATGAAATCTCCAAATCTGTTAAAATATTCATTCCTTTATCTAACCGAACCATGCTTATCACACTAGAAGCAAAACCATGTGATATAAACATCATCCAGGTGTATGCGCCCACTGAACAACGACCGTTGGCTGCAGTAGAAGATATGTATAAGGAAATCGAAATTCTTTTCGAAGGCACGAGGAGAGAGGATGTCGTTATTGTAATGGGGGATATGCATGCCAAAGTAGGTGCAGCAATTGTTCCAGGAGTCACAGGTGCGTACAGGTTGGGGGTACGCAATGAAAGAGGTAGAAACTTTAGTAGAATTTTGCCAAGATAAAGAAATTGTTCTTACAAATACCCTCTTCAAACTTCACCTTGCCGCTTATATACTTGGACATCGCCAATGCACACAGTTAATCATATTGTTAGAAATCAGATAGAGTACATAATGATGAATAAAAGGTTCCAGAACTGTGTCAAAAGAGCACTAACATATCCAGGCGCAGATATAAGATCAGATCACAATCCTGCGGTGGTCGACATCCAGTCTAAGTTAAAAAAGGTACGCTGTAGAACAACTCACAGAAGGCCAAACTTAAAAAAACCTCATTGATAAGGATACGTGAGCCAAGGTCCATAAGGCTATTAACAAGTGGGCCATAGAACAACAAACAGCACCTTCGAACACCCTAGACACATGGAATAGCTTTAAACAAAATGTAAGTGCTATCTGTGACACGTATCTGCCGCCACCTTTACGTGTTGGGAAGAAAGACTGGATGACGGATTCAATTTTACGCCTGATGGAAGAACGAAGGATGTACAAAAGTGTTGATCCTCACAAGTTTAAGCAAATAGACGATGTTATCAGAAAAGAGATTGTCAAAGCTAGAAATAGGTTTTATAGCGATAACTGTGAATATATAGAAGAACTTTTCCGGAAACACAACAGCTTCAACCTGCATAAACAAATTAATGGTGGAAGAGCCTCGAAGGAGCGTCTCTACGTTAACTGATGAATTTAGCAAGCTGGTCGAACAATTGTAAGATAGCCAGTTTGGTTTTCGTTCAGCCGAAGGTACTCGAGAAGCCTTGTTTGCTCTTAATGTACTTGTACAAAAATGTAGAGATATGCAGAGAGATGTTTTTATATGCTTTATCGATTATGAAAAAGCTTTTGACCGTGTCAACATCAGCGTCTTAGTAACATCTTAGACGACATCGGTCTTGATGGATAGGATATAAAAATTATCAATAACTTGTACAAGAACCAAACAGCTACAGTGAGGGTTGACAACGGGGAGACCGATGAAATTGTATTCCGTCGTGGGGTCCAACAGGGCTGCGTCTTATCTCCGTTGCTTTTCAACGTTTACTCAGAGACTGTGAAGTCAGAAGCTCTAGCAAACCTTGAAGTTGGTGTAAAAATCAACGGAAAGGTTATCAACAACTTACGCTACGCAGACGACACTGTACTTATCGCATCTTCTGAGGTGGACTTGCAGACAATTGTAGATAGTGTTCACCAGTGTAGTGAAAGAGCAGGATTGTCGATCGACCAAATTTATGGTGATTTTCAGAAATCCAGATCTGAATCCAACAATAACTGTAGCTGGTACAAATCTTGAGCCAATTCGACAGTACAAATATCTCGGTGCTTGGCTAAACGATATAATTGTGATTCTGGCCATGAAATTAGGACACAAATGGAAATTGCTCGTGCTTCATTTAACGAAATCAGAAAAGTCTTGTGCTGTCGACGTTTACACATAAAGCTCCGAACTAGAATCCCCTTATGTTACATCTGGCCTATTGTGTTATACGGGTGTGAAGCATGGACCTTAAAAGAAGACACCATAAGACGAATAGGGGCGTTCGAGATGTGGTGCTACCGCAGTCTTCGCATTAGTTGGACACAGAAGGTCCGTAACGAAACTGTGCTCCAGCGTGTCAACATGCCCCGTAAAAAGATGCAAACCATCAAAAAACGCAAAATAGAATACTTAGGCCATGTTCTGTGGCACGATAGATACGGGTTGCTTCAGCTTATCATGATGGGTAAAGTGGACGGCAAAAGGCGTGCTGGACGAAGGAAAAAATCTAGCGACCAACCTTCAGGATTGAAGAGGCACTCAAAGAAGAGAAGATTTAGCTTATATATTTAATTAAATAATACTTAATAAATTGTTAAAATTATTAGTAAAAATCACATTTAAAAACTACTATCATAAAACAGTTAAAAAGTCATGTCTGTATTTTTCGTAAATTAATTTACGAAAAATTAATAAAAGGGGCTTAAAATAACTAGTACAACACGAATCTATAAATTTTAGAATTTTTGTCTGTCTGTTTGTACCAGCACATCTTCTAATCTACTAAGCCGATTCTAATGTTTTTTCTAGTTGTATAGCTATCAGGCCAGACCTGATAGCAGGACATAGGCTATATTTCATTTCAAATAATTCCACATCTAATAAAGAACAGCAGGAGTCCATGTAAACTATATGAAATACTTAAATATATCCATAACAAAGGTTGTAGGGGGAGATGAGTATTATACAATGATATATTAAAATTGAAGATCTGGAGCATCTGATGAATAACCTTATCAGTCTAGCTAAACTGTAAGAAGTATTGAGATACTCTCTCGATAAAAGTTATTGACCGTGGTGAGCATTATACATTGGAATATCAAAAATGAAGATGTTAAACATCCCATGAACAATCATAACGATCCAGATTAAGCATAAGAAATGATGAAATTATGTTTTTACAAAAGTTTTCGATCGTGATGAACACTTTACATTGATATATTAAAAACGAAGACATGGAACATCCAATGAACAATCATAAATAATAAAATATATCATTAATAAACGATTTGCAGCTTGATACATATTTTTTATTCACGTAAATACTTTTTAAAAAAATAAAAATTATGACAATCAATAATAAAATTGCTTATCTAAAGCTGTTCATTGTGATAGATAAATTTAAATTAAATTGCTATATTATAATAGTAGCAAAAGGGTATTTGCACACTAAATATTTTTTACGAAAAAAGCATGCAGGGTTCAAAAAGTAGTAATAGAATATATATTATTTCAAATTTTTCGACGTGCTTTTAAAATTTGCTACCCGTAGCAGCGTATACGGGTAATATTTTGAACAATCTCAATCCTTGAAGATTGTGGGAATAGTACAAAACATTTTAATCAGAAGATTTAGATTTTCTAACAGATAAAGGAATTAGTAGTCCCATTTGCTCTATACAAAATATTGTGTTTTCGATTATAGGCAATTCTCTTATTGACTGCAGTCTACCTGTTCCCTTAGCACCGTCTTACCGATTTCACTGCTACAGTTAATGAGAACGCATGCAAATTTATAACGAAAGAAAGACATATTAAGTTAGGTGGTCCAACGGCGCTTCAAGTAACGAACAAAAATTGTTTTTCTTAGATGCTCTAGAAGGCGCTGGAAAACCCTCTCAGACAAGGGTGATTCTAGCTAAATTGAAATGACAAAACAAGATTGCTCTTGAAGTGGCATGTTCAGGTATTAATGCCAAATTACTTCCTGTCGGAAAGACGGCACACACAATGTTCAAAATCGATTTGAACAGAACATAAACACCAACATGTTCTGTTACATGAAATAAAGCGTCAATACAGAAACAATTTTGCTTTGTTAGGTGCCGTTCAAGTATTACGTAAGCAGATTTATTACAATTCTTTACCCCCCCATCCCCCTTGTCAGCAAAAGTAAGCAAAGCTCTTACCCCCTCCCCCCATGCTTACGTAAACATTTTTCAATTAATGTATTGTTTTTTTTTTAATATTATACGCAACGCCGCGCTTTGCCTTGTTTTCAGAGCGAAGAAATGAAAACATTGAATATCTTACTAAACTTAAATTTAAAAAGCGAATAAAAATTTTGAACGAAGCAGGATTTGAACCCGCGCCTCTGGAAAACCGTTCCAGCGCGCTGACCAACTAAGCCATTAATAAATAGTATTCCCTCTTGCCAAAAGATAATTCTTACGAGTTGTCTTTGTGTAGCGGAAATTTGTAAAAATCGTCCCTACAGAGATGCTAACAACATAAATAACGTTGTAACAAGCGTATAAGAATTTCGATAGAGCTTGGTGAGAACGAATGGCTTAGTTGGTCTGGAACGGGTTTCCAGAGGCGCAGGTTCAAATCCTGCTTCGTTCAAAATTTTATACGATTTTAAAATCAAGTTTAGTATTTTCTGTCCTAAGTGTGGAATAACACTTTAAAACATAGTAAAGATTCAATGCGTTGCGTCACAATGTCTCAAACGGAACGGAGTGTCTTAACACTAGGTCCCGAGGTTCCCTCTGCCTACCCTGCCATGCGCGTGATACAATGTCAAGCTAAAAAAAGGGGCTTTGTAACGCCGCAAGCAGGCATGCACTGCACACGGGCGGCACGTCCATGGGGGCGGCAAATCAAGCGATTTATAGTATTAAAAGTTATTTTCATAATAAATAGTAACCCTAGATACAGCATAACAAATCTCATAGCTTGGAAAAAAATGTGAGCTTTCACGGGACCTCTGGTGAATGTGAAACACATCGTGCACGGAAAAAACTGAGTTTAGTGATTTTGCATAGATATAATCTAAAATTTCCACAAATTAATTTATTTTCGGAATACTCACGTACTCTATACAATTATACATAATATAAGTTTGGAATTTTGAGGAGCTAGCGATTATTACAACCGGATTTTTTTATAACTCATCAT
This sequence comes from Eueides isabella, assembly GCA_019049475.1. NCBI lineage: Eukaryota > Metazoa > Arthropoda > Insecta > Lepidoptera > Nymphalidae > Eueides > Eueides isabella. The sequence continues at coordinate 5,326,621 of CM032413.1, read as the reverse complement.
TATTATACAATAAATCAATTTTTTTTGGAAAATCTGCATTTTTTATACTACTTTTCTTCAACAAATTTAAATTTATATTATTTATTAACAATTCTCGTGAAAAACATAACAGTCTAATAAAATTAAATGTTGATATTTTTATTAGAAAAAAGAACATAATTATAAAATTAATTGTACGATATATAATAATAATTCAAAAATATTTTTATATTTTTTTAGTATTACGTGGCGACGCCTCGCCACGGCAAACGTCGACACCATTCGATACAATTATCCATAGACACACTCTCTGAAAGGTAGAATTGTCGTAGTTAGGGGAATCCCCTCTGACCAATTTCTTCATCTGACGTCTAGGAATAATTATTGATATATTTGTTAGTGTTTAATATAACATAGATTATAGTCAAACGTGTCATTGGTCGGTGGAAAACAAAAGTGCAAGAGAATGATAATTATGGTAAATACTTAGCTAAACTTATTTATTAAAATCACTATTTTAAATTTTCACACAAAATACAATAAATATAAAAAAAGCATGTATGTAGTTATAAAAGTTATTAACGAAATATGGGCAAAGTACATATTTCAATTACTAAGTTTGTGTCTGTAGCCTTTAAATGTCTGTTTGAATGAGTATATTACAGTTCAAGGAACAATAAGGGCTTTTGTCAATAATCTATACTAAAATTATATTTTTTCGTTTGTAACGAATAAACTCTAGAACTAATAGATTCTAAAAAACATATGAACTAATAGAAATGTACATTATCAACGGGTTGCCCGCAGAAAATGTACATTTGTAGGTATTGGTTAGAAAGAAAATTTTATGTGATTTCGAATCTTATCTGTCTGAATTTTTAGGGCATATTAATGTAGAAGATAACTTAAAAATGAATATTTAATATGAACATATAATTTCAGGAACTGCAGAAAAGGAAAAAACTTTCAGGGGCGCAATTTCGACAGAAGGGGTTCAAAAAGAAAAATTGACGGGTTCCTTAATAAAATTTTTAAGCAAGCCAGAAAAACAGGAAACAGAATGTCAAGAAAATGTTACGAACTTCTTTGAAGAAAAAGACATGTGTTTATCAGAAGAAGAGTCCAGTAAAACGGGAGAAGGTGCAACGGAAGAACCTATAAGAACCAATTTAGATTGTGGTGATGATCCCGGTTTATAGCCTGCCCGTCTGACTAATGATTATGTTAACATTTTGGTTAGTCGTTGTCCCGCACAACCATCAAACTGCAACTTGCCTATAAATGACAATGGAAGAAAATTCACAAACAATTATTATTATAGAAATCTTCCCTATGGAGAAAAAAATTAAATGAATTAAATGAATGAGAATGGCTTGTTTACTCTATTTTAAAGGATTCAGTCTATTGTGTTTGTTGTAAAATATTTGGTATATCTGTTAGTAGTTTGTCTTCTTTGGACGGTTTTTTAAACTGGCAGCATTTATCAATAACATTAAAAAGACATGAAACAAGTATTTCTCACAGTGAAAATGTGAAATCGTAGGTTCAATTAAGTAATATGTTAAAAAAATAAAACTACCGTAACTCAAACGTAACTGAGACTATTAGATTCGGAAAAAAAACAATGGTATGATGTATTAGAAATAATCGTTATCAAGTTTTTATCTCATCAGTGTCTGGCTTTCCGGGGGTCGCCAAAAACATTATATGAACATGATAATGGTAATTTTTTAATTCAATTCTCGAAATCTGAATTAAGTCGTATGACTCACTATTTAGGAGATCAAATTCAAAATGACATAATATATATAAAAAAATACATATTGAACAAAGTAAGAATCAAAATAATTTTCCTTTATATTGGATTGTACACCAGATGTGAATCACACAGAACAAATTACAGTTGTAGTCGGGCATGTAGTTTTAAATAATAAAACCAATAATGTTGACATATGTGAAATATTTTGTTGGATTTTGTCCGATCACCAGTTCCACAGGTGAAGGTCTATTTGATTTTGTTTTGGATTTATTTTCACAATTAAATCTCAACATTCAAAATTTACGCGGTCAAGGTTATGATAATGGTTCTAATATGCGTGGAAAACACAATGGACTACAAAAAAAAATGTATTATATATCAATAACCGTGCATTTTATGTCCCATGCTCAGCTCACAGTTTTAATTTAGTAGTGAACGATGCAGCAAATATTACGCACGAAATAGTTAATATAATTAATATAATTCAAGGAATTTACGTTTTCTTTTCGTCATCTACAAAAAGGTGGTAGATAATTTGCAAACATTTACCAGATTTAAAATTAAAAGCTTTAAGTGCCACGCGATGGTCTAGCAGAATCGATGCAGTTAAGCCGTTACGGTATCATCTAGAAAAAATATTTGATGCTTTGCTGGAAATATCTAATAATTCATTATAATGGGATTGTACCATATCTGACAAAGCTCATTCGCTTGCTTTGAACATTCAAAATTATAGCTTTATTTGCTCGGTAGTAATTTGGTTTGATATTTTAAATTAAATATAAAATAATGCAGAGCCCTTTAAGTAACAATCAATTATGCATAACTTTACTAAATAATTTAATTGATAAATTTACAAAATATCGCACGGATGAACATTCTGAAATAGTGTTAGCAGAAACATCCAAAATAGCCATTTTGGATGTTTCACGTTTTTTTTCACGAACTTAATGCATATACTAATTTCCCTCCCATAAATACAGTTCGACCAAGAAGAAAACCAATACAATTTCAATATGAGCATAATGATGAAGTTTTAATAGACCCCAAAATTAAATACAGAATAGAGTTTTATTTTAGAATCCTAGATGAAACGATAACTTCTTTAAAGAAAAGATTCGAGGAATTTTAAACATTTACCATATTTGGCTTCTTAAGGGTTCTTTTTTTCTTTTCTTTTTTTTTCAGCTTCACGCTGCATCCCGCACGAGGCAGGGTAGGCAGAGGGAACCCGGTACTTAGTGTTAAGACACTTCGTTTCACTTCCGTTCCCCACTTTCCGCCGAATTGGAGGCAATGCGCGTTGAGTGGCGGAACTCAACACCGCGTTTTTGCCTTTTTACCAGAGCGAAGAAAATGAAACTAATGATCCACAAAACTTAGTGCAATATCTTTTTTCCAATGACTTAATTTCAACATTTCCCCAAACACAGCAATAGTTTTAAGAATATTACTTACACTGCCGGTTTCATTTGCATCTGGTGAAAGATCCTTTTCAAAATTCAAAATTATTAAAAACTATTTAAGATCTACAATGCTCCAACAAAGACTAAGTAATTTAGCTTTAGTATCAATAGAACACGAAATTTTAGACAGCTTAGATACAGAAAACTTCATAGAAGATTTCGCAAATGTAAAGGCAAGAAGTGTCAAATTTTTGTAGAGAAATATTTACTACTAGTTACACCCGCGGTTTCAACCACGGGAATGCCGATCCGGTGGGATTAGGTGGAAGTGGATTTTTTTAACATTTTCTTATGTTCAACTTCATCATCATCATGAATCTTTGCTGGCGACAACAACATGAAAATTCGTTTAGTACTTTTTAAGGCAAATTGCAAACACACATAAAGACGCAGCAGGAGATGCGGCAGGAGTAAGTTAGAAATGGAGTCGACCAGTCATATAAACACACACGTTCATGGTGATTTTCTCAAATTTCCTGATTTCCAAAATAAATGTTTTATATTAGCTAAGATGTTTTTTTTTTCACCAAAATGATAAAATCATATAAGTAGACTTTTTTTTAGCAAAACTCAACATATGTTGTCATGGGGCGGCACAATCGGTTTTGCACGCGGGCGATCAAAGGGCTGGCGGCGGCTCTGCTTAGTAGTAAGGGTACTACTGCACACGCTTAGGCCGATTGTGCCTTTGTATCGTGTTCCATGCTCACACTTGCACGCCAGGCTTAAGCGACACGTGACAATTATTTATGCGTGCAGCTGTCGTTATCAGGTTAAAAATTATGGCATACATATATGTAAAGAACTGTGGGCGAGCTACGAGAAGTATGCAGAGACCGTAGTATTTCGTGCACGGGCTATATGGAATAAAACGTGAATAATTGTCAAAAAATATATATTATTATTATAAATAAATTAATAACAAGAACTGTTAGATTGAAACATTTAAAAATATTATTACCGGACAATCTTAGAATATTTATTTATATAAATTTTAACAACTATATTGACTGTCGTCAATTTTTAAATATAGCTTTAAGTTTAGAATACCTCGTCCTCCTCTCTATTACATATATTTCGTCACACTGTAGGTATCCAGTTCACATTCGACAACTCCTTGTTCAAGCAAACTGCTAAACAATTATAGTATTATTATCGATATTTTTCATGAATAAATTTTAATTTTTTTTAGCAAATCTCAAGTCGATAACATTATTTACATACTAGCATGTTTGATAAATGAATATTACAACGATATAATTGCGTGTTGACCTGCTTGATAGTTGTGCAATTACATATTTATTTGTATTGCAAGTGTAAACTTGAGTGTAGCATTGTAAGAACTGATGGTGAAAGAAAATAAATAAGAATAAATATATTGTTGCTAGAAAGTCTCAAAAGTATTAACGTTTTTTTTTCTCAGCTTCACGCTGTATCCCGCACTAGGCAGGGTAGGCAGAGGGAACGGAAGTGAAACCTAGTGTTATGACACTCCGTTCCCCACTTTCCGCCGAATTTGAGGCATTGCGTGTTGAGTGACGGAACTCAACGCCGCGCTTTGCCTTATTATTAAGTTTTGAATCTATGTATACATATATTTATGCCACCTAAACAAACGAGCCAATTTATGTACGTACGCATACGACGACCTCACGCTCTTTAAATAACGATATTGAATGGTACTGGAGGCCGTCGTGAAGCAGCGGTAAAGTGTCTGTTTTGTTGTTGTCAGTTTGATTGCCACTTGCGGTAGTGATATTTTTTTATTATTAATTTATTTGAAAACATTATTTCTAATTGGGATCAATTACTTTTGTGTCAGACAGAGGATTTAAAAAAAAATAGAAATAAATAGATTCACGCTGTATTCCGCGCATGGCAGGGTCGGCAGAAGGAACTCGGGAACCTAGACACTCCGTTCCACTTCCGTTTCCCACTCCAGCCAAATTTAAGGCAATGCGTATTGAGTGGTGGAACACAACGACGCGCTTTACCTTGTTACCAGAGCGAAGAAATGAAAACATGAAATATTAAATATTTCATTTCCTCGAGTGGGGATCGTACCCTCAACCTAACGTTTACAGTCACACATTTGTGCCGCTGCACCACGACGGGTCAGTTTTAGAAATTTACTTCAATTATATTTAACTTAATACAAATTAACCCTATGAACGATGATTTCACCTCGGATATGGAAATATGGAATGATCATTCTTACATAAATTATAACTCAATAATTCTTATGGGAATACACTAATGCATTGTATCTATGTTGTATCGAAAAAGTATTTTATTAAATACAAAGTAACAAAAGTCAACGTAGGCAGTTTCCATACTGTAGTTCTATTTAATTGGCCTGTCTTGGCGCAGCGGCACGATCGTGCGACTGTGCACGTCAGGTTGTGGGTTTGACAACCGATTGAGCAAATTCAATATTGAATATTTTCACTTCTGCGTTCTGGTAATAAGTCAAAGATACTTTAAGTTTTGCTACTCAATTTGCAAAGCGTCAAATACGTCGAATAGTGGGAAGCGGTAGATTCTCTATAAAAAACGGAATATTTTAACACTAGGCTCCTTGGGCCTACCCCTTCGTGCGAGACACAGCGTGAAGCTGATGAATAGATTTACATTATTGTTCTATTTATTTACCCTTTAGCCTTACTATCCTGTTAAATGGTAACGGTACTCAGTGTGTAGCAGATTTTTTAGATTAAAATATAAAACATACAAAAGAAGAAAATATCTCAAAAATTGGGGACGTGTGAGTGTTTTAACACTAGCTCCCCTCTGCCTACGCTTCCAAAAACGGTATGTAGAAACAATAATTTTCTAAATTGCGTGAGAATAAATAAAGGAAGGAAGCATTCAATGAACCAACAAACTGCGTAACGGAACGGAATACTTATATATGTGATATGATATTGATATGTCAGTGTCAAAATCAAAACACCAAGTGACACGTAACTTCACATAATTAAATTTCCTTTTTGTGACCTCCAAATGTGATAATTTTAATGAAAATCACATATGTACCGATTATTTATGTTACGATACCATGTCAGATAAAAGTTTCGTGGATCCAGCCAGCAGGAGTGTCGTGAAAAATCCATTATTGTCGTCCGCCGTCACGGGTCTCTCAATTGAAGATCTGACGCACAATGCTGTGTTGTTACCAGCTATTCCCAGCCAGGAACTGATTGTACGGCAAGGTTAGTGCTATTTTAATACCTGAATGAACGTAAAATGTTGATATTTACACGACCTTGGCGTGAAAGTAGAAAAGATGTCGTGTGTCGTTTTCTAACGTCTTTTGACAGTCTTTTTTTCGTTTTCGTTGAATTATTCGTAATTTTTTTTATCAATAAGTGTAGTGTAATGGTGAACATATAATATAAAGATCGTATATTAGTGTAAACAATACAATAATGTCTTCATTTTTGTACAAAACTTATAAAACAGCACCTTTTCAAAATGGTTTTGTGCCCGATTTCCAGTTATTTTCGTGTTCCACTTATAAACACATTGAGAAAATATTCAAAAGCTTTGTGAGTGTCTATGGTTTTTATAAAATGATATAATATAATGTATTGCACAATAATCTATATTTGCACTAAATCTTGATTTTGATATATTGATCATAATTACATAATTATTTTATATAATTGATTTTTTTTCTTTGTTTGTTTGTTATTTTTTCTTGTAAATATATATAATTTTAAGATACTTCATATCTAAATATATGTTAAAATCATAATATATCAATGTCAAGTAAGTAATAAGATTATAATTTAATGATTATTGACGAAACATTTCATTGAAATTAAGAAAACTTTCATATAGATTTACACATATTATATAGATTTAATTACATTTTTCTTTTTTGGATAATCAACATTTTAATAAGCAGCCCTCATTCTTTTTATGCCAAAATAGACTTGCGTTTGACTTCTGAGTCTCCGCCTCAATTTAGCATTAATATGGTGTACAGTTGATGCACTCTTCTTTTCGAAATATCTATTTTCTTTATATTTGAAGATATTGGCTTCATCTAAAAGTATTTTCAGTTAAAATAAAAACGCATTAAATACTTAAAATTTATTGAACTTAAGAAGTACAAAATAATTAGTCAAGTATGGCCGTATACTTATCAACTAAGTATTTTAACTAACAATAAATGTACCCGTTTTAGTAAAATTGTAATACATATATAAAAATGATATGTTACTACATACAAATTATATATTATGTATTTTGTGATATAACATTGTGTGTTTAAAATTATTGGAACAAGATTCTTTTTAAAGTTCGGAGGTGATCTAAGGCCATGTTTTATCCTACAATACAAGGGAAAAGAATAAAAAAAATGGTAAAACGGGTATTGAACCCATTTGTACTAGTTTTAGTATGACACTAATTTACTGTGTCAAGATTACCTTGTTGATATATTGAAAAGTCATACTTCCTTTTGTATACAAATATATATATATATATATATATATATATATATATATATATATATATATATATATATATATATATATATATATATATATATATATATATATATATATATATATATATATATATATATATATATATATATATATATATATATATATATATATATATATATATATATATATATATATATATATATATATATATATATATATATATAAAATTGTTAGGTTTTTCTTATTTTTAATAATTATTTAACAGTGCCAATTTAAATAGAAAGTTAATACTTTTTTCTAGTCTAATATAACATATCATCCAATAAAAAATATATTTCGTTACATTGATTCTTCAATGATAAACTTGTTAGTTTGTTTACGAGTAAAAAAATATTTTAGGATTGATGGTTTATATTAAGAAAACAAAAATAAACTTTATCGAGAATTCCCTTAAAATGGACTTTTCTATGATATTTATATGATAAAGAAACACAATATCAAGCAATAATTAAAAAACATTGTTTAACATTAGCTTAAATTAACATTAAATTAATATAACAGTTAGACGACTCAATTAAAATGAATGCTGATAATGACATAAATAAAATATTTAAGTACTATTTTTTTTTAATATAACATTGATGTAAGGTAATGGAAAATGGGATATTGAAAAATATACTGACATGTTGGTTTTGGGGAGCGATCTGTCCTTACCCACTCAATATGGCAATACAAAGTATAATTTTGAGTTTCAATATGCAATGTTACGTAATCAATTGTAAAATAAACTATTAAATATTTAATTTTTGTAAATAAAAATTGAATCCATAACTCTTATAGTTGTAGCTTGTGCTTTCGCCACGATTGTTTTGATAAAAGTTGATATTAATTACTTGGCATTTCTATAAATAAGATGTCGGAGGAGTTTCTTTTTGTTAATATTTATTATTTTAATAGATTATCTATGAGGCCTGTTGTGCTGGAAGCTTTTAGGCTCGATGCCTACTCGAGTAAATGAAATATTTAATATTTTCAAATATAATGTTTAATGATTTAATTTTTTGACTCTGGTAACAAATCAAAGCACGGCATTGAGTTCTGCCACTCAACACGCAGTGCCTCGAGGGGAACGGCATAGAGTGTCTTGACACTATGTTCCCAAGTTCCCTCTGCCTGTCCTGCCATGTGCGGGATACAGCGTGATGCTGAAAAACATTATAATATCCTTAAAGGTTATCTTAATTTTGTTTCATGATACATACAAATTATATTGACTAATTGTTTATTGACAATAGAAAAAAAGAAAAAAATTAGAGACATTGTACCCAAAACCAACCGATGTGCATCTTTTATAATATCCCACTTTTTATAATAAAACTTGCTTAACAAGGCCTTAGCTAACATTCCTAGATACATAAGACGGTAGCTCTCTTGACTCCTTTCGGCGTTTAACGCACCAATATATCAATACAATGATTAGTACGATTATAAGTACTAGGAGTATAACGCCGAGCGCTATAGCCGCTATGCCTGCTTCGTTGATGTAATCTGGAAATGAAAATGAGGTTAAGTTACGGTATTTTTTTTTTGTTTCACGCTGTATTGAAGTGTACTTCTAACGTTCAAATGTAATATATGTGTAGGTTTTTGCTATTCGAAACTGTGTTACGGCGTTGAGTTACGCCACTCAACTCGTGTTGTCGCAGATTCGGCGGAAAGTGGGGCACGTTTAGTTTTAGGTTCCCAAGTTCCTTTTGCTTCCTTTCTGCTATGTGCGAGATACATCGTTGAAAAAAAAAATATATAACTAAATTGTTTAATGCAAATGAAACTAGTGGCTTCCTGCAGTAAATAGATGATTTTACTATACAAAATAGCTATTTCTTATTAGAGATCTGGCAGTTTTTTTTTGTTATATATTTTTTTGGATTTACGCTGTATCTCGCAGTAGACAGAGGAAAATCATAGTTAAGACATTCCGTTTCTCATTTTTCACCGATTTCTCGATACAATGTTGCTCATCTAGTAACCAAGAGCAAGAAAATAAAAATATTTCTGTCCCTCTAGCGGGAACCAAACTGCCACATCTAGAGGTAGATGCTACGCCGCTGCGCTACAACGGTATACAGATAGTTAACCTAGTGTTAAGACACTCCATCAATAATTTAAATATTCTAATCACCCTGAGCGGGTATCGAACTGACACTGTTCCTTATATAATTCTATTCTAAACTGTTCTATCTATTATTTACATAGTTATTGGCTATCTTCCCTTTCTCTCTAACAGCTTCAACTTGGAAACCTAGTGTTAAGATAATGTGTGTTGAGTGGCGGAACTCAACGCCGCGTTTTACCATAGCGAAGAAATGCAAAACATTAAATATTTATATAGAAAATATCAAATATTTTATGTCCTCGAGTGGGTATCGAACCCGCAACCTGTCGCCACGACAGCCGCTTATTACTTCCGTTTCCGCTTACGTCACTAAGAAAATACTTACTAGATATATCAATAGTGTAGCTGTTGGTGTTGCCGAACGCGTCGACAGCGTTTATGATGACGCGGGGCGAGCAACAGGTAGCTCGGTAGGAAGCGACTACCTCTTCTCTAGTACCGGATATGAAGTTTGAATCGTAAACTAGACCCAGTGGTGAAGACATTATGCGGAGTAGACCTGCGGGGAGGCGTAGATTTTAAGACATGGGGAGGTTTTTAACTTGCACTTCTTGTTCGTTTCGGTATATATGATTGTCAATATTATTACCTATTATTTTCTTCATTTTTTTGATTTAGAAAAAAATATTAGCAAATTATTTTGATTTTATAGCTCTTTTTAAAAAGGTTTTTCTTGTACATTTCTGTTATAATTTTGTTAGTTAAAAATAACCGATAAGCCCGCTGCTGCTCTGAGTAAGTACAGCGTCGTCAAAGTATTTCTTAATAATCGAACTGGATACTATCGTTTACCGACTTTATTACTGATCATATATACCTATACGTGAATGGTCTGATTACTTTGTCTATGTCTATACTTATAATAAATCTGTAACCGATCTCTGTCTGTACGTGGAAGATATATTAAATAACATCTTATAGGGGATGTTTATTTAAGTAGTAGGGTCCAAAATAGTGCTTTTTAAAATTTGTTTGTTTGTCGGTGTGTTTGTACACGCTTATCTATGAAACCGCTTTGAGAAATTAGCTATATTTTTTTTTATTGATTCAGCTGAAATTTTAGTTTTCAATGTATTGTCTTAAAAGTGATAATGTCGTTAGAACAAGAAAGTGAATATAGCAATGTAGCGGGCGAAGCCGCGTGCGGTGCGCTAGTAATAAATAAATAGTAGACGTGATTTTTAAGTATACTTCATATTTATTTATAAACATTTTGCTGGACCGGTTTTGAAGTTGTTTGGATAAACTTTTTGCGTCATTTAATATTGTGTTAGCTAATGTTTATTTTTGTGAATTCGATAAGATCCTGGTTGGTTTTTGTTTTTACTTTTTTATCAGAATCCTGGGGAACCTAGTGTTAAGACACTCCCTTCCGTTCCCCAGCTTTCCGCCGAATTTGAGGCATTGCGTGTTGAGTGTCGGAACTCAACGCCGCGCTTTGCCTTGCCAAAGACAAGGAAATTAAAACATTATTTTTAATTATTAACATTCATGTGCCGTACGCGGCAAATTAATAAAAAAAAATACACATTGTTAACCTAAAATTTTTGAATAAAATTATTATTTTTTTTTCACGTTTCTTCACGCTTTATTCCGCACTAGGCAGGGTAGGCAGAGGGAACGGAAGTGAAACCTAGTGTTAGGACACCCCGTTCCACTTCCGTTCCCCACTTTCCGCCGAATTTTGAGGCATTGCGTGTTGAGTGGCGGAACTCAACGCCGCGCTTTGCCTTATTACCAGAGCGACGAAATGAAACATTAAATATTTAAATTGAAAATATTAAATATTTCATTTCCTCAACTGGGGATCGACCCAGAAGCTGTCGGTTACAGTCACACTCTTGTGCCGCTGCGCCACGACAGGCCTCGACGTATTTCATGGTAGGGTGAACAGAACGTTGGGAACCTAGTGTTAAGACACTCTGTTCACTTACTAAACTAACTTTACGTACTTAAACTATTATTATTATTATTATAAAAAAAAGAAATCCGTACCGCCACTATCTCTAGCAATTACGTTAGTCGACCACACGTGGTCAGCACAGTCACTGCCCAGCCTCCCCAAGCACAGGCCCGCAAAGGTGTGCCTCAGTTCCGGCGCGGCCACGTCCCGGATGGACTCCCCCTGGTTCAGAACGTAGACGTACGCTGACATGGAGACTTGTTCTATGTTCTGACCTGGTGGGAAATGCGGGATTACAATTTTGAGTTGGTATGGAGTTCGAATATTTTGTAGGTCTTTTCTCATTTCTGTCTATAAAGATTAGGGCGTGTTGTGGTCCAGTTCTGTAAACATTAGTGATGAATTAATTGTTTTTTTTTTTTTTTTGCTCGATCTGATGTTGTTGGCAAAACGTGGGGTTGAGTTACGCCTTTTATGGAACAGGTGGGGTTTAACATTGTAATTTATGTGACAGAAGAAACGCTATCATTACGACAGTAAAATAATATTATTTTATATCTTCTTTTCTATTTTCACGTACACAGTAGGATAAGCTGAAGGAACATAATGTTAAGACAATCCATTTCTTAGTTTCCGTCCAATTTTCGGTACGTGGCGAGAAGCGGAACTCAACCCCGCGAGTTGTCTTGTTACATAAAACTTGTTGTCTAAAGTCACTGCATCACGACAGTTGATATGTATTTATTTCTTTTTTGTTCTCAGTTTCATATGTATCCCGCACATGGCATGGTAGGCAGAGGAACTTGGGACCTAGTGTTAGAACACTCCGTTCCCATTGGCACACTACCGTTCCCCATATTCCGTAAAATTGAGTTCAACAACTCAACACGCATTGCCTCACTGCGTGTTGAGTGGCGACGTGAATTTGAACTCTTCTTTAATTTCCTCGAGTGGGGATCGAACCCATTACCTTCCGTTGACTGTCACACGCTCGGGCCTTACAATATTATTGATATTTATTTAATTGTTTTTATATATTTACGGAGAACTGTGAAGGTGATGAGGTCTCTGGCACCAGGCTGGGCGTTCTGGTTGATCAGCAAACTGACTATCACGTTTTCTGTCTGGCCTGATCCTATAGTTTGTCTAGAAATAGAAATATATTATTAAAAGCACATAGTTATATATAAATAAACGAAAATCATATACGAGGTAAAAAAATATGTAGCTTAAAAAACTTGTAAAGGGTACGGGAACCTGGGAACTTAGTTTTAAGATTCTCCGTTGCCCCACTTCGTTTCCCACCCCAATCGACGTGAATAGTTTTTTTTTTTTTTTATGGAAAAGACGGCAAACGAGCGTACGGGTCACCTGTTGGTAAGTGCTCACCGTCGCCCGCGGCCCCGAGTAACTCCAGAGGAGCTACAGGAGCGTTGCCGTCTTTTAAGGTGGATGGGCACCGGGGCCCGGCATTACCTAATGCGAAACGCAGTGGCCAAAGCCACTACTTAACGCCGGTCTTAAATGCCGGGGGTGGTAATAATCCGGTCGAGTCTGCCCATGCGTGTTGTCATTACTGGCAACGTGACTCTACCACACGCACTTTAGTCGCCTCTTACGACACCATCAGTACCAGGGTGATCCTATTCTAAGCCGGGATCACACGGCAAAAAATAGTGACGCTCAACTACGCGATGTCTGACAATTGAGCGGGGCTATGGCGAACTGAGTGACTCAACACTATGTTCTGTCTCTATCCTGTTATATCCGGGTTAGAACGTGAATCTTTAATATGAGGAAGTATATAATAATTATCACTAATCGCGTCGTCTCATTGTAGGATATCCGACATAGTGGTCTGTGACTGGTGCAGACGGGGCAATACTGCAGAATGAATAATTATGATGTGATAATGATTTTTTTTTTAATTTGTTTCAAAGATATACTTGTTTAACTTACGCTGTAGGATCGATGCCAGTTAGAAATCTCAGTTCGCCCACTGCCTGGAACGTGTATCTCACGGCTTCGTCTCTTAAATTGGTTACTTCAAAGTGCAGCTAAAACAGAACGATACAATTTATGTATTATTTATTAAACATTGGATTTAATATTTAATTATAATTTAAAAATGAATGAGGCCTGTCGTGGCGCAGCGGCACAAGCGTGTGCAACCCAGAACCTGTCGGTTACATTAACCGACAGGTTCTGGGTTCGATACCCAGTCGAGAATGAAATATTTAACAATTTCAATTTAAATATTTAATGTTTCATTTCTTCGCTCTGGTAATAAGGCAAAGCGCGGCGTTGAATTCCGCCACTCAACACGCAATGCCTCAAATTCGGCGGAAAGTGGGGAATGGAAGTGGAACGTAGTGACTTGACACTAGGTTCCCGGGTTCCCTCTGCCTACCCTGCCTCGAGCGGGATACAGAGTGAAGCTACAAAAAAAATTAGAAATATGTTATCTATATCCTTTTAAACACCCGAAGGATATATGTTTTGTCCCGCTAATCTGAGGAGTTAGTGGTTCAAGTCGAAGTCGTAGTCGTCTTTTTAGTTCTAGAATAATCTGTTTATCTAGTAAAACCTAGATAAACTGAACTTTTTAGATTATATTATATAATGTTAAACGTTGTGGCCTGTCGTGGCGCAGCTGCACAAGAGTGTGACTGTAACCGACAGGTTCTGGGTTCGATCCCCAGTCGAGGAAATGAAATATTTAATATTTTCAATTTAAATATTTAATGTTTCATTTCTTCGCTCTGGTAATAAGGCAAAGCGCGGCCTTGAGTTCCGCCACTCAACACGCAATACCTCAAATTCGGCGGAAAGTGGGGAACGGAAGTGGAACGGAGCGTCATACATAACACTAGGTTTCACTTCCGTTCCCTCTGCCTACCCTGCCTAGTGCGGGATACAGCGTGAAGCTGAAAAAAAAATGTTAAACGTTTCCATATAACCCCCCTACACTTAAAGTCAGAGTTACCTTCCGGTTCCGCTAAGGGATTAAGTATTACGGCGAATGTTTGATATGTTATTTCTTCAAGTGGAAATCGAACCACACACCAACGCGCACTTCGACAGGCCCCTAGTTCTTCATCGTTGGACTGAAAATGCAATAAATATTTCTATATAAACTAACCTGTAAACGATCTCCAGGAGCCCCATACAACCTCGTGCTCAAACCAATTTGTACAGAGGTCTGTACAGCACTTCTTTGATCTACTAACTGAAAAGTTGAATAAAAATATAATTGGTGTCATTTTTGTATTACATACTTACTTACTTACTTACTTAGCTTCACGCTGTATCCCGAACATGGCAGGGTGGGCAGAGGAAACTTGGGAACCTAGAGTTAAGACACTCCGTTCCACTTCCATTCCCCACTTTTTGCCGAATTTGAGGCATGGCGTATTGAGTGGCGGAACTCAACGCCGCGTTTTGTCTTGTACCAGAGCAAAGAAGTGAAAATATTAAATATTTAAATTGAAAATATTATATATGTCATTTGTAGGGCACAAGCGTGTGTTTGAAAACGAGACAACCGTTGTGGACTCGATCACCATCACTCGACGAAGTAGAACCAGAGCCAGAGAAGAAATCAAGAAGTTGATTTCTTGGCTCTGGTAACAAGGCAAAGCTTGGCGTTAAGTTCCGCCACTCAACTCTCAATACCTCAAATTCGGCGAAAAGTAGGGAACGGAACGTAGGTTCCCAAGTTGCTTCTGCCATACCTACACTGCCATGTGCTGAAGAATAATATTTTTTTTTCATTTTGACAGTCGCCAAGTTGTTTCCATTACCCAAACCCTAAAGTTTTATGAACAAAATGACTTATAACTATTTTTTTTCTTGCCTCCTTAAATGAATATATTTATTTTTATGTAATATGTCTATACGTACGTTTATAGTAATATTGAAAAACAGAAAAAAATGTTTGGCTTGACGCTCTTGTCTTGGGAACTACTGGTTCAAATTGAAATAAATATATTAGTGTTATATTGATTAGTTCATCAGATAACTTTTCTAGTATTATCAAAGATAAAAAATGCTTTCGGAACGTAGAATGTGTCATGTAGCATAAATGTCATGTGGCATATATGTCATGTGGCATATACAATTTTTGTTGTTCTCATTCAACTGTGAAGCGATAGGTAATGTCTGGAGTAATATTAATCAAAGCGTGTATTTTAATGAAGAAACAGTATTAGAAATACCTGTGATGTGTTTTGACCAAATGGCAACAGATCACTCTCATTGTTCTGCAACTTCCCATTGTACATCCTAGTATTAAATTCCTCTATCTCTTCCAAATCGTTAATAGTTTCTGGATATATAATAGATGCTGATCTTCCAAGCCTGACTTCAGCTTCTAGATTGATTGGTCCTGATAGGCGGATGAATGGTTCTCCTGTAAAAATTGGATTGTATGGACTATATTAGGTATTATATACCTTGAGAGAATATATCTAGTTTTGAGCCTAATTGAGGTAGCAGAAGTAAAACAAATACCTGGAGAATATTTTTTTTTCTGTCTAAGAAGACAAAACTTGGTATTGAGTTTCACCTTTTAAATTAAGAAAGGAGTCCTAAATGTGGAAAGGAGTCTTAACTAACTATGACGGAACCTCCCTCTGCTTATCGCTTTACACTGCATAGCAGATATGTGTTACACATTGGGAACCTAATAAAAATATATTTACCCTTATTATCTCTTCCTATAATCTTCACATATATTTTAGAGCTGGTAACACTCGGTAGAGGCACTTCAGTGTATATGTCGGACATGGGTCCGTCCATGTCGGCATCGGCGTCTGCCATCGGTTGATAGCTAAAAATAATTTAGTAATTTTGTTAGTATTTTCTGGGTATATATAAAAATTTTACTGACGCAACATGAGGGGTGTTTGACTTGTCTGTCTGTGGCATCGGAGCTCTGAATTAATGCAAGTCTCGTTTTTTGCTGTTTCTTAGCTATTATTTATGAAAATTGGATGAGCAATTCAAGAGCTACAACCTTTTGCCCAGATGAGGAAGTGAATTTAGCTTTATATATGGGGGAGAATTACCCCAACTTACGAAACCTAGGATCCCATGTTCCCTCTGCCTACCGTGCGATGTGCAGAATACTTCAATTGTAGTCTATGTGTTACTTTGATGTATAGAGCTATATTACTGTAAAAGTCCATCTGAGTTCGTTCAGTAGTTTTTGTGTGATAGGGGAACAAACATCCCGAGGGAACCTAGTGTTAAGACACTTCGTTATTCACTTTCCGCCGTGTTTGCGGCATTGCGTGTTAATTAAGCGGAACTCAACGCCGCGCTTTGCCTTAATAAAATTAGAATATTCATTACGTATGGTACAATTTATTTATCAAGAAAATTAACTATATTAAATCACGCTATTACTATACATCAATATAAAACTAGTGTAGTGACAAAAGAAATACCTGAAAGGTAATTTTGCCAATTCGATCCCGTACTCATCGACTAGTGAGGATTCCCTCACACTGGCCACTGTGCCAGTGACACGTAGTTTCAGCATATCTGTAAAAATAGATAGAAAATGTAAAGAAAGTTAGGTCATTCGTGGCGCAGCGGTGCAAATGTGCGAATGTAAACGCGATAGGTTACAGGTTGTATTCTCGTTTGAGGAAATTATAATATTTAATAGTTTCATTTTCTTCGCTTTGGTAATAAGGCGAAGTGCCAAAAATAGGTAAAAAATCATGGGTTTTCTTATGATTTTTTTATTGTTTTGGGGGTTTGGTTGCCAGTTCAAACGCTGTTCGAGGTAACTTTTTGTCTAATATGCTTTTTTATATTTAAATTGACTCTAATCATGTTTAGCTACATAAATATATAATATATATATATATATACACAAATAAGATAGATGTATAAATCATTTGATTATACATGCTTATCTAGACAATACATAACTGCTTGTTAAGTGGCGTAACCCAATGCCGCGTGGCTATTATA
Source organism: Eueides isabella (assembly GCA_019049475.1). NCBI lineage: Eukaryota > Metazoa > Arthropoda > Insecta > Lepidoptera > Nymphalidae > Eueides > Eueides isabella. Next base: position 5,308,896 of record CM032413.1, on the reverse strand, counting down.
CGTATAATAATCTTACCCCAATGGAAGTTGAACCGAAAACCATCGTACGTACGCGTGTACGATTGTTAAGTGGCGGACACCAACGCCGCGTTCTACCTATATATACAAGGGTATTATACGTATAAATTTGAACCGAAAACCACCGTACGTTCGCGCGTACCGCGATGACGTAGCTTCTGTTAGTACATTAATTTATTTAGAGTCAACATCTACTTCTTGTTTTATCTGTTAAGTTCGATGTCACATGATAACCTCATGTACACTTCCGTGTTCAAATTGTGAAACATTATGAACTTTTAACATATTTAAAGTGATACTACACTTAGAAAAGAAAAGACCTGTCGTGGCGCAGCGGTACGTGTGACTGACAGTAAACGCGGCAGGATGTCAGTTCGATTCCCACTTGAAGAAATGTAATAGTCAATATTTTTTAATTTAAATATTTAATGTTTTCATTTATTCGTTCTGGTAACATGGTAAAGCGCGACGTTGAGCTCCGCCATTTAATACGCTTCTTAGCGAAAGGTGAGGAACGGAACGGAGTGCCTGAAAACAAAGTTCACAAGTTCCTTCTGTCTACCCTGCCATGTGCGGGATACAGCGTGAAACTAATTAAGTGAAGAAAGAGAAATTTCTAAAGCTTCTTTTTAGTTTGAAAATGAAAAAATAAATCTTATAATCGTCGTAAGTGTGAAATATTTATTTAATTTAAATATGTTAAAAATATTAAATTTAACAGTAGTCTCTCTTGCCAAATGATCATTTCAAGCAATTATCTTTGTGTATAAATCCTTTCTACAGAGATGCTAACAACATAAATAAAGTTGTAACAAGCGTATAAGAATTTCGACGTAGCTTGGTGAGAACGTATGGCTTAGTTGGTCAGAGCGCGCGGACGGCTTCCAAGAGGCGCGGGTTCAAACCCCGCAACGTTCAAAATTTTATGTTTTTTTCTAAATAAAAAAAGATTTTTTCCAAGAAAGTTCGTATTTTTTAATATCTGGGAAATAGATGATTGTCATTCCAATACTATGATCCAGTATTTTAGATAGATTTTAAATTATTTTTCTGCTTTTCAGTTTTTTTATATTTAAAATTTTATTATTTACACCTCGCAAAGGTTTGTAAGCCAAGTCAGTAATGTCAGTAAGTGAAGATTGGTCAGTATATTTGAAAGGGATTGCGTAAAACAAATTACGTAGCACAAGCAATGTAACTCATTATGTCCAGATAAACTATTGCATGGCTGCTGTAGATAAGGCGTTGAATTGTAGACTGTCTGTGGCTTTGCTTATGAATTCTAATATTTAATTTTTGTTTTATTTTAAGGCCTGTCGTGGCACAGCGGCACAAGCGTGTTACTGTAAGCGATAGGTCGTGGGTTCGATAAACATTCGAGGAAATTAAATGTTTAATATTATTCAATGATAAATGTATTTAATATTTTCATTTCTTCGCTCTGGTAACAAAGTAAAGCGCGTCGTTGAGTACCGCCGCTCAACAGGCAATCTTTGGAATTGGTTGGAAAGAGGCAAGTGGAACGGAGTGTCTTATCACTAGGTTCCTGAAGTCCCTTTGCCCACTCTGCCTTATCGTTTTAAGCATGAAGGATGCGGGTTCAATTCAGTAACATTCGGGAGGTTAGCCAGGTTGCAGCGTTTAGTTCAGCGAATGAAGCAATGTCTGTAAAATTGGGTGGTGTTATACAGCGTTATAGGAAGTAGCAGTAGGAAGCTTTGTATGTATATATATATATATATATATATATATATATATATATATATATATATATATATATATATATAGATATCTATATATATTATATATATATATATATATAATATATATATACATATATATATATATATATATATATATATATATATATATATATATATATATATATATATATACATATATATATATATATATATATAATATATATATATATATATATATATATATATATATATATATATATATATATATATATATATATATATATATATATATATATATATATATATATATATATATATATATATATATATATATATATATATATATATATATATATATAATATATGTATATATATATCAATTCGCTCCATCTGTCACTTGCATCAACCGAGAATCGTATCCACTACTTATATATGTACGTACCACAAATTAAGTAATAATATAACGCGAAATGAGATCGCTTTGCCTAAGAATGAATGTCGCAAGAATATCGAAACAGTTTTTAGTATTATTATTATTATTGTGTAAAAGGTTTTTCCTTCGTTTTGAACATTCAAGTCGTGACTTCCGGTGTCTGAGGACAGTGTGGTGATTGTATTTCCGGTTCTTGATTGCTTTAAGGTATCTTGTAGATATTTTAAGGTTAATTGGGCATTAAGTGTCAGTTAGTTGAAAAAAATAATATTTATGTTTTAATTTTTTGGTTTCACGCTCTATCCCGCATTATTGCAGGATAGGCAGAGAGAACTTCTTCGTATTTTACTAATTAATAATTCGAGTACATTATGTAGTACTTGTAGGTTTTGGTGGAGAAAAGCGTTCTTTGTTATTTGTTCAAGAGGTCTTTTCGTTGTGATTGTAAATTCGAAAGGTTGTAGATACGATTCCCACTAAAGTAAATGAAATCTTTACATATTCTTCCTTTGTTGAGGTGGCAAAGCGCGGCGTTGTGTTCCACAATTCAACACGTGAGGAAAGTGAGTGACGAAAGTGTTTTATTGGGAACAGTGTCTTTACATTAGGTTCCCAAGTCTCCTCTGTCTAGCCTACTGTAAGCGGGATACAGTGTGAAGTAAAAAAAATAGCTATGATTATTAGAAAGATGCAAGTCCTTTTTATTTGACTTGAGAATTAAAAACCGAACCCACTATCCTCGAAGTTAAATATTTTGTAAATTATCACGTTTGGCCTATAAAGAAGAAAATTAAATAACCTTAATTATCAACGGACAGACAAAAATATTTTCTTATCATTTCATATACAGATAACGCATATATATTATTTATGTTAAGACAGTTTGTTGTTAGACTCCGTTTGAATATATAGTGTCAGAAATTAAACTTTTCATAATTATCTGAAACATACAACCATAAATAAAAAGCTTTATTTTTAATAGAATAAAAATATTTAATTATAATTTTTGGTGTTTGTCTATGTGCGTGTACGATATAATAAATTGTCAGTATTGTTTATGGCGTGTAATTTTGGCGGGTTGGTCTGACAGCAACTTTGTTTTTAATATTTTGACATGTTCTTTGTTTTCGTCTGCATCTTTTTTGGCATAGATTGTGATCTAAAGGACTCTGAAATGTGTAACGAATAAAATATTTGGTAGACAAATTAGTTAGGAAACAAATAAATGTATTTATAAAGTCAAAGCATTTTAGGCTGAATATATACTCGTACAATAACAAAACAAAATCGTGATTATCTAAGATAGTACATAAAAAATTGACATTTAATCGTGTGAACGTGTCCTTGACCCACAAAGAGTGCGTCGCCATTTTGGAAGATGGCCGCCTGTCAGCGTGTAAAGGTTATTTTTTTATTTTGTTCCTTAGCATGTTTTGTTGTCTTTTTGTGTATATAAGGTTTAATTAAGATCTGAATCGAGTTATTTTATGTATAATAAGTATGTAAGAATTGTATCTATAAAAATAATTTAAGTGGTAAAGGGTAAAGTTTAAGCTGACGGCGTTAAGCTCCGCCAATCAATGTGCAATATTGACATAATTAGACATTCCGTTCAGGAACGGAGTGTTTTGCTTGTTATCTTTTTGCTTTGAGGGAACCAGCTGCTTTTAACGTAGAGTGGGTATCGAACCCACCACTGTCGAATACGAATATATAGTAAGGCACAGTCTCACTGAGCTACAGCGGCATTACCCTTTTGCGTGCTCATTCAATCCTCCTTTATTCAGTTTTTCTTTATTTTTTGTATAATAATATAGGCTAAGAACGTGTTTGTCTTTTTTGCTTGTCACTAACCTGTACTTATTCGGATGCAGATGCTTTTTATATTCAGTTTCCTGGTCTACTTTTTGCGAGGTGGTCTTTGTAATTTTGTTTTTTGTTTTTTTTTTTTTGTTTCATTTACGATCTTTTTTCTTATTTGAGTATAATTTCTCATCTTTTTTTCTCTTATTTATAACTGATAAAAATTAGAGACATTTATTTTGTATCCATTTTACACATTATTATTATTAATATACGTTTGTACAGTTTGTACAGTTTATTTCAAGATCACGTGTAGGTATCATTAAGTTATGTAAATCTCTTTCTCTATCTCTCTCAGCGTTACACTGTATTCCGCACATAGCAGAGTCGGCAGAGGGAACCTAGTGCTAACTTCTCCGTACTCTCCCTTCTGTTTTCCACTTCCCGCCGAATTCCAGGCATTGCTCGTTAGTGTGAAACTAAATATGTATAATCTATATATCTAGTCGTTAAATTAACATATGTAGGTGTGTGTGTATATGGATTATAAATCGTAAATATATAAGCAAAGTCCAAGCTTGCATCTCTATATAAAAATATTACTTTAATAAAAAATTGTGTCTAAGGCCTGTCGTGGCGCAGATGCACAACCATGTGACTTTAAACACGGGAGGTTGTGGGTTTGATCCCCACTCTGAGAAATGAAATATTTATTTTTTGTAATTTAAAATATTCTGTTTTCATTACATCGCTCTAGTAAGAAGGCAAAGCGTGGAGTTAATTCCACCATTACACGCAATGCCTGACATTCGATGGCAAGTGAGAAATGGAACTGAGTGCCCTAACACTAGGTTCCCAAGTTCCCTCCTCGGCCTACTCGGCCTAGTGCGGGATACAGCGTGAAGCTAAAAAAAAAACGTTCCATCGTTGACCTCAGAGCCAATGATCTTTGATATTAACAAGGCAGGATGGACTCCCAAGGACTGGCAAGATGCCGGCGGAATATACATACATGTGTACATACTTCTCGTATGTTTGTTCTTTTTGTGTCATTTATAATATGTTTTTTTTTTTTTGCGTCCGTTTTGAGGTTGGTGACTTAGTAAGTATAGAGACAAAAGGAAGTGTTTTTTGCAGGGTTCCCGGAGAAAAAAATATTTTTTTAGCTTCACGCTTATTGCAGGAAATAATTGCGAAGTGGTATTTTAGCTTCACGCTATATCCCGCATGTTGAAGGGTAAGCAGAGGATATTGAGGCTCTCGTTACTCAACTCTTTGGTTTGTCTTTAAGTGATAAGAATAATAATAATTCAGTCACCCGATTAAGATTTAAAGCTACAGCCGTTACGTTTATAGTCGGACGCTGAGCCGCTGTTCCACTACGGCCAGACTACTTCTATTGCTCACTCACATTCACGCTGTATCCCGCACATGGCAGGGTAGGCAAAGGGAACTTCCACTTCCGTTCCCCACTCTCCGCCGAATTTGAGGCATTGCGTGTTGAGTGGCGGATCTCAACGCCGCGTTTTGCCTTGTACCAGAGCAAAGAAATGAAAACATTAAAAACTTAAATTGAAAATATTAAATATTTCATTTCCTCGACTGGGGATTGAACCCACAACCTGTCGGTTACAGTCACACGCTTGTAGAGTGGCGTACATGTTGATAATTTCCTCTCGAGATAATTAAGTATCGTTTCGTCGTTCTAGTAACCAGATAAAACGCGGTGTTAAGCTCCGCCATCCACCACGCAATCAATTCTATGGAATTTAGGGAATGGAATTGTTTTAATCGAATGTGAAGATGAATAACATGAAATATTCATTATTTTTTTTTTCCATCTGCACTAAAGTTTTTGAATTTGTGGGAAGGTTATAAATTTTAGTAAGAAAACGATGTCACGTGACTCACGGTAGATTTTTTTTGTGTAAAATCTGATATAATTTTTTTATTTTTTATTTTTCCTGTTTCCGGTGATAAGATGTAATTAATTAATGAGAGATATAGTTTTTTTTTACTTAAGTTTTATTATAGATTTGTAGTTAAAGCTAAAATCATTATTTTTTAATTTATGTCATAAACGGATGTCGTAGTGTCTCTCGAAACTGACATTAATTTTCGCCGTCTGCGTTTATATATACATACAAACAGACACCTTATTATTTAATTGCCTACTACATTAATAAACGTCCGCTATAATATGTTATTTAATATATCTTCCACGTACAGACAGTGATCGGATACAGAAAGTGTTATTAATAAATGAGTTACTTCTTCTTTCTTAGCTTCACGCTGTATCCCGCACGAGGCAGAGTAGCCAGAGGGAACCCGGGAACCTAGTGTTAAGACACTTCGTTCCACTTCCGTTCGCCACTTTCCGCCGAATTTGAGGCATTGCGTGTTGAGTAACTACTATTGGTATACAATATAGTGTGTATCAAGCGGACGAAGCCGCGCACGGGTCACTTGTTATATTATATAATTATGAATATTTAACAGGTTTTTTTTATCATTTATATAAAATGATACGGACGATTTTTGCTTAATATTTCTTTAAAATACGCTATCAATTTTACTTATGATATATTCTAAACCTTATTTCTTATAACATAAAGTTCAAAATGAAACATGCCATTTGTATGGTTATTTTAATATAATATACAAAAATATTGGTTTTATAATCATTCAATTTTAACCCTTGAAGCTTAGTCGTTAAAGTTTAAAATGAATAACTGTTGTGTAACTAAGGTAGTTGAACTGTACTTTTTGCTGGGTCCCGTTTTGCGATATATGTATGTACGTATATATGTAAGTACCTCATGTTTTATATTGCTTTATGTTTTTTGGTCTTCTTGTCCCTTGTGGTATAGTTATCGCGTTCATAATTAAACCACGTGGTTGTCGCTTCTATTTCAATAGAGAAAGAGAAAAAGAATAGGTGCTTTATGATTGAAAATAATCCTTTTAGGCGGTACTTAAATGGTTTCCCGTGTGTTGAGTAGTAACTCAACGCCGCGCTTTGCCTCGTTACTGCAGCGATGAAATATCCTCAAGTCGGAATCGAATTCTCGATAAGTTTGACATTTACATTCTCTCTTTCTCAGCTTCACGCTGTATCCCGCACTAGGCAGGGTAGGCAGAGGGAACGAAAGTGAAACCTAGTGTTATGACACTCCGTTCCACTTCCGTTCCCCACTTTCCGCCGAATTTGAGGCATTGCGTGTTGAGTGGCGGAACTCAACGCCGCGCTTTGCCTTATTACCAGAGCGAAGAAATGAAACATTAAATATTTAAATTGAAAATATTAAATATTTCATATCCTCGACTGGGGATCGAACCCAGAACCTGTCGGTTACAGTCACACTCTTGTGCCGCTGCGCCACGACAGGCCTCAAACGCAACATTCGCACGCTTTTACTGCTGCGCCACAAGAGTCCCCGGTTAAATGTTTAAAACCTATTATTTATAATAATATTTTATATTATTTAAGTTTTTTTCTTAATTGTCGATATTTTATCTACATACTAATTGTCAGTTCAATCATCGTTGTTGGATGACAGATGACAGATGAGTTGTCAGTTTTGTTTTTTTTTACTATATCTGCTTAGACTTACCGCTATAAAGCTTTTGAATTGTATACTTTTTGCAATGCTAACAAAAATTACATGTATTTTTTTTCTATAGAATCATAAAAACATTCAGAATGTTTTTTTTTATCTATAAAAAAAGTTATTTTGTAAATTTAATTCGCATTTTCACATACTCGTACGTATGATGTCTTTGAGTACTGTAAATACAATATTTATGTGTCCAACTTCCATTTAGGGTTGAATTATACCTTTTATAATCTTGTTGTCTTGAAAGTGAAAAACATAGTGGTTTCTCTCTCTTTCTACTCAGCTATGCCGGGTTAAAGCGTGAAGCTATAAAAAGTGTTCACGTAAGACTTACCCTTAGCTTCTATATACGCTTGGAAGTGCAGATCGCTCCTGGCGCTGACTGTCAGCCGATAGTCACATGTGTCGCAGCGGACACTTAAATGCCACATGCCGACGAACGACGAGTCCATTGATACCGGCGGTAGGACTGATAACCTGTGGAAGGTATTCCTCTTTATACATCAGGGTAACTAAGAGGAACCTAGTGTTAAGAGACCCTGTAACCCAAATTTCGATGAATTTTTCAGACATTATGTGGTACCAGAGGGACGAAATTAACCCTTTTTATTTCCCCTCGTGGTAATCTAAGACATGACATGAAAGCGCAACACGCATTTTTTTTTAAATTGGGAGGAAAATGGGGAACGGAGTGTTCTAACACTAACTTCTATCTGCTTATTTCTCTATATGCGGGATTTAGAGAGAAATTAAGTGACCAGAGCGGTCGTAGAGACCAGACACTCTGTAGTTTACAAAACTTACATATCAAAATCGAGCGTAGCCCCCGGGAACACTAGGAACACGTCGCGCGGAGTGACGCTGCCCGTTCTGGACGGTGCGGAGAATAGCTTCACTGATGTCTGGTTGTACAGGTCGATTTGTGGTGCTGTGGCCAAACGTGATTACAGAATAATTATACATTATATTTAAAATTTTGTTGATAATAACTAAGAAGCAATTAACGAGACTTTCGATTTAAAAATATCGCACTCAAATTTGTACATTCGTACATTCATTGGGGGGACTATGGTGTTACAGACAGACACACATAGGTTAAATTTATAACTATACTACTCTTTTTGCGTCGTAGGGTAAATAAGTAATGAATATAAATTGATGCGCCCAGCTTTGGACCTTAATTAATTATATAATGATAATAATATATAGAATTTAATGATTATATGATGAAATGAACGTGGCAGGCTGTGGGTTCGATGCCCACTTGAGAAAATTTAATATTTAATATTTTTAAATTGAATATATTTAACATTTATTACTTTATTTTCTTCGTTCTGGCAATAAGTCAAATCGCGGCGTTGAGTTCCGCCACTCAACACGCAATTAATAAAATTCGGCGGTAAGTGGGGAACGGAACGGAGTGTCCTAACACTAGGTTCCCAAGTTCCCTCCCTCCGTCTACCTGTTAATATCTTTTTTGTTGCAAAAGCTTTAGGAAAATACTAAACTTAAATTTTAAAAAGCGTTTAAAAATTTTGAACGAAGCAGGATTTGAACCCGCGCCTCTGGAATACCGTTCCAGCGCTCTGACTAACTAAGCCATTCGTTCTCACCAAGCTCCTGGAGATGCTAACAACATAAATAAGTTGTAACAAGCGTATAAGAATTTCGACGGAGCTCGGTGAGAACGAATGGCTTAGTTGGTCAGAGCGCTGGAACGGTATTCCAGAGGCGCGGGTTCAAATCCTGCTTCGTTCAACATTTTTATACGCTTTTTAAAATTTAATTTTAGTATTTTCTGTCCTAAGTGTGGAATAACACTTTAAAACATAGTAAAAACAAAAAAAGCTTTAGGAAAAATGTTTGGTTATTTTAAAATTTATCTGGGCTGTAGTTACCAGTTCGCCTTAAGGTGATTTTCCCCACGTACATCACTACTTCACGGAAATTCCAGGATGAAAGCTTTTTTATACACATGTATAATTAATACTCTACACGCTTTAACCCGCAAAAAAAACGATCAGCAGAGGGAACCAAGTGTTAAGACCCCCCGTTTTGCACTCTTTCAAAATACTGCGACCTGCTTGACGCAACTTAACGCCGCGCTTACGAAATTACCGTGAGAAAATATATCGAATTTGTATGTCATTTTATATTATATTGCTCACGTGTGTGCGCTTTTGTCGTTCATTTAAAAGGTTCCCTTATAAGGCCAGTATTGAGGTCACCTTGAACATTGTAGGTTAAATGAGGAATGTGGTCGATATATATTTTTTATATATTATATTTGCTTTAATTTGTCTGTAGTGGATCAGTGGTTGTGTTTATATATTGTATGGTTTAAGTTCGATTTTCGTGTTAGGTTTTTTTTATAACTTTGGCGTATTGTAGGTTACTTATGAGATGTTGTTGTACAGAATTACAATTTTTAAAAGTAAAAAGTTAAATAAGAAATTTGTACGACCTATTTAGCATATTGGCTGGTTTTTTTTTTATTCCTTTTTTAATATTCTATATAAATAATTGAGAACGATCACGCTTACAGTCACTCTCATCTGTAGGTTGTGGGTTCGATCCACACTCGGGAAAACGTAATATGTCATATTTTTGGATGAAATATTTTCATTTCGTCGCTCTGGTAACAGGGCAAAGCGCGGCGTTGATACCCGCCACTCAACTCGGCGGCTCAAATTCGGTTGAACGTGAAGAATAGAATGCAATGTGTTATCAATTAACATTAGGTCCACGAATTCCCTCTGCCTACACTACCATGTGCGGGATACAGCGTGAAGCTGAAAAAATAATATTTTAAACTGTTGATCTGATTTTGATAAAACTTAGCTAAGAACTACTGCAATGAACAAGGCTCTCATTCAGGAGCTACGATGTCACAAACAGACAGACAAATCAAACTAACAACACCCACTCTTTTACGTCGTTGGTTAAAAAATTGCCTGAATATAAACGAGCCGGATGTGATACTTTGAACATGTACTTGCTTTTTTTTTCAGCTTCACGCTGTATCCCGCACTTGGCAGGATAGGCAGAGACATTGTTAGACATTCTGTTTCGTTCCTAACGTTTCACCATTTGAGACATTGCCTGTTGAGCGGTAGAACTCAACGCCGCCCTTTGCCATGTTACCAGCGCAGGAATGAACGATTACATTAAATATTTAATAACGCTTGTGCCGCTGCGCTACGACAGTCCTTATCCCTTACCTAATTGGTAAGACACAGCGTTGAGTTACGTTACATTATAAATATATCAAGAAGAAGAATCAAGAATTAAAGTATATTCATGCTTAATTTAACATCATTAAATTTTCACACACTCCATATACATTGTTAACAAAATGATAACTTCCTCTTGTTTAACCATTTGTGTACGTTGAAAATTGTAGTAGTTATATTTATATTAGAAGCGATCCGCCCGCGGCTTCGCCCGCTTGGATTTAACACTGTTTTATTTACTATTTTTTTTTTATGGAAGAGACGACAAACGAGCGTACGGGTCACCTGATGGTAAGTGATCACCGTCGCCCACGGCCCCGTGTAACTCCACTGGAGCTACAGGAGCGTTGCCGTCTTTTAAGGTGGATGGGCACCGGGGCCCGGCATTACCTAATGCGAAACGCAGTGCCCAAAGCCACTACTTAACGCCGGTCTTAAATGCCGGGGGTGGTAACAATCCGGTCGAGTCTGTCCATGCGTGTTACCATTGCTGGCAACGTGACTCTACCACACGTACAAAGTTATTAATCACAATAACTTTCTTGTTCTAATCGCATTATTTCTTTTAAGACAATATCTATTCATTGAAAACTAACATTTCAGTGCTTTATCAATAATATATATTAAAAGGACTAAAAATTTATGGGAACATTAAGAGAGAAATGTCCGAAATTTCGATGGAAACGTTTGAAAAACGCACGGAGAGTGGAGAATATAAGTATGAAATGTGAAGAAGAATGGGACATATCGAAATTTATCACACATCCGCAAAATTTAGTTTGTCAACTTTTATGAATTGTATATCACATTGACTGTCACTGTGCTTCACGCTGTATCCCGCACATGGCAGGGTAGGCAGAGGGAACTTGGGAACCTAGTGTTAAGACACTGTTCCGTTCTCCACTTTCCGCTGAATTTGAGGCATTGCGTGTTCAGTGGAAGCGAAACTCAACGTCGCATCCCATTGACTTTAATTGTGAAATTGGTATTCTCTTGACTCTCTTGACTGGTTTTTTGTTTGTGTACAGTAGAACTTGAAAGACTTTAGTTTGTGGGTTCGATATCCACTCGAGGAATTGAAATATTTCATTTTTTTTTCAATGAATTGAAATATTTTTTTTTAAGGCAAAACGTGACGTTGAGCTCCGCCACTGAACACGCAATGTTTCAATTTCGGCGGAAAGTGGGGAACGGAAGTGGAACGGAGTGTTTTAACACTAGGTTCCCAAGTTCCCTCTGCCTACCCTGCCGTGTGCGGGATACAAGCTATACCTATTATGTAACGTAACAATCATTTTAAAACTTCGTTTCAACCTTGCGTTATTAGATAATTTATTATAATGATTACAATTTGTCCTGTTGTTCGTCCGAAGAGAATTGCTCATTGTAATTTGATTTTGACGCTATCGTGGCTCAGTTGATACGTCGGTATATGAGGTGGTTCTGGGTTCGGATCACATTTCGGGAATGTATATATATTAATACTAATTTAGAAAACGGCGAAGAATGTGGCGTTCTTCTTTTGGAACTTGGACGGGGGTTCAAAACCCGTTACGTACAATTTTTTATATATATATATATATATATATATATATATATATATATATATATATATATATATATATATATATATATATATATATATATATATATATATATATATATATATATATATATATATATATATATATATATATATATATGTGTGTGTGTGTGTGTGTCTGTAGTGCGGTTACGCTCGTCATCATTTTTTTTAGCTTTTTAGCGGAGATCGGCAGAGAATACTTGACTTACATGTTAAAGGTATTGCGTGTTGTGTGTCGGAAATTAACTCCGTACATTGCCTTGTTACCAGAGAATGGAAATATTAAATATTTTACTCTTTTTCAGCGGAAATTGAACCCACGACCGGTCGCGTGTACTGCAGTGTTTGTTGGTCTTTTTGTTTTTGTCTTTCATTCACTCAGTTAGATAGGTCGTGGATTCGATGTTCGCCCAAAGAAGTAAAATATTTAATATTCTTGAACTCCCAACCGGTCGTTAACAGTCACACGTTTGTGTTACTGCGCCACGACAGGCCTCAATGTTTGTTCATCCAGTTTATATTATCATACTTTAAAACGTTTATAATGACTTACCATCACTCGGTGGGTACAGTACGGCGTGGTCAACAGCGCCTTCGATCAATATCCTCAACGTAGTGACTCCGTTCTCCACCGGTATGCCAAGAGTTATAGCTTCACCAGCCCCCCTCTTCACCAGTAGTGTCTAAGGAAGTACAGATACATAAATTTGTGATTTCTGATATGGAAAATATATACATAACATTTTTTGTTCATAACGTGTTTGTAAATCTAGTTTAGTTAGGTAGGGCTATAACTTGAAGTTATTAGAAAAAATATTTGTATTTCTCTTTAGTGTTATCTTATCATCTCGTTATGCGAGTACAGTATAGAATAGGATTACTTAGATGTGGGTATGAGGATATGTATGTCTATTTATTCGTTTGTCCGAGCAAAGACTACAACGGAACCATTCATACGGAACCTTTAGTCATTTCATACGGAACCTTTAGTCAGACTTGCCCTATATCTGACTCACACTTGACCCGTTTTTTAAATAGGTATATTTCTTAATGTCTGTCCTGGTACAGGGGCACAAGAGTGTGTGAGTAAGTGCGACAGATTGTGGGTTTGATACTCACTCGAGGAAATTAAATATTTAAAAAAAATTAAATTTAATATCTTTATTGTTTTCATATTTTCGAGGCCTGTCGTGGCGCAGCGGCACAAGAGTGTGTGTAAATATTTAATGTTTCAATTCTTCGCTCTGGTAATAAGGCAAAGCGCGGCGTTGAGTTCCGCCACTCAACACGCAATGCCTCAAATTCGGCGGAAAGTGGGGAACGGAAGTGGAACGGAGTGTCTTTACACTAGGTTCCCGGGTTCCCTCTGCCTACCCTGCCTCGTGCGGGATACAGCGTGACGCTGAGTATTTTCATATCTCTGCCACTCAACACGCAATGCCGCCTGCGGTGAGTGGGGAATGGAATAGTGTCTTAACACTATGTTCCAAAGTTCTCTCAACCGTGTCACGTGCGGGATGCAGCGTGAAGCTGAGAGCGTCGGTGTTAATTGTTTTTTACTCACATCAAACGTATCAGCGCTAGGCAAAGCATTAAGCCTCGCCCGTCGTGGCTCAGCGGAAGGCCACTGCTGTAGTTCTGTCTCTGAAGCATCATTGCTGGACGTATCACTGTCCTGGAAGTATTAACTCTATATTAGGAATTGTTGTGATATGTTGGAATCCTAGGCTTTAGATAAAAAAGAGCCTCTCAGTTTCCATAGATTTCCAAAAATAAAATTAATGTATTCTTCTTTGATCTCCCCCTTATATCTTTTGATTCAAGTTTGATAAAAATGATAATGCTGGTGGTCACATGCTTCTTTATTAAACTGTGACAAGATACAAATATTTCTTATTCAATCAGGCCATTAAAAACTCTTTACATAAAAATGTCATTATCAGTTCTATTGAAAGCTACAATCTTGGCAAGCACTTCTTCAGACTTTCTTCTTATTGAATAAAATCTGATAATATTTGGATTTTAATTTAATATCAGTATTAAAAAATGATATTAAAATATTCTAATTCCTACCACAACTTGCAAGGAGTAAGGCAGCACTTCGCCCTCGGTGTGTGATGATACGTTCCTTAAGTCCTGAAGAGCCAATTCGGATTCTGGTGATGGATGGTTGGGATCAGTCCATATTGTGTACACCTGAAAATGCAATTGAATCATTTTTCGCTTTTCTTATTTATGACTTCAGAAAACGTCAGACGCTAGATGTGACGCTGGTGTGCCTGATACCTTCTTGGAGCTAGGATTTTTTCCATGATACACTAAAATATACATTTTATTATAATAATTGACAATAGACTATAAGTATAACATCATAAGAATTATTATTTTTTAAAGATTTATATGTGTTAATAAAGATTTATTTGGTTATCGGTTTGTCTGTGCGTTAATGCTTATCTCAGAAACGGCTTGTAATGTTTTGTATTACAACCTTTCCTTATCATTTATTATTAGTTTTATTTAAATCAGTAACAAAATAACATAAATGCGTCAATTTTGAAAGAAATGCTACCAACATTTTAATCCATTTGCGTAAACGTTTAGTTTTCAATGTATAGACATTATCTCAAAAGTGATAATGTTATTAGAACAAGAAAGTAATTGAAATTAGAAAATAAAATAGTGAAATTCAAGCGGACGAAGCCGCGGGCGGGTTGCTAGTGTATAATAAATTTACTACTTTATAATAAGCTTACACCTAGTAACAAATTAACAATACAGACTATAAATTTATTTAATATAGCATTTAATAAATGTACTACCAGATTACATCACTACCAATATAAATAGGAGTTAACATACTTTTAATCTCTTCTCGACCAAAGCTCTCAACGCCAATGGCAGTCTCTGAGGATCACCAGCTCCTTTGTCGGTGACCACGAAGAGCGCACTGTCATATGGTACCAGTTTGGCAGCTGATGCCAATGCCCTCATGGTACCATCATTGGTTGAGTCCGTGTAGACACCCTGGCCAATAAATATGGGAGAAATTAGTATTTTTAGGAGCAAAAGAATCATTATTTGTTGTTCAGCTTCACGCTGTATCCCGCACATGTCAGGATAGGCTGAGGGAATTTGAACTTAGTGTTAAGGCATCTAATTCGATAAAGACCTTTCCGGTACCTACTTTCCTCCGAATTTGAGGCATAGAGTGGGAGAATTCAACGCCTCGCTTTGCCACGTTATCATATCGAACAAAATTCAAATATTTTATATTTTATTTCATTTCCTCGAGTGGGGATAGATCCCACCAATGTTCATGTTTATTTTTTTTTTCGCTTTATTTGATAAAGGACGGCGTTAAATATCTCCAATGTCACATGCAATGTCACAACCAATAAGACATGTCGTGGCGCAGGGGCACAAGCTTGTGACTGCGTTTAACCGACTGGTTGTGGGTTCTATCCCAATTCGAAATTAAATATTTAATATTTTCAAATCCCAAATCCCAATTCGAAATTAAATATTTAATATTTAATATTTTTATTTCTTTGCTCAGGCGCCACTAAACATGCCTCGATTTTGGCAGAAAGTGTGGAACGGAACAGTCTCTTAACACTAGGTTCCAAAGTTCCCTCAGCCTACCCTGCTATGAGGCGGGATATAGCGTGAAGCTAAAAAAAAACCACAGAACATCTCAAAAATCATACAATGCTTGCTATTTTCCATAAAACGAATTATCTTTAAAATATTGGTACATTTTCAAATTCAAGTCACTCAAGGAAGAAGTCATCCATAGCCAATTTATTTTGTTTGCGATATCGTCGTTTAAACAGTTTATTATATATTTAATTGTATTCATTGTACAATGTATGGCATTTACATGGTTGATGATATAATGCTACTGTGGACATCTGTTTCTTTTGTTTCCAACTTGCTGAATTGTGAACAGCGGTGTGACTGTATAACATAATAATATTGTTAATTTTTATGTCTTTAAGGTCAAATACCGGGTGAAGTACGTACTATATGTGTGTTTATTTATGGTATAGTGTCTGGCTGTGTGTGGCTGTTGTTGGTTCGATTCCCCGTGGTTGGGAAATATTTTTTTGTTATAGCTTTTTTTGCGGCTTCGCCTGCATGGTGGCTTTGTGGGGGTCTGGCTACTCTGGCGGGTATTACAGTGGGTTGTATCAACTTTACGCTGTATACCGCACGAGGGAACATGGGCACCTAGTGTTAAGGCACTCTGTTTCGTTCGCCACTTTCCACCGAATTTGAGTTATTATTTGTTAATTGGCGGAACTTATCGCCGCGCTATGCTTTGTTACTAGAGCGAGAAAAAAACATGAAACATTAGGTATGAAAATATTGAATATTAAATATCTTCGAGTGGGAATCGAACCCACAACCTGTACCGTTTACAGTCTAGCCTCTGTGCGACAATAGACCTCAAATATATAGCCTTAAAGTCTTAGAAAAATTTATTTGTACCACCAGTTCGTTAGATAAAAGCCGTTAAATCAGACAAATACTTCGGGCCTTATAAAATTTGTATAGATAAGCACGAAAAACGTCTCGTTACTTAATAAACTAAATATTAAAACTCCCCTTTCTATACATATAATAAATCTGTAACCGATCACTGTCTGTTCATGGAAGATATATTAAATAACATCTTATAGGGGACGTTTATTTATGTAATTGGGGACAAAATTATGATTTTCTAAAAATTGTCCGCCTGTATGTCTGTACGATTATGCGCGCTAATCTCAAAAACGGCTTCACAGATTTTAATGCAGTACTCATTATTATATTATGGCAACTTTCACTTAACATTTAGTGTTTGTTTTATTTTATAATATACTTTATTGTACGAAATAGGTACCACAAGAAATATAAGCATGAAAATAAAAGTGTACAAAGGTGGATTTATCTCTGTTAGAGATCTCTTCCAGCCAACCAGTGGAAGTGGATGAGTGAAATTAAGTGGGAAAGAACACACCAAGTACAATTTATGAAAAAAAAAATTATAATACTTCTACATTTTTTTTTTTTTTTTTTTTTTTTTTTTTTTTTTTTTAGCTTCACGCTATATCCCGCACTAGGCAGGGTAGGCAGAGGGAACGGAAGTGGGACCTAGTGTTATGACACTCCGTTCCACTTCCTTTCCCCACTTTCCGCCGAATTTCAGGCATTGCGTGTTGAGGGGCGGAACTCAACGCCGCGCTTTGCCTTATTACCAGAGCAAAGAAATGAAACATTAAATATTTTAAATTGAAAATATTAAATATTTCATTTCCTCGACTGGGGATCGAACCCAGAACCTGTAACCGTACAGTCACACCCTTGTGCCGCTGCGCCACGACAGGCCTCAATAAATATTATACAATAAATATTATACTTCTACAATAAATATTATAAAATATAAAAACATATATATGATACATATAAATATAAATATCAATATATAAATATACAACTATTAAATATAATATACAAACATATATTATATACATACAAAACTAAATATTTTTATCGGTTATTAAATTTAAAAAAATACGCCCATTTAAAATATTAAAGTCGACAAAATTGCTATATTTTTTGTGAAATTTTAGTTTTAATGTAAAAAGATATTCTTTTTTTTTTTAGTTTCACGCTGTATCGAGACAGGGTAGGCAGAGTGAACCCGGGAACTTAGTGTTAAGACACTCCGTTCCACTTTCGTTTTCCATTTTCCGCTGAATTTGAGGCATTGTTGTGTTGAGTGGCGGACCTCAACGCCGCGCCTTGCCTTATGTCCAGAGCGAAGAAATGAAACATTAAATATTTAAATTGAAAATATTAAATATTTCATTTCCTCGACTGGGGATCGAACCCAGAACCTGTCGGTTACAGTCACACGCTTGTGCCGCTGCGCCACGACAGGCCTCAAGATTAGTATATTAAATATTATAATTCTAGCAGGCGAAGCCGCAGGCGGGTCGCTAGGCTAGTATTAAATAAAAGACGTGTCTTCCGTAAATAAACCATTGCGAAGCCTTCAGTGTTGATTGTGTATGGACGATCCTCGTAATAGAGGTCGCGGGTTCTTTTTTGTGTTCAGACGGTATTAGAAATATCAATGTTGAGTAAAAAATGCTGTTTCTTCGCGCTTGAATGCAATTTCAACTATAAATAAGCTGGCTTTTTAAGGAAGTGTAAAAACCTTGGAAAACGTTGAATAGGTGCTGGTTCGAATCTTGCTACGTTTCACATTTTATACTTTTCAGCTTCACTCTGTATCCTGCACATGGTAGGGTAGGCGGAGGGAACTTGGGAACCTAGTGTTAAAACTCCGTATCCCACTTTCCGCTGAATTTAAAACATTGCGTGTTGACTGGCGGAACTCAACGCCGCGCTTTGCATTTAAATAATTAAACTGTAATTATTTACCAGCACGAGAGGCCTCAACAACAATACGTTACCTGATATTTTGATAGTAGTTTAGATAATGCTGCAGAGACGTCTCTGTCCCCGTTGCCGTTTGTAGCGGGTTGTAAGTTGTGCCGAGACCTCCAGTTCACTCCTAATAAAAAAATTGTATGAAAATTAATTCTTAAAATATATATTTTTAACACCAGACTCCCTTTGGAAAGACTTTGATTTATTCAGAAAAACGTATAAAAATTTGAGCGTAGCGAGCTTTGAACCCGCACCTCTTGGAAGTCTTTTAAGAGGTTTTCTGGCTAAGTAGCTTTCTTTCCTAAATATGGATTACTAAATGACTTTTAAATTTGTAAAATTATTCCCTCTGCCTACACCCGGCTGTGGGAAAATATGAGGCCTATCGTGGCTCAGCGGCACAAGCGTGTGTGTGACTGTAAACGACAGGTTGTGGGTTCGACCTGCACTCGGAACACGTGAAATATATTTACAAATAAAATATTATTTCTTTTCTTCGCTCTGGTAAAAAAAAGGTAAAGTGCGGAAATGAGATCCGCCACCTAAGACGCAATGTCTCACATTTGGTGGAAAGTGTGAAATCTGAACGGAGTGTCTTAACACTAGGTTCCCAAGTTCCCTCTGCATACTCTGCCATGTGCGGGATACAGCGTGAAGTTAAACAAAAAGGAATGGTTTTTCCCTCATAGAAGAATGGACGGACAGAAATCTAGTGCCGAAGTACGTGAAAGTAAGTCTTGCCAAAGAAAAGAATTAATTTCGGGCATCGAATCCACTATCGTTAAGATCACAGTCCAAAAATGTGCCAACGATGGCGTTACTTTGACTTTTTTTTTTGTTTTAAAGTAGTAATAAACGTTTCCACTGAGACTTGAAGCGATAAATCCAATCCGATATTAAATACTTGAATTACACTGCTTTATTTACTAATCTCAATCACTTTCTTGTTCTAATAACATTATCACTTTAAAGATAATATCAATACATTGAAAATTGAAATTTCAGTTAAATAATTAATAATTTTGTAGTAGTTTTGTCGAATTTAATATTTTAAAATTGTAGTTTTAAATGTTTTAAATAACGTTGATCGACTTAGGTTAGTTAAACTTAGGTTAAACAGTAAATGTTGAGGGAAGGTTGCTGAAACTGCATCTAGCCTTTTCTGAGATAAGCGCTTACATGCACAAGAATGCATATATATATATATATATATATATATATATATATATATATATATATATATATATATATATATATATATATATATATATATATATATATATATATATATATATATATATATACATATATATATATATATATATATATATATATATATATATATATATATATATATATATATATATATATATATATATATACATATATATATATATATATATATATATATATATATATATATATATATATATATATATATATATATATATATATATATATATAGATATATAAAAGAGAAATCGTTTACCAAATTAAAAACTGTAACTGTTCACCATACTAACAAGATCAATCTAACAACAGATCTGTTATACAGCGTGTTTGGTTTTTTGCTTGAGTACAATTAATATTATATATATATATATATAACTTTCCGTTTATTTCGAAGGTAACCTTGTGCGGGGAACGTGGTTGGGTAACGTTCCGCTCCACTTGCGTCTTGCGAATTTTATCATGATTATTTTTATGCGATTGATTTCTTGGTGTTTAATTTTTAATTGTATATTTGTTGTTTTGTAAGTGGGGGAATGGAACGGAGTGTCTTAACGTCGGGTTCCCAGGCTTATGTCTACTTGAGTTATCGAGATATAGCGTGAAGGTGAAAAAAAAAAGGTTTCACGCTGTAACCCGCTTTGGAGGGAAGCAAGTGTTGAGACACTCAAACACGCCAAATTGTTGAAATATTGCGTGTTTAGTTGCGGATCTCAATAGTGTGCAGAGCGCATTGTATACGACAGTCTAAAATATAATTATTAAGAATATCTTGCACTGTTATGGCACAGAGCGCAACAAGTGTGCTACTGTAAACGTGGGTTGTGGGTTTGATTCCTGCTGGAAGAATTTTTATTTTTGTTATTTATTCATTTCTTCGCTCTGGTAACAAGTTAAAGCGCGACCTTGTTTACTCATATTACGAAATTACTCATATTACGAAAGTGAGAAACAGAATGGATTGTCTCAACACTAGGTTCCCAAGTTCCCTCTGCCTACCCTGTAGAGTGGCGGGATACAGCGTGATAAAAAAAAAAGAATATTAATAATAGTGATGACTTTTTTTATTAATATTATATTTGTTTCTTTACAGGTAATTTGATTTTATTTTCGCTAGACGTAAACAATTTATGGGGTAAAGTACAGTACATTTTGTCCTTATTGATGTTAGATTCTTTTTTTTTTCAGCTTCACGCTGTATCCCGCACGAGGCAGGGTAGGCAGAGGGAACCCGGGAATCTATTGTTAAGACACTCCGTTCCACTTCCGTTCCCCACTTTCCGCCGAATTTGAGGCATTGCGTGTTGAGTCAACGCCGCGCTTTGCCTTATTAAAGAGCGAAGAAATGAAACAATAAATATTTAAATTGAAAATAATTAATATTTCATTTCCTCGAGTGGGATCGAACCCAGAACCTGTCGGTTACAGTCGCACGCTTGTGCCGCTGCGCCACGACAGGTTAGTTTCTTTGCTTTTATATCTTAACATGTAAAATGGAAAATTCCTTTTATTTCCGTTTCCGTTAAAATTTCGGGAAACTATCTTTTAGTGCTACACTCTCTATGGAACCTATATTTCAAATTTCAGCATTCTACGCCGTATAATGTATATGGCGAAACTTAACACTGCGATGTGCCTTCATTGAGAGGCTTTGTCTAATGAGCATATATTAACAAAATCTTCGGCACAAAATATTGATTTTTTTTGTCTGTTTTTCTGCTTATTTAAATGCAATTTTTATTTTGTACATTTTGGCGATCTTCCTTCAACATTTTGTGATTGTTTTATTTAAATAAATTAATAAATAAAATTTTATGTCAATTTATAGAATTAAGTACGACAAATTTGCTACAAAATGTTTATTCTGTCTAATTTTAATTTTCAATATGTAGATATTGTCGTACAAGCGATGTTATTAGAATAAGAAAATAGTTGAAGTTAATTGAGGCCTGTCGTGGCGCAGTGGCACAAGCGTGTGACTGTAACCGACCTCCAATAGAGGAAATGAAATATTTAATATTTTCAATTGAAATATTTAATGTTTCATTTCTTTGCTTTGGTAATAAGGCTAAGCGCGGGGTTGAGTTCCGCCACTCAACACGCAATGCCTCAAATTCGGCGGAAAATGGGGAACGGAAGTGCTTTCCACTTCCGTTGTCCCGTTCCTTCCGAGTGTCTTGAATAAAATGAGTTAGTTATCCTATTAAGGCAAAGCGCGGCGTTGAGTTCCGCCACTCAACAAGCAATGCCTCAAATTCGGCGGAAAGCGGGGAACGGAAGTGGAACGGAGTGTCTTTACACTAGGTTCCCGGGTTCCGTCTGCCTACCCTACCTCGTGCGGGATACAGCGTGAATCTAAAAAAAAATAAAAAAAATGACTTATATGCACTCCCTTTTGTCATGCGTCATGAAGAGCTACGTTGTTAACAATATAAATATCTATATGTAAAACGTATAAACGGTATATTCAAACAGCGGGTTCCCTCAGCTACATGTGTAACAACAGTAAGGAACGTAACGTCGTAATGGAAACGGACTCCAACAACACTAGGTTCCCAGGTTCCCTCTGCCTACCCTGCCTCGTGGGGGATACAGCGTGAAGCTAAAAAAAAATTAGTAAATTAAATAGTATGATTCAAGCGGGCGTAGATGCGGGCGGTCCTAGTGAAAAATAATTTATACATCTATACTTTGTAAAGGAATTGAACTTATTACCATCGTATTTCCTGTCAGACGCTACGCCACTGCGCTACAATAGTGTTTTCTTTAAAGGCAGACCGTAAGTACTTGTACGTGTTTGCCCAAATTGGGCATCGAATCTATGGCCTTCTTGTGTGTGACATTGCTTAATTTGTTTCTTTCTTATCGTTCTTGGAGTTAACTTTTGTTTTTAAGTGATTAATGGTAAGTTAATTTGTTAATGGTAAAAGCGTGTGAATGTTAACGTGACAGGTCGTGGGTTCGATCTCCACTCGAGGGGCTGAAATATTTAATATATATATATATTTTTTTAATTACGCTTTGGTAACAAGGCAAATCGCGGCGTTGAGTTCCTTCTATTAACACGCAATGGCTCAAACGGTTAAAAAATTGAAACAACGGAATGAAGTGGATATTAGGTTCGTAAAAAGTTCCCACCGCTTACCCTGCCATGTGCGGGATACAGCGTGAAGCTAATTTGTATTTACCCGACTACTTTTGCGTTGGCGTTGAGTTCCGCCTATCGACACAAGCAATGCCTCAATGTTGGTGGAAAGCGCTAAACGGAAGTTTGTTAATGGGAAGGAAGTATCTTATCACTTAGGTTCCCAAGTTCCCTTACGCTACTCTGCTTTGTAAAGTTAATAATATATATTATCTAATAGTAATTGTGATACATATTACGTAACTTTACAATTAAATTGTAATTATCGTTGCATACCTACGTCTTATATAATTATATTTATAGTTTACTTTGCAGTCATGACTTATTTGTAAAAATTGAGCCCTGTCGTGGCGCAGGTTGTGGGTTCGATACACACGAGAGGAAATGAAATATTTAATATTTACGCTTCTTAACTCTGGTATCGAGACAGAGCGCGGTGCTGAATTCTGCCTCGATTTACATAAAAATTACTCAAATTCAATGGTTCCCAGGTTACTACGAAAAATACTGTTTAAATGCAAGTCGACCTAGACCATGACTTGTTTTGTATTAACTTCGTGATTGTAAGTCATCAGGAAGTATAATTTACAGAGATTTGCTCAGTTATGTGCATATGTCCATGTGCTGAGTGCACTTAACTTGACTTAACTTAACGTAACTTAACTTAGTTTAACGCTGTACCTCTAGCGGGGTATCTTGATATGAATAAAACACGGCGATAAAAAAGGAGGCCTGTTGTGGCGCAGCGGCACAGCGTGTGACTGTAAAGGACAGGTTGTGGGTTCGATCCCCACTCGAGGAAGTTAAATATTAAATATTTAATGTTTTCATTTCTTCGCTCTAGTAACAAGGTAAAGCGCGGCGTTGAGTTCCATCACTCAACACGCAATGCCTCGAATTCGGTGGAAAGTGGGGAAGGGAAGTGAAACGGAGTGTCTTAACACTAGGTTCCCAAGTTCCCTCTGCCTACCCTGCCATGTGCGGAATACAGCGTGAAGCTGAGAGAGAGAAAGATAAAGAAAGACTAGTGTAAATACCTGGAGTTACCTCGATAAACAGCCTATTCAAAGAAATAATATATTTCTTGTAAGTAGTTCTTGAGATTACTGCGTTTAAACAAACTAATAAGAAATGTATACTTATAATAAATCTGTAACCGATCACTGTCTGTGTGGAAGATATATTTATATTAAATAACATCTTATCATATAGGGGAAGATTATTAATATAATAGGGCCCAAAATAGATTTTTTCTAAAATTTTTATCTGTTTGTCAGTATATTTGTATGAGCTAATCACAGGAACAAGGCAAAGGAAGGCAAGGAACACGGCTAATCAGTTTTAAATGCAGTTTTCACTATTATGTTTTGGCAACCTTCCCTCAGCATTTTGGTGTTTATTTTGTCTTATTTAAATCAGTTTAAAAATTAAAGTTACGTCAATATAAAATATTTAATTCGTCAACGTTTTATTTATTTGGCTGAAATTTTAGTTTTCAATGTATAGATATTGTCTTAAAAGTGATGAATGTTGTTAGAATAAGAAAGTAGTTGAGATTAGTAAATAAAATAGTGCAGTTCAAGCGGGCGAAGCCGCGTGCGACCCCTAGTACATAACATACTAGTCTAATAAATCAAGTATAGACTATAAATCCGCTTGAAAACAATAATATCCTGTTTCTAACATTACTATAATTACGTTTAACTTTAATAAACTTATATTTGTAATTTTATGTGCAATTTGTGTATACATACGTAATTTAATTGTTCGCTCTGTTAACTAGATAAAGCGCGCGGCGTTGAGTTACGCCACTCAATGTACAATGTCTCATAATGTAGGGAACCCTAGTGTCTTATTATTGTGTTCCCTCTGCCTATGCTGCTATATGGGTTAAGCACGAATTTGCAGAATTGGGATTTAAACTGGCACTAACCATAAAAGAAAGTGTAGAGGAAAGAAATTTATCTTCTTCTTAGAATGTTTCAGGCAAATACTTCCTAAAGACATATCGATACTTATAATAAATCTGTAACTGATCACTGTCTGTTCATGGAAGATATATTAAATAATATCTTATAGGGGTCGTTTATTATGGTAAGGTTTATAAATGACCTGTGAATATGTACGCGGTAACCTTAGAAGCAATTTACCGGATTTAAATTAGTGACCGACCGAAACGGTTTTTTCAGCCGAAACCGAAACCGAAACCGAACTTTCGGCTTCGCTCTTAGTTTCGACCGAAACCGAACCTTATTTTAATATATTTAAAAAATCTGTTGCTTACCGAAATCCAGTGTATTATAATGTTTTTGCACATAAATTTCCATATTCTTTTTAGAAATATAATTAAGTAGAGTTAAATGTTCTTACTTAATACAAGCAATTCGTAGCGTTATTAAAATCAAAATCAAAGTATTTTTTATTCCAATAGGCCATAAGATGCATTTTTTAATCGTTATGTAACATAGAGATGTCTTTAGGTTAGTCCTACATGAAGCTACCACAGCTACCAGACTACTTTGGCTTTTCAGCAGGCTTTGCTGAAAAGCCAAAAATCCCAACAATCATGATAATAGATTTGTATCAAAGTGAAATTTAATTAGAATTTGCCTAATAATATATTTTTCACTTTCAATTAAAATTGTTGAAGTGTCAAGTCTTAAATCAACAGAACTCTAAAATCATTTTATTATACATACGTGTATCATCCCCCCTAAAAACATTTTTTAAAGGCAAAAATTCTAGGAGTGATCAGCTTGTTGTTACTTCTTGTATTAATATCATGTCTATCGCTGTTCCTTACGTAATTGTGAATATTTTTGCCGTGGTGAAACCGTATGAATACCCGTTTCTTTAAAAAACTCTCACTGGGATTTCCCGAGCGTCTATGCCGTAATTGGCCCGAACTGCTCTTTTTTTGACTTACAAATATAGATTCTATATCTGCAGCATTGCCCCAAAGTAATATTCGATAGGATAATATGCTATTAAAATAGCTAAAGTAGACGTGCAGTATTAACATCCGTAAGCTACCTCACTTTTCTAACAGTGTAAGCAGAGGTGGGGGCCTCATATAGGTTTCGTCCCAAGAATACCGCGGTATCAGAAAATTATCATATGTCAATAAAATGGTGCAGGATCTATGATATTACGGATTTTTTTTTATTTATATTATAGTTTATTGCATATTAAAAACCGATTCCAAAGATGAAAGAGGCGAAGTGGTCGAGTTACGGCGCTCGGGCGTGATCGGTGAGAACTACAATAGATAAATATTCGAGGTTCGGCGCGGCCGAAAATTTCGGCTATTTTCTGGCCGAAACTATGTCCGAAAGTAGAATTCTTAGCCGAAACTGGCCGAAACCGAAACCGAACTTTCGGCCAGTCACTAATTAAAATTTTCCTTAGGTAAGGTTACTTAAACCTTCCCTCTACATTTACTGTGTAAATGTTGTTTAATTTCAATCGGTTTGTAAATAAAACAGTTATATCAGTTTAAAATATTTGGTTTGAAAAAAATAGTAGAGAATTTATATTCATTTACCCAAAATTTGAATTTTCAATGTTGACATAGATATTGTCTTAAAAGTGATAATGTTATTAAAACAAAAAAGTAAGTGAGATTAGTAAGTAAAATAGTGTTATTCAGGCGGGCAAAGCCGCGAGCAGGTCTCTAGTAAATAATAAAAAAAATAGATTAGAGTCATACCATTAGAGTCATATCCAACAATAACTATATCGGACACGTTCAACCCTTCGTTCGCCAAATCGTTCCACACCCCCAGAGCTCGGTTCAGAGCGAGTGGTCTCAAAGGCACGAGTATCCCAGCTGGTGGCCTCAGCCAGGTGTCCTCCAACCAGGACTTGAGTGTGGAGCTCTTGGTCTGAGCTGGTGGTGGACGAGTCTTCTCCAGTATCCTGTTGTCTATTGGTTCTTTGTCAGCTGGAATTGGGAAGATTTTGTATGTGACGGGAAAAAATAGAGAATTTTTAGAATTATTTTTAGAATTAAGCCCATACAGCTTAGTATAAGCATGAGAAATCCAATGTCTTATTAGAAAGTTCTGGTATCTCTATCTCCTCCTTGTCCTCCAGCCACGATTTGAACATGAATCTCTTACTCTGAGCTGTCGTTGGATGCCTTTTTAAGGATCCTAATGTGTTGTGGTTCTTCGTCAGCTGCGATTAGGAACTTTTTGTATGTAAGTAGGAAAAAAGTAGAAATGGTATGGGGAATGTTGTCTGGCGAAATTTAACGCTGCGTTTTGTCTACCAGAGCATAAAAAGTAAATATTTCAATATCAGGAATCGAACTTATAACATCACAGTCAGTGTATTTCACTGTACCAGGATGATATTTTTGTATTTTATATTCATGCAACTAGAAATAAACACGTTAATGACTTATTGTATATGGGTTGTACTATAGTAATTATTTTTTATTATTATTGTATAGCTCTTGTCATACTAGTTATGAAGAGTTATTGTAAAATAAGCATATTTTAGTTAGGTTTTGGGTCCTAAAACTAAATGGGATATGCCGGTGGATATCTCAAATGGATGAATTTTCTTCATCTTCAGGAAAACATTTGAAAAATGATCTTAGCCAGGAAATGTACCCGCTACCATCTGATGGTGAAACTAACTTTCAGTCTTAGGACTTCTCTGTCCGGTACTCTCGTAGTCTTCTTCAGTTCTTCCATCATCCGTCACATCCATAGAGCGTGTGGTGCCTTGCGATTCGTACTGAAATATATTTATGGTTATTAGTATATTTTACTCACTCAGCTGCATCCCCCACATGGCAGGGTAGACATAGGGAACTTGGGCAGTTGCGAAATTTAACGCTGCACTTAACCTCGTTCCTACGGTAGATAGTAAACTAAGTTGGGGGCGAGGGGACTAGCTTTATAAACATATCGGTGCTTGTTCAGTGGTATCTTGACCTTAGTGCTTTGCCAAATAAAGTATCAAGATTCCATTAAACGACCAATAAAAATTTTCACAACCTTTGTAGCGTAGCAGCAGTGACTAAATGAGGGCAGTCGTGTCGCAGGGCCACACGCATCTGAATGTGTGTTGTGGGTTCGATCCCCACTTGAGAAAATTAAATATTTAATATTTTCAATTTAAGTATTCAATGTATACATTTCTTCGCTCTGGTAACATGGCAAAGCGCGGCGTTGAGTCCCGCCACTCAATACGCAATGCCTCACGTTCGACGAAACGTGGAGAACGGAACGGAGTGTCTTAATACTAATTACAACTTAACACTAATTTAACACACATGTGCGGGATACAGCGTGAAGCTGAGTGAATAAGGGGGATAGGAAATAAAATAAAATTTTACCTCTGGTGGAATTGAACCTACGATAGTCACTTTTACTCAAACATTATTCAAATGCACCACAACGGTGCATTTCCATAATAAATAGTATTGCAAATATTTATATGTCAAATTATATATTTCCTTGTGCGCTTCTCGTTATGTCACTATTGCAATCGCGTAATCACGATATTTATATAAAAGATACGATTAGTATTTATGGAAAAACACTTTGCTTTATCTTCACGCTCTATCCCGCAAATAGCGGGATAGACAGAACGAACCTAGTGCTAAGACTTTGTATCAGTCTGAAAAAATATTATTTATTATATATCCTTTTTATTTTCCTATTTATTTATTAAATAACGTGAAATGAGGCAGTAGTACAGTGTCTTACATTAAAAGCGATAAATTATAGAATTGTATATTGTTTTTCGCTTTTGTTATATGTATGTGCGGCGTTGAGTTCCGCTTCTAAACTCGCATTCAAAATTTGTATCTAAACTGTTAATAGAATCACATATTATAATATAAATAGTATACACAAACCTGACTGTGTCCGTTATGATTGTAAACGTCGTCCACACCTTTGTAAACACCATTATCTACAGGTACAGTGTAACTAGTCTCAGTAACATCTTGAGTTGTCGTATCTTCTAAATCTTCCCTCCTCTCCTCTTGTTCTTCTACAGTGGAAGCAACTTCCGTAGTATATATTCTATCTTCTTTAGAATCATCTTTGGTTATGTTGTAATCATCTTTTGGATCTAAATTTGTGTTTATATCAATTATATCATCTAAGGCTACTCTTACTTCATCATCTAACACTTCCTGATCACCAGGCTTAGTTAAATCATCAGTTATTTGATCACCATTATCACAGTTACTGTTTATAACTAAATTCACTAAAACTAATATTGTTATTTTCATACTTTGATTGTTTTTAAATGCCATTTTTTATTTTATATTTTGTTAATTGTTTGCACTCATTTTATTTAGCACTTTCAGTTTAATTTTCAATGTTGCGGTTTCTGAAAAAAATATATTTATTATTATTTTTAATAATTTTAAAGTTTTAATCCACACTTACGTATACAAAATATTTATTTAGCAAAAATAAAAAGGATTTGAACCCGCGCCTCTTGTGCGGATTCCAAGAGGTGCTGATTCCAACCCTACGCTACGTTTAAGTTTTTGATACGTTATTTAAATAATTGTATTATAGTACTCTTCATTTTCCTATAGGGTGTTCATGGTACGTCACAAACTTGCGGTTGTAAATGCAATAGCTGTGGGTTCCTATCCCAATCGGGAAATAAAAAAATATTTTTATTTCTCCTCTGTTAACCAGACTAAGCGCGGTGTTAAGTTCCGCTACTTAACATGAAATGCCTTAAACTTTTCGACAGAAGTGAGGAACAGAACGAAATGTTGTAAACTTTAAATACTTAATCTGAAAATATTAAATGCTTCATTTCCTCTAGTGGGTATCGAACCCACAACCTATCTATATATATATGCATGTGCTCTGACAAGCCTCAGGCCCACATTTCTTTATTTACTAAAATAATTTGCTAAAATCAGAAATTATGTAAATCCAAGTGTTTTTAGTTGATTTTTAATAAAAAGGATTCGGATATTGAACCCAAACTCACCTTCAGAGCAAACTAACACGCTGATAAAACCACTAAAAACACTTTACAATTCCAATATCTAAAAATATACCTTGACACACAAGTTCAGTGCCAATACGAGTTAATGGAAAAAAAATATTTACATTTTATATGAATATGTTATTTAAATAATAATTCGCTATTTTTAAGTATAGATGTAGACATGTATACGACGTTGAGTTCCGCCAGCTAACAGGAAGTGCCTTGGAAAAGGGAGTGTTTTGACACTGGGTTTACTCTGCCTACCCTGAAGCTGCAGTTATATTGTAATTTCTAATTTCTATAGAGATACTGTAAATTGGGAATCCTCTTTCAAGACTTTGTCAATATACATATATTGTTGTTGAGATCTCGTGGAGGTATCAATCTGAAATTAACATCAATTACCTCCACGGTCTCTTGAAAAGATCAAGCGTTTACGAATCAGACGACGCAATATAAATTTAGGAGCGTTTATACATAATTTTTTGTTGTATTTTGTATGAAATTCAATGCGAAACTAAAACCTATAAGGTACGATAGGTCCCGTTGATCCACAGTTATGAAGTTTAGTACAGTATTATACGTTAATAACAGTACAAATAAAGAAAAAAATCTGAAAATATAAACTTTGGAAGTGGAACAGTGTCTTAACACTCCCCATGTTCCCTCTGCCTCCCTGCCTTGTGCCGGATACAGCGTGAAGCTGAGTAGTGAGAGTAGTAGTGGTATTTCATATAAAATAGATTTATTTATTATTTTGTCATTTTTTGTAAGTTTAACTTTCGTACGATCGATTGACGTACGATCCATAAATTGGTAAGGAATCCTTGGTGAGCAAATCCGACTCACACTTGACTGATGCTTTTTTTTGTTTTTTCGTGAATGCACATTGAACTTACAATCATCGCGCGTATACTAGACTGTTTTTTAACGTAACGATAAGGCACATGGAGCCTGGGAACCCAGTTTTAAGTCATTCCGTTCCCATTAAGACACTTCCGTCACCCACTCTTCGCCGAATCATGAAGGATAGTAATGTTTATGCCTGTTCAACACAACGAATTCCCAGCACTTGTCTCGTGACAAAACAGAGTGATCAGTCACTAAATTTCTTCTATTCTTTCCACGCGGATACAAGATTTAAAAAGGAACAAGACTATATAAGGAATGACAAAGCAATTGAACTCGATACGAATATAATTTATACGAGAATGTGTTCACTTAAAACCGGTTAGCTACAATGCAAGAGAACACGATGTTAATTATATATAGTATCCTTTATCTGACTTTAGAGGTCTGTCGTGGCTCAGTACATGCGTGTGACTGCGGTTTGAAGTTCGATTCTGATGGAAGGAAGGATTTTTTTTTTAATTTTCACTTTTTCGCTCTAGTTTACAATGTCTTTAGAATTTGGCGGAAAATGGGGGATAAAATGTCTTAATGGGTACTGAAGGGTCTTAATAATAGGTTCCTTTGGGAACCCTGTGTCCCTTCTACCTAAAATATCATTATGCATTTTTTATTCCTTGATTATATTAAAATATTCTTAACAAATAAAATTAAAGAAAGCCACCGACCGAAATTTTACTACTTCATCTCGGCAAAGTTGTTTATTTATAGCTCTTATGATAATAATAACAACTAAACGCCATGAATAATGATTTCGAGATATTAACGCCTTCAAATCAGTTCATTCTTTAATTCAGGAGCTACAGTAACCGATCACTGTCTGTTCATGGAAGATGTATTAAATAACATCTTATAGGGGACGTTTATTTATGTATTAAGGACCAAAGTAGTGATTTTTATAATATTTAGCTATTAAGTCACGTGATATATGAAATTGTCAAATGAAAAAGTTACGTCAATTTAAAATATCTAAATTGTCTTAAAAGTGAAAATGTTATTAGAACAAGAAAGTAATTGAGATAAGTAAATAAAGTAGTGTAATTCAAGCGGGCGAAGCCGCGGGCGTCAAAATGATTTTTTTTATATATACAGCGTGCTCATTTATTTGATATATCTTAAACGCCACTATTCAAGGGCTTCAAGTACAAGTTGTACGCACTATTGTAGTAAACGTTTAATTTGTAAATATTACCACTACACGTTGTAACATTGATATGTGACCTTTGTATGAACACGCTGTAAATCATTTCATGATGTAATGTATCGCTTTTAGGGATCCGGGACCTCGAAAGTGATTTTTTTTTTTGTAAGATCTGTTTGTTGTTAGTATGTAAAGAATTTATGTTGACTGTATTCGACAGGTTGTGGGTTCAATACCCACTGCAAGAAATGAAATTGTTTATGTGTTCAATTTAAATATATAATATTTTCATTTCTTGGCTCTGGTAAAAAAAGGTAAAACGCGGCGTTGAATTCCGTCACTCACGCAAGGCCTCAAATTCGGCGGAAAATGGGGAACGGAAATGGAACGGAGTGTCTTAACACTAGGTTCCCAAGTTTTCTCTGCCTACCCTGCCATGTGCGAGATACAGCGTGAAGGTGAGTATGATATCAAATATTTAAGTCTACAGTTTCTTTTAGTGTAGAAAGAATTGTGTGAATATCTACTATTTAAGTCCTGTAATTTAGTTTCTGAGGTGAGAGACTTTGTGTTTCTAGTTTTTTTCTTTACTTTTTCAGGTTACCGCGTCTAGTTGAATAAGCGGGCGTCATATATGAATATATACGCTAAGTGAGCGTCACGCTGTATCCCGCACATGGCAGAAAGAACTTGGGAACCTAGTGTTAAGACACTTCCGTTCTGTTCCCCACTTTCCGACGAAATTGGGGCATTGCGTGTTGTGTAGTAAAGCTCAATGCTGCGCTTTCTCTTGTTACCAGAGTGGAGAAAAAAAAAAATCATTTCCTCGTGTGGGGATCGAACCCACAACCTGGCACGTTTACAGTCACACGCATGTGCCGCTGCGCCACGGCGGGCCTCTATATATGTATGTATATATATGTACGTGAAAAATATCTTAATGAGATTTGAAGTCACTACCACTACCGTGTTTACTTTTAATTTGTACTGAATATGTATGGAAATGTAGAATGGATTGTGTAATATACGCAAGTACGGTTGTAATGCAAAAAGGACTTGGGAGCTTACACAATCTGTGTTAGTATTACGTTTGATTGACTGTACGTTTAATAGGCAGATACGTAGTGTTTTTCGTTGAACGCGGCGTTGAGTTACGCCAGGTATTTTCTGGGTTTTACAAAAGAAGACTTGGCGTTATTAAACGCCGCGTTTTGTTAACAATATCAAGAGATAACTTGTTTATTTGTAAATATAATTTTATAAGCTTCTTTTTGACGGTTTGTCGTTTTTTTTAAAGTACCTACAGTGTTTTTAGTTGTTTTTTTTATTATAAAATAGTGAAAATAAAATTATTTGATATATAATCATTGCCCTAAGTTGGAATTGAACCCAGAACCGTTCGCTATAAACAGTGACGAGACAGCCCAGTTGCTTTTTAGTTGTCTAATTGTTTAAATCATTTTCGAGTAAATAAATAGTTTTCAAAAGTATTGACTTAACTAAAATGAACACTGTACGATCTTTTTATATGTTAACGCCGTCACTTAACAGGGTAGGCAGAGAAAACTTGATAATCTAGTGATAAGACACTCCGTTCTCTTCATTAAAACACTTCAGTTTCTTATTTTATAATGTGCATGATATGTAGTATATGAGGCACAACCGTGTGACTGTAAACGACAGGTTGTGGGTTCGATACCCACTCGAAGAAGTGAATTTTTATTAGTATCAAATTAAATATATAATATTTTCATTGTTTCGCTCTAGTAATAAGGCTATGCGCGGCGTTGAGTTTCGTCGCTCAACACGCAATGCCTCAAATTTGGCGAAAAGATTGAAACAAAACGGCTGTCTTAACACTAGGTTGCCAAGATTCCTCTGACTACCCTGCCATGTGCGGGATACAGCGTGAAGTTGAAAAAAAAAAAGGAACATATGTACCTTCCTATTAATAAAAACAACACAAATCAGTTGTGTATTATATTTGTATCAAATTGCTATCGAACCTGTGACCGTTTAAGGTAAAAAAAAAATAATTGATGATTCCGAAGGAACCGCATTCCTCTGTAATGACGGTTCAGTCATCAGCCCTTTAATATTTTTTTTGTATACATTACGTCATCATTTATTTACGAGAGTTAACGCCCGCTATTTCGTTTGCTCGAACTAAAAAAAAAAACTGGTCAAGTGCGAGTCGGAATTGGTTTTAAGGGTTTCGTAGTAAGAGTCTGACAAATTTATTATTTGCACGCGTTTACCTATATTTGGGAGAGAATGAACGGCAAATTTATATTTGTTCTAGTTTTGGTCTTGACAGATGGTCAGATAAATGGATAGACATTTCTGCGATATTTTTTTTCCAGCTTCACACTATATCCAGCACATGGAAGAGTGAACCAGAAGGAACCTGCTTCTTTCGAATATGCTCGACTTTAATACATTGCGTTTTGAGTGGTGGAACTCAACGCCGCACTATGCCTTGTTACCGGAGTGAAATTATTAAATATTTAAATAGAAAATATTTAATATTTCTTTCTGGAGTGGGGTTCGAATATACAAAAAATAGAGATAAGCGTATAAAAATTTTGAACGTAGCAAGATTTGAACCCGCGCCTCTTGGAAACCGTGCAAGCGCTCTGACCAACTAAGCCATACGTTCTTATCGAGCTACGTCGAAATTCTTATACGCTTGTTACAACGTTATTTATATTGTTAGCCTCTCTGTAGGGACGATTTATACGAATTTCCGCTACCGTATGAATTATCGTTTGGCAAGAGAGAATGCTGTTTATTTAATAATTATACTAATTTTTAAAGTGTTATTCCACAATTAGGAAAGAAGATATTAAATTTAAATTTAAAAAGCGTTTTAACGTATCGTAAGCAGTCACACCCCCTGCGGCCACGACAGGCCATAAGCGCACCATGCCTCAAAATGCCGATTACATAATTATGTTTTTCCATGTACATTAAAAGGTGTGTATCTCTTGCCACATACAGAAGTATTCTTTCATTCGGGTCAGAAGACAGGTTTTAGAATTCCAACCAAATTGTTTATTGCCAATCTCTACTTGGGCCTTTGTTTTTATTAACACACCTAGTGTTCAGTGGTGAAATGGTAAGACACACTGTTCTGTTCTTTCAATTTTTGCTAAATTTGAGGCAATGCGTGTTGTTAGCTGAGCGAAGAAATGAAAATGTTATATATTTAAATTAAAATTATTAAATATTTCTTTGAGTGTGTATCGAACGCACTACCTGTCGTTTACAGTCACACGCTTGTGCCGCTGCGCCACGACAGGCCTCATCTGTTGTAGGTTCTGTATCCGGCATATAGCAGGTTAGGCAAAGGGAACTAGGGGAACTACAGTTAAGTTACACTGTTTATTTCCTCGCATCGTCCATATTTCGTGTTTTGAGTTGCGATGCCAATCTATTGACGATTGAATTATGATTTACTTTTTTCTTCTATTTAATATTTAAAATTTCAAAATGAATATATCAAGAAAAATCACTGTTATATATGCTCTCCATTATATATTTTCTGATATATTCCATGTATAGACATCGATCGGGTACAATTTTGTTTTAAAAATAAATAAATAAATACCTTTGATGAGCTTTGAGAAAGAAATAATGAAATATTTTCATATGTACGATCAGATAAGAAGGCAAAACGCGGCTTTGACCTCCGCACCACTTTCTTTGCAATTCTGGAGTAATTGAGTGTTGAGTGGCGAAACTCAACACCGCGTTTTACCACACTATCAAAGCGAGGAAATTAATACATATATCATTTTACGAGAAAAAAATATCCTTTTTATTTCTTCGAGTGACGATCAAACCAACAAGCTGTCGCGTTTACAGTCACACGGTTGTGCTCCTGCGCCACGAGATGTCTCAATTTGAATGTGTAAGCAGTTAAAGTCACGTTTGCTCTCGGACTATATAATGATAGCAAGAAATTTTGTCCGTTGATCCTCCTGCTATCTATCAGAAAGGATCTCAGAATTCCGTCCGCGCGTGCGTCCGTTCATTATACGCATACTTATGTGAGTATATTCAAGGTGAATACTTTTCCGGGATCGTTAAACTTTTGGACAGTTTTTTGGAGGAAAATGTGGAGATTTTTTTGATATGAGCATGTCTTTGTGAATGCCATGGGCGTGGGTTCGATTTCTAGGATGAGTTATCTGATTTTTAAGATGAATCATATGATTTTTAGGATGAATTATATGATGTTTAGGATGAATTGTCTGATTTCTTGGGTGAATTGTCTGATTTCTTGGATGAATTATCTGATTCTGATAATAAGGTAGATTCTGGTGTTCAGTGCCGCTGAACGGAGTGTTTGTACGTTTGGTTTTCTATGTTAAGCTTGTTGTACAGCGTAAAGCTAAAAAAATAGGCCAATCATTGTGCAGCGGCGCAAGTATGTGACTTTAAACGTGACCGGTGGGTTCGATTCTCATTCGAGGAAATGGATGTTTAATATTTTCAATTTTAATATTTATGTTTTCATTTCAGTGCTATATGGTTACTTATTACCAGAGCGAAGGAAGTGAAAAAAATGAGGATGCTACGGAGTGTCTTAAAACTAGGTTCCCATGTTCCCTCTGTCTACCCTGCCACGTGCGGGATACAGCCTGAAGCTGATCTTGTAATAGAAATATAATACCTACATAGATTATATTTCCAATTGATTGAGGCCTGTCGTGGCGCAGCGGCACAAGAGTGTGACTGTAACCGACAGGTTCTGGGTTCGATCCCCAGTCGAGGAAATGAAATGTTTAATATTTTCAATTTAAAATATTTAATGTTTCATTTCTTCGCTCTGGTAATAAGGCAAAGCGCGGCGTTGAGTTCTGCCACTCAACACGCAATGCCTCAAATTCGGCGGAAAGTGGGGAACGGAAGTGGAACGGAGTGTCATAACACTAGGTTTCACTTCCGTTCCCTCTGCCTACCCTGCCTAGTGCGGGATACAGCGTGAAGCTGAAAAAAAAAATATATATTTCCAATCGAAACACTTTCGAAAATAAAATTTGTTTTATACAAATCAATCAACGATAATTAGCTAATTTTAATATAGAAATATCAATTTGAATTACGTACCAGCTCATGTTTTACGTAAGACTAAAATAAACATTCGCTATGTAATTTTATTTTGTACCTCTTATGTACAAATTGAGGCCTTGGCCTGTATATATAGTAAATATATATTAGTAGAATTCATTATTGCCAGCGAGCTTGTCTGTGGACTTTGAAACGTGAAATGGAAGAAAGAAATGTTTTTTTTTTCTCTGTTTCACGCTGTATCCCGCACATGGCAGGGTAGGCAGAGATTTTCTTAAGGCGTTGTGTTTCGTTTCTTACTTTTCACCGAATTTGAGGTATTGAGTTGATTGGTGGAACTCAACGCCGCCGTTTGCCCTGTTACCAGAGTGTAGAAATGAGATCAGATGAAAAAATGAAAATATCAAATATATCATTTCTTCGAATAGGAGTCGAACCCACCAACTGTCGCACGTTAGTGCGTCTGCGCCAAGATAGACGAGAAAGAAATACTAACTGTAGATAATTTCAGAAATATTCTCTTAACACATCCCTGTACTCCCTAAACATCTTCCATTCTCTTCTAAATCCAGTGGTTACGTTTATGCCTTATCTGTCTATAAGTAATGCAAGTTGAGGCCTGTCGTGGCGCAGCGGCACAAGCGTGTGACTGTAACCGACAGGTTCTGGGTTCGATCCCCAGTCGAGGAAATGAAATATTTAATATTTTCAATTTAAAATACTTAAATGTTTCATTTCTTTGCTCTGATAATAAGGCAAAGCGCGGCGTTGAGTTCCGCCACTCAACAAATTCGGCGGAAAGTGGGGAACGGAAGTGGAACAGAGAGCCTTACTACTAGGTTCCCGGGTTCCCTCCGCCTACCCTGCCTCGTGCGGGATACAGCGTGAAGCTAAAAAAAAAAAAAGTAATGCAAGTCTTTTCATACGAAGAGACTACGGCAGGAACTCAGACATGAATGTCAGACATTGATGTATGTAACGTTTACACTAGTATGGATTTTTGTGTCTGATTTGTTCGCAAGCAAACTTATGATATACAGTAGTATATATAGTATGTAAATATATTGAAAGTGTCAGATATCATAGCGTACAAAGTTTTCAACTACTCTAGACACTTGGACACAACGCGTTCACACAGCGGCTGGTGACACTCCTTTATCGTAACACTATAAATTTTGCAATTGGAGACACTCGTGTCCAAATCTAGACACTCGATGTATACACTGAGTGTACCGTGTATAGTGTCGTATTCTATATATTTTTTTAATCACTCTCTATTGTTGCGTTAAACGCAATAAAGTTGAAAAAGTGATGTTCTGTTTACCACTCTCGTAACATATAATGCGGTGTTTAGTTACGCAACTCGACACGCAAAGTCTTTGCGAGATGAGTAATGATAAAGAAGGTGTTTTCATTTTGTATGTATGTATGTATGTACATATGTATGTAGAACCAGTTATAAATTACATCATTACACGCCAACCGGTCATCGCCATTTACATATTAAAAAGAAATTTTATCTTTTTTTTTATATTTTTTATAACTTTGTTTGTTTACTTGCTAAGCGATTATACTAAAGTAAGTATAGGGAACCTTGTGTTAAGTACTTTGTTCTGTTTGTACTGTGTTAAATATCGTTATAATCAAATTTAATTATTATTAAAGCCAGCTTTAAAATGAAACAAAGCTTTTAAGTATCCGTACCCTAAGGGTACAACGGGAACCTATTATTTAAGTTCCCTGTGCGTGTTGAAATTTTTAAAAATGATGCATTTCTATATATTTTAAGGGGCTCTTATAAAACAAAAATGTTTTTTCCTTTTTTTTTAGACTGATTCCCACTCGAGGAAATTAAATATTTAATATTTTTAATTTGAATATTTAATATTTTCAAGAAATGAAAATCTTGTACAAGGCAAAACGCGGCGGTGAGTTCCGCGACACAACATGCAATGCCTCAAATTTGGAGCGGAAGTGGAACGCAGTGTCTTCACACTAGGTTCCCAAGTTCCCTCTGACTATCCTGCCATATGGGATACAGCGTGAAGCTGAGTTGAGTTGAATTTTAGATAATGATACAGAAACTCTCATTACGGTCGAAAATTAATAGATGTAGATATATTATCAGTGTGTTTTTGAAAAAATCATTAATAATAGTCGGGCGTAACCTGTAAGGACTTTTCATCATTATGATAATTGGAGGTCTGAGTGAGTGGCGGTGCTCAACTCCGTGCCTTACCAGAGCTTTACCAGAGCACGAGCTTGATAATAATTTATTTCCCCGAATCAGAATCGAACGTATAACCGAAAGTTGTTAATTTAAGCAAGATAATGCGCGACGTTAAACTCTGGCACTCAATGCAATGGTGAAGAACGGAGTATTTTAACGGTAGGTTCTTTCCGCCTATGAAAAGCTCTAAAAAATCAACAAACAACTGGAGAAGTGTAAAACGGGTGAACATATTTATTTAAATCATGACTAAGAAAGCTCTCAATTAAATAGCCTTTTTAACTAAAAAAGCTCAATCGAAATCGGTTAATTCGTTTAAGTTACGATACACATTGGGGGATTGTGAAATTACTAATTTAATAATTTTATATAATAAAGTTAAATAAAAATATTGTTTATTTATTTACGAAGGGTTTTGCGTTACGGTAACAAGGCGCGGCGTTGAGTTCCACCAAATAACACGCAGTCCCTCATAATTTGGCAGTAAGTGGGCGAACAGAACAGAGTGTCTTTACACTAGGTTCCCAAGTTCCCTCTGCCTATTCTGCCGTGTGCGGGATGCAGCGTGAAGCTACAAAAAATACTAATAAAATAACGCGAAGCTTTTTCGTATTAAAGTTAATTTTGTATATAATTTCTAAAAAATACCTTTAAATAAAGTTGATAATGTCATATTAAAATGACTTAATTTATATATTTATTATATTAGACAGATTTTGATGTAATGTTGTGTTTATTTTTTTTTGGTAAATATTATTTGCTTACTTATCTTCACGCTGTATCCCGCACATGGCAGGGTAGACAGAGGGAATTTGAGGTATTGCGTATTGAGTGGCGGAACTCAACGCCGCGGTTTGCCTTGTACCAGAGAATATTATATAGTTATTCAACTTAAGATTTAAAAGATGCATATGTTTATATAATTCGATAATATATTCATATTTATATTGGAAATAAAACTAAAAATAAATGAAATAAAAAAAAAATACATACATTTCTTTAACTAATTTAAAAAGTTACTCAACACTTCACTTACAACACTTTTTTAACACTTACACTTAAATTATTAATAAAAACATATATATTTATAATTTAATTTATTATTACTTTATAATAATATATATATTTCTTATTATTTTTCTGTATTTCTTGTTTAATTTGTTCGCGCGGTCTGACGGTTAACAGTAGACTGACAGACGGCGCGCGCGCAGGTGTTTTTGAGCTACGCTCGAAATTGGACGGCTTTATGCAATTACAGCTATCTATTATCTTATTTTATCTTTTTCCGTTCCATTTTTATTTTTCTATTTATCTTTTGTGTTTGTAGTGATTCATGGAAATGGATCATTCTTTGGTTTTTTTTTTACTAGAAGTTGACTCTTTTATAAGTAGGTATAGTAAGTCGATATTATGGCCGTACTTCTATATGATATCTTTTTGGAGTTTAAATTGGTTGCCTGGAAGAGATCACTGTCATTGATTAGGGACAGCCTTTATACATTTTGTGTTTAGCTCGCTCAGTTTCACGCTTTGTCCCGTGCATGGCAGGGTAGGCAGAGGGAACTTGGGAACCTAGTGTTAAGACACTTCGTTCCACTTCCGTTCCCCACTTTCCGCCGAATTTGAGGCATTGCGTGTTGAGTGGCGGAACTCTAAAAACGCCGTTTGTGTTTAGTAATTATTTTATTTATGTATCTTAAATCGTTGTGTGCAATAAAGATTATTTATTTGATGTTATATTGAAATTTTGGCATGTAGGCATGTAGGTGTAGAAGTGTGAGACGAATTCTCCCACCTCGTCTGGTGTTTCATATAATATTAATTTCTGTCATTTATTACTTTTACTTGGTGTATGTATATTTGTTATATTTATTTTATATCTCCAAAATTTACTAGATAGCTTTTAATGTGGTTCCGCTCTGGTGGCCAAACGAGGATAACTATGAGTTATGTCATGACACATGACATTCTAAATCAAGCTCATAACCATGGCATTTCTAGTTTGATTTGCTCCTGTTGCTCCACGATGGTCTAAATATATATATAAGGAGAAGCCTAGATAAATACATATATATATATATATATATATATATATATATATATATATATATATATATATATATATATATATATATATATATATATATATATACCTATATATATATATATATATACCTATATTAAATACACGAACCTCCCTTTTTTATAGAGGTTAGTAGGCCTTACACTTTAGAAATATATTAGCTTAAGGTGTTACCTGAGCACTCCCTGTGTTGCATCATTGGGTCCGCGCGTTTTACTTCTATTGTGTAACAAAGATAATGATTTGGGCTGGTCTTGTTTGAAAACAATTCTTTTTTAAATTTAGTTTTGTTATGGAATGGCGGAAAATGGAAAACGAGGAAACGGAAGTGGAACGGAGTGTCTTAACACTAGGTTCCCAAGTTCCCTCTGCCTACACTGCCGTGTTCCGGAAACAGCGTGAAGCTGAGTGAGTGAAGTGCCTCCTGTCTTTCTTGTGCGGAATGCATTATGAAACTATAAAATATATCTAAAACAAATTAAATAAGCAATTATGTATAAAAGAAATCCTTGAATTTTAATATTTATCAATTCTAGTTCCTAATATTAAAGATTTACGACATAAGTATAGAATACATTAGGGTAACACTGTTTTGAACGCATTTGCGTAATTCCTATTTTTTTTGGCTTCACGCTGTATCCCGCACATAGCAGGGTAGGCAATCTAGTGTTAGGACACTCTTTTTATAGTTATCTAGGCTTCTCCTTCAAACTCCGGTATAAATGTAAAAAAAACGAACGGCAAATCTCTCCGTTCTGAGCAGCTCTCTGTCTTAGACTTGATTTTCATTCATTTTCCCACACACCCAAAACAAGGTTTAAGGCTGGTTGGTAGCCGACGATGATTGAACGCACTTTCCTCTTTTATTCAACTTCACGCTGCATCCTGCACATGTCAGGGTAGGCAGAAGAAATTTGGAACCTAGTGTTAAGACACTCCGTCCCGTTTTCCACTTTCCGCTATATTTCAGGTGTTGCATATTGATTGGTGGAACTCAACGCCGCACTTTCCTCTTTAATTTTTTATAATTAATTTATGTCTAGCTTAATATGTAAATATATTGTTTTAATAATTGTTACCAGATCTGCTTTTATAATAACTAGTTGATTTTTTGATTTTTTTATTTGTTTTTTTATCCATTTTTTTTTTCATTAAAGATTAATCTAATTTTTTTTTATGACACGTAGTTTATTGGATTGCTCCGTACAACATGACGCTGTTTAAATCGAGTTTTATAATGCTTCCAATTAATTTGCATTCAAGAATCGCGGTAGTCCAGCTTGGTGGTGCCAATGTAAATGTATGTATATTATAAACTTACTACAGTGCAAAGATTTTGTTTATCTGTGGATTTTAGTGACCCGTACTTAGGAGTATTTGTACTGTTTTGATATGATGGTTGCAGAGATTCAACACTTTTTTTTTTATCCTCTCTCTCTAAGATTCTCGCTGTATCCCGCACATGGCAGGGTATACAGAAGGAACTTGGGAATCTGGTGTTAAGTACTCCTTTCCGTTTCCCAATTTACGCCGAATTTGAGGTAAGTGGCGGAATTCAACGCGGTACTTTGCCTTGTTACCAGAGCGAAAAAATGAGAATATTACGTATTTAATTTGAAAATATTAAATATTTTATTTCCTCCAGTGGGGATCGAATCCACAACCTGTGGCTTACAGTCACACGCTTGTGCCGCTCACCGAGCTCGGTCGAAGTTGTAACAAGCGTATAAGAATTTCAACGGAGCTCGGTGAGAACGAATGGCTTAGTTGATCAGAGCGCTGGAACGGTATTCCAGAGGCGCAGGTTCAATCCTGCTTCGTTCAAATTTTTTATACGCTTTTAAATTTAAGTTTAGTATTAAGCCATACGTTCTCATCAAACTACGTCGAAATTCTTATACTCTTTTTACAACTTATTTATGTTGTTAGCATTTTTATACATTTTTTTGAAAATTAGTATTTTTTTTCTCCTAAGTGTGGAATAACACTTTAAATATAGTAAAAACATGCCAGAATGATTCTCTCGAACTTGTTACCATCGTGCCCACAGTCCAAATAACCACTAAACTATGATGGCTATCAGCGTTTCTTTAGAAAATTATGCAACAAAACAGTTTGAGGAAATATTTCTTACCGTAAAATGTTGTTATGTAACGAAATCGCTGTAATTCGTTGTATTCATAAAAAATACTATTACTATTTATTATAACACTAATGTATGTACGTAGTTTTGCTTATATTCGTGAGAATCAAATATTTTCATGTCTAGCTCGG
The DNA here is from genome assembly GCA_019049475.1 of Eueides isabella. NCBI lineage: Eukaryota > Metazoa > Arthropoda > Insecta > Lepidoptera > Nymphalidae > Eueides > Eueides isabella. The sequence goes on along the minus strand of CM032413.1, from coordinate 5,264,994 downwards.
ACAATCGAGGCAAAATGCAGCGTTGGGTTACGCCACTGTCACGTACAGTGGGGTACGGAAGTATACTTATGGTAACGGAGTGTGATAAGGATCTCGGGTTCATTTATTCGCTCTGGTAATAATGGCTCTGGCAATGCGTAGCGTTAAGTTCCGCCACTTAACACGCAGTGCCTCAAATTTGGTGTAAAGTAGAGAACAATAGAGAAACGGAGTATCTTAATATTAGGTTCCCAAGTTCACTTTCTTTATGAGTTCGATCCTCACTCGAGGAGATATATTTTTGTGTATTTATTACTTCTATCTGGTACCGATGTAAGACACGGTGTTGAGTTCCGTGACTCAACACGCAATACTTAACATTTTTAATGTGAATGTTGTGATGAAAGCGAGGAAATGAACATAATTCATTAAACTGAGTGGAACTCAAACTGACAACTACTGTGTAATTAGAAGATGTGCCGCTGCGCCACGATAACGTTAATATTGAATCACTCACTCACTCAGCTTCACAGTAAACAGAAGGTACTTGGCCTTGTGTACCATAGTGAAGAAATTATAACATTAAATATTTAAATTGGAAATATTAAATATTTTTATTTCCTCGAGTGGGGATCGAACCCACACCTTGTCGCCTTTAAGGCCGCTGCGCCACGAGAGGCCTCAATATTGTTATAGATGTTATTTTCATTATAATTTATTCACATTACGTCAAGTCCACGTGAGGTTGTCACGTGTCTATTACGGTCGGGAGTTCGATATGAAATCGAGAAAATCTTTATTTTGGTTTTAAATTATAAGTTAAAATACAATACGTTCTGCTGTTTTGTATGTTTGTTTGTCACGGAAAATCGCATAGACTATTATATTAACTAAATATTTTTTTTTATGTTGTATACAAGAAGGATTTTGCTTTGTGACGCTTATAATTACAAGCGTTTAACTATAGCTAGATGAGAACGTATGGCTTAGTTGATTAGAGCGCTTTGATAGTTTCCAAGCGACGCAGGTTCAAATCCTGCTACGTTAAAATTTTTATACATTGTCTTAAACAAAGCAGGAAATGATTAACGTGTTGATTATCAATAAAATTAGTTAGTACATATCAAGAAAAAATATTTTAAATATTTTCCGTAAAAAACAACGAAAACACTAAGAGAGGGAGGGGGGGACCTCGGATGACCTTCGTAAACACAGTATCCACGATACTGGAGGAAGGTCACGTGAAGCATGAGGACCACCCGGAGGGCATGTATGAAGAGGTTGATGACAGTGGACGAGGTGAAAGAGGTATGCCGCGAAAGTTTGGCTCTCCGTTTTCTCAGCTTACCCCGCTAGGGATATAGCGTGAAGCTAAGAAAAAGAAAAAAGAAGAATTCATTTATAAACCGTCGTATCGCCGTAGAAAATCGTCTGTAAACGCGTAGGTCGTAGGTTTAATTCCAATTCGGAGGGATCAGTCTTTATTTCTATTTTTTTTTCTGTTTAGTAAACGGAAAAAGCGTTGCATTGGCATTGGGTTTTGCCAAGCAACACGCTATATAAAAAAAATTGTATACTTTTTTTTTTTAATTCTTGTGTCGTGTGTTTTGTGTCATGTGTCTTGTGTCGTGTGTTTTGTGTCATGTGGCTTGTGTCTTGTGTCATTTGTCACAATATAAAAAGCAGTTATTTATATCTGACCACGCGGACGAAGCCGGCAGTTATAAGCTGGTTAAGAAAATAACAATATCAATTAAATTACCTTGTAAAATGTAATGGTTCATTCTTATCATCGCTTTCTAGTATTTTATATGTAAATCCTTTATTATTATTGTTTTTTTTTTTTTTACGATAATCTCTTTATAGCATCTATCGTGTGTATATGTGTGTATATATATAGATATGTATGTGTGTGTGTGTGTGTGTGTGTGTAGATTCCTGGGTTCTTCTTTTGTTTCTCCGCTAGCTAATGTAAGATGTAAGAGAAGGTATGTGGAAAACAGAAACGGAGTTCTTGGACTCTATATGTTCTTCCTTACCTCTCAAACAGTTCTTCAAACACAATGTCTTAAATTGGGTGGAATGTGGAGAACGAAATGTTTGTGGAGGCCTGTCGTGGCGCAGCGGCACAGGCGGGCGACTGTAACAGACAGGTTGTGGGTTCGATACACACGTCGAGGCAATGAAATATGTAATATTTTCAATTTAAATATTTAATGTTTACATTTCTTCGCTCTGGTTCAAGGCAAAAATACAGCGTTGATTTCCGTCACTCAACACGCATTGCCTCAAATTCGGCGGAGTGTCTTAACACTAGGTTCCCAAATTCTCTCTGCCATGTGAAGGATACAGCGTGAAGCTGAAAAAAAAAAATATATAGATATATTAAAAATTCTTGCACAACAAATGCGTGCTTGATAACAACATGATAATTCTGAACGTGTTTCTGATTCTTTATTTCGAATTGCCTCATGTTTTTGTAAGAAAATGTTTGATTTGTTTTTATCCATTAAGTAATAATTATATTAGTTCCGTACGTGTTGTTCCTTAGCGGGAAGTTTTAATGTTGTTTAATATTCATTTAAGTTATAATTAGTGAAGTCAGACGCGGTGTAGGGAGAGGCAAAAGGGTGATTTATTTATTTATTTATTTATTTAGGATCGTCAACAGAAGAAATATTATAATACAATCAAATAAATCAAGGTCAATTAATAGTCTACTAGTCTAAAGTGGGGAACGGAAGTGGAACGGAGTGTCATAACACTAGGTTTCACTTCCGTTCCCTCTGCCTACACTGCCTAGTGCGGGATACAGCGTGAAGCTGGAAAAAAAAAATAATAGTCTAAATGTTTTCCCAATTATAGACAATCACAACATGTTCCAGTGAAATAACAATCGATATTATAGATTAAAAATTAAAAAAATAAAAAAATTGATTAAATTAGTTTTAAGAAAAATGTCAAATATTAAACATAAAAAAAAATCACACATTAAAAAAAAAGAGTCATACATAATGCTAAAAATATAAATTAAATAAATATCTAGATTTTTTTTTTTCAAAAAAAAATATATCAATTTAAAAAAAAAAAATCTTGATATATCATTGAATTAAATAGCAAACACAAAAAAAAAAAGAAATGTCATTATTTTTAAAGATAACATTTTCTTGCCGGGCTGCGTCATAAATTTTCTAATTTGATATTGTAAATGGGACAGATAGTAGGTTCGGTTCCCGCTTGTGATTTATTACATTTCTTCGCTGTGGTAGCGACGGTTACGCGGCTAATGCGTCGTTAAGTTTCGCCACTCAACACGCATTTTTTTCATTTAGAACGAAGTGTCTTAACACTAGGCGCAAAGGTTGCCCCTGCCTACCCTGCCTTTTGCGTTCTGTCTTTTTTAATATACCTATTTTATACTTCTCGTACAAGGATAACCACTAAACTGGCAGAATCAAAAGATATTAAATGTGTGCACGATAATTATATGTTAATCTAAATGTTTAATCGTAAAGGAACGATTGCTCCGTGTGCAATAATATATATATATATATATATATATATATATATATATATATATATATATATATATATATATATATATATATATATATATATATATATATATATTATATATATATATATATATATATATTTATATATATACATATATATATATACATATATATATACATATATATATACATATACATATACATATACATATACATATACATATACATATACATATACATATACATATACATATACATATACATATATATATATATATATATATATATATATATATATATATATATATATATATATATATATATATATATATATATATATATATATATATATATATACATATTCAATATTTAGTTTCCTCATGTGGTGATCGAACCCACAATACCATTTACAGTCACACGCTTGTGCCACTGCGCCACGACACGCCTCTATTATTTATTTCCTCTGACGAAAATGAACTCGTGACCCTAGTATTTACTGTCAAACGCTACGCCGTTAAATCACGATAACGGTATAGAATACAAAACTTACTTTAATCAAACTTTTTAAGCGGAAATGTCTTTTTTTTTCTTTCATTATAATCGAACCCGCAACTGCCTCATACATACTAAAGCCATCCAAACTATAGGCCAGAGTTAATATTTTATAAGTAATTACATATCTATATGGTGGATGACATCAGTCAACACAATGGTCCGCGATCCGTGATTAAAATGTGCTAATGTGCTGGTTCCTAGAACTTGGTAGTTCCTTCAGACGTCATCCTGTCGTTACTTTGTATATTGAGAGAGAGAGGACGTAGAGATAAGTCACTATGATCTCCGGCAGGTCTGCGCATGCGCAGGGCATTAAGTGCGGGTGTGTTAAGGTTAGATTATAGGTTTGATCTTCATTTGAGTGGATGAAATATTTGTTATTTATTTTTTTTTCGTTCTACTACAAGCAAAATTAATGCTTCAGTTGCGGTGGAAATTGCAAAACTGATAGGAATGACTTAACAATAGGTTCCTAAGTGCCCTCTGCCCACCTCTATGTTACAAAAAAAATATTTTTTTTTCCGCTTTCCGCTAAATTCGACGCATGGTGTGCTAAACCGAACTCGGTCTCGCCTTGTTGCCAGAGCGAAAAAATAAAAATATGAAATATTCCATTTGTCTGAGTAGGAATTGAATCTACAACTGTTGCTTCGTTCGTCACTTGTGCCCCTGTGCCACGACTGACCTCCAGTATATTACTAATTTATATATTAAAATTACTAGCGGCACACCCGCGGCTTCGCCCGCTTGAATTATTAAAATTACTATTTTGTTAAGTAATCTCAATTACTTTCTTGTTCTAATAAAATGATTACGTGTAAGACAATATCTGTACATTGAAAACTAAAATTTCAACTATATGAATATAAAAGTTGTATCAATTTTGTTGAACTAAATATTATAAATTACGTAACTTTTTTTATTTATCAATCAATTTATATGTATAAACTGCCTTTAAATGCGTGCGGCGTTGAGTACCGCCACTCAACACGCAATGCCTCAAAATCGGCGGAACGTGGGGAACGGAAGTGGAACGTGGTGTCTTAACACTACGTTCCCAAGTTCCCTCTGCCTACCCTGCCATGTGCGGGATACAGCGTGATGCTGAGTTGAGTTGAGAGAGTGATTTAAATCTGACTGCACAGACAAACGGACAAAAATTTTTAAAATTACTACCCTATTACATAAATAAACACCCTCTATAAGATGTTATTTAATATATCTTCCATGAACAGACAGTGATCGGTTACAGATTTATTATATGTATGTATATAAGATAAGTTAAATTTAGTATGTCCCCGCCTTTACCTTCTAAATGATACAAGATCAACTTGATCCAATACTATAGTAAATATATACAGTCACGTGTGTCTGCGTCATGAGTATAATTTAAAAACTTTTATATATACCTACTATGATATAACTGCGGCTTCGTCTGCGTGGTCAAGAGGATTTAGCATGTTTGTGTCATGACACATGGCATATGACATATAATCTATTATGTACATCACATGGCATACAACCCTGGATACATAACGACAATATTCTGGTGAACATAACTTATATAAATGCAATATATAATTATATTTAATTTTTTTAATATATATATATATATATATATATATATATATATATATATATATATATATATATATATATATATATATATATATATATATATATGTATATATATATATATATATATATATATATATATATATTTAATCAGTAGTTCCTGAGATTACAGTGTGTGAACAAACAAACTTGTTGACTTTTTTATATTCGGAGATGTTGAACTGTCTTTTAATTTTCTTATCTATGCCACTATATTATCTATATTAATGCTGTTTTACTTGATACTAATTTTAGCTGCTCACTGTATGTAGGAGTTTGAAGCATTGCTTGTAGAGTGGCGCAACTCAACGCCGCGTTTTGCTTTGTACCAGGGCTAGGAAAGGAAAACTTTAAATATTTAATTTGAAAATATTTAATATTTCATTTTCATTTCTCTAGAATATCCTTTATGGTAACAGTAGTTTTCCATTGTATTTCCGAAACATTGCATGTTGAGCGGCGGAACTCAACGCTGCGTGTTATTGAAAAGTCTTAAAGTTAAAAGTTAAATAAATATATTGACCTTCAGCACAAGACGGCCGTGACCGAGTGGTGATTTAAAATCATAAAGTGACAGTTTTACCTTGTTAGATGCAATTATTAATGTAGTGGCGGTTTTTTCCTCAAATATTATACCTAATTTAGTTGCCATTGTGGCGCAGTGGTGTCGCGTCTGATTAAACTAAACTAAACACGAGGGTGGTGGGTTCGATCTCCATTTTGGGGATAATTCATGATCTTTTCTCCAATAAATGAACCGTGAGATTGAATATGGTATCTCCGTGTTAATAATCAAATTCACGGCGTGTTTTTGTTTGTCGTTAAATATCGTTTCATTGCAGTATGGCCTCAATTATCTTGTACCAAAGGTTGTGGGTTCGATCCCCACTCGAGAAAGTGAAATATTTCATATTTTCAATTTAAATATTTAATATTTTCATTTCTTTGCTCTGGTAACAAGGCAAAAGGCGGCGTTGATTTCCGCCACTCAACACTAAGAGCCGCAAATTCGGCGGGAAGTGGAGAACGCAGTGGAGTGTCATAACACTAGGTTTACAAGTTTCTTCTGCCTACTCTGTCATGTTCCGCACATGGCAGAGTAGGCGGAAGGAATGAGGCGTGTATAGCGTAAAGCTGCGTCAGTTATTTATTTATTTATTAAGGAAGACATACAGTTATTACAAGTACTTCAAATCAAAACCAAATTTACATTCAATTAACCAATGAAGTCTTCACATAAAATAGTACAAAAAAAGATACCTAGATGTACAGTTAATCAAAAAGAAATCAAAATAAAACAGAAGAAAATCATTCAGAAACAGCTTCCATGACAAGTGATTTGAACTTATTTAAATTTATAGTAAACATGTCAATATCGCCAAACGCATTATCATGAGAGCTGCAAGCACGATAAATAAAAACATTTCCACCATATTTAGTTCTTGTAATAGGTACATAGAACTGTGATTTATTACGGGCTTGTAGACGAGGACATCTCAGACTAATCTTACTTAAAAGGAAAGGGGTATCAATATAATTATTAACTAAATATTTTAGTATGTAACTTAGTATAATAAATTAAAGTTTCCCGCTTAGATAAGTGTTACACAGATAGATCGTAGTATTGAGGTGTTTGAGAGACATTGCTTGTTGAATAGCGGAATTTAACGCCGCGCTTTGTCTTGTTAACAAAATAAAGAAAGTGTGAGAATCGAACCGTTGCCTTACAGTCAGATATTGTGCCACTGCGCCATAACGGTCTCGAACCAACATGGAATAAATTATATTTAAAAAAATCCTTAGTTGAAACGTGATGTTAGAGTTGCCATTTTGTTTATTCAAGACTTTTATTTAGATCGTGTTTATCAACTTAAATGTTACTCTGATTCATGAGAAATTAGTAATTTAGGCACTATACTAAGGGGGAACGGAAGTGGAACGGAGTGTCTTGACACTAAGTTCCCAAGTTTTCTCTGCCTACCCTGCCATGTGCGGGATACAGCGTGAAGCTGAGAGAGAACTAAGGTGGATGTACTGGTGAACCACGAGTATATCCCGCACATGGCAGGGAAGGCTAATTAAACTTCAGAACCCAATGTTAAGACATTCTGTTACCCCCATTCCGCCGAATTTTAGACATTGCACATTTGGCATGCCGTGACAGCGAAGAAAATTCTTTCTTCTTTCTTTTCTTTCTTTAGCTTCACACTGTATACCGCACGAGGCAGGGTAGGCAGAGGGAACCCGGGAACCTAGTGTTAAGACACTCCGTTCCACCTTCCGTTCCCCACTTTCCGCCGAATATGAGGCATTGCGTGTTGAGTGGCGGAACTCAACGCCGCGCTTTCCCTTAATACCAGAGCGAAGAAATGAAACATTAAATATTTAAATTGAAAATATTAAATATTTCATTTCCTCGACTGGGGATCGAATCTAGAACCTGTCGGTTACAGTCACACTCTTGTGCCGCTGCGCCACGACATACCTTAAAATTAGTAAGCGTATGACTAAAACTACTAATGATTACCCAAGGTGGGAATTCTGGGTAACATGATAACTCAACTTTATCTACGTTACTGATAGCTTAAAACAATTGTACATATCTTGAAACGACTGTTCTTTTTATACACAGTCAAAAAAGAGGGGTTGTGAGTTTGACTTGTGTCTGTCTGTGGCACCGTAGCTCCTGAATTAATTAATTGAGTGCGGTTTTTTTTTTTTCAAGGGAAGTTCTTAATCATCCATTCCGTTTGTTTTGTGATCCAATATGAGGTAGTGATGACTCCCTATAATTTGTATTTTATAATTTAAAACTTGTGTTATTATGAAGAAGAAAGTTGAGGTTAGTTAGAAGTTCTACATAAATGCCACATAGAAATATACTATTTATAACTTAACCTTTTTATAGTAGTTTCTCTGTAACACGACGTTGAAGTTGTCATGGCGCAGCGGCACATAGGGTGTCTGGCTGTTCTGTTCGCTGTAGTTGATGTCTCATCTCGGTAGGATACCAATACCCGGCGTTAAGTTACGCCACTCAACACTCATTGTCTCGAAAATAAGAGGGAAAATGGAGAATTGAGCAACTGAGATCTTAACAATCTGTTCCCTCAGCCTACATAAAATAGTAAAAATAAAAGAATTAAAAAAAAATAATGAAAAAATCGTTATGCCTTATAGGTATAATTAATTTTCGATATTTATTTATTTTTTTCACGTACGGTACTTACGTACATATCAAATATATATATATATATATATATATATATATATATATATATATATATATATATATATATATATATATATATATATATATATATATATATATATATATATATATATATATATATATATATATATATATATATATATATATATATATATATATATATATATATATATATATATATATATATATCTATATATATATATATATATATATATATATATATATATATATATATATATATATATATATATATATATATATATATATATATATATATATATATATTGCCGTAATTCACAACGTAACTACGACGAGCGTCAATATTTGGCTAACCGTAACACAGTGTTATCTATACGAGGTATTTTTATTATTTCCTTACTTATCTACTATAGTTATTGCAAAAGCCTTATTTTAGTTCAGAAACTTTGGACTTGAGGAATTGAAAGTATAAATTGAAGCCTATCGTGGCGCAGCGGCACTAGCGTGTGACTGTAAACGACAGGTTGTGGGTTCGATCCCTACTCGAGAAAATGAAACATTTTCAAATTAAATATTTAATGTTATCATTGCTTCGCTATGGTAACAAGGCAAAGAGCGGCGTTGAGTTCCGCCACTCAACACACAATGTCTCAATCTCGGCGGAAATTGTGGAACGGAAGTGGTACCACTAGGTTCTCAAGTTTCCTTTGCCTACCCTGCCGTGTGCGGGGGGATACAGTGTAAGCCTGAGTAAGTGATCTCTCACTCACTCAGGCTTACGCTGTATCCCGCACATGGCTGGGCTCACACAAGTGAATGTTTTTTTATTTTATCATTCTTAAGACTATGTTTATACATTGGAAACTAAAATTTCATCTAAATTAACAAAAATGTTACTATTGAAATTTTTAACCGATTTAAATTGATCTACACTAACTGTGGAATGGTTTCTGAGATAAGCGCGTACAAACGCACAGGCAAAAAAAAGCACTTATGTTACTAATAAACGTCCCCTATAAGATGTTATTTAATATATGTTCCATGAACAGACTGAGACCAGTTACAGATTGATTATATGTATACATTAGTTAGTGTATCCCGCACAAGGCAGGGTAGACAGAGGGAACACGGGAACCTAGTGTAAAGACACTCCGTTCCACTTCCGTTCCCCACCTTCCGCCGAATTTGAGGCATTACGTGTTGAGTGGCGGAACTCAACGCCGCGCTTTGCCTTATTACCAGAGCGAAGAAATGAAATATTTAAATTGAAAATATTAAATATTTCATTTCCTCGACTGGGGATCGAACCCAGAACCTGTCGATTACAGTCACACTCTTGTGCCGCTGCGCCACGACAGGCCTCAAAAAAAAAATAAAGGAAAATTACATGTGTCCAGGTGAAGGTGTGAAGTGTACGTTCTTAATGCAACAGGGTCTTGTTTTGTACTTGAAGTGGTTGTACTGATAATGGTGTTGGTCTGGTAACGTCGGGTAGTCAATTGTTACAGATTGTATTTTTTTGAAGTGAAAACTTCTTTAGGCGCGTTGAGCGTTTTGGTAGAGGGTAAAATCCTCGGTTCGCGTCACCGACATGCTAATGATAATAGTATATCTATCGCTATGGAGAGCCAGACTAGCGCACGCGCAGTAGCCTGTGTACACGTATACACTAATACATCGACTATTTCTGACTGTATTATGTGCGCGTTGGACGCTTTTTGGATAAGTATCATTTTGTGAGTCTCGACAATGATGTAAATAATGAAAATAATGTTCAAACTTGAATTCATTGAAATTCGTGTAAACATAAATACTATGTATAATTAAGATAATTGAATATTAATTATTTTTTCAACCACTTTGTATTTATATTTCGTTCATGATTTGTTTAACCCATCATATGTAACTAATAAATAAAACATAAAAAAAATCATATAATTTTTGCATATAGTTTTAATTACTCTCAACTTGATAGTTCCGTTTTCACTTCTATCGGCAGTCCCACGACTGCTAATAGTTTTTTTTTTTTATAAGATGTCACAGGGGTTTGTGGGTTTGATTCCTGTTCATTGAATGTGTCGTTTCCTTCCGGTATATCTTATAATTGGACAGAGCGTAGGAAGCGTAGTGTCTCGTCACTATGTCTCGTTGCCTACAGTGTTCTATTAGTGATACAGCGTAAAGATAAAAATGACGAACAAAAAAAAAGTTATGTCAAATGATTTTATTCAACAATACCGAACTGCCGGCGACTTCGTCCGCTTGAATTACACAACTTTACTAACTAATCTCATTTATTAAAAATTCGGCTTTTCATTTAAAAAAAATTGTAGCCATTTTTTCGAAGTATATATTTTAAATTGACGTAACTTTTTTGCTCATTTAACTATTTTAATAAAACAAACGCTTAACGTTGAGGGAAGTTTGCCAAAATATAATAGTAGAAAGCCCAGCGGTACAAGCGTGTGACTGTAACCGACAGGTTCTGGGTTCGATCCCCAGTCGAGGAAATGAAATATTTTAATATTTTCAATTTAAATATTTAATGTCTCATTTCTTCGCCCTGGTGCTTTATTAGCAAAGCGCGTCGTTGTGTTCCGCCACTCAACACACAATGCCTCAAATTCGTCAAAGTGGGGAACGGAAATGGAACGGAGTGTCATAATACTAGGTTTCCCGGGTTCCCTCTGCCTACCCTGCCTCGTGCGGGATACATGCGGGTTAAATGGTGGAAATCTAAGTTGCTCTTTTCTTTTTAACAGAGCGAGGAAAAATAAATCATTTCCTCTTGTGAATATAGTATTATTTGCGTTATACCGTTGCGCCAACAAGACCTCAACGTATGAAATAAAATAATATTGGGTTAGTGGCTTATGTTAGTGGCCCGTCGTGAGCGTGTGACAAAAGCTACAGGTTGTGTATCGATCACCACTCGATAAAATTAAATATTTATTTGTTTCATTTCTTCGCTCGTTTTCTAGTAGGTAAAGTGGGGAACGGAAAAAGGTGTCTGGGTTCCCAAGTTCCCTCTGCCTACCCTGCCATGTGCGGGATACAGCGTGAATGTTATATCCATTTATATATATATATATATATATATATATATATATATATATATATATATATATATATATATATATATATATATATATATATATATATATATATATATATATATATATATATATATATATATATATATATATATATATATTTTTTAATATTTTGCATGCGAGTGTACTCCACTAGTGAAACATTAACAGGATCAATGCAGGCAATTTGTAGCACTTAACGGGAAAGCTGGTCGATCGTTGATGAATGAGATTTCTCTGTACCATATCTTTAATTACACGTATAACATTGACTAGTGCTCTACTCGCGGCTTCGCTGGGGCAAACTGTTTTATGTACCGGCTTCGCCCGCTTAAACTTGTTGTACATTTTTTTTTCATGTTGTATCCTGCAAATGGTAGTTTAAACAGAGAAAACTTGAAAAGTTAGTGTCAAGACACTCATATATTTGAGGTATTGAATGTTAAGTGGCAGAATTATTACCAGCGAAAAAATTAAAACATTAAATATTGCATTTTAAAATAAACAATTATCTTCTTCGAGTGGGAATGGAACCCACAACCTCTTGTTTACGGTCACACGCTTGTGCCGCTGCGCCACGGCAGGCTAGCTTGTATCTTTTTATTGTTTTTGTAATCTATATATATACAACATCCATACGTATAACTTCACACTGTATAAGCTATGCTGGAGTGCATATGCATCACGTTGTATAATCCGTGCTGGAGTGCATACGCATATGCTGGAATTTGGCAGAGAGGGGAAACTTGGGAACATCGTTTTCATTTTGCCAAGTTTTCGTCGAATTTGAGAGAATGTATGTTAAATCATAGAAATTATCGCCATAAAATATTTAGAGCAAAAAGTTGCCTATCATGGCGCAGTGGTAGTACAAGCGTGTGTCTGTAAGCGTGATTGATTATTAGTTCGATGCCCACTCCAGAAAATAGAACCTTTAATACATATTTTCTTTTCTTCGCTCTGGTAACAAGGTAAAGTGCGACGTTGTTTCCCGCCAATCTACACATAATGCTCCGGCAAATTCGGCGAAAGGTGAGGAACGAAACGAAATGTGTTAACATTAGGTACCCAAGTTCCCTCATCCTACTCCTCCATATACAGGATACAGCGAAAAAAGTACATGCAAACTACGTTTCGGGCAACAATAATATATTATTTTTGTCTGTAAATATACAAAGTTATATTTTATATACTCACGGCACATATAAGGATTTGAATTGATTATTTTTAAGTTAACATTTAAGACTATTGCTTTAATAAACGTTCGCTTTAAGATTGTTTAGTACATCTTCCACGTACAGACAGTGCTCGGTTACTAATTTCTTTACTAAGTGTGGAATAACATTTAAAAAAAAAGTAAAAATGTTTTTTTTTTTTTCAGCTTCACGCTGTATCCCGCACTAGGCAGAGGGAACGGAAGTGAAACAAAGTGTTATGACACTCCGTTCTACTTCCGTTCCCCACTTTCCGCCGAATTTGAGGCATTGCGTGTTGAGTGGCGGAACTCAACACCGCGCTTTGCCTTATTACCAGAGCGAAGAAATGAAACATTAAATATTTAAATTGAAAATATTAAATATTTCATTTCCTCGACTGGGGATCGAACCCAGAACCTGTCGGTTACAGTCACACTCTTGTGCCGCTGCGCCACGACGCCTCTGTTAAATAAATAGCATTTTTCATGCCAAACGATAATTCTAACGAATTGTCTTTGTGTTGTGGAAATTTGTAAAAATCGTCCCTACAGAGATGATAACAACACAAATAACGTTATAACAAGCGTATAAGAATTCCGACGTAGCTTGACAAGAACGTATGGCTTAGTTGGTCATAGCGCTTAGACGGTTTCCAAGAGGCGCGGTTTCAAATCCTGCTACGTTCAATTTTTATACGCTTTTAAATTTAGTATTTTCTTTTCTAAGTGTTTAATAACACTTTAAAAACAGTAAAAATAGCTAGTATCCATTTCCGATTTTAAATAGAGAGAAAATAAATAAAATTAATATCTTTTACCGAGTGGACATCGAACCGACTGTCGTGTTGCACCGTGAACAGGTCTTTCTCTCTCTATCTCTCTTCTATCATAATATATATAATAATGTATTTATTTTAATAATGTATTGTTAATGTACTATAGCATAATAATGTATTGTTTCATTTTTGTTACAGATAAACAACAAGGGGTCCAGATGCAAACCCCGCGATACCCCAACACAGAAAACACAAATGTTCCATATGGCGATGCAAAACCTGACACATTACAATATAACTCACCCATACACAACACCCCACCAGTCTCAAACATTCAAAATTACGACCAATTCATTAAACCTAACGATAATCTAAGTGCGTCTCAATCGCAAGCTCCTCCCAAATCAGACGATGATTTCGATGTGAACGAATATTTCGCAAGACTCCAAGGTACTAGATATGTAAGTGCTCCAATAAATAGTCACATAAAGGAAGATCAAACTGCTAATTTACAAGGAGAGGATAATCTCGAGGAAATAAACCTAAATGAACCGGATAAAGGGCAAAGCTTGGACGATGTCCAACAAAGCTTCACAGCGGATATAGCACAAAACTTTTCTCAATTACCAACAGTTTTACCGCAAATGGCTAGCGTAGTATTTAGCTCATTCTCCAGCATGTTGAGTTTGAAGAGCAGAGACCAGACTCCTGAACAAGCACCTGTAGATAATAATGCATATCAGGAGAGTCATCAGAAGATTGAGAATACGCCTTTAATGCCAAATGTGCCGGAAGTACCGAAAAATATTGCTCCACCGCCGTTAAAGGAACCACCTTCTGGTAAGTTAGCCTTTGAATATTTTCTTTATTTTAGTCAGTCAAAGTCTCATCAACTGGTTGTCGTGGACTTGATTCCCACCAGGGTTGTATTTTTTTAGTCATTTCGTCATAAGATCATTGATTTTCATCATCATTTTAAATTAAACTTATTTAAACGAATTAATCGCATATATTGTTTTCTATACATTTTTGGAAACCAGACTTCGAACACTTTACAATAGACCGTACTACTCTGAATTCTTGCAGAATAAGGAGTCTTGTCCTCTTGTGTGGTGGGTACGGTATACCATTGTGAAAAATATCCCATATGTATATATGTATGTAGCATTTGAGGCCTGTTGTGGCGAAATGGCACAAGCGAGTAACTTTAAACCCGACAGGTTGTGTGTTCGATTCCTACTTCAGGAAATTAAATAATTAATATTTTCAAATTCATTTTAAAATTAATAATATTAACGCTCTGGTAACAAGGGAAAGCGCGGCGTTGAGTTCCGCCTACACTCAATGCCTCAATTTAGGTGGACAGTGGGGAATGGAACGGAGTGTCGTAACACTAGGTTCCTAAGTTCCCTCTGCTTACCTCGCTGAAGTAGTACTTCACTATAACAACAGAAGTTATAATAGTTAACCATATAAAAGTCAATCGTATAGATTGTGATGGTGTTGTTAAATTGACTAGAGTGAGCAAGACTAGGGTTCAAATCCGGCTTGGTTACATTTTTTTAATGTTTTGTTTCCTAAGTATGGATTACGGAACAACGCTCTTATCAAGCTATGTCGATATTCTGATACGCTTGTTACAACTTTTTTATGTTGTTAACTGTATAGGGAGATTTTCATAAATTTCCGCTGCCCAAAGACAATTCATTAATAAATATTAAAATTGAAAATATTAAATATTTAATGTCCTCTAATGTGTATCGAACCCACGACCTGTCGGTTACAGTCACACGCTTGTGCCGCTGCGCCACTACAGGCCAACATACACACCATAAACGTAATTTCGATAGCTGACCCGATCGTTCGTTTTCCCATGATCTTTGATCTCAACACTATAAAGTAATTGTTTCGACCTTAAGCGAACTGATGTATAATCAACGTCGCATATTCGATACTTATGTAGATGCCTGTTATGGCATAGTGGCACAACCACATGACTGTAAACGCGACAGTTCGTGGGTTCGTTCCCCGTTAGAGGAAATTAAACTTTCTATTCCCGCCACTCAACAAACAATTCGTCAAATTTTGCACTAAGTGATGAAAGGAAAGTGTCTAGGTTAGGTGATCACCACGTTTCTAAGTTCAATCTGCATACCCTTCCATTTCCGGGGATTAATATCTTCGTGTTGAGTGGCGGAGCTCAACGCCGCAGTTTACCTTGTTACCGGAGTGAAGAAATGAAGATATTACAGAATTTCACCTCGAGCGGTAATTGAACCGACAACCTGTGGCGACAGGTGACAATAAATCAGTTACGTACAGACAAAGATAACGCACAAACGAAACTTCTATTGCAGCGCCACGCTCAGACTCTTTTATGGTTAATAAATGTATTATAAACGGTGAATATATGTCTTGGTTGGTCTGTAGTAAGAAAGTGACAGTGATATTAGGTTCGATTTCCGCTGAAGTAATTATTACTATATGTTATTAAAGGAATTGCATAAACATTTTATAAAGCGAGAGTGAGTTGTAAGAGAAGCAGAGGGAGACCTTCCAGATCTCAGTATAGTTTATACTGGGAAAAAGGTTATGTAAGAAAAAAAAACATGAGGACATCACGAAGGACATGTCTGTATGTACATATGTACATATATGATATTTATGGTTTTGATTGATTGATGACAATGGACGAGGCGAATGAGGTATGCGGAAACGAAATCGTTCGCCTGACTACCCCGTTAACTATAGAAATTGAATGTTAAAGCCAAAAAAATGATATTTATTATTTTATTTGCCCCAAAGAGGCAAAACGCGGCGTTGAACTCCGTACGGCTTAAATTCAAATGGGGAATAAAGAACATTGAATCGTACTTAAAGGATAAAACGTAAATTTAAAATAATATTACCTATGACCTATAGGTAAAATCCGATTTGAGAAAACCCATCAAAGATTCCTTACTGATACGTAATGAGTCATTGAGTAAAATATTTTTTGTACCAATATTATATACAATATGTTGACCTCTGCGACCTCAGGCGTACGTAAAAAATAAGCAATTAAATTAACGACTTCCATATTCATTTCGTTTTTCCTTTGTTCGCGGCGTTCTGTTCCGCCACGCAACACGCAATATATTTGTGGTGTGTCTTAACACTGCACGTGAGAAAACGTCATTTATTTATTTCAATAGATTATCTCTCAGCTTCACGCTGTATTCTGCACACGGCAGGGTAGGCAAAGGGAACTTGGGAACCTAGTGTTAAGACACTCCGTTCCACTTCCGTTCCCCACTTTCCATCGGATTTGAGGCATTGCGTGTTGAGTGGCGGAATTCCACGCTGCGTTTTTGCCTTGTACCAGAGCGAAGAAATGAAAACAATAATTATTTAAATTGAAAATATAAAATATTTCATTTCCTCGAATGCGGATCGAACCCACAACCTGTCGGTTACAGTCACACGTTTCTGCCGCTGTGCCACGACAAGGATTTTAAAATCTGTTTTATTAGTTTTTTTTACTAAGAAATATATTTTGAAAGTAGCAGGACTCGAACCCGCGCCTTTTGTTAAACGCTTTCACCACTAAGCCATACATTCTTTCAAGCTTCGTCGAAGTTCTGAAGGTTTTCAGTAATTGATATTGTTTAGCCTCTTAGTTGGTTCAAATTTTACTTTGGGAAATTATATTTCCTTTAATGTTCCCTTTTGACAGAGAAGGAAAGGACAGAGGTAACTTGGGAACCTAGTGAATAAGATTTCCAAGTGGGTTCCATTCTCATTTGGACACTTTCTTGTCTCCAATTTTCGCCGAATTTTGCCGCCGAAATTAACCTCGCATTTTGCTTTGTGAAATCTTCGCCTTGATGTTTACCTTGTTTAACCTATACATTCATTGCCCAAAACAAAACTTTAAATATTATATCCAATCGGCAAGGAACCGAACCCACTACCGTTCTGCGTTGACAGTCGCACGCTTCTGCCGCTACGCTAGGTCAGGTCTCGGGTATTATATAAAATTATAGACGAAAGCATTTCTTCAATTTTAAATTTAGTCAGGTTAGTCCCAATAATTATGGTATTATGACTTTGTAATATTAACCATAAAACAAATGAAACTGATCTGAATGGAATTTCTCCAAATGGGATTTGTACTCGTAACCATTCCGTTGACAATCACACGCTGCACCACCGGTCCCATTTTCCTCAGTCTTTGTATGTAAATATACCAGCGGGAATTGACCTATTGTTCCACGACAGCCTCTAATGCCTTATCCTGCAGACTAACTGCAAAGACATTTTTTTCGATATTTTTCATTTCAAACTTGAAATTTGGCGCTCTCTAATTCTCTCAGCTTCACGCTGAATCCCGCACATGGTATTGTAGGCAGAGGTAACTTGGGAACCTAGTGCTAGGACACTCCGTTCCGTTCCCACATTTCCGCCGAATTTGATTCATTGTTGAGTTACGGAAGTCAACGCCGTGTTTTGTCCTGTTACCAGAGCGCATTTTATTTGATAATATTCAATATTTCATTTCCTAGAGTGGGGATCGAACCCAAAACCTGTCGTTTACAGTCACACGCTCGTGCCGCTGCGCCACGACAGACCTAACCTTCATGCAATATATATTTATGCAGTACAAGCATCTCCGACTTGACGCCAAAGCTACTTCCTCGTCGTGCCGCCAATATGAAATTTAATGATCTCTTGCCGTATAGAAAACTGGTTGTGGTACAACTTATATGTTATAATTATTTATATAAATATTGTCAAGCAAAAAACAAAAACAACCTGCAGCTAAGAAAAGTACTATAGTGTCCCCTTTTTTTGGCTTCACGCTGTATCCCGCACATGGTAGGGTAGGCAGAGGGAACGTAGGAACCTAGAGTTAAGTCACGATCCCATTAAGACACTTCAAGACAAGAATTAAAGATATTGTGTGGTTATTGGCGGAATTTAATATCGCGCTTTCGCTTATTACCAGAGCGTGGACATTGAAAATATAACATTTTTAGTTTCTTCAAGTAGATATCGAACCCATAATCTATCAAGTGGACTGTTGCACCGTTGTGTCCCAGTGTTTTTAAATATACTGTTGAGTAAAAAAAAAATTTTTTTGAGCTTCACGCTGTATCCCGCACATGGCACACAGAGGGCACATGAGAACTGAGTGTTACGACACTCCGTTCCGTTCCCCACTTCAATTTGAAGCATAACGTGTTCAGTGGCGGAATTCAACGCCGCAAAATAAAAACATATGGATTTTTTTTTGAATCTGCACCTCACCTGTAGAAAAGTGTTTGTGGAAAAAGTTACGTATTATAATTATTGACATACTGTCATTATTATCTATAGAGAAAAGGGTGATAGATAGAAAGTATCTTCTTTGATACAGTCAATTTATATTTATGAGGTCGCTGCTCACTTACGCATTCAAGAATTTAGTATTAATTTCTTTCTCTTTCTTTCTTAGCTTCACGCTGTATCCCGCACGACGCAGGGTAGGCAGAGGGAACCCGGGAACCTACTGTTAAGACACTGTGTTCCACTTCTGTTCCTTACTTTCCGCAAAATTTGAGGCATTGCGTGTTGAGTGGCTGAACTCAACGCCGCGCTTTTTGCCTTATTTCCAGAGCGAAGAAAATAAACATTAAATATTTAAATTGAAAATATTAAATATTTCATTTTCTCGACTGGGGATCGAATCCAGAACCTGTACTATTAAAGTCGCACTCTTTTGCCGCTGCGCCACGACAGGCCTAAATAAATTCAGTTTTTACTATTATATTTTGGCAACTTTTATTCAACATTTAAGGTTTATTTTATTTTAGACTAGCTGTCCCGGCAAACGTTGTTTTGCCATAAAAAGGGAAACATGTTAAGTTTGTTCAACCCTTATCACTTAGAGGTTTGAGAAAGTTAAGAATTGTTTATAAAAACACCTTCGCAAATAATGCATTATTTTAGAACAAATTGGTTAGCATAAAAAGATAGATATATCCTGTCGCGGACTTTTTTAAAAACTTTAAAAAGGAGACCATTTCTATCATACACGATTTTTGCGAAACCTTAACCGTTTACGCAACGCTCGCAGCGGAAACTCACAATTAGGAACAAAACCCCCGATTTAGAAACATTCTTAATTGGTGCTCCGGTCCTATTGGTCTTATCGTGATGATATATAGTCTATAGCCTTCCTCTATAAATGAGCTATCTAATACTGAAAGAATTTTTTCAAATCGGACCAGTAGTTTCTGAGATTAGCGCGTTCAAGCGAACAAACAACTCTTCAGCTTTATAATATTAGTATATGTAGATGTCGTTGCAAGTACGAGTACTATAAATTACGTAACGTAATATTTTACTTCTTGAACTCACTAAATTAATCATATCTTTTGATAGAGTGAACCGATTTTGATGAAACAAAGACTAAATTATACCTCAAGTTGCGTATATTTTTTGTATATAAACATTGTCTGCATTGAATTCGTAGATTTTACGTGATGCGCGCACAAACAAACATACAAACAGACAAAAAAATAAAAAATGATGGAAATGGGTTCTGTTGCTTATCTTTTCACACGCTGGCTATTTTTTTTTTTAATTTCATCAATGTACAAAAAATACTTTTCTACAGATTTATTATATGTATAGATAAAAAAAAACTATAGCAATATTCAATATTTAGTAGTACAACAAAATTGCTACAAAAAATATTTTTTTTGGCTAAACTTTTTTTTTTATAGCTTCACGCTGTATCCCGCACGAAGCAGGGTAGGCAGAGGGAACCCGGGAACCTAGTGTTAAGACACTCCGTTCCATTTCCGTTCCCCACTAAACGTAAAGTGATCATGTTATTAGTAATTGAAATTAGTAAATAAATAGTATAATTCAAGCGGGCGAAGCTTCAGGCGTGCCGCTAGTACTCAATAACACTATGAGGCCGCCGTTGCTTAACAGCACAGCGTCTGACTGATAAAATGACGATCGTAGGTTCGTTTCCAAGTCATGAGAGAATTAATTGTTTCGTATTTCTGAACAGACAAAACGCACAGGTTTGACACATGCGTACACAACGTAACATGCAAATTAGATGGAGTGTCTTAGCACTACATCTTCTCTGCCTACACTGCCTTTAAAATAAAAAAAAATGTAACTAATTTTATAAAATCGTACCTTGTGTGGATGTACCAATAAGAAAATAGCGAAAAAAATTAAAACTTTGCAGTAATGTACTGCAAAGTGTTGGAAATGTGTCTCAGATATTCATTGTACAGTATTCAATATATGCGAGCGATCCGGTTAAATTTGTGTCATTAAAATAGTTAGTCCTAATCGATATTAAACAACAACAGCGGTTCCGGCAATCGGAACAGCGACGTACGGTTTTGAAGCCATAAAATTGGCTCAGGGGCTCGAAAACAGGATTAATGCCCTCGTTTACCAGAATGCAGATATTATCACCGGGTTTCGTGAAGAAACACGATATAATAAAATTGTTGTAAGTTAGGGAACATCGACTATGTCGCTCGGTAGAATTCCTAGGAAAACGGAGTCTGCTCGTCAAAGACTAAATTTAAAATTGCAAAACTTTAAAAAAAAAACAACTCAAATTTTGTCAAATTTGTATAAATAAAAGAAGAAATAAATAAAAATTCGTTCTTACGCACTAGACTTAAATTCAAAATCAAAATTCAAATATAGAATTAAAACAGCCTCAAAAAATTTGTTGAAATAGGAATAAACAGTATAATAAATAAGACATAAAGTGGTACAACAAGTAGTATAAAATAAGGCATAAAGTAGAAAAATAAATAGTATAAAATTAAGCAAATAAACTTGGTAAAAAAAAAACAACAACAGCTAAATAAATACATCTGAGGCCTGTCGTGGTGCAGCGGCTTAGGCGACTGATTTTAAATGACAGATTGGGGGTTGGATAGTCTCATGGGAAAATAAAATATTTAATATTTTCAAATTAAATATTTAATGTTTTCATTCCATCACTCTGGTAACAGGACAAAGCGCGGCGTTGAGTTCCGCCACTCAACACGCACCGCCTCAAATTTGGCAAAAAATGGGCAACGGAAGTAGAACGGAGTGTCTTAACACTGGGTTCCCAAGTTCCTTCTGCCTACACTGCCGTGTGCGGGATACGGCGTGAAGCTTAACAAAACTCAGCTGTATAAAAAAACAGCTAAATAAAATAGTTAGACACACTTATAAAATCTTCCTTCATTTGTTCAGCAAAAATACAGTATTAGGAAATATGATAAGTTATTCATAAATAATTAACTAAATTTTCTGATCATAACTTTGATTTGTTTCAGGTATCGCAACGAGTTATCGAATGACAACAAAGAGAAAAGTTTACGCTCAAATACCAGGTTTAAGTTCTGGAGATCATCATGTACCAACTTTTAACCCACTTCCAAATCATGCTCCGCCAAATTACTTCGTACCAAATAATATACCTAACATGTCACAAATTGAGAATAAAACAGATACGTTTACCGTTGGACAAGAACAACATCCATTAACAATTCAAGCTCAAAGCGCAGAAGTTAAATATAATACCCATCACACAACTGAAATAACAAACATTCCTAATATCCTCAATCCTGTTGATATCGACCAAAAGCAAAATTTAGGTGCTCAACTGGATCCTTTGGTGCCAACACTGGAAAAAGAACCAATTATAGGAAAACAAGAACAAATATCAGTGGTTGATATAACAAATCAATCAATAATTATGCCCAACTCTACAAGTACACCAATTATTCCACCGCCTCCAATGTTTTCGAATATGCGTCGAGACATAGACAATCAGACATCTGCAGGTAAAACTGTATTACCCCCATCGATTGCAAGACGAATTTCAGGATCACAACCCGTAATAAAAACGCAAGCTGTACCATGTTTTACACCTAACGAAAAAATATTTATTCCAACTATTCTTGATGCAAATGAAACTTTAAGTCAAGATTCGTATACTACTGTCGAAAATTTTAACCAAACGCCGAATCGCAATTCTGAATTGACAAATGTACCTTCTAATCTATACAACAATCTTGATAATCCGATTTTACCACCATCGGATGTTTCATGGAATAACCAAAAAGATGTTGCTGCTTCCAAGGTTTTGGAACCCATTCCTAATGTTTCAGCAGATGATTATCGTACCTCTACTATGCCTGCTTACTCGTTATTTTACACTGAACCACCCTTACCGCCTGATAGCCGCGTTTTTCCAGAAAAAAATCTTTGCGAGAAGTCTGTGGAGCAAAAAACAGATTCAGTTTCAACTACAGTAGATTATTTTAATCCAATTCTAAAAGATGAGAAAGTAAATGACATGCCTGTTGCTTATAATTCATCTGCATCCACTGAAGCTGATATTAACATGAATAGAACTGAACACATTGAACCTGTTCTTCAAGCCCAGATACCACATAAATATCAGACTAATACCCCTGATGAACCAATAAAACCTCTGACAGAACCTCCTAAATTAATGGGAAGTGTAAATTATAGAATGTCGAAAAAAAGACCTCAATATTATTCTGGTCCTATCGAAGGTTTTGGCAATATTAGTAATAATACCAATCCAATAAAACCTGTTGAATATAATTTTCCACACTCATTGTTTGAACAGGTTCCAACAGGTCAATCATCAGTCAATCTTATGAAACCAGAAAATATTTCAAGTCTTATACAAGATAAACCATTTGATATAAGTAAACCAATTAATTTGAACGATATTCAAAATACAGCACAACAAGAACAAATATATAATACAACATTTGATTTAAGCAGACAGACCACACATTCATATGACCAACAGGCACAAGAGTCTAAAGGCTTTGGAATTATAGGATCGTTAAAATCTAAAATTAATTCTTTAGATGTTATCAAAAATACTATTACAAATTTATTAGATCCAGCTTATAATATAACGAAAAATGATGAATTAGTTAATAAAAACAATAACACTTATCCTCAAAATCAAGCTGTTGAACAGAATACCTATCTTCAATTTAATATTGAACAAAACAAAAGTTACCAGCCGCCTTTTGTTAATGATAATCCTAAGCCAGCAGAACAACAGTATTATGGTCTTAATCAACCTACATATGGTTTCCTAAACACCCCTCAGTTGGAGACAAATTTTGAGGGTTGTGCATACTACGAAAGCTTTAGTAATCACCAGGACCCCCCTGTACCGTCGTCTTCTATTCTTCAAAATGTTATACTGAAAAATAATCACAAGGATACGGAAGCTTCCAATACAAATAAAAATATCTTAAATTATGTGAACCAAAATGTTTATACGGAACCATTAAGTTATGTGGAAACCTCGAATTCTGAAATATCGTGTAGTGATCGCGAAATTCCTATAGAGCGCCCAATAACCTCTGACACTGGAATTAATTTTTTTGACTATTCCAATTTAAGCGTGCCGATGGAGACAAAAGCAGCAAGCATTCAGGAAAAATATATTTTAGATAATCCAAATAGAGAACACATTCCATACAACGTGAACTCAATTGTAAGTGATCTCGACATAAATAAATCAACAATTACTATGGAAAATAACAACAGAGATGACCCGCCCCGAGATTTTTTTGATGATTTACCTAAAATATCACAAGTCCTAACAGATCCTTCTTCAAAGGGCTTTTTTGATAAAGAAACTTCAATCATTTTACCATTTCAAGCAAAAAAACTTGAAGAAAATATTAATAGAACTAAAACCATAGATGGACCAGAGCTATCGAAAACAATGAATCCTTCTAACACACTAGCTTGTAATTCTCTGGCAAAAAATAAAGAAACTTGTGACGAACTGAATGTAATAGACAAAAAGAAGTCGATAAAATCAGCAGATTTACAAGACATGGCTGAAAGTATTCTACGATCTGATGAATTAAATAAAAATAATGAAAGCAAAGAATATACTTTATTTAAATCTGAAAACATAACAACAAATAAAGTAAAATCTGTCCCTATGTTTTCACTTTTTGAAACTTCTCATCCTCCCATGATGCCTTTATTAGATATTCCTTCTCTTTCTACAAATTCTTCATCTCTTCCGACAAATGCAAAAGGTACTAATAATTTGGAAATTAAAACAGAGAATACATTAACATTTGAAGTAACTGGTGCACAGGATCAAACTGTTTATGAAAACTTTGGCAAGACTGAAGCTATAGAAAATTTGTTAAGTTTGAGTCCTGTTTCTGAACTTAGTATTTGTGAAACTTGTAGAGAAGTGAAAAAGCCTGAAGAGAAAGAAGCAGAAGATTTGACCTCACAACTGATAGAAAATATTACAGCTCCAATCCAATTAGAAAATCCAGTTGAATACCCCGTATGTGAAGATTATGTCGAAGATCCTTTAATAAATAAAATCGAACTACCCATCCAATTTGTACAAACATCAACAGAAAGTTACATAGATAATAAGAAAATACAAGCATCAGATAATGTACTCAATGATACAAACATTGGTAACGTGATATTAAATTATGGATGGTCAACTAATGAAGCGGCTCAGTCTACAAAAGCTCTTACAGATCATGATTATGGCTTTCTTAGTGACCCTGAATCTGTTGGATTTTATCAATATAAATGTGCACTTTTAGAGGACATGCCTGCTAATGCAAGTGATGAAATAAAAGCTGAATTTCAAAATTCATATGAAGACACTTCTATATTACCTCGTCAAATGAGTATTCCATCTGCACCGCCCGAAGAAGATTCTAAATCAGATGAAAGTGGCTTAGATGTTCATTCAATCGAGCAAGATGCTAAAAAGGACTTTCCGATTTATGAGGAATTTGCTGTCGAGCCATCAGAAACAGATGACAATAAATTAGAATTAATAGAAAAAGAAAGGTTTTCAGAAGATTCAGAACCCGCTGTAGATACATTCACTAATAGAGTTGAAAGATTCAAAAACGCTACTGATATCACAAATGAAATAAAGAAAGAAATTAAACCATTTGATTTGCCAACATCAACCAGCCCAGCTATAACAATTGCTTCTTACTTTGATACAGGAAATTACGCTGTTGAAAATCACTATAAAAATTCATTAACTTCTTCGTCTACAATCGATACGTTTAACACTGACCCAAATGCACCAATAAGGATCCCACCAGGTTTTGAAGAAGAATATCACAGAAAACTTAGTGGGCTATCATCACAAGATATATTTGCAGTCCTTAAAATCCAAAAGCTTAATGTTAATCCTGCTGAGGTAGATTCTTTATCACCAATTAAACCCTTGGAAGATAATATTTGTGATGTTAATGTAGAAACCATGATAAAAGAATTAATTGAAGAGGACAATATTCCAACTACAACTGATAATAAGCCTTCTTCAACGAAATTTTCGGAATTATCAAAGGTGACCTCTAAAGATCAAGAATCAAGCAGCCAAGGAGCTGTTTGTTCGATAGAGGCAGAATACATAAATAAAGAAGAAATTAAATTAGACTCATTACCAGATCCGATAAACTTTTTTTCATCAGATGTAGACAGTGCACAAGCATCTGATGCATATAATGACTTTAGCAGACTATCCAGTTACTTCACATCTCCACCAAAGCCTGAGCATTCGAAGTCTTTTTTTGAGTTGAGCCAGTCACAAAATCATTACAGACATAAACCGTCCCAAAATACTATTGATTGTATACAAAATAATGTAAAATTATTTTTTGAAAACTCCAATTTCGATGATAATTTAATAGAAAATAATAAAGCAAATAAAAACATTCCAGAAAACATTTCTCACCATATGTCTTTAGTCCGTGATTTAACATCTATTGAAAATCTACACCCAAACGAAGATATAGTTAGGAATATTAATTACTTCACGCTTGACAGTATTACACCTCATAATAATGAAAGTAAACATAGAATAGATAGCTTCAAACAAAATTTAACCAATAAAACCGACGACGACAAAAATGAAAACGACAGTTTAAAAGATATAGACGAAAACAAAATCGATAATATTATTGTAAATTGTAAATATTGCTGTGACATGACCGAAACGCGCGTAGATGTTGCTAATTCCAAATTCATAACTAGGAAGAGCATGGATAATAATTCGGATAATCAAGAAGGAACTAATTCAGAGTTAAAGAATGAGGGTATTCGAAAATCTATGACTGTAAACTTTTGTGAATCAACACCTCAAGATGCTGATGATAGAATTGTTGTTATGTCAGAGGTAACTTTTGATTATTTCTTCTATAGCTATTTTCTTCTGTCACTGAGTAACTGATATGCATTTTTTTTCTTAGTTTTCCAAATACTTCGGGACTTTTCAGGAAAATTAAAATTTACTATTCAAAATTAGGGGTAGAAAACGAGGATTTCTCCAAATATCTGCAGTAACGGAAAAGAACTAGTAATTTTAAGTAATATTTTTGCTAATGTGCTTAATAGAACTTCCGTGTTTTTATGATAGGAAACATTAAAATATCGAATTGCTTCAACTTATTTATCTATATCCTTGTTAAGTTGCTAAATACTTTAACTGTATAGTTTATAAATCAAATCTAAAATTATATCAAGCACACTTGAGAAATTTTATTTCTGAGACGGAAGTATAAAACAATTTGTACGTTCTTACGCTATAATTGACTGTTTTGGACTTGATGCTTTATACGGCAAGGTAGACGGAGAGAATAGAGTGATAAGCTTGGGACGCACTCAATTTTCTTACTATATAAGTGACACTTGAGTTAAGTAGCGGAACTCAAATCTGTACTTTGTGTCACCAGAGTCGGGAAATAATAATTATTCCCTTAATAATAATAAGAGAGACGAGTCGTGGCGCAGCGACACAAGCGCGTAACTGTTACCGATAGGTTATGGGTTCGATCCTCTTTGGAGGAAATAAAATATTTAATTTCATTTCCTCTAATCGAATTGTTTTCATTTCTTCGCTCTGGTACAAGAAAAATGCGGCGTTGAGTACCGCCACTCAACGCAATGCCTTGAATTCGGCGGAAAGTGGGAAATGGAAGTGGAACAGAAACAAAACTACATTAATGGAGACTATTTCTGACGAAACCCGGCGAAAATTGGGCAACGGAATAAAGTTTCTTAACACTAGGTTCACGAGTTCCCTCTGCCTGCAATAGAGCGTGAAGCTGAAAAAAAAATTTTGTCTTCTATCTAGAATCGTACATCATCAGAATATTCTTCAGTCAAGCATCACTGGTTCTACAAAGTAGATTACGAAGGTAAATCGATATGGCGAGGCTTTTCATTTGCTGATTCGAGGGCGCTGGAAAATGCTTTTAATAGCCGTAAGTTTGTTAATAATTATAATTCTTAAAGGGTTTTGCTCACTTACATAATATACATGTTTTAACTTGTTGTGTTTATCAGTAATAATAATAACTTAAGGCCCTGTGGTGGGCCAGGGTACATGCGGGTGTTAGATCCTGATCGATTTGAGGCATTAAGTGTTGATTAATTTTGCATCTCAACATTCAATACCTCAAATTTGGCAGATAATGGGAAACGGAAGTGTTTTAACGGAAACAGTTCGTGTTAACACTAGGTTCGCACGGTCCCCTCTGCCTACCCTACTTGATATATCTAACAAAAGCAAAAGCACTTTGCCCTACTTTTAAATAACCAAATAATACAATATATTTAGCGATATATTTTTTTGTAGCGAATCTAAATGAAAACACGCTTGTTGCGACGGACGGCGGTCGTTACGATGTTAACGTGATGAGTCGACTCCGTACAGCCGTTTACTGGAGTGAGAAGCCTACAAATGTGATGAGGTAAGCCTTTTATAAATGGGGAGATGGGGGTTGAGTCAAATCAAGATTCATGCTTTAAATAAATGGGGAGATGGGGGTGGAGGTAAAATCAAGATTCGTGTTAAAAAATTCATTGTATAGCCACTAGCAATCTGGAATGGTCCGTAAGGACTTGAGACTCGTGTCGGACTGTCAATTCCTACGTAACGAGGTAAAACGTGACGGTTCTGCCGGTATTCAAACAGAGAGGTGGAAGTATTTTAATGAAGACTGAGTCTTATTACTGAGTTCTTAGGTTCCCTCTGCCTACCCTGCTATATGCGGGATACAGCGTGAAGCTAAATAATCACTCAACGTACATCACAAACTAAGGTACCATCCATATCATCTGGACACGCGGCACTCGACTACTGTGCGATTTCGTGAGAATTTTCGTCCACGCGCCACACATCTGTGGAACGGCCTACCCGCGGCAGTATTTCCAGGTCGATACGACATGGGTACCTTCAAAAAGCGCGGGGGTCTACCTCCACCTCAAAGGCCGGCAACGCACCTGTAGCTCCCCTGGTTGTTACACGAGGTCGTGGACGACTGTTATCACTCATCATCAGGTGACCCGTACGCTGGTTTGCCTTGTCTTTTCCGTAAAAAAAAATCACCAAACACATTATTTATTTTTTCAATGATTACCCAATTTACAAAAAAAAATCTAAGTATCTTCTTGTTTCACAGATGTAGTTGGTTCTATAAAGGCACGTCAATAGATCCAAGATATATTCCATATCCTGAAGACATAGCTGAAAAATTAGAAGTAAGTAATAATTTCCAAAAATATAACATATATTCTATGATTTTTAGTTTTTAAAAACTTTTTAGATTTAACAGTTTTTACCTCCAAAGAAAAAACTCTTTAAGATTATTTACCTGGAGATCGCGTGGAGGTATGAGGTTGAAATTATAATCAAATATTCCAGTCTATAGTTCCTTGAAACAACTTCCTTCAAGGGCTAAATTACTGCATTTTTTAGGAGATTAGCCGCGTAATCAAAACCCATAGGGTAAACACTAACGTACAGTTATGAAATTTGGTACAAAGTGAGAAAATACAACCAAAAAACGAAAAGTGAAAATTAATATGTATCTAATTGAAAAAAAAAAAAAATAGTACAGACTTTTACTTTTTGTTGAATTCAAACAAAATTAATGCATACGTACGCAAACATAAGTTTGTCAACTTTCGTAAATTGTACTTTCCGTTGACTCGCAATCGTTAAATTTAGATTAAACTCTCAGCGGGTAAATCCGACTCGCACTTGACGTGTTTTATACTTTATTTTAGGAAGAATATCGTCATGGAGTCACAACTGGGGAATGGCACAGGCGTCTCATGTTGAATAATAATGAATTAGTTGTAATGCACGGACCATCTGTTATGGTGCATTTTGTTCAGAACACCAACAATGAAGCGTTTGCTACTGCACCTGTAAGTGTTTTTTGTTGAATGCCTCATTTGCGACGGTTTTAGATTCAATTCTGGTTTAGGCAGAAATTTGCTAAAATTTTTCTTTTTGGACAAGTTTAGGTGAGTAGTGAAATATTTGTATTTGGGGTGAATAGGAAAATATGCAAGAAAAAAATTCAATATGGTTTATTGGTAAAGAGAAAGATTTTTTTTTATTTTGTTCCCAAGTTTTGATACATGCGGGATTCAGCGTGAAGCTGAGTGAGTGATCGAGACAGAAATTATGTTATAATTTATACAAACCTTGAACTTTAGTCAATTTTCTAGAACTAGGTTTTATCCTTTACTTGTCATATCACCCATTATTCTGACCTAAATTTACCAAATCCTATGTCCTTATAACCTCAACGCTAAAAGAGGGGTGGTCCAAGTTTGTCTGTCTGTCTGTGGCACTGTAGCTCCTGAATGAATAAACTCATTTCGAAACCTTTATTTCTTGCTATCGCGATGGTTCTTGGCTATGTTTTATGAAAAACGGGCCAGCAGTTGAGAGGTTCTAACACTTAGCCAAGACGAGATAGTGATTTCTTGAGTGAGGGGTTTTATAAACATTTAAAATTTTATATAAATATTTATTTTAAATTCATTAAAGGACTCATAATTATTTTCTCATTATATATAGGTATACTATGAAATAATCTTTTCTGAAATAAATTAAATATTCCTTTCCTTTACATTTTATATATTTTACCTAAGCTTACCTATACCTATATCCCGTCTTACCCAAACTTACCTAACCCTTAGTTGCTAAATTTCGGCAAGAAAGTGTTTCGTAACCCCATGATCAATGTCTGCGGTGATGAATCCAAGAAAATTGATCATCTCATCTTCATGGTACATGGGGCCGGAGAGTATAGACACCAGAAAGAGCGTTGTGTTAGTTATTGAATAATTATTAATAGAGAAAGCCTGTTGGCACAGCGGCACAAGCGTGTAACTGTAAACGACAGGTTGTGGGTTCGATCCCACTAGAAGAAATGAAACACTTAATATTTTCAATTGTAATATTCAATATGTTCATTTTCTTTGCTCTGGTGACAAGGCAAAATCACGTGGTTAAATTCCGCCATACAACACGCTATGCCTGAAATTCGGCAGAAAGTGGGAAACGTAACGAACACTCCGTTTAGTTAACTTAACTCTAGGTTCCCAAGTTCCCTCTGTCTACCTCGCCATGTGCGGAAAACAGAGTGAAAAAAAATAATAATAATAGAGTATTTATTTTAGCTGTCTGTATCAGCACATAGCAGGGTAGGCAAAAGGAACTTGGGAACCTAGTGCTAAGACATTCCTTGTTGACTTTTTGACTTATCTTTTTTGTCTGTGTATTTGTTTGTTGTAGTAATGTATCTATTTTAGTGCTGTGCCTTAATCTACTCTAAAGTTTTGTTCATCACGATTATTCTAGCAATGTTTAGTGAAAATTTGATTAGCAATGTAGCCATTTTGCCAAGACGAAGTACAGTCATTTATGACATGGCATTTTTGATTAGGCATTTTAAAAAAATATATATTTTTTTGTCTTTCGTAGCAATCTATGATGCGGCCTCGGGTCGTGAGACGAGGTTATACCGAATCGGAAATCGAGGACTCCGAACCATCGAATATAGATCATTTGTTGTTGCTCTGTCATGGCGTCGGTTCCGCTTGTGACATGCGCTTCCGGCCTGTGGAGGAAGTAGGTGAGTCCTGGTGGAACTCAACGCCGCACTTTTGCTTAGTAACGCTTATGGCACATTGCTTAGTAACGTAATCGCACATGGCAGGGTAGGCAGAGGGAACTTGGGAACCTAGTGTCACTGATAAGACACTCCGTCCCCCACTTTCCGACGAATTTGAGGCATTGCATGTTGACTGGCGGGGCTTAACGCCGCGCTTTGAGTTGTTACCAGAGCGAAATAATGAAAACATTAAATATTTAAATTGAAAATATTAAATATTTCATTTTCTCGAGTGGGGATCGAACTCACAACCTGTCGCAGAGGGAACCTGGGAACCAAATGTGAACCGAAAGATATTATATTCGTTTTCAGTAAACGACTTCAGGACAACGAGTCTGCAATTAATACAATCACATTACAAGAATTCGTATGACAGCGGCTTAGTTGGGAGAGTCGAGGTGAGTTTAGCTTTTTTACCGTAAAAGAGCGATTTTTCAACAGCTTTAATTTATCTTTCAGCTTCACGATGTATACCGCACAGGTCAGTAAACTTGGAAACTTAGTGTCACGGCACTCTGTCCTGTAGCTCAGCCGAATTTGAGGTTATATGTGGTAGAAGTCACGTCGCGCTTTGCCTTGTTGTTGAACCAGAGCGAAGATGTGAAAACGTGAAATATTTCGTTTGAAAATATAAGGCCTGTCGTGGCGCAGCGGCACAAGAGTGTGACTGTAACCGACAGGTTCTGGGTTCGATCCCCAGTCGACGAAATGAAATATTTAATATTTTCAATTTAAATATTTAATGTTTAATTTCTTCGCTCTGGTAATAAGGCAAAGCGCAGCGTTGAGTTCCGCCACTCAACAAGCAATGCCTCAAATTCGGCGGAAAGGGGGGAAAAGAAGTGGAACGGAGTGTCATAACACTTGGTTTCACTTCCGTTACCTCTGCCTACCCTGCCAAGTGCGGGATACAGCGTGAAGTCGAAAAAAAAAAAAAGAAAAAAATATCAAATACGTCACTTCTTTATATTGTGTTACTAAAATCTGGTAAGAACTTGGCACATGTGAACGTGTTATTACGTGTGTGCATGTGAGATCACATGTGTGGATGTGTGATGACACGTGTTCATGTGAGATCACATATGCTTATATGATATACCATGTGTTCATGTGAGGTTACATATGTTTATGTGATATCACATGTGTTCAAGTGCGATCACAAGTGTTCACGTGCGATCACATGTGTTCATGTGAGGAAACATGAATGGATTTGTGATGAGTGAGTTAATATGAGACCACATGTGTGGATGTGTGATGACATGTGTTTATGTGAGATCAAATGTGTGGATGTGTGATGACATGTGTTCATGTGAGATCACATGTGTGGTTGTGTGATGACATGTGTTCAAATGCGATCACATGTGTGTATTTGAAATGACATGTGTTCATGTGAGATACATGTGTGTGTGTGTGTGTGTGATGACATGTGTTCAAGTGATATCAGATGTGTGGATGTGTGATAACATGTGTTCATGCGAGGACTCATGTGTGGATTGTGATGAGATGAATTAATATAAGACCACATGTGAGGAATTGTGATGACATGTGATCATGTGAGATCACATATGTGGATGTGTGATCGTAATATGTTCATGTGATATCACATGTTTTCATGTGAAGTTATATGTGTGAATGTGTGATAGCATGTGTAAATGTGAGATCACATGTATGGATGTGTGATAACATGTGTTCATGTGAGATCAAATGTGTGGACTTGTGATGACATATGTTCATGTGAAATCACATGTGTTCTCACACATGTGGGTGTAAATTTACATGTGTGGATGTGAGATAACATATGTGGACAAGAAATTATGTCGTGGCACTTTGGTCTCTACGAGTGTAGAAGCCGCAACACGGCGTGGCATACAAAGAACACTCATGTGGCTAGATAACAGTTCTTAAAGTTGAGTTGTGCTCTCTTGTCTAGCCACGTCAGTTTTCTCCGTATGCCACGCTGTGTTGCGTAAAATCTTCAGCAATTATATTTTATATATACTTACGAATATACTTTGTATTATTATTTTTACGCAATAGTGTGTTTAATTTTAATTTATTATCCGTATCTTAAATAAATATTCATTGTTACCCAGGTCTTGCCAATCTCGTGGCACTCGAGCCTCCACACGGGCGTGGGCGTGGACTCCCGCCTCGCGGCCGTCACGCTGGACAGCATACCTCGTCTCCGGAGCTTCACCAATGACACCATATTGGACGTGCTTTTCTATACCAGCCCGGTGTTCTGTC
Source organism: Eueides isabella (assembly GCA_019049475.1). NCBI lineage: Eukaryota > Metazoa > Arthropoda > Insecta > Lepidoptera > Nymphalidae > Eueides > Eueides isabella. The sequence goes on along the minus strand of CM032413.1, from coordinate 5,230,769 downwards.
AGGTGGGGTTGGGATCTGGTTTTTTAAGTTTATTTTTTTTTTCAACTGTTAATCCGTTTATTGCCGTTATGTGATATCAATCAATTTATGAAATTCATGTTTTTTTTCATAATACTGATACTACTTGTAGTTTTTGTAAATCGTTTTCTGTCTCCTGAGAATTAAGCTCAATAGCTTTTGGCTTTTTTTTAGGAAAAGGGAAGAAATTAGTATTTATTTTTCTTATTTGGGGAGCTTTTTTTAAGTGTTTTTTTTTTAATTTATTGATCTACTTTTTGTGTAAAAATGATGTTTTGTAAAAGTGAAATACATAGTAACTATTTTATTTTTTATATATGGCATTGATATGGTATACTGAATGTTCAATTCAACTTTGTTACAATTCAACGTTATTTTTTTTAATATTTTATTTGTTTAATGGTAATTCTAAAAAACTGCAAAAATACACAACAAACAACTTAACTTTTTAAAAAAAAAAGAACGTATAATTTTTTTATGTAGTAGGATATGAACTCGTCATGGAAGCCGTACGAGCGCTCTGACTACTGAGCCATACGGTCTCATCAAGCGTTACATTGTTACATTCTGCTATATTAAAAATTTCTAACCTAGTGTTGAGACACTCCGTTCTTTTCCTCACTTTTCGCGGAACTTGAGGTATTGCGTGTCGATTGGCGGAACTAAACACCGCGCTGTACGTTGTCACCAGAGTGAGTTTAATTTACTCCAGTGGGATTCGAACCCACAACAGTCACATCATGGTCATCGGCATGCCATGTGAAATTTTTACATATTAACTAAAAAAAATTTTAAACTATAAATAAGCGTATAAAAATTTCGACATAATTATAGCTACACAAACCGTATAGCTTAGTGATCATAGCTTGGACAGTTTCCAAAGGGTGTGGGTTCAAATCCTATTACGTCCATATTAGTATACGTTTTTTTTTTAAATTAATTCTTAGCTTCACGCTGTATACCGCACGAGGCAGGGTAGGCAGAGGGAACCCGGGAACCTAGTGTTAAGACACTCCGTTCCACTTCCGTTCTCCACTTTCCGCTGAATTTGAGGCATTGCGTGTTGAGTGGCGGAACTCAACGACGCGCTTTGCCTTGTTACCAGAGCGAAGAAATGAAATATTAAATATTTTAAATGTTTTTTTTTTTTCTCTGATTTTGTTGTCAGTTAATAATAGACACAGTCTGCAGTGAACTCAACAGGATATATGACCTGTTCAAAGCCAGAAATCCCGATTTCAAGGGGGGCGTGTCGTTGGGGGGACACTCTCTGGGGAGCGTCATCTTGTATGACCTCTTGTGTCATCAAATAGCTGGGGTGAGTTGGTTCAAATCATTTTTTTTTTTTTTTAATTAAGGTACCCAGAGGGAATCTCGAGTGTGTTCCCATCAAATCGTTTTTGTTCCTCATCCAAAGAAAAACAGAAATGGAAATGTTAAATATTTCGTTTGCTCGAGTAGGCATTGAACCCTGAACTTTTCGTGTTTACTATACGTGTTTATTTTTTTTTTTAGCTTCACGCTGTATCCCGCACGAGGCAGGTTAGGCAGAGGGAACCCGGGGACCCAGTGTTAAGACACTCCGTTCTACTTCCGTTCCCAATTTTCCGCCGAATTTGAGGCATTGCGTGTTGTGCGGCGGAACTCAACGCCGCGCTTTACCTTTTTTTTATTTATTTCTTTACTTTAATTTTTCTATTTCTACATATTTATAGGATGAAAAAGAAGCCCTAACCCCCGATAAGACGTTCATGACGGGCGCCGCGGGCACCGGACAGCCCAGCGTCAAGTACCCCGCGCTGGGATTCGAACCTGATGCCTTGTACGCTCTGGGGAGTCCTATAGGTGAGGTTTTGTACTTTATGTTCCGTATTTTATGCCCCAGCTTCACGCTGTATCCCGCACATGGCAGTGTAGACAGAGGGAACCTAGGAACCTAGTGTTGAGACACTACGTTCCCCACTTTCCGCCCAATTTGAGGCATTACGTGTTGAGTGGCGGATCTCAACGCCGCGTTTTACCTTGTACCAGAGTGAAGAAATGAAAACATTAAATATTTCAATTGAAAATATTAAATATTTAATTTCCTCTCGTGTGTATCGAACCCACAACCTGTCGGTTACAGTCCTGAGCTGCGCCACGACAGGCCTCAATATTAATATCATATATTCAAATTCATTTTTATTTAATCTTTTTATCTACACATTGTATCACCTACAAAGCAGGGTACCCAAAAGGAACCTACTCCTAATCCACTCCGTTCCCAACGTATCACCCAATGGACCCAAGCGGCGGAACTCAACGCCGCACTCAACCAGAATTGGGGAAGTAAAATAAATAAACAACGGATGATTGCGTGTTTCAGCCATTTTCGAGTGTATCCGCGGGGTCGAGACCCTCGGGAGGGACTTCCGTCTGCCCACCTGCAGGAACGTGTTCAACATATTCCATCCGTACGACCCCATTGCGTATCGGTGAGCTTTTAAATGTTTAAATTGTTTTAAAATTTAAATTTTGAAACTTTGTTTTTAAATTAGTATTTTTTTTTAATTATTATGACTGTGTTAATGCCAATCGGCGATATCAAATATTTTTTTTCATCTTCGCTCTGGTAATAAGGTAAAGCGCGGCGTTAAGTTCCGTCACTCAACACGTAATACCTCAAATTTTAAAGGAGTGTCTTAACACTAGGTTCCCAAGTTTCCTTTGCCTGCCTTGTCATGTGCGGGATACAGCGTGAAGCTGAGTGAATGAGTAAATTTTAAATAATTTTCATATAATCCTTTTTCCAGAATCGAACCTATGATCAACCCCCAGCTACGCGACGTCAAACCGTATTTGATCCCGCACCACAAGGGGAGGAAACGTATGCATTTAGGTAAACACTGAGGTTCATTATATATTTTATACAGCACTTATAGTTCTAAATAAGGCTTCGCCCGCTTGAACTTATTGCTATATTATAAAAAAATAGGGCTTCGCCCGCTTGCTTATTTTGCTGTATTATAATTTAAATATAAAAAAAATGTTTATATTAATTGTAGTGAAATTGTACTTGAGGTCTGTCGTGGCGCAGCGGCACAAGGTTGTGGATTCGATTCCCGCTTATGGAAATTAAATAGTTCATATTTTGAAACTGAATATTTTAGTTTTTCATTTATTCACTCTGGTAAAGCAAAACGCGGCGTTGAGTACCGCCACCTCAACACGCAATGCCTCAAATTTGACGGAAAATGAGGAATGTAACGGAGTACCCTAACATTAGGTTCCCAAGTTTCATCTGCCTATCTTATTTTATATAAGCGATACAGGTGAAGCTGAAAAAAAATATATATTTTTTATTTTGATGTATAAGCTGTATTAGTTAGTGTCTCGAAATTTTAATAGTTCACGGGGAACGTAGTGTCTTAACACTAGGTTACAAGGTTCCAGTTGCCTACCATCCTACATGCGGGAACCTAACCAAACTATTTATATTTCATACGAAAGAAACAATGTTAACACTAGGTTCCCAAGTTCCCTTTGTTCCCCTGTTATACACGGTACAGGGTTAATAATCATTTTTTCTTTGTAAACGCCAGAACTAAAGGACACAATGGCGCGCGTCGGAGCCGATATCAAGCAGAAAGTGATAGAATCCATAAAAAGCACTTGGTCAAGCATGTGGAGGTCGCAGCAACCGGCTGATCAGCGCCTGGAGAAGGTAATCATTGATTACCTGGTAATATACAGATGATATTTCAAATTTAGGAAAAACTAATGTAGAAAACAAGATTTGAACCCGCGACTCGTGGATCGCGTCCAAGCGCTTCAATCACTAAGCCATACGTTGTCAATAACGATATGTTGATTTTTTTCTATGTAGTAACCTTTTCTGTTGGGTTGATTTTTATGTTGCTAGGTTGGTAGGGGCTTATAAGTGGCGCGGGTACAAAAATATGTATATATAAGCGCGGCGTTGAGTTCCGCCGCGTAACACGCAGGGGAAATTGAATATATCTCGGAATTTTGACGGTACGCGTTGAACGGTCTTAACACAATATATAGATATGTATATATCTATGTTAGTGATTCTTGCGTCTGTTTGTATATATATACAGTGAAACCTGGTTAATTGGGATCTCAAGAGACCAATAATCCAGTATTCCAATTAAACTACTTGACTAACAAAGAAACGTTTGTTGGCGAACATGTCACAACGTGTCAAGACCTGATCAATTTGTCTCACTTATACAGTTAATTGAGCTACAAAGTCACATTTATGGAGGCAAAGGTAATTCAATGAAAAAAAGCCGAGACCTCGTTGCGAGTACCAATAATAGAGGTACCAGGTTTCTCAGTATTTATTGAATTCTTCCAGGTGGTCGAAGAAGAAATGGAGAAAGAAGAATTGACAGCCGAATCTAAAGAAGATCAGGTGAAGCCCACTGAAGTGAGTCTCATTTCGTTTTGGTATGATTGTTGTGGAATGTTTAGAAAATGTTAATATTTACGAATTTGTCCAAGAGGCCAAGAGGCCAAGAGGCGCGGGTTCAAACCTCTTTAGTTTAAATTTTCATTAGTTTTCTAAATAAGTCCTTTTCTTTTCTAAGTGTACATTAAAACTTTTAAATTAGTTAAAATCAAATTTGGTGCAAAATGGGCATGGAGTGTCTTAACTAACTAGGTTCCCATGTTTCCTCTGTCTATCCTGCCGTGTGCCGTTCCCATAAAGGCACTCCCGTTCCCCGTTTACCGCGGAAATCTGGAGACAGTCTGTGTTGATTGGCGGAGCATAACGCCACGCTTTGTCCGTAGAAATCTTTAGAAATTACAAGGTCAAGTTCATCAGTGACCAGTTAATGGCATAAGTTTAAATGAGATGGTTGTGTTCTATAATTAATTATTAATTGATACGCAGCTTCACGCTGTATCCCGCACACGGCAGGGTAGGCAGAGGGAACTTGGGAACCTAGTGTTAATACACTCTTTTCCACTTCTGTTCCCCACTTTTCGCCGAATTTGAGGCATTGGCATTGGCATTTATATATATATTAATGACTATATATGACTATTGCCAGCCGTCGTCGTCGGCGCTGGGCGCGCTCAACGCGGGGCGGCGCGTGGACCACGTGCTGCAGGAGGCGCCGCTGGAGATGATCAACGAGTACCTGTTCGCTATGAGCAGCCACGTGTGCTACTGGTACACACACACACACACACACACACACAAAGTGGATATTTACTCACACTACAATCGAAAAAAAATCATTTATAATTTTCACTACTTCTTATATATAAATGTTATGTTAAAAAAAAAAAAAAAAAAAAAAAAACTCAAGAATTTGAACCCCCACTCTAAGAATGGTGTTAACAAATTTAATATTAATTTCAATGATTTAGCATATATTATGTCTTTTAAAATTTCACTACAATTTCAAATCTTAACATACATTCTTAATAATATTATATACTTGAAAATTTGTATGTTTGTATGTTTGTTCCAATTTCAAGGGAAAAAATACTGAACGGATTTCCATGAAACTTTACAATGACTTTACTGTTTATGTGAAGATTTATATACATATAATAAATCTGTAACCGATCTCTGTCTGTACGTGGAAGATATATTAAATAATATCTTATAGGGGATGTTTATTTATGTAGTAGGGGATAAAATAGTGATTTTTATTATATTTGTTTGTTTGTCTGTGCGTTTGTACGCGCTTATCTCAGAAACCAGATATCATTGCAGTTTTCACAATTACATTTTAGCAACTTCCTTCAACATTTAGTATAGATTTTATTTAAATAAGTTTAAAATGTGATGCTTTAGTATAAAATATTAAAGTTGACGAAATTGTTACAATATATTTATATTAATTTATCTGAAATTTTTCAATGTATAAATATTGTCTTAAAAGTGATAATGTTTTTAGAACAAGAAAGTGATTGAGATTAGTAAAATTAAATAGAGTAATTCAAGCGGGCGAAGCCGCGAGCGGGTCGTTAGTGTAACCGTAGGTTAATTATTTTCTCTATGAACAGGGAGTCGGAGGACACAATGCTTCTAATGCTGAAGGAGATATACAACGCGATAGGCGTGTCCCCCGACTGCTGCCTGCCGCAGCACACCATGACTGTGGAGAGAGATAGAGAGAGACATATTGTATGTACACACACACACACATACATATATATATATATATATATATATATATATATATATATATATATATATATATATATATATATATGTATATATATGTATATATATGTATATATATGTATATATATGTATATATATATATATATATATATATATATATATATATATATATATATATATATATATATATATATATATATATATAATATATATATATATATATATATATATATATATATATATATATATATATATATATATATATGTATATATATATATATATATATATATATATATATATATATATATATATATATATATATATATATATATATATATATATATATATATATATATATATACTGCGAACTACACTTGGTTTCCAAGTTCCTTCTGTCACGTGCGGGATACAGCGTGAAGGTGAAAAAGAGGGTTACAAATAACAATCATACAAATGTACATATTTATTCGTTCGACGCTTCGTTCCACTTCCGTTCCCCACTTTCCGCCGAATTTCGAGGCATTGCGTGTTGAGTGGCGGAACCCAACGCCGCGCTTTGCCTTATTACCAGAGCGAAGAAATGAAAATATTAAATATTTCATTTCCTCGAGTGTACATATTTAAATATTAAAATTACAAATAAAATATTAAAATGTTTTTTTTTTTATTTTCTTTAGGACGACTCCGCCGCACTTTCTTCAGGTACTTTTTTTTTTTAGTTTTCTTGATTTATTTTTCATAAAACAAAAGAAATTATTCGACTTTTTAACGGAATTATTGAAATTTGATCACAAAAACATAGTTTTTTCAAAATGTACAAAAATTAGACTGTAGCGAGATTTGAACCCTCGCCTCTTGCAAACCGTCCGCGCGCTCTGACCAACTAAGCCATACGTTCTCATCAAGCTACGTCGATGTTCATATACGCTTGTTACAACGTTATTTATGTTGTTAACATCTCTGTTGGGATTTTTATCGTTTGGCAGTAGAGACTACTATTTATTTCATATTTTTGACGTAGCTTGATAAGAACATATGGCTTAGTTGGTTAGTACTTGGACGGTTTCCAAGAGACGCGGGTTCTAATCTCGCTACCTTCAAATTTTTATACGTTTTTAAATGTTGTATTTTTCTATCTTAAGTGTGGAATAACACTTTAAATATACTTAAAATAAAGAAATTAGCTTACGTAGCGTTGAGACACTCACAGTGGCGGAACTCAACGCCGTTTTCAGAGATAGCCTTGTTACCGATTCGAAAAATGAAAATATTAAATATTTCACTTCCTCGAGTGGGGATCAACACTACAAGCCCGAAAGTTAATTTTATTTCCCAAGTTAATTTTAATTTCCATCGTTTTTCCACAGAAAGTCCTTCAACGAGCCGCGGCGGTACGTGACTGTTTGAAATGCATTACTTTAATATATATATATATATATATATATATATATATATATATATATATATATATATATATATATATATATATATATATATATATATATATATATATATATATATATATATATATATATATATATATATATATATATATATATATATATATATAATACTATAGATAAAATAAATATTAAATAACTACCTTTCTTTATTACTAATTTGTTTCAAAATTATATATGGAGAATTTATTTATGTTATCTCGTTTATAACAATTTCGACGTAGCTTGATGAGAACGCATGGCTTAGTTGGTCAGTGCGCGCGGACGGTTTCCAAGAGGTGCGGGTTCAAATCTTTTTTTTCTGTTTCTATTCACCTCTTTCTTTAACTATTATATATTAATAATATAATCTTTCTCATAAAATTAATAAAGGAGGGTAGTTTGAACATTCTTTAAAAGTGCTTACTTATTGTTGTTATTTTTTATTTAAAATGTAAATAATTACCACTGGGTTCTACATTATCTGTGTTGATATGGGAAAAAAAAAAACGTTTTTTTTTTTTCAAAACAAAATGTAGTCTTTATATACTGTAGTATGAAAATATACAATTTTATAAATTATACAAAAAAAATATTAATGATATGTATATTGTATAACTCTTCTGTATAAAACATCTGAAGTAAACAGTTGTATCTGTATTTTTTTTTGTTTTTAGACAATTTTTAATGAAATTTCGGGTGTTTTGGTGTGAACAAAATATTTACCTTTTTTTGGGGATATCAGGTGTTGAGCGGCGGAACTAAACGCTGCATTAAAAGTGTTCATTTAAATAATAAATGTATAATTTGAACCCGACTATGAAATAACTGATTTATTGATTTGAAAAACATTGATATAGAAAAATAATAATAATAATAAATATTTATTTATCAAAATTAATTTTAATAATTGCAAATATATTATTTTGACTGTTATATGATGATAAATTATTATCCCTGAGTTTTTTTTTTTATTTTATAAAATATTTAAAATACATTTTACAGTCTCATTATTTATTTAAAGCTGTAATTAATTATTATTTCATTTATGAATAACTATTGTATTATCAAATACAAATGTTTACTTCGGTGTTATTCTTTTGTAATATAAATATTTCAACAATTTTGACGTTTTAAAATTAAAAAAAAAGAAACTTTTTTGTTGACATTCTCTGTTTAATTATGGACGATTAAAAAATATTAAAATAAATTAAGATATATTTATTTTTGTTTCGATAAACTTGCATTCCTGTTTTTGGATATAACAGATTATACTAAAAAATATTTTTTTATATATAAAAAATTGTATAGAGTATAAATATTATATATATTTTTTGGATTAAATGACATTTAATGTCTATTTTTGATTACTTTATTTCTTTTAAATTGACAGATTGTGGTATTTTTTTTTTAATTTTTAATTTCTGAAAGCTGAAAATTATATTGCTTTGTCAATGAATTTTATATTAAAAAAATACAGCTGTCAAATATATGACACAAAATGTCAATTTAAAATATAATTTCATATTAAATTAAATAAAATAAGTTGGTTGTATCAGTTATGTTATATTAAAGGAACCATTTTCTTTTCGTTTTTGTTAAATTTCTTCAAATATACATGTTAAATGTGACGAGATGTTTAAAATAGTTTTATTTTGTATCTTCCTTTTGGTTTTTTTACTAACATTCGACAAAGTTAATTAAAAATTTATATTTTACTACATGTTGTTTTATTTAACATAACTCACTCACTCACTCAGCTTCACGCTGTATCCCGCACGAGGCAGGGTAGGCAGAGGGAACCCGGGAACCTAGTGTTAAGACACTCCGTTCCACTTCCGTTCCCCACATCATTTCCGTTAACATAACGTTTTACATAAAAAGTTTACATGATCTGTACTCAGAAATTATAAGAAATCACTTACAAAAAAGTTTCAAGTAAAAGATCCTGAGGACTGTCGTAACGTTGGGGCAAAAGTGTGACTGTAAACGCGACAGTTTGTTACAAATAAAATATTTAATATTTCATTTCATTGCTCTGGTAACACGGTAAAGGTCAGATCCAACACTCAACACGTAATACCTCGAAATCGCCGGAAAGTGAAAAACGGAACGGAGTGTCTTAACACTAGGTTCCCAAGTTCCCTCTGTCTACCCTGTCATGTGCGGGATACAGCGTGAAGCTGACGTAGCAATCTCTCCTTGTGGTAGGTAATTTACAGGCGAGCTGTCTGTAGATAATTTTTCTTACAAATACTGAAAGTTGAACACCCGGATGTAACAGAAATTCATTGATACGCCACTAGATTTTGTTCAATTTGCTGAAATTTTTAAAAACAGTAATTCTCTTAAAAAAAATACCTGATAAAAAGATAAGCATAAATATGTATGTATCGTTAAAAACGCTATGAATGACAAACAGTTCAATTAGTTTCTCTTCCTCCAACCTTAGTTTCTGCTTATCAACATCTTTGGGTATATTACCAAGTTCAAGTGTAGCTTTGTTATCAGCTAGACCCTACAGACTGGGGTTGGAAGTTGGTCGACCTTGGGACCAGTTCAAACTTTACTCCCCACCGGAAAAACTGCTGGACACAATTTTTTGCAACTGCAAAAAGGTGTGCAGTGCTAAATGTGGTTGCAAAAAAGTCAGACTGTTTTGTTCTTTGGCACGTACAAACTGTCAAGGTGTTGAATCACATCATTCCTCCGAGGATACATCGCTATTGACGCAATATATTCGCGCTCAGAATGAAGAAGAAGAAGAAGAACGAGAAGAATTCACCAGCTTTTTATTAATTTACATCGCTTTTTATCTTTTCCAATAATTTCAAATTGAACAGGAACACAACTGGCCAACGGGAGAAAGCACCTTAAAAAGACGCACTAAGTACACTACCTCATAGATGTCGTGGAAATGTGTGCACATTATGACGATTGCAACTTGTACAACTTTTTGAATCGTTGTTTCTAAAAGACGATGGCTCGTGGAAAAAAAGTATTGATATATTATTTTTTGTCTGAAATATTTTTATGATAAAAGTTACCGTTTGGCTGAAAATCGTTTTTTTTGACCTTCGACCTTGAATATTTTTTTTCCATGCAGATGATGGGGAACTTAAAAATTTTATTTTTAATCATATTTTTAACAATCTTACTGATTTTCAGCTTGATGGGAATTTATGTAGCTTCGAATGTTTAAATTAACCAGACTAGAGCACAAGTAAAAAATATTACAAAGTTATATTTGTAGTTCATTTAATTTAAAATACGTACATATAACTTAAGTTTGTCAACTTTTATAAATTGTACTTTCCGTTCATCTTCAACCTGAAGTTGGTACAGAACCCTCCGTTCCCGAGCCCGACACGCACTTGACCGGTTTTTTAATATATATAATTATTAAAATTTAATTTGTCTATGCTGACATCTCTCTGGACATATAAAATTATTATTGGCAACATATAGCCAACATATGGCAAAATTCATTTCCGCCACTCAGAAAACTTAAAAATATATTTAACATTCAGAAAATTTAAAAAATAATATTGTTTATAGATAAAATATAAAAAATAATCTTAGCAGAATTGGAACGCGACCTCTTGGAAACTTTCCAAGAGGCGCAAGTTCTAATATCAAGAGGTTAAAATGTAACTACATTTTACAAAACAGTAAAAATTAAATAATCAAACATCATTCAATGAAAAGTGGGGAACGGAAGTGGAACGGAGTGTCTTAACACTAGGTTCCCGGGTTCCCTCTGCCTACCCTGCCTCGTGCGGGATACAGCGTGAAGCTGGAAAAATTCTATGAAATAAAACTACAAAAGTGTTTAATTACAATTTATTTAATTCATAACAGTATATAAATAACCATACTAAAAAAAAATCCAAACAAAATTTCCCAAAATACACTTAATCATAATAGAAATATACGGCCTGTCGTGGCGCAGCGGCACAAGCGTGTGACTGTAAACGACAGGTTCTGGGTTCGATCTCCACTCGAAGAAATAGAAAAAACCATAGTTTTTTTCCACGCTCTGGTCCCGAAGCTGTTCTAAGCGATGACGATATATAAAAAAAAGCTTTAACTAGACATCGAACCAACAACCTCTTCCTAACAATAATAAATACCAATGAACATAAACTAACTTTATTTAAGCAAAATTACATAATTTCTTATAAAACTCTTTAGATGATTTACACCTTTGGCTAACACAGTGAGGGCATCTGAAAAAAGAGAGAAATATTATTTTAAGGGAGACAGAGGGAACTTGGGAACCTATTGTTAAGGCACTTCCTCACGTTCCGTCGAAATGAGGTTATGGTGTCCCATGGCGTAACTAAACCGCGCGTTGTCTTGCTAGAGAAATGAATACAACTTCAATCCATGTATCACAAACACAGCAATAATAAATTAAAAAAGAAACCATTCTATTGATAGACATAACTATCTATACATATAATAAATCTGTAACCGATCGCTGTCTGTACGTGGAAGATATATTAAATAACATCTTATAGAGGGTGTTTATTTATGTAATAGGGCCCTGAAATAGTGATTTTTGTATGTTTAAACTTTTCTGTTTGTCTGTGCGTTTGTACGAGCTTATTTCAGAAATCTGTCCAAGAACCGTTTCTGGAATAAGCAAACAAGATTTAAATGCAGTTTTGACTATCATATTTAAGTGTTTGTTTTATTTGAATTAATTAATAAATAAAAAAGTCACGTTAATTTAAAATATTAAGTTCAACAAAATTGTAAAATATTTTCATTAATTTAGCTGATATTTTAGTCTTCAATATATATACATTGTTTTAAACTGATATTAAAAAAAAGAAAAATCAAGCGGGCGAAGCCTTTTAGCGGGTAACTAATAAACATTAAAACATTACACAAAACTAAAAACAATTATACGCAATTCAAACCGGATGACACCCGTTCAAACCAGTTCCAAGAACCGGTTCAAACCAGTTAAAACCGGTTCACAACACACTGACCTGGACAAGTACTGCAGCGACACGGCGTGTCCCCCTGTGAGGTGCTGCACCACCACGTCCGCCAGCGCCGATATGAACGTGGGGTGGTCGTTGGGCGCCGCCGCGCGCTCTATTTGCTTTATACCCGCCTGTTTCATTAAAAAAAATACTTTTAATTGTATATATAAATACCACTATTTCGAACGGGTATCGAACCCACGACCTGTCGTTTTCAGACACACGCTTGTGCCGTTGCGCCACGACAGTCCTCAATAATTATACACATAATTACAAAATATGGTTATATAACTGTATAATAAGCAGATTAGGATGACGGATGACATTTTATTGATGACGGATGACGAATACCGTGTATTTATAACAGTTGATGTATAAAAGAAAAAGGATGACGAATGACAGATGTCAGTTTATTGCTGGCGGATGACACAGACAACATAAACGTGAATAAATTATTAAAAATTAGAATTAAAAAACTTAAACAAATTAAACATTTGGATAATGGCATTTATGGATGACAGTTAGCAGCTAAAGAGTAGAAAATGACGGCTGACAGATGAAAAATTTTATTATTATATAATAGTCATTTAAATGACAGATGACGGATTGTGGATGACGTTTAACGGTTGACAAGTTACGGATGACAGAACCAATGGATGGATATATCTATGGCCGTGGTCCGAATTATGCTCACATTGCTCACGACGCTTACACGTTTCTAACGGGCGGTCCGATATTAGTGAGCGCGCCAACGTCTGTTAGCAGTACTAATAATACGGACCACTTGAGAGCGTACTTACGACTTTGACAAGTTAATATATTTAACTTGTCAAATTCGTAAGTACCTAATAGAGCATTTTTGTGATAAATATGAGTGGAGTATGTGCTATAGCCGATGAAGATTATTAATTGCTTGTGAAAATGGTTGTATTCAAGCATTTTCCGCAATTGAGGAAATTGACGATAGTGACATTGACGTGAGGGATATATTAAACGTCAAATAAACGTCAAAATAACATCAACGCTCACGGTGCTCACGCTCCGACCCGTCAGCACTGTAAGCACTAGCCAGTGACGTCACAAGTGACGTCATACTATTCACAACGCTAACTGTGAGACATAAAAGCTCAATACGGACCGAGCGTTGGCGCGCTGTGAGCGATGTGAGCTAATTACGGACCACGGCCTATATAAACAACAGTTGACGTTTGCCGCGTGACGGATCACGGCTGAGTACTTGGACGAATGAATGTTGGAATAACATAAATGGTTGATATAAATTAAGGTAAATGTAAAAAAAATGGAGGCGTATCGTGGCGCAGGGGCCAAAGTGTGTTACTGTAAAGGCAATAGGTTGTCGATTCGATCCCCATTCGAAGAAATTAAATATTCGATATTTTCATCAATCTGTTAACAAAAGGCAAAGCGCGGCGTTGAGTTCCACCACTAAACACAAAATACCTCAAATTCTATAAAAAGTCAGTAACAGAATTAAATATCTCAACACCATGTTCCCAACCTCTACCTATACCGAAACCACAAAAAGTATCATCAAACAAAATGCAAAAAGGGAGTACAACACTACGTGTGCCGTCGTAGTGTTGTACTCTTTTTTGTTTTCCCCTCCCTCACCTCCTTGGCGACCTCGTCGCAGTACTCGATGTCCAGTTCGTGTAATGTTTCTATGTGCTCGTTGACGAACGCTATCGGCACGAGGACCATGTGTTTACAGCCCTGTTTGGCGTAGGCCTGTGGGGTAAAAAGGAACCCTTGAAGAAAACGTATAAAAAAATTTACGTCGCGAAATTTGAACCCACACCTCTTGGTCTCTGTCCAACCAAATTGAATGAAACTTTGCATTTGTATAAAAATTTGAATGTAGCCGGATTTGACGCCGCTCTGACCACCAAGCCATACGTTCTCATCAAGCTACATCGTTACAACGTTATTTATGTTGTTATCATCTCTGTAGGGACGATTTTTACAAATTGCCGCTACACGAAGATAACTCGTTAGAATTATCGTTTGGCGAGAGAGAATATTATTTATTTAATATATTGAAAGTGTTACTGTACAAGAATCTCGACGTAGCTTGATGAGAACGTATGGCTTAGTTGGTCAGAGCGCTTGGACGGTTTCCAAGACATGCGGGTTCAAATCCCGCTACGTTCAAATATTTGTACGTTATCAAATTTAAATATGGTATTTTCCATATTGAGTTAAATTTTTTTTTTAAGTGTTAGTTAGTTTAGTGATTCAAAACCGGATGAATGTAAATCGGATTTATATTTTCCTGCCATTATAAAAACTGCGGCGTTAACTTACGCCATTTAATATTTAGTCTTACATTCAAAATTAATTTATTTAAACAAAATAAAATTAAAGTGAATATATCTAAACACTTTTTTCCCCATACCGCTATATGCGGGATACAGCGTGAAATCAAAAAAAAAACAAAACACTCACCTTTATAGCATCATCAGTATACGGTTGTAACCACGGCAAGGGCCCCACTTTACTCTGCCACACCAACCTGTGCGGGTTTGGGAGGGATAGCGCCGCCATGGTGGCGGCTACTGACGCTGCTACTTCGTGGGGATAAGTATCTCCGCGGGATACTGCCTGAGAATTGAGATACTTTTATAGAAACAAAAAAAAGTGTTTTTTACTATAGTCTGTGCAGGTGAGGGATGGATAGTACAGCAACAATAAAAAAATCATTACTTCCCGGCTAAAGAGTTTCTTTAAGAAAAAATCGGAAGAAAAATTTTATTTTCTGCTAATTTCCAACATTTAATGCCTGTAGATAACTATCACTTACAAATTGTAATTACAAAATATAGAACCATTAAACATATTAATTAAAAATCGTCTCGTCTTTTATCTTGATGACTTAAAAAATCACCTTACAATTCTAATGATTTAAATTTATCGCTTTTGAAATATAACTAATTAAATATCGTTGCCCTTAAAATATAATTAATTTGAACGTTGTCGCCATTTAAATGTAATAAATTATACACCATTGCTCTTAAAATGAAATGATTAAAAGCCATTGCTCTTAAAATAAAATTAATTATAAACCATTGCTCTTAAAATGTAATGAATTATAAACCATTGCTCTTAAAATGTAATGAATTATAAACCATTGCTCTTAAAATGTAATGAATTATAAACCATTGCTCTTAAAATGAAATGAATTATAAGCCATTGCTCTTAAAATGTAATAAATTATAAGCCATTGCTCTTAAAATATAATGAATTATAAGCCATTGCTCTTAAAATGTATTGAATTATAAACCATTGCTCTTAAAATGTAATGAATTATAAACCATTGCTCTTAAAACTAAATGAATTATAAACCATTGCTCTTAAAATGAAATGATTAAAAGCCATTGCTCTTAAAATGTAATGAATTATAAACCATTGCTCTTAAAATGTAATGAATTATAAGCCATTGCTCTTAAAATGTAATGAATTATAAACCATTGCTCTTAAAATGTAAAGAATTGTAAACCATTGCTCTTAAAATGTAATGAATTATAAGCCATTGCTCTTAAAATGTAAAGAATTATAAACCATTGCTCCTAAAATGTAATGAATTATAAACCATTGCTCTTAAAATGTAATGAATTATAAACCATTGCTCATAAAACGTAATGAATTTCAAACCATTGTTCTTAAAATGTTATAAATTAAACATCATTGTTACGTAATATTTAATGATGTTGGTGTTGAAGTGATGTCACGAGCCATGCCAAGTCAAAGAGTCCGGGACATCAAAAAGGATCTTCATTTTGCCAATAATGATGAAGCAAGTTATACCGTAGACAATATGTTCAAAGTACGGCCATTAGCCAATCTTCCTATGGACAAATCTCTAAAGTGGGGTGTCGTACACGACAATATTTCAATTGATGAGTCAATGGTGAAATATTTTGACCATCATTTGCAAAACAAATTATTTGAGGAAAGCCAGTGCGTTTTGGCTATAAAAATTGCGTAGCAGCAAGTTCTACGTTACGTGGGAAAACCGTAGCAGTTTTACCTAACTCGTTAGGGCCTAGTGTTATTAGGTACAGTGCATTAGAACTGGTATGTTGTTGAGTACACGCGCACTAGTACTGGTGTGTTATTGAGTGCACATGCACTAATACTGCGTTATTAGATACATGTGCACTAGTACTGGTGTGTTCTTAGGTACACGTGCACTAGTACTGGTGTGTTGTTAGGTACACGCGCACTAGTACTGGTATGTTATTAGGTACACGTGCACTAGTACTGGTGTGTTATTAAGTACATGTACACTGATACTGCATTATTAGTACATGTAACCTAGTACTGGTGTGTTATTAGGTACACGTGCATTAGTACTGGTGTGTTATTGAGTAAGAAGATTAAAATATCACTACGATGGGTTTTATGTTATTCAAGTGTACGTCGGCAATGCAAAAAAATGTCTAAAAACATTATAAATAAAAAAAAATACTTTAAAATTTTTTCAACTACAATACGCCGCTGTAAATTTGGCAACGGAACTAACCAACGAACGGAACTTGGCAACAAATTAGTAACGGAAACGGAACACTGTGTTAACTCTGGGATTACAAGTACTCTATGCCTACCTTATCACAAGCGGGATAGGGCGTGAAACATATAACAACTCACTCACTCACTCAGCTTCACGCTGTATCCCGCACATAGCAGGGTAGACAAAGGGGTTTTGGGAACCTAGAGTTAAAATACTCCGTTCTACTTACATTCCCCACTTTCCACCGAAAACGAGGCATTGGGTATTGAGTGGCGGAACTCAACGCCGCGTTTTGCCTTGTACCAGAGCGAAGAAATAGAAAACATTAAATATTTAAATTGAAAATATTAACCATTTCATTTCCTCTCGTGTGTATCGAACCCACAACCTGTCATTTACAGTCACACGCTTGTGCCGCTGCGCCACGACAGACCTCATACAAAAATACGTATACTATCTCTTTTTTTTTGGATTTTCTCTCTCTCTATCTCACCTTCAAAGGTAGACTATGCGCCGTAAACATGATGAGCACTTCATCCCTTATAGCTTTATCGAACAACGCCAACTTCTCTTTAATTCTCTCCGCGAAAACCTGAGCCAAATGCTTGTTGGTCGCCCATCTTTCTATTAGCGAAAATTTTATATTCGGCAGAGATCTGGAAATAAAACGTTAAAACATTATATCCATATATATCCAAGACGAGCAGAGGGAACTTGGGAACCTAGTGTTGAGACACTCCGTTCCGTTCCTCAATTTCCACAAAATTTGATGCATAGCTTGTTGAGTTACGGAACTCAACGCCGCGCTTTGCCTTGTTATTAGAGCGAAGAAATGAAAATATTACAATTCATTTCCTTGGTATAACTTAACATAATTTAAAATTTTACAACTACTTTATAATAAAGTGAGGCCTGTCGTGGCGCAGCGGCACAAGCGTGTGACTGTAACCGACAGGTTCTGGGTTCGATTCCCAGTCGAAGAAATGTGAAATAATTAATATTTTAAATTAAAATATTTAATGTTTCATTTCTTCGCTCTGGTCATAAGGCTAAGCGCGGCGTTGAGTTCCGCCACTCAACACACACTGCCTGAAATTCGGCGCGGAAAGTGGGGAACGGAAGTAGAACGGAGTGTTCTAACACTAGGTTCCCGGGTTCACTCTGCCTACCCTGCCTCGTGCGGGATACAGCTTGAAGCCGAAAAAAAACAAAAAATAATAAAGTGAAACATCATATATTTGAATTCAACAAATAAATGGGGCAAATTATAAAGGGAAAAGGCGACCGGTAAGAGAAGGAGAGGGAGACCTCGTTGGACCACGTCATTGTCATCAGTCGTTATGAAAACCATGAGGACCATCCCGGAGGACATGTATGAAGAGGTTGATGACAGTGGACGAGGCGGAAGAGGTATGCCGAGACCGCAGTGTTTCTCTCTCCGTTCTCTCCCCCTCGCTAGGGATACAGAGTGAAGCATCTCACCTGTTCTTGTAAAAATCAGCGATGGCGTTCAAACTGGACCCGCTCGTCGCGCAACTGTATTGCGGGTACTGAGAAAATATTATAGCCCTCTCTACACCGTCCCTGAGGACAAAAATGGCAAAACATGGAAAAAAGGCAAAAAATTATAAGAAAAAAGTGTTTTTCAATGGTCCCTAGACCAAAATATCGATAGTGAAATCGGTCAAAACTTCAATAAAGGCCAAAAAAAAAAACAGAGAAAAAGTGAGAAAATAGAGAGATACAATGTTAAGATACTACATATTCATTAAGGCACTACAACTTGCCACTTTTGGCTGAATTTGAGACATTGCGTATCTAATAGCGTAACTCAACACCGCGCTTTGCCTTGTTGCCAGAGCGAGGGAATTAATATTAATTATTTCATTTCTTCTAGTGAGCATCACAGACAGGCCGCTAATATATACTTAAGGAAAACAATGCCTAGGTAAAGTATCAAGGCCTGTCGTGGCGCAGTGGCACAAGCGTGTGACTGCAAACCGACAGGTTGTGGATTCGATCCCTTCTCGAGGAAATGCAATATTTAATATTTTAAATTAAAATATTAAATGTTTTAATTTCTTCGCTCTGGTTCAAGGCAAAATGCGGCGTTGAATTCCGCCACTCAACACGCAATGCCTCAACATCGGCGGAAAGTGGGGAACGGAAGTGGGAACGGAGTGTTTTAACACTAGGTTCCCAAGTTCCCTCTGCCTACCCTGCCATAATATTTTTTACAAATTCACTTTGTACATACAAATATAACCTGTATTTAACAGAAATTCTACTAAAAACCTAACATCTTTTTTAAAACTTTGCCTCAACCAAGAATCGAATCTGCACTTACTTCTCCAACTGCGTGAACGCCTCATCAGTGAACGGCGGTACATATCTAAACGCTATGTAATGTTTATGAGGCGCTGATTCTGGTAACATTGTGTCTAATTTCTCCGTTAAAAGTCTACCTGAAAATAGAAAAAAAAAACAGATTAAATACAGTAAAATAAAATATATATTGTAATTCTAATTTTAAAAAGAATGCTTGAAAAATAATAAATAAAAATTATGTATAGTAAAATAAAAAACAAAATTAATATAATTTTTTTTATGGTAGACTTAAAACAAGGTATTTTCTTTATCATGAAATTAATCAACTACACCCTCACACTTGGCAGGCAGAGGGGAACATGGGAACCTAGTAAGACATTGTCGTTCCACACTGGCAACACTTAAAAGTACTACGGACAATGTAAGATTTCACTAATACAAAAATAAATGTGATAATCAAATTTATTGGAGACTAACTACAATAGTCCAAACCGTAATGGTTACAGGTTCGATTCTTAATCACACAATAAGTATTATATTCACCAAAAAAGAAAAGGGGAGGTTTAGGTCTGATTAGGGAAACTAATATAAGGACTCTGTTCCGGAAAGTTGGGAACTTTCTGTCAAATTTGAGGCATTGAGTGTTGAGTTGCGGAAGTTAACGCCGCAGTTTGCCTTGTTACGAAATCAAAGAAATGAAATGATTAAATGGAAAATATTTCACTTACGAGTGGGGATGGTGGCACTGTGCCACAACAGACAATTAAAAAAAACGAGATCATCTAATCCCTCTCAACCTTACCACATGCGTGATACAGCGTGATAGCATCCCTCGATATCCTACAACCCTACCTTGCAAATCGGTCCATTTGTAAATAGGTGAACCGCCACCTATCTCCATGTACTTCTTCTTCACCTCCTCCGACCGCCTGTTGGCTATCCAGGGCCCCAGTTTACTTTGCACGGGCAGCTGTATCATGTCGCGGTCTGTCATTATACGTAAGAGGTAATCTGGTACCTGTGAATTAAATATAAGCTTTTAACTCTAGGTCTTGGGGACAAAATGAAACAAGTCTCCTTCTAAGTGCCTTTATTGCTGCAGGTACAAGGGGTTATATGGGAGAGAGGTCTGTGATCAGATGTGTGCATGTAAGATCACATGTAAGGGTGGAAATCACATGTGTGGATGAAAGATCATATGTGTATCCACACAGTGATCACAAGGCTGGATGTGAGATCTCATGTGAAGATGTGAGATCATATGTGTGGATGTGAGATCATATATGTGTGTAGATGTGAGATCATATGTGTAGATGTGAGATATTATATGTGAATGTGAGATCACATGTGTAGATGTGAGATCACATGTGTAGATGTGAGATCATATGTGTGGATGTGAGATCACATGTGTAGATGTGAGATCATATGTGTAGATGTGAGATATTATATGTAAATGTGAGATTACATGTGTAGATGTAAGCCACATGTGTGAATGTGAGAACACATGTGTAGATGTAAAATCATATATGTGGATGTGAGATCACATGTGTAGATGTGATCTCACATCCACACATATAATCTCACACATATCCACACATGTAGATGTGAGATCATATGTGTGGATGTGAGATACACACATGTGTTAATATTTAATCACATTCTGATTTATTTATTGGATGGTCTTTTAGATATTTTTAAATTAGTCTTTTTAATTAGTTCTTTCTTGCATTTGCCACTAATATTTAAGTGTAAAGAAATTTGTTTTGAATAAGCAGATCATTTTTTAATTTTATAAGGATAAATAAATTCTGCTATAACATATTCTATTTAGTTTTAATAATTTTATTAAGTTCATATTAAAAACAATAAAGAATTGTATATAAATTTCATAACACTCTACACCAGCGGTTGGCAAAGTCCAGAGCTGCATGTGGCTCTTTAGCTTGTCAAGTGTGGCTCTTGCACCAGTATCCACATAGGAGCAATAATATTTTCATTAAAAAAGCTTTTTAATCTTAATTTGATAAATTAAAAATGTATATAATTTTTTTTTACAAAACCATGTATAACTTAATAAACATGCCTAAAATATAGGACAATAACATACAAACCAGATTTACATTTCAAATAGATAATATTAATAACTATTCATTCTGTATTAAATTATTATTTTTTTATAGCTTTACATTGTATCCTGCACTAAGCAGGGTAGCCAGAGGAATCCCGGGAATTTAGTGTTAAGACACTCCGTTCCACTTCCGTTCCTTACTTTTCGCCGAATTTGAGGCATTGCGTGTTGAGCGGCGGAACTCAACCCCGCGCTTTGCCTTATTACCAGAGCGAAGAAATGAAACATCAAATATTTAAATTGAAAATATTAAATATTTCATTTCCTTGACTGAGGATTGAACCCAAATCAGTTACAGCCACACGCTTGTGCCGCTGCGCCATGACAGGCCTTTGAATGAAATTAAGTTTTATGTAATGTACTATTTAGTGTAATAACATTTTTGCAACAGTTTTGGCTTCCAATATTTTGCTTAAAACTGCTGTAGTCTTTATATTTGGCCCTTTGGCTTATATGTCTGCCGATTAATGCTCTAATAAATTTTCCTCTGCCTTTCCCATTATGAGAATTATAATAAAACCAAAATATACCTGATCAGTGGTCTTGGGTCCTCCCATGTTAAGCATTACTATAGCTGTTTTTGGTTTCTTTGCAGATTGACTCGCTGATCTTATGTGTGTCCATTGTAATAATAATTTTGAGTTTTGTTTATCTGTAATTGATAAGAAGCATATTGGTATTCCATTTGAGTCCCATTTTCCACCTAATATTTAAAACAATGAAGGAATAAACACATATTAATTTTAAGTGTTCTCTGAGTAGGTAATCCACAAATAATGTACCTGATAACAAAATGTTTTAAGACCATGACTCTTAATTATGATGTAAATTAGAAATAACATAATTCGCTTATAAATATTGTTCTTTAATATACATTCTACAAATAATTATATATTATTTATTGTACAAATATTGAGATATGATATGGTTTAATTACTTACATAAATTTAGATAAAATAAAAGAAATTACAAAGCAAATGTATATCATGATACTATATGAAAAGTAATTTTTCATAATTTATTTATAAAATATATATACTTACATATAGAATTAAACATTTTCACAATTAAATAATAGAACTGTTATGAAATATTTAATAAACGATTGCAAATATTATTTTTTACAACAAAAGCGCGAAACAAAAACAATTACAGTATTAAAATTACTTATAAGTCTTTCTATATTTTAATTTAGAATTTAAGAATATTTAACAGTATTTTAATTTATAATTTTATAAATATCATGAAATGATAATCACCGATTCCCATTTACTACTGTCATTTTGATTTTGACGTAAGTTTCCAACTTTTAATTTTTTTAATTTTTATATTTAAAAATGTAAAACTATGCAATTTTAATAAAATACTTTATATAAAATGTTTTATATAAAATTACGATAATGTAAAACATTTATCATTTAAAATATTGTGAAATAATCGAATTTAAAGAATTCTCCGTCTGTGTCTAATTTTTATTTCAAATCATATACGTAGTATGATTAGACCAATGTAAAACTATGCAATTTTAATAAAATACTTTATATAAAATGTTTTATATAAAATTACGATAATGTAAAACATTTATCATTTAAAATATTTTGAAATAATCGAATTTAAAGAATTCTCCGTCTGTGTCTAATTTTTATTTCAAATCATATACGTAGTATGATTAGACCAAAGAGTAAAGTAATTATACTAAGATAAGATTATGGATTAGACTTGGTTTTCACTACTGATGTTATATTATAAAGATTAGCAAATTTATTTTATATAAATTAATCATTTATATACTTTGTTCTCCACTTTTCACAAGTTTTTCCATTTTACTTTAAAACATTAGGCTAGTGTGAAAATATAAAAAAAAAATAAACTTATTATAAAATCAGCACGTTTTTCCTTATAATAAAAAACTCATAAGGAAATAAAACAAAATACATTATATAAAAAAATATAAATAAATTTGCAGATCATTATGTTATAAGTGATCTGTGCAATTTTACTTTTTTTTTCTACAAAGGCAAAGTACCTGTATTGTATACATCAACGTCAAAGTGTTATTTTTGTGATTGTGAAAGTGATTTTATTTTGTGTTTTAATCTAAACACTTATTTTGTTTATAAAATGTCTTGTCGTAAAGCTTCTCATGCTGGCAGCTGGTACACGGAGAATGGTAAGATGTTACTGTAGAACTGTTTTAGTTAGTCCATTACAGTAGTATATTTATAGTAAGATTTTTTTTATAGAAAAGCCTATTTTAGAAATAAGTACAAAAGAATTTTGTAAAGTCAAAAGGTTATTGACTCTTTGATCTAAAGTCATCACCACTTTTAGTTAAAACAAAAAGTTTAAATTGAAAGCTTTTGTTTGATTTGTAACAAAGGATTCGTCCTTATATTTAATGATATATAATTGCAATATTTTTTCATTCAATAAAGATTTATAAATACGTTTAATATGTAGTTCTTTTATTAAAAAATATTTTTTAAATAATTTTAAAGGCTTAGGTTACATTTATTAATACTTTTTTTTTTTTCAAGTTTTTTATTATTAGAAATATCTACATGTAGTTAATTCTTTTACTGACATTAATACTTTAATTTAATATTTTTTCGTAAGGGTTAAAGAATTTTAATAACTTTTTATTGTGACATCTATAATTGCGTTCAGAAATAAGCAACGACACATTTCTTTGTTACGATTTTTTTAAATTTTAACTTTTCTTGTAATTATCATTATTAATTTATTAATTCATTTATATATTTTTCATATATATATTTAATAAATATATTTAAAAAAAGAAAGAGGAAGCATTTGTAATCTACAATCTACAATTAAAAACCGTCGCCATGACACCAATTTAAACTGTCAACGGAAATATAAACAAAACCTATAGTTACGATTTCTTTAATATACAATTAATTATTTTTCTGTTGTATAAAATTCTTTCTTTTTACCTTATAACTTTCTTTGTGTATTCCACACGAAAGTATTTGACAATTTGGATACACCTGACGCAAACAGAATAAAATACTTAATTAGATTAATTAAACCAAAAAAATGGATAAAAACAAAATGTTGGCCCCACCAAGTAAAACTACACGCGCCAAAACAGCTTCAAGAAAGTCAACTGTTAGCATACCGAGTACTAGTAGGAAAATACCGAGCAAAGATAAAATCCCTTCTCGTACTAAAGTGAACAAGAATGCAACTGTTGTTGGTAACAATGATATATCTATATGTAAATCGGAGCCTTCTTTGCCCGATTTCGACGCGGAATATCGTCAAATAGCGTATGGGAAGTTTTTACGTGCGATGTTGGAAGATTGTCTCGTGGAGGAGAAGATTGAAAGAGAAGAAACACAAATTGATATACAAATGGCACAGTTAGGGAACAGATTCCAGACAACAATGGACTTGTTAGACAAAACTCACAGACGATTGAATGATATTAGCTTTGTTGTTGAACAAAAGAGGTATGTATCTTATTTTCTCTTTGATTACTTTACTTGTTTTAATGGTTATTTACATTTATTAGTTTATTTGGAATTCTGTATAGAAATGTCTACATGTAGCTGTAGCTAGCTATATGTAAAAATTTGATAATTATTTGTATGTGTTTTTTGTGTTTGTTTCTGTATGAACATTTAATGCCACTATTTGAGTCCTAAATAAAAAGGAACACCCACTTTTTCCTAGAATTTTTAATTGACAATTGATATATATAAGTTACAATATATAAATATATAAAAATTAAAACATTTTATAATGTTAAAGCATAAAAAAATCTAAATTTTCAGATTGTTAAACCTGAAAAACGAAGATTGTTCCAAATTCTATGACATGATTGATGACTCTGGCTTAGAAAATCAATTGGATAACCTAAAAGTAACAGAAGAGAGCTGTTTAGACAAACTGGAAACTAAGAATGTTGATTTTGGCTACAACAATGAATCCGGTCATCGACAACTACTTGACGCTGTTAACGAAGCTATAGAAGGCTTTGAACAAATAAAAAAACACTCCAACTTGGATTTTGACAAGTTTAAAGAGTACGAAGAGTCGCAAGTTAAATTGAATGATATACAAAAAGATCGATTCGATCTGGAAAGCTTAAAATCGGAGTTTGAAATTAAATTTCCTAAGTTTAGTGAGAAATTATTGAAGGAGGTGTCGGAGAAAGTTGCCTTGATAATGGACGATGATGATGAGTGAACTGGTGTTTCTTGTTTAGTATTTTCTCAGTAAAATTATTTTGTTTTATATATATATATTGTTGTAATAAATAAAGTAGTTTTTGTAGTTTCATTTATTTGGGTTCTTATTTTTACCTTGTAAACATATATTTCAATGTATAATGAATATTGAACATTATTCTGTTCATTAATGAATATTATTCTGAATAATGTTGAAGTCTGTCTTGGCACACACAAGCATTTAATTCTAAATGTGACAGGCTGTGGGTTTGATGCCCATTTGAGAAAATGTATATATTTAATAAGAGTGGCTTAACTAGGTTCCCAAGTTCCTTTTACTTACCCTTGCTATGGGTGGGATACAGCTTGAAGCTAATATTATTTAAAAATAAATAATAATTTGAGTTTTGTACTATTCCTTGCATGTAGCAGAGGAAACTTGGGAACTTACTGTTACCATTAAGACACTCCCAATTTTTGAGGCATTGCATGTTGAGTAGTGGTACTCGACAACATGCTTTGGCTTTTGGCTTTTGGCAACGCGCTCATTAGCTTAACAAGGAAATAATAAAAAAAAATCAAATATTTTTATTCAAAATAAGAAGTTACAAGCTTCGTTTTTTGAACGTCAAACAATTTACCACCAGTTCACTAAAGTTACTGCCTCAAGAACCGAACCTGAGAAGAACCAGCGAAAGAAACTCAGCGGGACATGTCTTTTCTTCTTTTTATTAACTAAAGCTTTACATCATATTATAATAATTGACAATGATACATTTGAAATTGCCTAGAGCGAGCATTTTATTCCCAAGGCGTGTTATCATTTATAAAATCGTTATTTTGGTAATAATCTTTAACACACACTTCTTTTCACAATTTTTTTAAGTTGTAAAATAAAAAAAAAATTGGACGTTTTCTGGGATTCTATTGTAAAAGCGTACACCCTGATCTATAAAAGAATTACGGACTCGATGCAATCGAGTTACAGGTGCACTAAGATTAAACTTATTTTTAGTATTAATATTATGTATGTCCCCGATTTTGCTAAATTCATTAATATTTTTCTTAACATACATAATATTTTCAAAAATGTATTGCGATGCAACGGTCATTATATTAATTTATTTAATTTTTGTCCTTAAAGAATCTTTTGGGCCTATTTTTTTTATTTTTTTTTATAGATTGCACGAATAGCTCGCTTCTGCAAGACAAGAATTGATTGAATACCGGCTGCATTACCCCAATGTAAAATACCGTAGGACATAATACTATGAAAGTAACTAAAAAAAACGAGGAGCGCTGTTTTCAAGTCTGTTAATATTCTGATTTTTTTTTAACCGCAAAGGCAGCTGAGCTAGGTCTATTCGCCAATCCAGCGATATGAGGTCTCCACTGTAATTTAGAGTCAATGGTGATCCCAAAATATACGGCTTCACTATTTAAAAGTACATCGGCTTTCACAATTTTCGTGTTGGGTGTTCAGAATATTATACATTTAGTTTTGTTACTATTTAAAAGTAAATTATTTGCATACTAAACCTAATGTACTATTTTTGAGAGAGCATTGTTTACATCGTCATATACTTTTTGTCTTAATTAGCGATGTATCATCCGCAAACAATACTGTCTCATGACTCTTTTCAACTAAATATAGTAGATCATTTATATATATTACAAAGAGAAAAGGACCACGAATAAACCCCTGTGGGACCCCCCATACTGATTAAAGAACCAGGAGATATCCTACCGTTCACATCAACCCTCTGAATCCTATTAGTTAAATAAGAAGTCAGAAGATCGAGTGCACGTCCTCTTATGCCGTAATGGTGAAGCTTCATGACCAATGTGGAGTGCTGAACGCAATCAAATGCCTTGGACAAGTCACAAAACATGCCAAGAGCATCCTGCGATCCTTCCCATGCCTTATAATTACTCTTTAAGAGAGCTATACCAGCATCGGTAGTAGAGCGACCCTTAGTAAAACTATACTGTTTATGATAATTAAAATATAATAATATTTGACTTAAAATATTTTTACAAATATTTAACTAAATGAAGGTAGTACCGCGATATAGGTCTCAAAATCTTAAGATCTGATGTACTGCCCGATATAGGTATGATTTTACTATATTTCATTAGGTCAGGATCACACCTTACTCTATACATATAAGAAGGAATGGGGAACTGAGTATTAGTATTAGTTTCTCTCTTTTTACCCTCCTCTATGCGGGATACTGCGTGAAAACGCGTGATATATCATTCTGTTATTTTTTTTTTTTTTGAAATAAATAATACTTATATTTAATTAGGTTCTGAGTTATCGAGGCAGCTGGACCTGTGGCTGTCGAAGGCAGATCTCACACATGGACCGGCCAGAGCTATTATTGCACCGTGAGTACTTTTCTCGTGTCTTTAATAAGAATGTAAAATTTTTTGAGATACACATGGAGTGTAGGCTGGCGGAACTTGGGAACCTAGTGCTAGGACACTCTGTTTTCACTGAATCACTTTCGTTTTTCACCTTTCGCCATTTTCATTGTTTTTTTTGCTTTACGTTGTATCCCTCAGATGGGATGGTAAGTAGAGGGAACTTGGGAACCTAGTGCTACGACACTCCGTTTCCTTTCAGATACTTTCGTTTTCAACTTTTGCCAAATTTGACATTTTGCGTGTTGTGTCGTGACTTAACAGCTTGACTTGTCTCATAAGAATTATATAGTGAAAGTATTAAATATTTCACTTCCTCTTTACAATTGGCCACGCGGGCGAAGCCGCAGGTTAACTAGTTGTCGTTTAATTACAGGCACGCCGGTTATTCGTACTGCGGCGCGTGCGCAGCTTACGCTTATAGACAAGTGAGCCCGGTTGTTGTGTGAGTATATGTATACTTATATATATATTTTTATATATCTCTGTTTATGTTGTAACCCGCACATGGCAGGTTAGGCAAAGGGAACCTGGGAACCTAATGTAAAGACACTTCCGTTCCGACACTTTGAGCAGAACTGTCGTTGCGTTGTATTTTGAGTGGTGGAACTCAACGCCGCGCTTTGTCTCATTATCAATGCAAGTAAATGAAAATATTAAATACCGAAAATATTAAATATCTATACATTGTAAACTAAACTTTCAGCTAATTCAATATAAAAAAATTTGTATCGATTTTGTCGAACCAAATATTGTACATTAACGTAACTTTTTAATTTGTCCACTGATGTTAATAAAACGAACACTAAATGCTGAGGGAAGGTTGCCAAAATATAATATTGAACTGTATTTAAATCTAATTAGCTGTTTATAAGATCAGCGCGTACCAACGTACAGACAAAACGACAAAAATATTAAAAATCACTATTTTGCTCCCTATTACATAAATAAACACCCTCTATAAGATGTTATTTAATATATCTTCCACGTACAGACAGTGATCGGTTACAGACTTATTATAAGTATAATTTTCATATTAGCTTGCTTTTTATATTAGCTTGATGATATATATTTGTATTTTGTTTTTCAGAAAGCGTATTTTCATCCTGGGCCCGTCTCACCACGTGGGTCTGGGAGGCTGCGCGTTGTCAACTCTAGATAAATATCACACGCCTCTCTACGATCTTACTATTGATAAACAAAGTAAGTTTATACAGCGTGGTTTCATTTTCGATTTCATGTTTTTGCGGCGTTGAGTTCCGCCACTTAATATACAATCCTCGGATGTCGGTGGAAAGTGAGGAACGCCCTCACCTTCCATCCGTCTGCGTGTCTTAAAACTAAGTTGCCAAGTTCCTTCAGTATACTTTGCCATATGCGGGATTGAGCGTGAAAGTAAAAAAATATTTTTGTTTACTTAATAACTAGCCTATTTTAAAAATTTTAATTTGGGTTTTTTTTTGGAAATTCTTGTTTTATAATTGAAAATTGTAATTTAAAAAAATGTAAATATATTCCAACCATAATTGAAAATTATGATTTTATTTGGAAATTATTAAATTGAAAATTGAAAATTATGATTCATTTGGAAAATATTAAATTGAAAATTATGATTCATTTGGAAAATATTAAATTGAAAATTATGATTCATTTGGAAAATATTAAATTGAAAATTATGATTCATTTGGAAAATATTAAATTGAAAAATATGACTCATTTGGAGAATATTAAATTTAAAATTATGATTTATTTGGAAATTATTAAATTGAAAATTATGATTCATTTGGAAATTATAAAATCGAAATTTATGATTTTGTTTGGAAATTATTAAATTCAAAATTATAATATATCTTTGGAAATAAATTAAATTGACAATTGTGATATTATTTGGAAATTAATAATTGAAAAAATTTAACTTTTTTTTTAATATAAATCTTACAATTATTTAATTATTATACATGATCTGAACATTTTTGTTTATTATTTTCTTTTTTTTATTCTCTATTCTCTTTCAGTCTACGCGGAGTTGGAAGCGACAAAGCAATTCGACTGGATGGACGTACAGACGGACGAGGACGAGCACTCCATTGAGATGCACTTACCATATATAGCGAAGGTTATGGAAGAGTGAGTTTTATAGTGTCCCTTTAGTGTTTCGGTTTAGGCAAGTTTTTTTTTTCAGCTACACGCTGTATCCCGCATATTGCGGGATAGGCGGAGGTAGCTTGGAAATACAGTGTTAAGACACAACGGAACGGTTTCACAAATTCCGTTGAATGTAAGACATTGGGTTTTGTGTGGTGGAATTCAACGCCGTGCTTTGTCTTGTTACCAGAGTGAGGAAATTATGACAATACTAAATTTAATAAATAATATTCTCTCTCGCCAAACGATAATTCTGAACAAATTGTCTTCGTGTAGCGGAAATCTGTAAGAATCGTCCCAACAGAGATGTTAACAACATAAATAACGTTGTAAGCGTTGCAAGCGTACAAGAATTACGACGTAAAGTGCAAATAGACGACCGAACTTGGTTTGGTTAAACCCCAAACAGTCCGGTACGGCCTTTGCGCCAGACGACCGAACAGCGAGCTGTACCGTCCAGCAGTGTTTTCAGCTTGGGAGTTTTCCCCTAAATTTAGGGAAACATTGAAGTGAGGGAAACTTATAGTGAAAAATTATTTAGGATATTTTTTAAGGAAAACAACAGCTGGAGTAAGAGACTTCATTAATAAGAATGTTTTGTTTCAACTGTCTTTAAAAAAATAAACTATACTAGATACGTTTTTATATATTCATTATATAGCATGTTCGTGGTAGCTTTGTGCCCTCTGTAGTCGAACTAAACGTCTAAAGCAAACAACTATAAGTAAACGAGTAAAATTTAAATTAAAAGATATTGATAAGCATTTATTCTTCATATATGTGCACTATTATTTAATAAATGAAGTAAAAACTTTTATAAAACAATAAATAATGCCCAAAGTTAATAAAAGTTCAGCAGAGTAAGGATATATTCAAAAAATATATAAGTAAAGTGGGAATGAGAAGATGGGCGGATGAATGGCTATTTGTAAAAGATAGATTTGAAATTTATTATCACTTGAGTATTTTAATTTTTATCATTTAAAAAAATCATTAAAAATATCACAAAATTCAGGATATTTTAGTTTGAATTTAGGGGATTTTAAAGTATTCTTTTGATCAGTTGACAGCACTGTCGTCCAGTCTGCTTTTGCTAGCACAGCGTGAACACGTCTCGGTATGCCACCTTCACTATCAAAAAATTACGTAACAAAAAATCATTACGTACATGTTCATTGTAGTAGAGCTTATGTGCTGTATTGCCACAAGCATGGAAAATCTTTATATAGCTCTAATATTTTATATAATAGATAAGATTTATTAAGAATAGACTGAATATTGTTGCGAACATGTTGCGACATGTAAGGCTTACAGTCTACATCTAAGTAAAACCAATAAACGATAAAATATTTATTAAATAACAGTTATTGCGCGTAGTAAAGAATATACAGAATAAAAAAATATTTTTTATAAGCTTCTAGAAATAGTAACTAAAATAATAGAATAATAGAAACACAATGAAAATAAATAGAAAGAAATCTAAATAAACAAAAGTATAAATAAAAAACACAATACATTTACTAAGATTAGAAACCAAGTCATAAGGACACTGAGTCCGCCAGCTACCATTTGAGCTATTACAGCTTACTAAGTTGTTGTGAATATAACATATTTATAATGATTTAAAAATATTCGATATACACGTCGAATATATTATTATGTCTAAGTATAACCATTAAACGATAAAATATATATTACTTAATAATTATTACGCGTAATAAAGAGTATTTTTGAGCAAGCAAAATATATAGAAATTATATTTAGACCATAATGCAAGCTGAAAGAAAAAAGTAAATTTTCTAAATTTCTAGAAATACTAATTAAAATTATATAATACTAGAAACAACTCCCAACTGAGCCAATACATGTCTCAACACTACTGCGAATATTACGTATTTATATAAAATATTAATTTTTAAACATTAGATATTTTTAATAAAGATATTTTTTCTATTTTAATACTTTAAAAGAGTACGTCATTGTCAATTTAATTTTACATAATAACAAAGCAAGTGTATGTATTTTAATTTGTAAATTATAAATAAGTGGATTCATCAATTAAAGTATCCTTGCTTACTGTAAATAATTAGGGTGAATAGTGAAATCTGAACTTATATTTATTATTTAATTTTAATATACCTATAGAAGAGATGGAAAGCCGATTTAATATTTATTATTTAATATCAGTATACCTATTTTTACGTTTTTTAGTATAAGTAAACATTTATGACTATTATAGTTCGTATTCAATGGATTAGAGCAGGTCTTGGAATATGACAAAATTTACAATACTCCCTAATATACGATTTTTGTATGACGTATTATTTACGATCCTTGCATACAAAAGACGAGTGATGAAAATAGTCTTTATATATCTCCTATTCTTATCCAAAACAATGTTGTCTTATTGTTACGACGTGTACCACTTACGGTGGCCTAATAGCAACTGAATCAAAAATTGGTTTGGTTCGCCATCCACACGATCAAACATGGGTCGGTCCAAACCACGTACTGAATTGAAGTTGCTCCGCGCAAGCCTGTCTGGAGTGAAGTTGGTCCGCACCACCTTTTTTTCGCCGACCCGTGCTACACACGATCGAATATGGCCCGATGGCGCCCCATGTTCGTGGTGCGGTCTGGTCGTCTGTTACGGCTATTAGCTTGATAAGAACGTATGGCTTAGTTGGTCGGAGCGCGCGGACGGTTTCTAAGAAGCGCGGGTTCAGATCTTGCTACGTTCAAAATTTAAAATGCTTTTTAAATTCAATACTGGTTAGCCGTTGCTGAGATTAGTACAAACAGACAAAAAATATTAAAAATCACTATTTTGGCCGCTTTTACATTAATAAACATCCCCTATAAGATGTTATTTAATATATCTTCTATGAACAGATAGAGATCAGTCACAGATTTATTATAAGTAGAGATATCATTTCCTCAAGTAGGGATAGAAGTCATAAATCTGATTTTTTTTTAGTTTCACGCAGCATCCCGGCGTGAAGATGAAAAAGACAAAAATGTTTTTTTTTTAATCTAAATGGAACTTTTTTTCAATTTCAGGTACAAATCTGGTTTCACGATTATACCGATACTAGTTGGATCTCTCACGCCCGAGAAGGAAGCTAAGTTAGTATTTATATTTTTAATTTCTTTCACTTTCACGTCGTATCCCGCACATGGCGGGATAGGCTGAGGGAACCAGGAATATAGTTTAATTATAATATTTATGTTCCTTGCTTTTCGAAGGTACAGTTAAGATGCGGAGCTAAACGTCGCGTTTTATCTTTTTCCTTTCCTTATTGATTAACAATTATTTTATAGCACATGTTTAATATTTCAAATTAAAATATTTAATGTTTCATTTCTTCGCTCTGGTAATAAGGCAAAGCGCGGCGTTGAGTTCCGCCACTCAACACGC
This sequence comes from Eueides isabella, assembly GCA_019049475.1. Lineage (NCBI taxonomy): Eukaryota > Metazoa > Arthropoda > Insecta > Lepidoptera > Nymphalidae > Eueides > Eueides isabella. The sequence goes on along the minus strand of CM032413.1, from coordinate 5,196,996 downwards.
AATGCCTCAAATTCGGCGGCAAGTAGGGAACGGAGTGTCTTTACACTAGGTTCCCAAGTTCCCTCCGCCTACCCTGCCATGTGCGGGATACAGCGTGAAGCTGGCTATTATATATATAATTATTTTCGTCCATTTTGTCCGTAGATACGGAGCAATCCTAGCCCCGTACCTCGCGGACCCGCAGAATTTAATAGTGATCTCGTGCGACTTCTGCCACTGGGGTCGCAGGTTCAGATACACGTGGCGGGACGAGGCGCGCGGCGATATATACCAGAGCATCGAGTGGTTGGATCGATTGGTAAGTTTGTGTGTGTTTTGGGTTCCCATTATGCCCTAATGTTTTTGTGTTTAGAAATAGGGTTAATTTGGTTCCCGGTGGGAGCGTGTGTCGGTGTTTTCACGCTATGTCTTGTATATGGCAGGGTGGAGGGAACCTTGTCTTCTAAAAGTGGGTTAAATTGGTTCCCTATGTGATTTGTGTGTTAAATGATAGTTATAGACTGTCATGGTGAAGTAGTTAAGTTTTTGGCTTTAAATGTGACGGTCGTGAATTCGATGCTCAGTCATTTAATATTTTTATTTATCACTCTGGTTATTGTATAATAAGCCGTGAAAATTTCGGCGGAAAGTATATATAGAATAGTGCCAGGAGAGAAGGGAACCCCGCGGATCCCTCTGCCTACCCTGTTCTATGCGGGATACAGCGTGAAAAATAACGTTACAACAAGAAGATTGGAGAGATTTATTAATATATGTTAATATATGAAAAAAAGAAATTAATAATATTTTAGTATTAAATTTAGTGATGAAATTTGAAAAGAAGGAGAGAAAGAATAATTAGACATTAGAAAATATTTTTTTTTAATTTGTTTTTTACATGTTGTGTTATTGGATACGAACGGATAAGAGTTCGGGGGAAGCGGAATTCGAACCCGGGACTTTTGGACGGTGTCCCGTTTACGTCTCCATTTTTCTGCCTGTTTAAGAATATTTTTTTTCGTATTTTTTTTTTGTTGACGGTACATTTTATTTTTTTTAATATATTTGCATATTATATTTAATATTTTCAAATTTAAATGTTTAAAGTTTTCATTTCTTCGCTCTGGTTATAAGGTAAAACGCGGCGTTGAGTTCCGCGACTCAAGATGCAATGCCTTAAATTCGGCGAAAAGTGGGGAACGGTAGTGGAACGGAGTGTCTCAATAATAGGTTCCCAAGTTCCCTCTGCCTACCCTGCCTTGTGCGGGATACAGCGTGAAGCTCAATATATTTTATTTTATGCAATATGACGACTATACTTTTTTTTGGTTTCAGGGCATGGATATAGTAGAAAAATTGGAACCCCGCGCTTTTACAGATTATTTAAATAAATATAGCAACACTATTTGCGGGAGACACCCCATCGGTGTACTTCTGCAGGTGATGTTATTTTTTTTTATGTATATATCGTCATGATTAAACTGGGATTTGAACCAACTACTATTAGTTTATGGTACTGTAAGTAAAAAAAAAATAATCGTTCTGGTAACAAGGCAAAGCGCGGCGTTGAACTCCGCCTCTCAATGTGCAATGCCTCGAGCGATGGTAAATGGGGAGCATGGAGTCTGAACACTTACTAAGTGCGGGATACAGCGTGAAGCAAAAAAAATATATTATAGAACTATTTTATTAAAAAATAAAGGATTTTATATATTTTATATTATCTCACTCTGATAATTAGGCAAAGCACGGCGTTGAGTTGCGCCATTCAACACGCAATACCTCTAGAATTCGTTATTTTGAAAGTCATCATCATCATCATCATAGCTTCACGCTTTATCCCGCGCGAAGCAGGGTAGGCAGAGGGAATCCGGGAACCTAGTGTTATGACACTTCGTTCTACTTCCGTTCCCCACTTTCCGCCGAATTTGAGGCATTGCGTGTTGAGTGGCGGAACTCAACGCCGCGCTTTGCCTTATTACCATAACGAAGAAATGAAACATTCATTTCCTCGAGTGGGGATCGAACCCACAACCTGTCGGTTACAGTACACTCTTGTGCCGCAGCGCCACGACAGGCCTCAATTTCGAAATTAAGGAATAGAAATGTCTTAAGTGTCTGAAAACTAGGTTCCCAAGTTCCCTTTGTGTTACCCTCCTATGGGATACAAGGTGAACTTAAAAAAATATATCTATGTATTATTGTTTTCCAGGCAATAGCAAAACTACAAAATGCATCAAACGCGCCTCGAATGTCACTAAAATTCTTGAAATACGCTCAATCATCACAATGTATGTCCATGAGAGACTCCTCGGTCTCGTACGCCAGCGCTTCCCTAGTAATGGAGTAGAGAGTACCGTCCCCAAATAAAATGTATGTTCTTTTTGTTTTTTTTTTTTTTCATTTATTGATCGATTGAAATTTTGTTTTGTCACAAATTTTTTTTTACTTTTTTTGTCGACAGTATGTAGTTACATAATGATTGTTTACAGTACTATGGAAAAAAAATAATTTATGTTTTGTTTCAACTTTTTTGTCGTGTATATATATATATATATATATATATATATATATATATATATATATATATATATATATATATATATATATATATATATATATATATATATATATATATATGGATATTTTAATTTATTTCCAAATTTGGTAACTTAATATATGTTTTTATATGAAAAAAAAATTATCTTTTTACCTACTTTAATAATTGAGTGAAAACCGTCCCTCTAAATATCCATCTTTTTCTATGTTTTTGTCAACAGTACAGAATAATTTAGTTGCTAATTTCGTTTGTTTCTTTCATTTTGATTATGAATATATTTTACTTTATTTAATACTAAGTGCACTATGTAACTATAAGTATCTACGTTTTGTTTCTAATAATTAGTATATAGATAAAATATCACTTTATGTATTTTAATAGCAGTGTTACCATTATTATTGCCATTTTCTTTAAAAAAAAAAGAATATAAAATCACAGTAATTATAAATATTAAAAAATTGCTAAAAACCCAATAAATATTAATAAAATTGTTAAAAAATATATTTCTTTTTATAATTAATTAATATATTTTGGAATTATATTCATATGGATGTAACATTTTAAAATATCAACGATCATTTTTCGGTTATTCCATTTACATTTTTTTTTAAATTAAAATTGAACAGATAAATAATATTTACTTGTGTATGTATGTGGCAATGTCTCTTGTGCAATATGTTTTTTTTTTCATAGAAATCTAACTGATACATACAATTTTCACCAATATTTATTAATAAATATATATATTTTTTATAATTAATGAAGAGTCTTTATTGAAATAGATCTTAACTTTTATTTGAACGTTGTTTTTTTAACGCATTGATTAATTTTATTTCTGGTAACATTTCACTAAAATAGTTTATGTAACAACATATATTGTATTTTCTAAATAGAACATCAATTCTCTAAAGATATCAGTTTATATCACTATAGATTTAAATAAAAAAAATATTAAATATTAAGTAAAAAATTGTAAAATATAAATATGTGTACCGCTTTTAAATAAGTAATAAGAGTGTAACAAGATGAAATATATATATATATGTAATATGTTTATTCGGATTGTAAGAGTGTTTGTATATCTATAGCCGTTTCAAAGGTAAAATGTACTAAGTTATATTTAGATTTAAAAAAAAAATTTTTTTTTCTTTTTTAATTTTTGTAATTGTATTTTCTTTAAACAAATAAGCCATCGTGGGGCACTATAAAAGAGATGGTGTTAGTTTCGATTCCTTGTCGTGGGATTAATCTTTATTCCTTCGCTCTGGTATCGAGACTAAGCGAGGTGTTGAGCTCCGCAACGCGCTATTTTTTTGCAAAGTTAACAGTTCAGTCTTGATATTTTATATTCAATAATAAATTCTATGAAAACATATATATACATATGTATTTTTAACACTAGTGTGTATTCATATATAGCTAATAATATATGGTTTTTTCATTGTATCTTAAATATTATTTGATAAATTTATATAATTATATTAATTTGTTTTGTGCAAAAATGGTATCTATACATATATACTATAATAATATATAATATAAACCTTACACGTATGTTTGGTTAAGTGCCCAAATCTCAGGAAACACTACTACTGCTCAGCTTCACGCTGTATCCCGCACATGGCAGGGTAGGCAGAGGGAACTTGGGAACCTAGTGTTAAGACATTCCGTTCCACTTCCGTTCCGGAACTACTAATTCCAAATCATTTTTTTTCTTTTAGACATAGTCCACGATGTTAATCGTTTTCATATATTTTATTATATGTAACTTTGGTAAGGGGTACTTTGGATATATTGAATCTATTTAATCACGCGGGCGAAGTTTTGGTATGTTCTATTTTTTTTGAAGTCCATTTAAACATGCAGGCGAAGCTTCTGGTGACTTACATTTTTCTTTAAAAAAAATATTGTACTCATAAACTTCTAAACAAACAAGCGTGTGACTGTTAACGACAGGTTGTGGGTTCGATCCTCAGTCGAGGAAAAATTAAATATTTAATATTTTCAAATTAAATATTTAATGTTTTTCATAATATACGAATAAATTATTATTTGCTAAGTTTAAACACGGTTTGTACCATTTTTGCACTAAACAATTTTATTAGGTTAGTAAATATATAATTATAAAAAGGTTGTCATTTAGTTGTAAAATGTATACGCTTCGGAAGAAACTCTACTTTTTAGCAAAATTTTATTTTTTTTACTCTCTTGATTGTGACAAACAAGAATATCTTCATATATTCTTCATTAACTTTTATTTTTTTAGGAATAAGTCCAAATTTAATTGTATATTTTCTATATAATTGTCATACTTCATGAAAGTGGTGAATGGTACGGAGATCTTAACGTTAGGTTCCCGAATTCATCTATACTGACTGATACAGTGTGAAGCTGAGTTATCTCTCATTTAGAGATATAATAAGGAGTCCTAAAATTAAAGATTGCACCTTTTTTTGTATTTTGAGGAAATCCTTGTACACGAACGTGCAGATACAAGCCGCGGACCGGTATTATGGGAACCAAAGCTTCACGCTGTATCCCGCGCATGGCAGCGTAGGCAGAGGGAACTTGGGAACCTAGTGTTAAGACACTCCGTTCTATTCCCCACTTTTCAAAAGTTCTTCCATGAGCTCGACGGATTCTTCTCACACCTGCACTATATGATAATAATATATTTTATGGTATTCTTCTTTTGTCACAATAAAGAAGTAATTTCTTAATTCGGTCTCAACTCTAGCATTTATTTCGTAAGAATTAAATAAAGTTTAAGTTACTATGTTTGTTTTGTTATTGATATCTTCTAGGGTATTTAGGAAATAATCGTTGTATAATTGCGTGTTGAGTGGCGGAACTAAACGCCGCGCTTTGCCTTGTTACCAGAGCGAAGAAATGAGAATGTTAAATATTGAAATTGAAATATTAAATATTTAATTTCCTCGAGTGTCGAGTTTCCTCGAGAATCCACGACCTATTGTTTACAGCAATAAGGCTAAACGCGGCGTTGAGTTCCGCCACTCAACACGCAATGCCTTAAATTCGGCGGAAAGTGGGGAACGGAAGTGGAACGGAGTGTCATAACACTAGGTTTCACTTCCGTTCCTTCTGCCTACCCTGCCTAGTGCGGAATACAGCGTGAAGCTTAAAAAAAAAAAAAAAGAAAAAAAAAAAAAAATGTTTATAGCAGCACGCTTGTACCGCTGCGCCACGACAGGCCTTAAATTTGTTGGGAATAAATAGAACAGAGTTTCTTAACTCTAGGTTCCCAAGTTCCCTGAAGCTGAGTATCATTGGATAACGTGTGACTGTGGACAGGTTGTGGGTTCAATCCGCAATCGGGGGGGTGATATATGTAACTAATATTTTTATTTCCTAGCTCTGGTAACAAGGGAAAGTGCTGCGTTGTGTTCCGCCGCTCAATACTGAATGCCACAAACACTGCGAAGTGTGGGGAATAAAAAGTGTCTAATTGAGATTGAATTGTCTTAACACCAGGTTCCCAAGCGAGCCTTGAAATGTGCGGGTTACAGCGTGAAGATGAAAAAAGTGATTATTGTGTACTACAGTTTATCCCGTCAATATCCGGGTAACAGTGGGAATCCAGTGTTAAGACAATCCTTAAAACGGCGCAACTAAACACTGCGCAATAAAAGTAATTCGAATGCAAAAGCACCGGTCATGGATTCGATTCTTACTCGGAAAACATATTGAAATTTTTTTTCGTTCATTTTTCCAGCTTCACGACGCATCCCGCACATGACAGGGAAACTATTGTTAAGACACTTCCGTTTCCAACTTTCCCCCTGAATTTGAGGTATTGCATGTTCAGCGACGGAACTGAACGCCGCGTTTTGCCTTGTTACCAGAGCGAAGAAATTAAACATTAAATATTTAAATTGAATATATTAAATATTTCATTTCCTCGACTGGGGATCGAACCCAGAACCTGACGGTTATAGTCACACGCTTGTGCCGCTGCGCCACGACAGGCCTCAGATAAATAATAATGTTTATATTAAGGAAAATCGTTAAAAATCGTTGAAAATTGTTAATCGTTAAGGAAAATCCTTAGAAGTGTTTATCTACAGAAAATCAATTAAATTAAATGGATAGGATAATACGCTATTTTATTATAAATACCTAACAAATACATAAGGTATTTATATTTATACTTGATAATTATATTTCATATTAGATAAGATTCACGCTGCATCACGCATATAGCGGGATAGGCCAACCCTCTTTGATTCTCTTTCGAGACTAACGGTTTATGTAATACTGTCCCTGTTCCAAGCAATATGATTGTGCCAGATACTTCCAGTATATATGCCAGGATTGGCAGGTCTGGTGATCCATACACCGTTAGCCTCGAAAGAGAAACAGAGAGGGTTAGCAGGGTAGGCAGAGGGAACCTGGTATTAAGACATCTCCACGCACCACACATCTCTGGAACGACCTACCCGAGGCAGTATTTCCAGGTCGATACGACATGGGTACCTTCGAAAAGCGCGTCTAATTCCACCTCAAAGGCACCTGTAGCTCCCCTGGTGTTACACGGGGCCGTGGGCGGTGGTAATCAGTCACCATCAGGTGACCCGTACGCTCGTTTGCCTTGTCTTTTCCATTAAAAAAAAAAATAAAGACACTCAGTTCCCAAACACTGTTCAATTTATGAGACATAGCATACTGAATGCGGAGCTTAACGCCGCTAATCTTGTTACCAGAATAAAAAAGAAATTGTTCACCCATTTGGGTATCGAATTTATATCTGTCGCGTTAATAGTCAGACGCCATGTTAATACAATCACGTTGTTCATATTTTAATTTATTATTTAAATACATGAGAAAATGTCAATTTTCAATTAACTTTGCTTGTTTTTAAACTATATTATATCCTCAAATACTTTATTGTTCTTATATTATTATTATTATTACATTGAAAACTAAAATTCAGATAAATTAATAAAAAAAAATTGTCGAATTTAATATTTTAAATTAACGTTTTTTTTGAACTAATTTAAATATAGTTTCATTTAGTAATGTTAAAGGAAGGTTGCCAAAATATAATTAGTGAAAAATTCATTTAAATCGAAATAGCTGTTTCTGAGATTACCACTTACAAACACAAAGATAATAAAATTAAAATCACTATTGAGTCCCCATTTACATAAATAAACATCCCCTATATGATGTTATTTAATATATCTTCCATGAACAGACAGCGATCGGTTACAGATTTATTATAAGTATAGATAATCTACATTTATAATATATAAAATAATGTCATTTTGACAATTCTTCTAACAACTAAAAAAGTCAACAGAGATGTCTAACAAAATGAAACTGGATATTTTCTACGTAAAATCCAACATCAAGGCCCAAAACTATTAAATGGATGACAAAATAAAGAAATTACCTGTAAAAGAGAAATATAAATCGTGGTACAAAGTCGACATAGATGGTCCTTACATAACAAAATATGAAACGCAAATAATAAATGAAAACAGCACAAATTATTGTAAAAACATGAGGAAATTAAAGAAAACGGCTATTTCCAATGTATGCCAGCCGCCGCCATCTTTGATATATCCGCATACAGTGACGGCGAATTTGGCGGGAAAGTGTTTTATGTTGTTTTTTTTTATTGTCATTGTGTACTGCGGCTACGCTTTGTTATTCCCAATGAAAAATACAATGAGAAATAGACGAAATATACATTGAGATGTATTGTTATCATTTCTTGTTATTATTATTTAATATTATCATTGCTTTGTTGAGTTCCGCCGCCGCCGGCGTTGAGTTCCACCACGTAACACACAATGCGTTAAACTCGGTGGAAAGTGGGGGGCAGACAGAGCATTTAAACACTAGGTTCTCAATTTCCGTCTGCCAACTCTGCCGTGTGCGGGATGCAACGTGTAACTGACAAAATTAAGGTTAATGTTCCTCTCATTCTTTCAGGTTTATAAAAATCAGGTTATGGGTTCAATCCCCATTCTAAGAAGTGAAATATTTAATATTTAATATTTTCACTCTGGTAATAAGTCAATGTGCAGCGTTGAGCTCCGCCACTCAATGTGAATTTCTTTGGAGCGGAAAGTAGAGAATGAAAAAGAGTGTCTTAACACCAGGTTCCCAAGTTCCCTCTGCCTATCCGGTTAAGTAGAACCTAAGTAAGAAGAACAAGATAAACAAAAGGAATCACTTGTCACTAGGAATGTAAACAACATTGAGGTCAATATTTGAATAATGTGTAATCATTTCGGACGCGTCTAGTTTGCGCAACATTATGTGTTCTGTGTGAGAAGTGTTTAAAAAGTATGTATTAGTTAATGTTTAATGAAATCGTTATATATATATATATATATATATATATATATATATATATATATATATATATATATATATATATATATATATATATATATATATATATATATATTTATATATATATATATATATATATATATATATATATATATATATATATATATATATATATATATATATATATATATATATATATATATATATATATATATATATATATATATATATATATATATATACATATATATATATATATACACTTAATATATACTTCTTATAATAATATGTCTGTTTGTTACGTAATCTATACTTAGATATAATAAATCTGTAACCGATCACTGTCTGTACGTGGAAGATATGTTAAATAACATCTTATAGAGGGTGTTTATTTATGTAATAGGGGACAAAATAGCAATTTTTAAAATTTTCTGTTCTGTTTATGTGTATGTGCGTTTGTTAGCGCTTATCTCAAAATAGCTCAACATTTAGTGTTTGTTTTATTTAGATGGGTTAATAAATAAAAAATACGTCAATAAATAATATTAAGTTGAACAAAATTGATATAAAATTTGTATTTATTTAGCTGAAATTTTAGCTTACAAAGTATAGATGTTGAGTTAAAAATGTCATTAGAACAAGACAGTAAATGAGGTAGTAAAATGAAATAATTTAATTGAAGCGGGCGAAGCCACTAACGAATAGCTAGTTTATAATAAAATTAGAATGAGTTCGTGTCATTTTTCTTTTTTTTTTTCATGTGCCCACCCCTCAACACACCAACAGATGTCTCTTATCATTAGGTTCCCATGTTCACTATGATTACCCTGCTACGTGAGAAATACAACATGAAGTTTAAAAAACAAAATGAAAAAAAACTCAGGCTTTTAATGTTTCATATCAATTTTATTAAGGGAAATCCCCGAAGCTAGATATTATTTTTAAATTTCCTCATTTGATCAGATTAAGTGTAGCCTTCGATTATACCATTATATATGTATCTATAAGTACAGTCTCACTTTCACGCGATATCCCGCATACAGCAGGATCCGCGGGTTGACCTAGTAACGGTTTCCCGCACATGGCAGAGAAAGCAGATTGAACTTGGGAACCCCCTTCTGTCCCGCACGCCGAACTTTACCTTATTAGAAGAAAGGAATCTTCTTACCTAAGAAGAAATGAAAATATTAAATATTTTATTTGATAATTTTACATATTTCACTTTCTCGAGTAGTGGTCGAATCCAATACCTGATGGGTTTAAAGTCACATTCGTCGCGCCACGACAGGCCTCAGTTAAAGTTTTTTTTAAAAAATAACTAAATTATTTACCTAAACTAATAAAAAGAATCGCATATATACGTATTTAACAAGGGTGTTTTCTATTCCCCTAAACTGGTACCCTTTGTTATTACAGGGAAAACCCCCACTTCCCTCATTAGTGGTATACACCGATTTTAGTCATATTCAAATAATTAACCGTTCGGGGTCGATCGTGGTGAAGAGGTTTAAGCGTTCTACAATAAGCACTTTAATGTCGAGATAAAAAAGCGGCGTTGAGTTCCACCACTCAATACGCATCGCCTCCAGGATTTAATGGAAAGTGGGGAACGGAATCTTCAAGAGAACGGAGCGTCTTAACACCAGGTTCCCAAGTTCCCTCTGCTTACCCTGCCATGTGCGGGATACAGCGTGAAGCTGAGAGTATAAAATTAAATAGAATACACTCACTCACTCAGCTTCACGCTGTATCCCGCACATGGCAGGGTAGGCAGAGGGAACTTGGGAACCTAGTGTTAAGACATTGACAATTTGAGGCATTGCGTGTTGAGTGACGAAACTCAACGTTGCGCTTTGCCTTGTTCCGAGAGAGAAGATATGAAAGCCTTAAATATTTCATTTGAAAATATTAAATATTTCATTTCCTCGAGTGGAGATCGAACCCACAACCTGTCGTTAACAGTCACACGGTTGTGCCGCTGCGCCACGACAGGCCTATTAGATATTTTAATAAAATAAAAAAGGATACGAACCAAGTGTCTACAGTGTTATAGATTATAAATAAAAAAAAAGTTAAACTTAAATTTAAAAAGCGTATAAAAATTTTGAACGAAGCAGGATTTGAACCCGCGCCTCTGGAATACCGTTCCAGCGCTCTGACCAACTAAGCCATTCGTTCAATTCGTTTGGTCAGAGCGCTGGGACGGTTTTCCAGAGGCGCGGGTTCAACTCTTGCTTCGTTCAAAATTTTTATACGCTTTTTAAATTTAAGTTTAGTATTTTCTGTCCTAAGTGTGGAATAACATTTTAAAACATAGTAAAAATAAAAAAAAAGTTAATATATCTATCTATGGTACTCTACCTCCTGAATAAGATATAATTTAAAAGCTTTATGGTTTGAGGTTCTTTTTTATCGCGTTTGCAGTCTACAGTTAGCACAAACGAAGCCGCGGGCGTTCCTTAGTTAATAAAGCATCGCTGTCATTTACATTGGGATATTTTATTCATACTCCACGAGCAACATCGAAAGGGAAAGTCGTTTTGATTGGAAGATTGACAAAGGTTTAATGCGAGCCTCCTCGCACGATATTGAGATGATTTTACAAATAACTGAGCTTTTGGCATGTTCTATTATTTATGTATATAGATAGACATTGAGCGGCGTTGAGTTCCGCGTGCGGTGCTTAATTGTTAACACTATTTTCTTTCAGCACAGCTTCGCACAGTATCCTGTACATGGCATGGTGGTAAACGGAACTTGGGAAACTAGTGTTAAAACATTCCGTTCCATTAAAACATCTTCGTTCACAACTGTCCCCCGTAGTGTCAACATTGTGTGTTGAGTGGCGGAGTTTGTAACAAGAGCAAAAAAAAAAATGAAAATATTAAATATTTCTTGTCCTCGATTGATAATCGAACCTGTAACCTGTCGGTTACAGTCACACTCTTGTGCCGCTGCGCCACGACAGGCCTCGAATATTTCTTGTCCTCGATTGATAATCGAACCTGTACCTACCCCTTGATATCAACGCCCTGTCAGTCGCACGCTTGTATCACAGCGCGATCGCCTAACAAAATTTTCTCAGCCTGCCTTACTTATATACAATTATTAATTTAACAAAATAAATGAATCATTTTATCGCTTGTATTAATAACATAGACTAATAATAATATTCAGTATATACTTATATATTCCTGACTATATAAACACAGTGGTAGTGGGTTCAGTCCAGGGGAAGAATTTAATTATTCGCTTAAAAAAGGCGCAGCGGCGTTAAGCTCCACCTCTTAAGAAGCAACGTTTTAAATATTAAATATAAATTTAAGAACAGAAGAGGCCGCGACATAAAGACAGTGTTTAGCTATTAATTATATGTCATTTTATTAATATAAGACATATAAAATAATAATCATATTAAAACAATAAAAAGAAAAAATAAAAACATTTAAATTTAATTTATTAAATAAAATAAAAATAAAAAAAAAAATTAGGCACATTGAAAACGCTCCCTTACAATGACAAGTACGTGCCATCGCTTATCATCATCCGTCCCTTTCACACCTCAGCTCAATACATATGCTAGAGCGAGACAAAGTATATAACATGGCGGCTTTAACATCTGTCATAGCGAGCCTCACTATACTATCGATTGTACATATTTGACCAATACACCAATGTAGCCAATGTTGGATAAAAAATTAAAGAAAATATTCATTAAAAGAGTGTTTTGAATTAAATAAATGTAATTATATTTAAGACAGTGAATGATAAATGAATGTGAGTGTATTTGCAATGTCCCACTTCAATTCTGTTGGTATGTCAAAATATTTTTATATAGATTTCAATGTTGATCATATTTTAGAATAACTTAAATATATTATTTAAAAAAAAAAATAGGTGGAGATCAATGAAACGTGTTTATTTTATTTTATTAAGTATTTATTTTTGAGGCTAAGAAACAGTAAACATTCACTTATAAAATAAGAAATATAACCAATCAATCTGCAAAATTTAATGATCAAAATAAATACACTTATTTAAATTCCCTTACTCTAGTAATGAGACATAACGCGGCGTTGAACACCGCAACAGGTAATAATTCTAAAATTGAACATAAAATAGAAAACGAAGCCTTATAAGCTAATTCTTCACTATTTACAGGAGTATTTAAATTTTTTTTAAATACTTTTAATTTTTTTTAAATAATTTTTTTAAAAACATTGACAACCAATATTGGCCATTCAACACCAAGCCAACGTTAACTTTTAATTCAAGCCAGTCGTGAACGAACCGTCATGGAGTGCAGACGTTGTTAAACTAAGAAATTAAATATAAAAATGTAAACATTGACAATAGTGAGAGACAGAAACAAAATGTGTTATTTAAAGTGTGTTTTTATCCTCTTGTGCATAGCAAAGTGCTGTTTTTCCGACACATATGTGAATGAATTGGCCACAAGTGAACCAGCACACGTACATTGCAGTCATGAACATCCAAAAGCTTATGATGTGAGTTTGAAATTATTATTATTTTCATGAATTTTTACCTCAGACGAGCGTCGAACCTGTTATATATATATGTAATATCATAATTTTTGTACAATAAAATGTCTATAATTCAAATGTAATTGACTTTTTTCATAATAAATTGTCTAAATCATTGGATAAATTAATATTTTTTTTATCAGCTTCACGCTCTATCCCGCACATGGCAGGGTAGGCAGAGGGAACTTGGGAACCTAGTGTTAAGACACTCCGTTCCACTTCCGTAGCCCACTTTCTGCCGAATTTTGAGGCATTTTTTTTATATGTATATATATATATAATAGTAAATATATTTTATTTTTTTGTAATTTATTATTACAAAAGTCATTATTGTGTTTTGTTCATAAATATAAGATATTTTAATATTTGTTTGTTGCTTTTTATATTGAAATTATTTAAAAAAAAGCCTTTAAGTTATATATATACATATAATTGAATTTTCTTTATGAAATATAACCTTAAATTTAACTTAAACTAATGTAGAGCTCTCAGTGATTTAATTATTGGTACAAAATGTTAGTATTTTTTCTTTGTATATGTAGTGTGTTCATTTCCAGTGTCTAGTCTATATATATATATTTCAAAATTGAAATGAAAAATTAAATTAATTACAAAAATTGTTAAACTTTAACTTTCACCCACTTTCAATAAGGTATTATTTAAAAAAGGCGATATATATTTGCAACATTCATGTAGCTTATTAAAAAATACCTGTAATTATGTAATTATAAATGATTATAGATTAATTTTTGAGGCCTGTCGTGGCGCAGCGGCACAAGCGTGTGTCTGTAACCGACAGGTTGTGGGTTCGATTCCCAGTCGAGGAAATGAAATATTTAATATATTCAATTTAAATATTTAATGTTTCATTTCTTCGCTCTGGTAATAAGGCGAAGCGCGGCGTTGAGTTCCGCCACTCAACACGCAATGCCTCAAATTCGGCGGAAAATGGGGATCGTAGGTTCCCGGGTTCCCTCTGCCTACCCTGCCTCATGCGGGATACAGTGTAAAGCTATGTTATGTTATAGATTTTTTTAAATAATTAACTTTCTGCACACGGAAAATGTATTGAAAACAATCTTATAAGGGGCGTTTATTACTGTAATAGAGCCCAAATTATTAATTTTTAATAATTTTATCTGTTTGTCTGTGCCAATGTACATGTTAATAAAAAAGGCTTGCCATATATAAATGCAGTTTTCACTATTACATTTATTTCTTCAACATTTAGTGTTTGTGCTTTTTGGGGTTACCCTTGTATATGCGGGATACAGCGTGAACTAAAAATAAGTGTTAAAGTACAAAACGAAATTGCGGGTTACGAGATTTTAGATAAGCAGAAACCATAGTAGCGATTATATTTTGAATATAAATAATATATATAAAAAAACGCCGCCGAATTTGAGGCATTGCGTGTAAAGTGGCGGAAGTCAACGCCGCGCTTTGCCTTATTACCAGAGCGAAGAAATGAAACATTAAATATTTAAATTAAATATAATAAATATTTCATTTCCTCGACTGGGGAACGAACCCAGAACCTGTCGGTTACAGACACGCGCTTGTGCCGCTGCGCCACGACCGGCCTCAATTTATTTCATTCAATTCATTAAATATACATTTGTTTTAGTAATAATTTTATTTTTCTATATAATTATTACTGTGAAAAAAGTTATAAGAAAATCTATTGATGCATATGGCACAGTGACGCAAGCGTGCTAATGTCAAAACGACAGGTTGTGGGTTCAATCCACATTCGAGGAAATGAAATATTTAATATTTTCATTTCTGTTTTGATAGCGCGGCGTTGAGTTTCTCCATTCAATCCGCAATGCCTCAAATTCGGCTCATAGTGGGGAATGGAACATTGTCTTATCACTAGGTTCCCATGTTCCCTCTGTTCCCTCTGCCTACCCTAGTGTCGCGGGATACGGCGTGAAGCTAAAAAGAGTTATCTTGTGACTGTAAACATGTTATAATGATGCTATTAAAAAAATATATGGTTTTTTGTGAAATATCGATATGATATTAAAAGGTTAGGGAGTACACGGGAACTAAAAAAAGGGGAAGGAGGGCAAGAATTATATGTTACCATTATTACTTGAGGCCTGTCGTGGCGCAGCGGCACAAGCGTGTGACTGTAAACGACAGGTTGTGGGTTCGATACACACTCGAGAAAATGAAATATTTAATATTTTCAAATTAGATATTTAATGTTTTCATTTCTTCGTTTTACTAACAAGGCGAAATGCAACGTTGAGTTCCGCCACTCAACACGCAATACCTCAATTCGGTCGAAAAGTGGGGAACGGAAGTGGCACAGAGTGTCTTAACACTAAGCTCCCTCTGCCTACCCTGCCGTGTGCGGGATACAGCGTGAAGCTGGGCATTATTACTAACCTTCTGTCCTCTGTATTTGAACCCGCGACATTTACAATATACTTACAACGTCTAGTTATTACGCCACAACCTTGGCTACTTCACAGCGAGTGCGATTATTATAATCTAATTAGAAAGAAACGCTGTAACGTACAGACTTACAGCAAAATGCGTATTATTGTTATGAGGCCGTTTTGGTATAGGCTGCAAATACGACGGTTGTAGGTTCGTTTTCACGCTGTATCCCGCTCATGGCAGGTTAGGCAGAGGGAACTTGGGAACGTAGTCTAAGGCATTTCGTTCCTTTCCCCATTTTGCGTCGATTCTGAGGCATTGCGTGTTGAATCGGGGAACTCAACGCCGTCGTTTTGTACTTAATGAAATTAATAATGATGTTCGTTTCATCAACAGAAAAAGAGAAGAATAACCATTCAATGCCAAATGTCGTAAAAATTGTCTATTCTCTCTGCTTATCTTCACGCCGTATCCTTCTATATAGCGGGATAAAGCGTGAAAACAAGAAAATGTAGCTACAATTAAATTAAGTAAATGAATCAGGAAAAAGTATAGTATATAGTCTTTCAAAACGAAATGTCTTCAAAATCGGGCTTCGGTAGAGAATGGAGTGTCTAAACACTATTCTAGCTGCTCATCACGCTGTATAGAGGGATACAGCGTGAAGACAAGAATATGTACCTACAATTAACTTAAGTAAATTAATCACGTTCATTTCCTCACCAGAAAATATGTAGAGGAAAATACGTAGTCTCCCAATTGGGTGATACTTAACACTCTGCCTATCTTCACGCTGTATCCCTCTATAGAGCGTGATAAAGCGTGATATCAGGAAAATGTAGCTACAATTAAACAACGTGATACACATATATATATATATCTTGTATAAATATCTAAAAAGTCAGCTTCACGCTTTCTAAGCGCTAGTTGATTACAGCCACCACACAAAATATTCTAAAAGAAAGTGGTTAAATTATATTAGGTAAAGTCATTAAATGACAATTTTATATAATATATGTACTGATTAGGCATGTTTTTTTTTTGAGATAATGATTGGGCATATCGATGTTAAAGGCTCAGGTTGTGGGTTCGATCCCGACTCGAGGAAATGAAATATTTGATATTTTCAAATTAAATATTTAATGTTTTCATTTCTTCGCTCTCGTAACAAGGTGAAGCGCGGCGTTGAGTTTCGCCACTCAATTCGCAATGCTTCAAATTCGGCGGAAAGTGGGAAAACGGAGTGTCTTAACACTAGGTTCCCAAGTTCCCTCTGCCTACCCTACCATGTGCGTGATGGAGTGTAATTAGGTATATCGATATTTAAGAGTTTTTTAGTTAAAAACAATTTATCACCTCTTTATATTACTGTAGGGTAAGAGAAAATAATTCATTCTATGTACCTTTATCATAATCATCTCATTTTCAGTCGGTTGTGCATCTGTATCAGTATTTTAACTATATTATCGTATTTAAAGAATATGGAGAATAATAATAATTATTTTAAGTATATTCTCCATGTTTGAAAAATATGGAGAATTTAGTTAAAATAATTATTTTAACTAAATTTATTAATTATTTAACTAAATTCTCCATATTTGAATTATTTTAATTAAATTTATTGATTATTTTAACTAAATTCTCCATGTTCGATATGGAGAATTTAGTGAACATTATTAATTTTGTTTAGAGAAATGGAAAAAAGTATTTAAAATATAGTTATTGAATTTCATGTACACATTAAGTAATTTGAATTTTAAAAATACGACGACAGGGTACAAAAGGATGGGGAACCTAGTGTTAAGACACTCTGTTCAGTTCCTGATTTCTGTCGAATTTGAGGCATTACGTGTCGTTTAGCGTAACTAAACGCCTTATAACCATATCGAAGAAATTATAATATAAAATAAATATTTAATTTCCTCGAGTGGGGACCGAACCCACAACCAGTCGCTCTCACGGTCACAGACTTATACTGCCAGTTGAACCAGTTGAACCAGCGACTTCGCCCGCGTGTTCTTGCGGTATTACACAAGACCACGCGGGCGAAGTCGCTGGTTGAATGTGTACATACATTCAATTATCACCAAAGCGCAGTTGCTTATATATATATATATATATATATATATATATATATATATATATATATATATATATATATATATATATATATATATATATATATATATATATATATATATATATATATATATATATATATATATATATATATATATATATATATATATATATATATATATATATATATATATATATATATATATATATATATATATATATATATATATATATATATATATATATATATATATATATATATATATATATATATATATATATATATATTTTTATATATATATATGTATATATAAAACCGGTTTACCATTCTTTCCGTTATAACAGGTGTTCGTTGCATACATTACGAAATTGTTTATAATATTGAAATTCTTATACTTAGTTGTGTAATTATAATATAAAGAATAATTTAATTATTTTTTTTTCAAGTCCACTCTGTATCGGCACATGGCAGGGTACTTGGGAACCTAATGTTAAGACACTCCGTTCACATTGAGACTAAGGCATTTCACCGAATTTGACGCGTTGCTGGCGGAGTTAAACGCCACGCTTTGCCTCGTTACTAGAATGAAGAAATTAAAATATTAATATTTCGTTTCTAAGAGTAAGAATTGAACCGACAACCTGTCGTGTTTACAGCTGAACGCTTGTGCCCCTGCGCCACAGGTATCAATTTACATATGTAATTGCCTATAATTGTTTGATTCCGTATTTTTATATGTTTATGGTCATTTAGGAAGAGTTTCGTAGACACACTTATTATGTAATATGTAAATGTTATTTTTATTGCTTTTTGTTCTTTTGTTTAGATTCACGTTGAATTAAAAATCAGCCGAATTTACTTGAAAATAATATAAGGTGTACGGCGTGAAGTGGGAAAAGGAAGTGTCCTTATTAGATCGGGGAGTCTTGATTAGGTTCCCAGGCTCCCAGGTACTTAAAAAGTTGAGAATAAGCCGTTTTCTTGCAGTTAAGTTTGAAACTTGTTAATAATACCAAAAATTAAACTAAGAAAAACTTAATAGTTCAGCCAAAAAAATAACAGTGATATTAAACATTTAAAGGAGAAATTTTTACCACTGATTTTCTACTTTAAAGAAAAATCATGTTGATTCTAGAGCCTGTGTGAACACAATGGTTACAGATTCGATTTTTCATATATAATGGGGCTAAATGAGATCTAGCTGTATGACCAATGCAGTGTTGGTACCGACACTGTTATACGGCAGCAAAGCGCAGGTATTACAGAAGGAGAATGTATGAAAGATGAATACTGTGGAGATGGTGATCTCTTCATAGGGTATGCGGAGTCAGTTTGCCTGATCGCATACCCAATGAAGAGAATACAGAATGGTAGGTACTAGCGTGGACGTCACATTGAGATTTTTTTTTCATGGAAAAGACGGCAAAGCGTACGGATCACCTGATGATAAGTAATCACCGTAGCCCACGGCCTCGTAGAACTCCAGAGGAGCTACAGGAGCGTTGGCCGGTCAATTTTAGCAATATAGTAAATAATGTATTTCTACTCCTCAACACGCAAAGAGTCTCAAATGCAGCGGAAAGTGGGAAACGAAAGCGTCTTAACACTAGGTTTCCAAGTTCCCGAGTGCGGGATACAGCGTAAAGGTGTATCCCGCACTCGGGAACGGAAAAGTGAAAATAATTCCATAGCAACTGGTAAGTTATTCTTAACAACGTTTCAACAACAAGAGAAATAGTAATTAATTGTCTTCTCAGATAAGCAGCTTTAACACTGTCTACCGTGTAGGCAGATCGAACCTAGTGTTTCAAAACTCCGTATTGAGATGCGGAACTCAACACCGCGACACGTCTTCATTCCCACGACTGGGATTCGATCCAGCAACCACTGCCAGTTCAGTCGCACCCCAACAATATATATGGTCTTATCGGATTATGGTCAGAATCTCATTATGTACAGTCATTTAATGTAAACAATCGTTAAGCTAACAAATTCTGGATTTACCAAATACATAATTAACCGCAACCTTTGAATTTAGTTTAGTTTAGATCGTTTTTACGGAATCGTTAATATTTGAGCAATTCAATATTTCAATTAACATGTTAATTCACAGCGCGGCGTTGAGTTCCGCAACAAGCTTTGCCTCAAATTCTTCGGTAAATAGGAAGTGTGTTGACACTATGTTTCTAAGCTCTAAGCTCTAAACCTAAGCTGCGGGATGTAGCGTAAAACAAAATACTTATATAGAAAATCTGTTTGAGGCCTGTCGTGGCGCAGCGGCACAAGCGTGTGACTGTAATCAATAGGTTGTGTATTTGATCCCCAGTCGAGGAAATGAAGTATTTAATATTTTCAATTTATATATTCAATGTTTTCATTTCTTCGCTCTGGTAAGAAGGCAAAACGCGTCGTTGAGTTCCGCCACTCAACACGCAATGCCTCAAGTTCAGCGGATAGTGGGGAACGAAATGTCTTAATATTAGGTTCCCAAATATCGTCTGCTTACCCTGTCAGCTGCGGGATATAGTGTGAAGCTAGAAAAATAATTATTATTTTTAAAAAAAAAAACTACTAAGATCTCACACAATGTTTTATACTTATAATAAATCTGTAACCGATCACTGTCTGTTCATGGAAGATATATTAAATAACATCTTATAGGGGACGTTAATTTATGTAATTGGGAGCAAAATTTGTGATTTTGTCTGTTTGTCTGTGCATTTGTACGCGCTAATCTCAAAACCGGCTAAACATATTTAAATGCAGTTTTCACCATTATTTTTTTTTTGCCAACCTCTGTTTAATATTTAGTGTTTGTTTTATTTAAATCAGTCAATAAAAAACTTATGTCAGTTTAAAACTTGGGAACCTAGTGTTGAGGCACTCCGTTCCACTTCCGTTCCGCACTTTCCGACGAATTCGAGGCATTGCGTGTTGAAACGAAAACGAACGCAACTCTACGCCGCGTTTTACCTTGTACCAGCGATGCTAGCGATGATGAATATTAAATATTTCATTTTGTCGAGTGGAGATCGATCCCACAACCTGTCGGTTACAGTCACACGCTTGTGCCGCTGCGCCACGACAGGCGTAATATATTTAAATATTTATTCATTTAACAGAAATTTCAGTTTTCAATGTATAGATATTGTCTTAAAATCGATAATGTTATTAGACAAAAGTAATTGAGATTAGTAAACTAAATAGAGTAATTCAAGCGGGCGAAGCCGCGGGCGTATGTATGTACCTACATGGTACATTAACATTCAACAAACCACTCTATGACTGCCGCGTTCTTTCCACATTACTTTACTTCTTATAAAGTTGTTTTGTCGAGAAAAATGTATCCATAGCCATTTTAGTTAAATTTTAATATTATCTATATTTAGTTATGTTGTATACATATTTACCTTTATCTGGTAATAAGGCAAAAGCGCGGCGTTGAGTTCCGCCACTCGACACGCAATGCCTCAAATTCGGCGGAAAGTGGGGAACGGAAGTGGAACGGAGTGTTATAACACTAGGTTTCACTTCCGTTCCCTCTGCCTACCCTGCCTAGTGCGGGATACAGCGTGAAGCTGAGTATACATATTTTACTATCCCGACTCAAAAGGAGTGTTGTGTGTTTGATCTGTTTGTATGTTTGTGACAACGTAGCTCTTGAATGAATAAAGCGAATGAATTAGTGTTTTTTTTAAAAGCCTCGTTCATTACTGTGGTTTTTTAGCTATGTTTTACGAAAATCGTATCAGCAATTTTGGATTTACAAATCTTTTTCCAAGATAAGGTAACATGCTTTTTATCTTAGATAAAAAGTTAGAGTTCTTTGTGTTGGGGATTTTTTATTTTTATTTTTTTATTATTATCTACAACTTCCTCACTTTATGCCGAAATCGGAAAAGGGAAGGGGAATGGAGTGTCTTAACACTAGGTTCCTGGGTTCCCTCTGCCTGTCCTGCCATGTGCGGGAAAAACTCCAACTTCGTTCTCGTGTTCAAGTAGCTGTTTCATAATATGATGTCCGGGAGGTGCCACCAACTGTGGTGACTGAATCCAAAAGATTAACATGATGTAATATAGCCTAAAATTAACTTTGATAAATAAACTATCCAATATAAATTATAAGATCTTGAGATTAGTGCCCGTCGTGGCGCACCGGCACAAGTAAGTGACTGTAAACTGACAAGTTATGGATTCGATTCCCGTTCGAGGAAATGTAATATTTAATATTTTCAAATTATATATTTATTGTAGATATTTCTTTGCTTTAGTAACAAGGAGAAGATCGGCGTTATGTTCCACCACTCAACACGCAATGCCTCAAATTCGGCGGAAAGTGGGCAACGGAAGTGGAACGGAGTGTCTTAATACTGGGTATCCAAGTTTTCTTCCTATCCTGCTATTTGCGGGATAAACGCTTCCGCTTTATGAAATATATATAAAAAGTAAAAATTATCAAATAAAATTGAATATTCTTTATTACACTAGAAATCGTACTTTGTTTCTTCAATCGCGCTAATCTCGGGAACTAATGCTTCACGCTGTATCCCGCACATGGCAGGGTAGGCAGAGGGAACTTGGGAACCTAGTCTTAAGACACTTCTTCTTTCCACTTCCGTTCCCTACTTTCTGCCGAAATTGAGGCATTGCGTGTTGAGTGTTGAGTACTCAACGCCGCGTTTTGCCTTGTACTAGAGCGAAGAAATTAAAATTGAAAACATTAAATATTTCATTTTCTCTCGTGTGTATCGAATCCACAAGCTGTCGTTTACAGTCACACGCTTGTGCCGCTGCGCCACGACAGGCCGAGCTAATGTTATTTTAATTAAAAAAAAAATGTTTTCATATCGTCATAGTCCACTTATCGAGACACGCGAAAGAATTCTACAACGCTATGTAACTCTAATATTGATTCTATTGAATAAATTCATTGAAAATGATTTAAAAAATTAAAAATTAAATGTGTATATACACTCACTCAGCTTCACGCTGTATCCCGCACATAGCGGGAACTTTGGAACCTAGTGTTAAGATACTCCGTTCCGTTCTCCGTTTTCCGTCGAATTTGAGGCGTTGCGTGTTGAGTGGTGGAACTCAACGCCGCGATTTACCTTTATACCAGAGCGAAGAAATGAAAACATTAAATATTTAGTAGCAGCTGCGCCACGACATGCTGCTACTCGTATATATGTATACTCTCTTCACAAAATTAGAGCCTATTACCATCGTATTTAATACCACCACTGTGCCGCTAGTGTGTAACCTAGATAGTTTCAATTATTCCATCTACTTGTTCAAACAGCATCATTATCATGACAGTCAACTGACCTTCAGAACCGGTGGTTGCATAATAAATCACTTTTAGGTTATTACGTGGGTACATGTATTATTGTTTATTACCGGAATATATTAAAACTTAGTTTGTTTTTTCACGCTTCACGCTGTATCCCGCACATGGCTGGTTAGGCAGTGGGAGCTTGGGAACCTAGTGTTAAGACACTCCGTTCCGTTCCCCACTTTCCGCTGAGTTGCGTATTGAATGGGGGAACTCAATGCCACAGTAAACCTTCATTCACTCACTCACTCAGCTTCACGCTATATCCCGCACATGGCAGGGTAGGCAGAGGGAACTTGGGAACCTAGTGTTACGACACTCCGTTTCACTTCCGTTCCCCACTTTCTGCCGAATTTTGAAGCATAGCGTGTTGAGTGGCGAAACTCCGCGCCGTATTTTGCCTTGTACCAGAGCGAAGAAATGAAAACATGAAATATTTAAATTGAAAATATTAAATATTTCTTTTCCTCGAGTGTGGATCGAACCCACAACCCGTCGGTTACAGTCACACGTTTGTGCCGCTGCGCCACGACAGGCATCAGTAAACTTTCATTATTGTCAAAATTTGCCGAATATGGTGAACAGAGTGCTTGCTTAGGTAACTAGTTAGGCACTAGGTTTTCCCTTTCTACTCTGTCAGTATGCGGGATACAGCGTGAAGATGTGAATTACCTATAGACTATTTTCAATTTAAATATTTTTCGCAATTTTTCGGCGTTGAGTTCTAGGCAAGTGCGGGATACAGCGTGAAGCTGACAAAGAATTTATCTAGGATTTAATGTTAGTTAAACGTAAAGACCTCTCGTGACACAGTGGCACAGGCGTGCGACTGTAAACACAACAGGTAGTGTGTTCGATCCCCCGTTAGAGGAAATGATATATGAAATATTTTCAGTTCTTAGGTTGTGGCGTTGAATTCCTTTCGTCCGTCATAGTGGAGAACGGGTGTTTTGATGGGAACACTACGTTCCCAAGTTCCTAACCTAACTCTGCCATGTGCGGGATTAAATGACGCCCAAGACGTTAAAAGTAATTGGTTTGTTAAGCGCGGAGGAAAATTACAATAGTTAATGGTCTGATTAATTGCCTTACATAATGCTACTGCGTCTTATTGTTTAAAGTTTTTTTTTTCACACGTTATTATACATATATATATATATATATATATATATATATATATATATATATATATATATATATATATATATATATATATATATATATATATATGTATATATAGATATATATATATATATATATATATATATATATATATATATATATGTATATATAGATATATATATATATATATATATATATATATATATATATATATATATATATATATATATATATATATATATATATATATATATATATATATATATATATATATACATATACATATATATATATATATATATATATATATATATATATATATATATATATATATATATATATATATATATATATATATATATATATATATATATATATATATATATATATATATATATATATATATATATATATATATATATATATATATATATATATATATATATATATGTAAACGTAGGCTTTATATAAATACTTATAATAAATGTATATAGCCGACTACTGTCTGTACGTGGAGGATATATTAAATAACATCTTATAGAGGGTGTTTATTTATGTAATAAGGCCCAAACCAGTGATTGTTTTAATTTATGTGTGTTTGTTCACATTAATCTCAGAAATACCTAACCAGATTGAAATGCAACTTTTCATAAAAATGTTTTGGCAATTTTCCCTTTAGATTTAGATTATCAAAATTGCTACAACAGATTTATTGATTTGACTGAAATTTATAGCCTGTAGTGGCGTAGGGGCGCACGTGAGAGACTGTATACCATGGGTTGTGGGTACCATTCTTACTTGAGGAAATAAAACGTTAATAAAAACTGTTTTGATAGGAATGGAGTGTCTTTACACTGGATTCCGCCATGTGCAGGATACAACGAGAAGCGGAAAAAAATATGCTTAATATTTTAGACACATTGTTGGGTAGCGGAATTCAACGCCGGAGTGATTAAATTAATAAATCGATCGATCCTACGACTTGTTCGTTGCTCACCTGTGCCACTGAGCCACCACTAACCATAAAAATATCTTTTAAATTTAACAGTCTTTACTTCTTATATTTTCTCTTTAATTTGCTTTACCTATGAATAATACTCTACTTTACTCAGCTTTACGCTGTATCACGCACATGGCAGGTAAGGCATAGGGAACTTGGGAACCTAGTGTTAAGACAGTCTGTTCCACTTCCGTTCGCCACTTTCCGCCGAATTTGTGGCACTGCGTGTTAAGCAGCGGAATTCAACGCCGCTGTTTGCCTTGTAACCAAAGCGAAGCGAAAAGAAAACATTAAATATTTAAATTGAAAATATTAAATATTTCATTACCTCGAGTGGGGATCGAACCCACAACATGTTAAGTTAAAGTCAAGAGTTCGTGCCCCTGCGCCGTGAGAGGCCATTTATAAATAAATAACGTAGAAAACAACTTAATTATTACTACGTATTACCTCAAGTGGTAATCGAACTGGTTATAATACACCTTGATCGGTAAGGCCATTGAATTTAATTTTACTGTCAATTATATATCGACGCTATGCAGCGAAAACCTCGTATTTGTGAAAATATTTTATTTCGCCGAATGCTACAGAAATCTTTTTTTTCCTTTTTTTTTTCAGCTTCACGCTGTATCCCGTACTAGGCAGGGTAGGCAGAGGGAACGGAAGTGGAACCTAGTGTTATGACACTCCGTTCCACTTCCTTTCCCCATTTTCCGCCGAATTTGAGGCATTGCGTGTTGAGGGGCGGAACTCAACGCCGCGCTTTGCCTTATTACCAGAGCTAAGAAATGAAACATTAAATATTTTAAATTGAAAATATTAAATATTTCAGATTTTCTACAGAAATCTTGTGATGGGTTATAATTATTATTAAGTATTTTATTTTTAGTTAATCAATTTTAATTTATATAAAATATAATGGACATAATCCGGCGTTGAGTTCCACTAACCCGTTTTAATGAGAATAGAGTGTTCTGTTAACTCTAGGTTCCCAAGTTCCCTCTGCCTACCCACTAAGTATGGGATACATTGTGAAGTAATCTTTTCTTATTGTCTAGAAGTCTTCAAAAATAGAAAAAGTACTTTTTTTTTTGATGATTTGAAAAAGATACTTATTTTTTTACTGATTTAAAAAAGACACTTTTTTACTGATTTGAAAAAAGAATTAAAAAATCTGTCTAAGAACATATGACATGTACGAGGCGCAGGTTCAAATCCTGCGACGTTAAATTATACTCAGCTTCACGCTGTATCCCGCACATGGCAGGGTTGGCAGAGGGAACTTGGGAACCTAGTGTTAAGACACTCCGTTCCACGTCCATTTTCCGCCCGAATTTGAGGCATTGCGTGTTGAGTGTTGTTTTTTATAGCTTTTCTAAATACGTATTTTGCTACTATTTTTTTGTACAAAAAAATCTTAAAGAATTTCTCTAGTTATATAAAAGATAACTATAACAATAAATTTAGCATTTCTAAGGTTTTTCCTCCGCAGCCTAGGTAAATAATAGTGTTTCCACACCGGAAGTCACCTTGATTTTATCGGATGTAGTTACAGTCTAAGATTAATATTGCAATTCCTGTAGAGCGTGATGTATGATAAATTGATAATGATACGTATAGAGGCTGTTGAGGTGTAGTAGAAAGCTCTTTTTTTTCTGCTTCACGCTGTATCTCGGGAACCAAACGCAATTAATCTGGGAACCTCGTGTTTAAACACTGCGTTCTGTTCCCCACTTTCTGCCGAATTTGAGGCATTGCGTGTTGAGTGGCGGAACTCAACGCCGCAAAGTCTGTTTAATACTTATATGGATCTGTAATATATCATATATATATATATATATATATAATATATATATATATATATATATATATACATATATATATATGTATATATATATGTATATATATATATATATATATATATATATATATATATATATATATATATATATATATATATATATATATATTCTTCTTCCTGGCATTAATCCCGGCTTGCTGTACCAGGGTCTGCCTTCTTACTGAGCCTACTCCACTTTGTACGATCTTTTACATCCTCAGTGGTTAGACCATTGGCTCTCATGCCCTTCATCACAACATCCAACCAGCGCTTCCTTGGGCGTCCGGGAGGTATCACTCCAGGAACAGACATATCAAGGCACTTGCGTCCGACATAGTTCCTAGGCCGGCGCGCAACGTGACCATACCACCTCAGGCGACGCTCTTGGAGCTTATCCGCTATGTCACGGACTACGAGACTACCTCGAATGAATGTGTTACGTATGCGGTCAGATCGCTTTACGCCGCACATCCACCCTCAGCATCTTCATTTCCGTGACATGAAGCTTCTGAGTGTGCTGAGATAGTAGGGGCCAGCATTCGTTGCCGTATAAAAGAACCGGTCGAACGATGCTCTTATATATCAGCTCCTTTAGTTTGGTTGGTATTCTACGATCGCAGACCACACCAGTGACCTCCCGCCATTTGGCCCAGGCAGTGCTTATCCGACCATGGACGTCGTGATCGATGCCTCCAGACTCGTGCATAACGGATCCGAGGTACCTGAACTTTACCGACTTAACGGCTGGTTCAGTACCTATATGGATAGTGCTCGAGTCCGGTCTCCCGCAAGCCATGTACTCGGTCTTCGACACATTTAGTTTAAGACCGCCGTTCTCAAGCGTACCATTCCAGAGGTTCACTTTACGCTCTAGCATCAGCCGGTTCTCTTCAACGAGTGCTATGTCATCGGCATTAATCATTAGCCACGGAGGCTGGTCTTGGATGTGAGCCGAGACAGTATCTAGCACTACGTTGAATAAGAATGGGCTAAGAGCTGAGCCCTGGTGAACCCCTACTGTAATCTGGAAAGGTATGGTGTCGCCAACAGCAGTCCTAACCATGGAAGCGGAATTGTGATACATATCTTTGATAATCTCAATATAGGCCTCAGGGATCCCTTTCAAACGCAATGCCCACCAGATACACTGACGAGGCACACAGTCAAAGGCCTTCTGCAGATCTAAAAAAGCCACATGCAGAGCTCTCCTCTTTTCCCTGTATGCCTCTATCAAAGTTCTGAGGGCAAAAATGGCGTCCATAGTACCCGATCCAGGCTGAAATCCATATTGAGACTCAGAGACAGTACATTCTCGGCGCAGCCTGATATCGGTAATGCGCTCGAAGTACTTCATGGTGTGACTCATAAGCTTAATGCCCCTATAACTACCACAATCTTGGACACTGCCCCTTCCCTTGTAAATAGGGGTAATAAAGCTAAGCCGCCACTGGTGTGGCATCTTTCCAGTGTTCAAGATATGGTTAAAAAGGTCAGTAAGTATGAGCACACCAAGAGAGCCCAACGATTTCCACGCTTCGATCGGAATTTCGTCAGGCCCCACCGCTTTTCCGTTCTTCATGCGTCGAAGGCAATTCCGAGTTTCGTCAAAGGTTATTGGGGCAACAAGTCCGAGGTTAGGCGGTGGGTCGTGATGAAGACTGCACAGATGCTGAGTGTTCAGCAGCTCTTGGAAATAGCTTCTCCATCTCTCCTTCACAGAAGCGGGATTACAGAGCAACGTGCCCTGGGAATCTTTGACGCAAAGACATTTTGCGATATCTTGCGTCGCTTTATCCCGGCCACGGGCCAGTTTGTATATGAGCTTCTGCCCCTCCGCAGTTTCAAGTTTATCATATAATGGTGATAAACTCTCACTGCGGGCTCTGGCTACAGCTTTTTTGCTGACACGTTTTGCTACTATGTACTCCAGTCTGTCTTCAGGAGAGTTGGATTTCTGCCACTTCTTAAAGGCAGCCTTCTTTTCACGAATCACCTCCTGCACCTTGTCATTCCACCACCATGTCTCCCTGTCGATGACACGTCCTCCCTTAGAAACGCCAAGAACTCGTCTGCCTGCCGCAATGATTGCTAACTGAGCTCGATCCCAAGCATCCTGAGCAGTCTCGGTGTTAGTCGTAAGATTTCGACTTTTTACCTCTGCTAGGAAGTCGGTCTGCATCGGTCCATTCAGCAACCACCACTTGATCCGAGGCCTACGTTTCTCGGCTACTTTCTTCTTTGGAGTGACGTTAAAGTCCATGACAAGAAGACGATGTTGGGCCGTCAAGCTTTCACCTGGAATGACCTTACAGTTAGTAACCCTGCCCATATGACGCCGTCTGGTCAACAAGTAATCAATTTGCGTTGAGTGGGACCCACTTTTATACGTGATAAGGTGCTGAGGATTCTTTTGGAAGAATGTGTTCACAACGGCCAGATCAGACGCAATACAGGTTCTTAGAATATTTTCGCCCTCTGTATTGCGAAGACCGTGTCCAAAACCACCGTGAACACGTTCATACGTGTCTGCAGCCTTACCGACGTGGCCGTTTAAGTCTCCTCCAACTAGAATTACTTCGGTAGACGGTATAGCAAGTAGAACCTCTTCATACTGCTCCCAAAATGACTCCTTTTCGGCCGTGCTACAGCCCGCCTGGGGGGCGTAGGCACTGATTAAGTTTGTGGTAACTCCCTCAATCAGTACCTTTACCCGCATCAAGCGATCGCAGCGACGGTCAACTTCGAGGAGTCCATTCTGAAGCTCTTCAGAAATCACTACCGCCACACCGTTTTTTACCAGAAGGTGACCCAGTGTATATAAGCCGGTAACCCTGTCCGATGTTACGGGACTTATTGCCCTTCCAGCGAGTTTCCTGGAGGAAAGTGCACTGGACCCGACGTCTCGTGAGTACATCTGCGAGTTCTCTGCATCGTCCGGTAAGAGAGCCAATATTCCACGTTGCAAAGCGGAGTTTTCGTCTGGGTACTCGCGTCTTTAGCCGTGCCCGTACTTGACACGGTAGCCCTGGCCCACTTGTCGCAGGTGTAGGGCGATGTGCCTGCGCGTCGTTTAGCGGCGACGCCCTAGCCGTACCCATTCTTTTTATTTTCTTTGCCATAAATGTGGCGGTTGGCGGTTTTTAAATGGAGCGACTGCCATCTGACCTCCAAAACCCCTTCACAGGGAAAAACCGCGGGAAAGAGGGATGGGATTGGTGGAAGTGGGGGAAGGATAATTAGGAGGGACACCACTTTTATGGACTTGATGGAGGTATAATAGTGGTGGCTCGAGGATCCGGGGTCGCGTACCCGTATGCCAAAGAACACATGTCGGACAGACATATGTCAAAGACACCCTCTGGATAATATATATATATATATATATATATATATACATATATATATATACATATATATATATACATATATATATATATATATATATATATATATATATTATATATATATATATATATATATATATATATATATATATATATATATATATATATATATATATATATAATATATATATATATATATATATATATATATATATATATATATATATATATATATATATATATATATATATATATATATATATATATATATATATATATATATATATATATATATATATATATATATATATATATATATATATATATATATATATATATATATATATATATATATATATATATATATATATATATATATATATATATATATATATATATATATATATATATATATATATATATATATATATATATATATATATATATATATAAAGCTATATTCGACTACATTACAAGATATATTCGCTCAAAACACATTTGGATTGAGTATACCGAAACTACACTTTCACTGTACCGCTTACGTGCGTATTGCGTAAGCGTGTTATATGGAGACCGTGAACGTGGATGATCTATGGATCATTGATCTATCGATGAATTGATCTTTGACTTTGATGTTTTATAAAAAGTTGTTTTTTTTTTAATATTATATGAATGATGAATAATATATGAGAAGTCGCGAATTAAATTATGTTGATTGTAAGTTATTACTAAGTTAATTAAGTATTTTTTAATAGAAGTTGAAATGTTATATATACTTACCATAGATTGTCTACGGTGGAACTGAACGCCGTAATATAGTCTAAGTTTTTTCAAATGGAAATCGAACCTACAACCGGTCTTTTCTTAAGCGGCTAGAGAAAGAGAAAAAGACGAAATAACTTTAAATAAAAGGTGTAGTTCTGTTGGAATTTGAACTCAAGGCTTTTAGATTTTGATCTAAAATAGCTTTAAGAGTAGCTTTTCTTACAACAACGTACGTACGTACGTACGTTTAATTGGTCCGTCCGACTCTCTCTTTCTTTCTTTCTCTCACACACACACACACACAACACACCCTATATATATATATATATATATATATATATATATATATATATATATATATATATATATATATATATATATATATATATATATATATACATATATATATATATATATATATATATATATATATATACACACACACACGCACACACACACACGTACTCATACATATATAGGGTATAAAAAAAATTAGGGATGGAAATGTGGATCGAACCCACAACCCCCCGTGTGCAGTCCTCCAGCAATACGACAGGCCTCTCAACATTAATCTTAATTAAACATAAATTAACATCTAGTACAACAAAACAAACGTATCTATCGTAGATATCATTAGCGCATCATTAAAAAGCTATTAAACTTACAGATAATCTTTCTGACCCTGACATCAACGTCGTTGGTCCACAGTTCGAAGTTGTATAACAAATATTTATATTCTGGGATAGGCTGAGGGAACCTTATATTTAGGGTACCAAAATTCTCTTGTACAGTCCAATTTTCAACAGCACGCGTATGTTTTGTGTGGCGTAACTCAACGCCGTAGATTATTCGTTTACATGGAAATATGATTAAATTTATTCCAGTTCCGGTTTCAGTTTGTATTTACATATACATATATAGCACAGTGTTGTACCCACAACACTGTGCTATTTATGTATATGTCAATACAAAAAGAGAACCCGCTTACAACGGCTGGTGGAGATTCGATTCCCGTTGATAGTAAATGAATTATTTTCATTTCCGCCTTCTGAACATAAGGCAAAGGTATTCAATATAGACACTCAACTCTCAACGTATAGAAAATTGAACGGTACATGTTGGACTTAACACTAGGTTCCCAAGTTCCCTCTGCCTATCCTGTTATACAGTGTTAAATTAGAAAAGTTTTGCTTATATAAATTAAATATATTCACATCATGTGCCAAGCTTGTTTATTACAAATCGTATACACTACATTACGACGTACGATGCATTTTAAATAGATTATACAATATTGTACCGGATATACTTAATATCTATGTACAAAGCGCGGCGTTGAGTTCCGCCACTCAAGAAGGCGGAGAGTGGAGAATGGAACTGCGTTCCCAAATTCCCACTATCTACCATGTGCGGGATACAGCGTGAAGCTAAAATAAAGGTACAAGTGACTTTTGTTGAATAAAATAAAATCAGCTTTCTATAAATATACAGCTAATTGAGGAATTTGTTTGGTTAATCGAACTAATCTGAAAAACTACTGGTTGGCAAATTGTGTTTTTTTTTTTTTTAAATCACTACCTGATCTGGTAGAGTGCTTGTAACGATATAGACGATTTTCATAAAACCTAGTGGGGAACGGAACGGAGTGTCTTAACACTAGCTTCCCAACGTTCCTCTGCCTACCCTGCCTAATGCGGGATACAGCGTGAAGCTGAAAAAAAAAATAGCTAAGATCAAAGACCATTACAAGGTATACGATTAAAAAAACCTCACTCAAATTGGTTCAGTAATGCAGATGTTACGGTACCACAGACAGACAAATTAAACTCACAATATAAATACCAATTTCGACGTAGCTCGATTAGAACGTATGGCTTAGTTGGTCAAAACGCTTCCAACGGACGGTTTCCAAGAGGCGCGGGTTCAATTTTTTTATACTTACGTTTTTTAAAAGTGAAACTGTTATAATCGTTTCATTATTTAAAAGTTTAATACAATACTTTATTTTTCCTACAATTTTACTACAAAGAAATCGAACCTGCGAACACTAATGATCATCACTAATGAGCTATAAGTACTCACGCAACATTTCGTTATATTACAATAAATTTCTTTGTTTCCACCAAGGTTATAAATCGCTATCAATTAGGGCACTCCTTACGTCAGATAGTGTGAAAATACTCAAGGTTTCACTATGGTTTATTACAATAGTAACACTGACACACGGCTTCGCCCGCTTGCACTTATTGTTATATTATAACTTAATTATACATGTCTACATAAAGTCTATTGCACGTGATGACGTATAAACTACATTAATGCAAAGT
Organism: Eueides isabella; assembly: GCA_019049475.1. Classification (NCBI taxonomy): domain Eukaryota; kingdom Metazoa; phylum Arthropoda; class Insecta; order Lepidoptera; family Nymphalidae; genus Eueides; species Eueides isabella. The sequence goes on along the minus strand of CM032413.1, from coordinate 5,163,385 downwards.
TTCATCAAAATTCGTTCAGTAATTTTAGCGTGAAATTGAAACAAATCCATATACACAAATTTTCCCTTTCTTAATAGTACTGGCGACCGGCTCACTCGAGTAATTATATTATACTTACTTACTTACTTAGCTTCACGCTGTATCCCGCACGAGGCAGGGTAGGCAAAGGGAACACAGGAACCTAGTGTTAAGACACTCCGTTCCACTTCCGTTCGCCACTTTCCGCCGAATTTGAGGCATTGCACAAGCGTGTGACTGTAACCGACATGTTCTGGGTTCGATCCCCAGTCGAGGAAATGAAATATTTAATATTTTCAATTTAAATATTTAATGTTTCATTTCTTCTCTCTGGTAATAACGCAAAGCGCGGCGTTGAGTTCTGCCACTCAACACGCAATGCGGCGGAAAATGGGTCTTAACACTAGGTTCCCGGGTTCCCTCTGCCTACCCTGATCCTCGTACGGGATACAGCGTGAAGCTAGAAAAAAAAATACATATCTTTCTGCAGGGTTAATTCCCAAGGTTCCCGAATTTTGCACACGCGCGTACTGACACCCGTATTTATTACCCGCAGTGGTACACTTACGAAATTAAGTAGGAAGGAAGAACGTACCATCAAAAAAAGTTAAAAAATAGGAAAAAAAAAATGAATTTTATATATATTTCAGAATAAAAACACAATTACAAACTTACATATATCATTCGTTTTTTTAGAAAAATAGAGCACACGCCCGCTGATTTAAATTTGTTAACTATATAAATATATTTCCTCGATGAACAAGTCCGACTGGCTCTTGACCGGTTTGTTTTACTAAACATGGTATTTGAATCCACGACCAACGAACAAATCTTAACTGCACTACTACTGACTCTTGCCGTGAGATCCCGGCTTAGAATAGGATCACCCTGGTACTGATGGTGTCGTAAGAGGCGACTAAAGTGCGTGTGGTAGAGTCACGTTGCCAGTAATGGCAACACGCATGGGCAGACTCGACTGGGTTATTACCACCCCCGGCATTTAAGACCGGCGTTAAGTAGTGGCTTTGGCCACTGCGCTTCGCATTAGGTAATGCCGGGCCCCGGTGCCCTTCCATCTTATAGGACGTCAACGCTCCTGTAGCTCTTCTGGAGTTACACGGGGCCGTGGGCGACGGTGATCACTTAGCACTAGGTGACCCATAAAAAAAAAACTGAACTTGAAGCAATATTTATTGCAAGCCTCAAGGGTCACAAGTTCAAAGCAAAACTATAAATTAATAAAGACAAAACAAACGCAATAAATAATCAAGCATTTCCTTATAATTTCAACATGAACAGTCAACAAGGTCGCATTTGTAAGTCGATTTTGCAGTGTCTGATTGTAAGCGCCAAGGTTATGGGTTCGATGCCGCTCGGAGGATAAATAATTTTCGTTTATTGGTTGTGCGATTTTGAGGCTGAGCGCGGCGTTGAGTTACGCAGTTTAAATATATGTGTATTTTTAATATGAGTAACTATATATGTATTAATATTTTTCACGCTGTATCCCGCACATGACAGAAGAACTACAATGCCCATAGTGTTAAGACACTCCGTTCTACATTTTTATATTAAAATTTTTGGAATCTGTAGAGAAAATTAGAAAATGTATAAGAATTAAGTTAATCTTGAATTCCTCGTTCCTCTGCCGAGTTGATACAGGATAACTCACTCACTTACTCAGCTTCACGCTGTATCCCGCACATGACAGGGCAGGTAGAGATAACTTGGGAACCTAGTGTTAAGACACTCCGTTCCACTTCCTTTCCCCACTTTCCACCAAATTTGAGACACTTAATAAGTGGCGGAACTTAACGCCGCGTTTTGCCTTGTTACTAGAGCGAAGAAATGAGAATATTAAATATTGAAATTGAAAATATTAAATATATCATTTCTTCGAGTGGGTATCGAACCCAGAACCTGTCGCTTACAGTCACACGCTTGTACCGCTGCGCCACGACAGGCCTCTAATACAGGATAAAACGTAAGCAATATGGTACGGAGTTATTTCCCGCACATAAAAAGGAAGGCAGAGGGAACTTGGGAACCTAGTGTTGAGGCGTTCCCATTTGAGGCATCCCACATACGTGTCTTACTTTCTACCGATACATTTACGAAATTATATGTTAAGCGGAAGTAAACGCCGTTTCCTTCGCGAGAAAACTGAATATTTAAAACCTTAAAAGTGCTTTCAACGCAGTTAAAACCATGAGGAAAAAAAAGTATCATTACAAACATTTACAAGGCCATGTTTTTCTTGTAGACTAGAAATATTTAGTATTCCGAAATATATTCATGACAAGGTTACTTGGCTTAGTCAACTTTGGTGCGATTTAAGACGCTATTGAAATACCATTGGACGGTCGAGTTTGATTAATTATGGGTGTAGGTTCAATTCTGATGATCTAGGGAATTTATTGTTGAGGCAAAACGCGGCGTTGAGTTCCGCCACTCAACACGCGATGCCTCAAATTCGGCAGAAAGTGGGGAACGGAAACGGAACGGAGTGTCGTACACTAGGTTCCCATATTCCTTCTGACTACCCTGCCATGTGCGGGATACAGCGTGAAGCTGAGTGAGTGAGAGTGATTATTGAAGACTGTCGTGTCGCAGGTGTGGCTGTGAACGTAAGGTTGTGGGGTCAATGAACACTGGAAGAAGTGAAATATTTAATATTTTCAAATGAAAGATTTAATCTTTTCATTGCTCCGCTTCGGTAACATAGCAAAGCGTGGCGTTGAGTTCCGTCACTCAACACGTATTGTTTCAAATTCAGCGCAAAGTTGGGAACGGAATCGAGTGTCTTAACACTAGGTTCCCAAGTTCCCCCTGCCCTGCCTGAATAAATTTTAAATTTTGTAAAAACTATAACAAATATAAAATTATAATGTAACATATAGCTCCATAGTGCTTGGACTGCAAATTCCCAAGTTATTTAGAAAATATTAAATTACCTCGAGTGAGGATCGAACCCACAACCTATTGTTTTAAGTCACACGCTTGTGCCGCTGCGCCACGACGGTCCTTAAAATTATTCTCGTTTCAGATTCATTTTATATGAAGGTTGAGCTAAAAAGATTAAAACAACCACAGTTAAAAGCAAATATTTAAACGTTTTTACCTTCGTCTGAAACGTAATGAAGAATAATCGATTGGTAATTAAAAAAAACAATAGAACTCACTCACTCACTCAGCTTCACGCTGTATCCCGCACATGGCAGGGTAGGCAGAGGGAACTTGAGAACCTATTGTGAAGACACTGCGTTCCGCACCCCACTAGCCGCCGAATTTGAGGCATGGCGTGTTGAGTGGCGGAACTCAACGCCGAGTCTTGCCTTGTATCAGAGTGAAGATATGAAAAATTCAATATTTAAAGGGGATCGAACCCAGAACCTGTCGGTTACAGTCACAAGCTTGTGCCGCTGCGCCACAATAGAAGATTTATTAATATTATATATATTATACATATACATTCTCGATTAAGTCACTTATAAATGTAAAAACTACATCAAAATCGGTCCATCCGTGTCAGAGCATGTTTGTAAACGTAAAATATATTGAAGAAGAATCTTAAATGCCACGTTTATTAATATATGGGCCTTGAAGTTCATAATAGTGATGTTTTAAAGTTTTTTTGTATGTTTGTCCGTGCGTTTGTTTGTACATGCTTATCTCAGAAACGATTAACAAGATTTAAACGACAGAACAGTTTTTACTACTACATTTTAAGAACGTTTCTTCAACATTTATTGTTACTCAGCTTCACGCACGATGGCAGGTTAGGCAGAGGGAAGTTGGAAACCTAGTGTTAAGACACTCCGTTCCACTTCTGTTCCCCACTTTCCACCGCTTTTGAGGCCTTACGTGTTAAGTAACGGAACTCAACGCCGCGTTTAAACATTTAGTGTTTCTTTAAACCGTTGATTATTAAAAAGTTAGGTAAATTGTTAGTTTGACAAAATTGCAACAATTTCTCGCTAATTAAGCTGAAATTTCAGTTTTCAATGTACACATATTTTTGTTTTAAAAGTGATAATGCTATTAGAACAAAAAAATATTGAGATTAGGAAATAAAATAGTGTAATACAAGCGAGCGCAGCCGCAGGCGGAGGCTAGTAATTAATATTTTCATTCTTTCGCTCTGGTAACAACACAAATCCTCTCCTTGAGTTCCCCACTCAACACGCAATGCCTCAGATGTCGGGGAAAGTGGAGGACAAAAAAAGAGTCTCTTATTCTTCTTCTGAGGTTCCCAGAATCTTTGTGCCTACCCTGCCTTAACTTAAAATAAATCATTACATACATTACACGCATATATATATATATATATAGAGGCCTGTCGTGGCGGCACAAGGGTGTGACTGTAACCGACAGGTTGTGGGTTCGATTCCCACTCGAAGAAGTGTAATATTTAATGTTTTCAATTTTTCGCTCTGGTAAAAAAGCATAACGCGGCATCGAGCTCCACCACTCAACACGTATTGCCTCAAATTCGGCCGAAAGTGGAACGGAGCGTCTTAACACTAGGTTCCCAAGTTCCCTCTGCCTACCCTGCCATGTGCGGGATACAGTGTGAAGCTGAGTTGAGTTGAGAATATTTATAGATTTGCTTATAGTCCTTGATTCTTTGATTCATAAATAATAATATATGAATTACACAACTCGACAGCGCATAACGAATTTAATCATAATAAATCAACAAAATATAAAATTTACATACATTTATAAAAATCACTTTCAAAAGTCATATTTTTTTCTTTTACATTAATACAGAATTACCAAATTAGCATTTTATTAAGTAACTGGACACGACACGCTCGCGGCTTGGCCCGCTTGAATTATTCTATTTTATTTACTTATCTCAATTACTTTCTTGTTCTAATAACGTAATCGCTTTTAAGACAATATCTTTTTTTAATGGAAGGACACGGCATACGAGCGTAGTGGTCACCTGATGGTAAGTGATCACCGTCGCTCACGACCCCGTGTAACTCCAGAGAAGCTACAGGAGCGTTGCCAGTCTATAAGGTGGATGGGCACCGGAACCCGGCATTACCCAATGCGAAACGCAGTGGCTGAAGCCACTACTTAACGCCGGTTTTAAATGCCGGGGTTGATAATAACCCGGTCGAGTCTGCCCATGCGTGTTGCCATTGCTGGCAACGTGACTCTACCACACGTACTTTAGTCGCCTCTTACGACACCATCAGTACCAGGGTGATCCTATTCTAAGCCGGAATCACACGGGTACAGACAATATCTGTACATTGAAATCTGAAATAATATTATAAGTATAAATTAATGTTTTTGGATGAGAATGGAACCTACAACTTGCGCGTTCGGCACTTGTCTATTCACCACACGCCTCATAGGTACATAGTCGTTGAATATAAAAAAAAAACGCTTTAAAAGAAGAAAATATTTGTAACCATTTTGTCTGAAATATATTAAAAAAGTGATTGACGTAAAATATAAAAGGAATTCCCAACAACGTTAAATGAAATGTAAAATAATGAAAAAAGGGACGAAACGTCGAAGAAAAGGAAAGATCGATGATTTGTTGTCAATATGTCAATATGCTTTAGGGTACGTTGAGGGAACCTAGTGATAGACACTAGGTTCCCCACTTCCGGCTAAATTTTAACTTTAGGTTGATTGACGGAAATTAACGCCGCCGTTGTCTTGTAATAAAAAAGAAGGGGATGAAAATAGTTTATTCTTTTGAGTGGGTATCGAACCTATGATAGTCGCTCTTACCATCAGATACCATGGCGGTACCACGTCTAATGAATGAATAACCACGAAAAAAAAGCTACGAGGGCCTTATTTATAAGGGTACGAGGGCCTTATAAGCTCAGTGGTACAAGCTTGGAACTGATTGTGGTTGCGAGTTATACTAATAGAGTGTGAAATTAGAAACATTATAAATATGTTAATACAATATTAAATATTTCATTTTCTCACGTGGGAATCGAACCCACAACCTGTCGTTTACAGTCGCACGCTTGTGTCACTGCGCCACGACGGATTTCAAAAGTAATTAATTGTTCAGAAAAAACTGCTTTTCTCAATATCTTGAAAATACTTATCTAGCGTTTAATTTGATAATTTTCAACAGTTTCTTTATGTTAGCCAAGAAGTGGATGATTAATTTTAGTTTTTTTTTGTATTAAAATGTTAAGAAATTTGTCTGTCGTGTTATACCGGCTTAGAATAGGACCACCCTGGCACTGATGGTGTCGTAAGAGACGATTAAAGTGCGTGTGGTAGAGTCACGTTGCCAGTAATGGCAACACGCATGGGCGGACTCGACCGGATCATTACCACCCCCGGCATTTAAAACCGGCGTTAGTTAAGTAGTGGCTTCGGCCACTGCGTTTCGCATTAGGTAATGCCGGGCCCCGGTGCCCATCCATCTTAAAGGCCGGTGCCCATCCATCTTAAAGTTACACGGGGCCGTGGATGACGGTGATCACTTACCATCAGGTGACCCGTGCGCTCGTTTGCCTTTTCTTGTCCATAAAAAATATGTTCGTACCTGTAGTAGTAAACTTGATGGAAGGGTTTATATTGTATACGTTACAGGTCGTAGGTTCAATCCTCACTCGATGTAATGAAATATTTAATATTATCATTTCTACGCTCCGGTAACGAGGCAAAGCGCAGGAAACAATGCCTCCAATTCGACGGCAAGTAAAAAACGGAAATATTTTAAGGGGAACAGAGTGCTTTAATATTAGGTTCCCAGGTTCCCTCAGACTACTGCTTAATGCAGGATATACAAATTATAATAATACAATGTAATAGAAAAGTTGCTGCTTTTAAGAAGCCAAAAAGTATGACATGACATATTTTTCATGGCTCAGGAAAATTGAGTTTCTTTAAATATTTCATGCGTTATTAATTCACAATATCAAAATGAAGGGGCGTCGCCTCGAGCTCGCTTCAATAGACAAACTTTCGCCGGATTTGTTTGTCGTTTTAATAAAAAAATGTATTTTATGAATGTAATTTTCGGGGCACGAGGCAGGGTAGGCAGAGGGAACCCGGGAACCTAGTGTAAAGACACTCCGTTCCACTTCCGTTCCCCACTTTCCGCCGAATTCGAGGCATTGCGTGTTGAGTGGCAGAACTCAACGCCGCGCTTTGCTTTATTACCAGAACGAAGAAATGAAACATTAAATATTTAAATTGAAAATATTAAATATTTCATTTCCTCGATTGAGGATCGAACCCAGAACCTGTCGGTTACAGTCACAGTCTTGTGCCGCTGCGCCACGACAGGCCTCAAATAATATATTTAATATTTTAAAATTCAATATTTAATATTTTCATTCCATCGCTCTGGTAACAAGACAAAGTGCGGCGTTGAGTTCCGCCAGAGACAAACAGATGGATAGAGACTTGAAATGATGAAATGAATGAAATGAAGGTTTTTTTACTTTTAAGTAGGGAACCTGGGAACCTAGTGTAAAGACACTGCGTGAATCCTCCCGCTCCTGCAAAATATGTATTTAATATTCAATATTCTATCTGAAGCCGTAATATGATAAAGTTAGTTTATGAATAATGTGACCATTATTTCGGCTCAAAACGGGATATTTATTTCAGTATTCTATTATAGCTTTTACATGGCAGTATATAATGACATTTTTGTTTTTTTGTGCTTGCAAAGTACTTTGGCTGATTTTGCTTTTTTAAGCTTTTCGCTGGCAAGCAAAGGGTGCTTTCGTTTCGTTTTATTTTTTTTTATTCACACCTGATCCTGTATCCTGATGTTAGGAGACTTCGTTCCGTTCAACACTTTCCGTCCAATTTTGAGGCATTGTGTGTTTATTGGTGGAACTTAACGCCGCGCTTTGTACATAGATATTAAGTACATCCGGTACAATATTGTATAATCTTACGTAGCAGAACGCGGCAGAACTCAAGTCAGTTTTTTTTGTTGCCAAAGTGAAAAAAAAAATACACTTAATTTCCTGGGGATTGAACAACCTGTCACATTTACAGTCACCTGCTTCTGCCGCTGCGTCACAACAGGCCTTTCTTTCTCATAAACATAGAAAATATCATGACCTCCATAATCAGTGAAATTCAATCCACTTGACTCTAACTGAAAAAAGGGTGTCATAAGATATTGGGCCCGGGATATTATTGCGTCCCGGCCCTGTCTCTGAAGACACTGGGATACACCACAGCAAAAAAATGGGATAGCCTTGTTCCAAATCGGGACTGTCCCATCCAAAAAGGGACGCCTGGACGCCTTATCTATGAATAACTAAAGTTCCTCCAGGGATAGCTTGACTATAGTTTCAAAAGCCCGATCAAAGATTATTTATTAGATGAAATATTTGCTGTTCTATCGTTGCTATCTACTTACTTAACAATATTTGAGGCTGTTGTGGTTCATTGGTACTGCTTGTGACTGTAAATGGTCGTAAGTTCGATTCTCTAGAGAGAATAATTACATAATATATTATTTTCGTTTTTTTTTGTCACGCTGTATCCCACATATGGTAGAGGCTTTGCGTGTTGAGTGGCGGGATTTAACGCCGCGTTTTGAATTTACACCACAGCGAAGATTTTTTTTTTTTTTTTTTTTTTTTTTTTTTTTTTTTTTTTTTTTTTTTTTTTTTTTTTTTTTTTTTTTTATGGAAAAGACAAGGCAAACGAGCGTGCGGGTCACCTGATGGTGAGTGATCACCGTCGCCCACGGCCCCGTGTAACACCAGGGGAGCTACAAGGGCGTTGCCGGCCTTTAAGGTGGAGGTAGACGCGCTTTTTGAAGGTACCCATGTCGTATCGACCTGGAAATACTGCCGCGGGTAGGTCGTTCCACAGATGTGTGGCGCGTGGAAGAAAATTCCTACGAAACCGCACAGTAGTCGAATGCCACGTGTCCAGATGATGTGGATGGTACTTTAGTTTGTGACGTACTGTGCGGTTGGAAAATTCGGCGGCGGGTATCAAGTCAAACAGTTCTCCAGAACACTCCCCGTGATAAATGCGGTAGAGAACGCACAGGGAGGATACGTCTCTACGCAAAGCCAAAGTATCAAGCCCCACACAGATCACTGGGTTCCCAACGATTCGAACGGCTCTACGTTGTATGCGATCAAATGGTTCAAGCTGATACTGGGGTGCACCAGCCCAAAGGTGAGAACAGTATTCCATATGAAGCCGAACCTGGGCCCTATACAGGGCCAAACGGTGTTTTGGCGTGAAATACAATGTCGCTCTGCTGATGACCCCTAGTTTCTTCGAGGCCAACTTGGCCTTGCTTTCCAGATGATCGCGATACTGGCAGTCGTTCGAAAAGCTGAGACCCAATATACTGATACAGGGCGCGGCTTTAAGGGGAGTGTTCTCGAAAACTGGTGATACGACAAATGGGGTTTTTGTAGCGGTTAACGCGCAGACTTGTGTCTTCTGGGGGTTGAAGTGAACAAGGTTCTTTTCACCCCATGCGGAGACATTCTCGAGGGATGCCTCAACGCAGGACACAAGTTGATTTCGGCACTGGTCGACGTTTTCCCGAGAAAGACTTGCATGGCCGGAGTATACAGCGTCCACAGTGCTATCATCTGCATAACAATGTATGTTAGAGTCCTCTAACATGTCATTGATATGCAGAAGAAATAGCGTAGGGGACAGCACGCAGCCTTGGGGGACGCCGGCGTTCACGGGCATGTATTTGGAGCAAAAACCGTCGACAGCGACCTTGATGCTGCGCCCAGTGAGAAAGCTAGCAATCCACTTGCATAAATTCTCGGGAAGCCCGTAAGATGGAAGTTTCGCAAGGAGCGCTCCGTGCCACACACGATCGAAGGCCTTTGCCATGTCCAAACTAACTGCCAGGCCCTCTCCCTTGCTATCAATAGCCGCAGCCCAGCAGTGGGTTAGGTAAACCAGAAGATCACCGGTTGAGCGACCCCGACGAAAGCCATATTGGCGGTCGTTAATCAATCGGTGATCCTCCAGGTAAACCAAGAGCTGGCTATTAATTATGCTCTCCATAATTTTTGAGAGCAGGGAGGTAATAGCAATAGGCCTGTAGTTAGTTGGATCGGCACCATCGCCTTTTTTCGGAATCGGGGGGATAAGAGCGCTCTTCCACGAATCTGGGACTACGCCAACTGAGTAAGAGTGCCGAAATAGACGCGTTAGCACCGGTGTCAGCTCAGGAGCACACGAACGGAGCACAAGAGGAGAAATGCCATCTGGCCCACTCGACTTGTGGATGTCCAAGGAAGACAGAGCTCGCCTAATAGCTTTCTGACTGAATTTAATGTCAGGCATTGAGCTCTGACACCGCGGGATGGTCGGCGGCGTTGTTCCTCGGTCATCCATAGTCGAGTTTGAGGCAAAGAGAGCGCCCAGGAGATCGGCTTTCTCTTTCGCCGTATGGACCAGGATGTCATTTTCTGTGCGTAGCGGTGAAAGCGATGGCCGGCTAAAGTTGCCAAGCGCAGCCTTTGAGAGGGCCCAAAACTGTCGAGTTCCGGACGGATAGCTCTCAAGCTTCTCGCCGATTTTAGCGATGTGCTCGGACCTTGCTCTGGCAATTTGCCACTTAAAGTACCTAGAGGCACGGTTGTACTTTCTTTTTAAGGTTTTCACCTTCGGATCCTTAGTGGCAAGTGCCTTGGCCCAGATTCGATATGCCTCGCGCTTGCCAGAAGCTGCAAGTTTGCAAGACGTATCAAACCAAGGCTGTGACTTGCCACCGATTGGCACTACAGAGCTAGGAATGTAAAGTTCCATACCCTGCAGAACCACGTCGGCGACAGCAGCGGCACTAGCACTAGGATCATCAGAAGAGAAGCAAACCGGCCCCCAGGGATAGGATGAGTAAAACGTACGCATCCCATCCCAATCTGCTGACTTGTAGTGCCAGACGCGACGATATAAAAATAGACGAAGATATAAAATAACAATTCTAATATATCTTTGTTCTTTTACGATATATAGTGACGGCGTTTAAGGCGTTAAGTTCCGCCTAACTGACTCCAAAAACGATATCCTGACATGTAGCGGAAAATATAGAACATTATGCCTTGTTCTTGTTTAAATTGATTATTTACCATATCAATTTTATTTTTTTTTCTGAAATTTTCATAAAAATAGTAGGGTTACGGTAACGGAGAATATTATGACACTACATTGCACTCTCCCTTTCCGCCGTATTACGTGATGACGGAACTCAACGCCGCGCTTCCTTTTAAATCGTAACCTAAGTTATTTATTATTGAAATTTATTTTAAATCAAGGTTCTTTTTAAAATATGTATATATTTATATTCGTTTCTTGTTTGTTTGTAACCGTGCAAATTAATTATTACAACGATTGGACTCAGTTTACTGGACGATTTACGAGTGAAGGTCAATTGTTGAATATTTTTAACATATTTTTGTAATATTTAGAAATAAAGTGGTTATTTAAAACAATTATTTATATATAATATTTATATGAAACTTAATTTTTTTTTTTTTTTTTTTTTCAGCTTCACGCTGTATCCCGCACTAGGCAGGGTAGGCAGAGGGAACGGAAGTGAAACCTAGTGTTATGACACTACGTTCCACTTCCGTTCCCCACTTTCCGCCGCATTTGAGTCATTGCGTGTTGAGTGGCGGAACTCAACGCCGCGCTTTGCCTTATTACCTTTGCCTTATTATGAGACTTTAATCAATTGCCTTATTATGAGACTTTAATTAACTTATTATTTAATATTTTGTAATTAAATAACTAATGTTTTCATTTCTTCGCTCTGGTAATAAGGGCTAATGCGGCGTTGAGCTCCGCTAATCAACACGCAATGCCTTAAATTCAGCGGAAAGTGGGAGACGAGACGGAAGTCTCTTGACTCTAGGTTCCCAAGTTCCCTATGCCTACCCTGCAATGTGGGGAATACAGCGTGAAGCTGAAAAATAAAAGAAATATTATATTAATTAAAAAAAATATAATATATATTAACACATATTTGACAATATTTTCTTTTATATAAAGCGTACATATACGTAACTATGGCAACGTACACTGTACGCTTCAAAGTTGTCCTCTAGTATGTATGTTAATTCGTAAAAAAATACGTTATAGTACAACTTAAGTATAGTACAACTTTATTTCGCCAACTTGGAATCGAACCTACAACGAGTCGCGTTCGCCTTCATGGTCCCTAATTTGTAATTAATTTAAGTGAAATTAATGATTAAGTGTTTAATTAAAGTTAATTACGATCTCTGCGTGTTACTTTGATTACTAAGAATGATCTTATACAGTCACTTACGTAATCTTATCATTAAAGTTGGACCAGTTTTATATGCAATTAAATGTTAATGAACTTGGCGAGGTTGGAATTTTGCTACAAAATGATAAAAGGTACTTAAAACAAAATACAAGAAGTATTTTTTTCTTCTCCTTCACGCTGTGTCCCATACACATGGATAGAGGGAAATTGGGAACCTAGTGACCGTTCCCATTCAGGCACTTGTAATAAAACCTTTGGGTTGCTTCTAAATAAACAACAGTTATAAGATTTGAGCGGCGTTGAATTCCGCCAATGCCTCAATGTCGGCGGTAGGGTGAACGGAAGTGGAACGGAGTCTCTTAACACTGGGTTCCCAAGTTCCCTCTGCCTACCCTGCCCTGCTAAGGTATAAGATTTGGCAAAAACAAAAAATTAAGTTAAGTTAAGTTAAATATTAAAGATAAAAAAGAAAATATTTATACTTAGTTTTGAAACTTTGTCAATTTTTAAAAGCCAAGATAGACTCGCACTTGGCCAGTTTCAAAAAAATTTTGAAAAAAAAAAAAAAGATTTGAGTTTCAAAGATGTGCATGTATAAACAGACACCCATTAGGTACATAGTTTAGATTTTTTTGCTCTGGTACATTAAGCGCGGCGTTAAGTTACACCACTCATCGTACTATACCTTAAAAATCAGTTCGTGGAATGCAGTCTCCTCTTAATATATACTAGGTTTCCTTAGTTACCCTGACATAATTATGCGGGATACAGAGTGAATTTATAATAAATTGTGCGTGTTACCTAACACGCATTATAAAATGTATTTACTATTTGTACTTGTCATTTGATATCAAAGATATAATTATACCTAAAAAAAAAAAAAACAAAAAAAAATCTTTTTGTTATAAAGTGAATTAATATTTACAAACGAAAAGTTGAGGAAAAAAAAAATTAATAAATAAAAAAAAATATTTTTAACGTCATCCCTGGAGGGGATCGAACCCTCGACCTTTGGATTAGAAGTCCAACGCGCTATCCTCTGCGCCACAGGGACTGTACACGTAGCGTTCGATAATACATTACATATCTATACTTGAATGGAGAGGCCTGTCGTGGCGCAGCGGCACAAGCGTGTGACTGTAAACGACAGGTTGTGGGTTCGATACACACTTGAGGAAATTAAATATTTAATATTTACATTTCTTTCCTTTGGTAACAAGGCAAAGCGCGGCGTTGAGTTCCCATATTAAGCACGCAATGCCTTAAATTAAGTGGAAAATGGGGAACGGAACGTAGTGTCTTAACATTAGGTTCCCAAGTTCCCTCTGCCTACCCTGTCATGTGCGGGATACAGCGTGAAGATGAAAAAAAAGCCATAATTAATTTTATTTAATAATAACATACAAGTGGCTGGAAACCATAGGTTGTGGGTTCGATCCCTACTTGGATCTTGGATGAGTGGATGGAGGGAGTGTCTTAACACTAGGTTCCTAAGTTCCCTTTGCTTACCCTGCCGTGTGCGGAATATAATAGTGGACAGCATTTAAATTTGGTTAGATATTTCTGAGATTACTGCGTACAAACACACAGACAAACAGACAAAAATTAAATAAATATATTTAAGCCCCTACTATATATATAAACATCCCATATAAGATGTTATTTAATATATCCTCCATGAACAGACAGAGATCAGTTACAGATTTATTATAAGTATAGATAAGCAAAGCCATAAAAAAATGCTAGTAAAAGACGAATCCAACCTTCTGCATTCCAAATGTTGTGAAAGTGGGCGATAGAAAACATCATTTTTTTACCAAGTTGGTCAAAAATTACAAAAGAAATGACAAAACTGTACGAAAAAGCATTTTGACCGTGACTTTTATATTGCATCGGCTTAGACCAGTGGTACGCGGTAGTGGGATCAATTCCTATTTTGGGGAATGACTTATTTAATATTTATTTTTCTTATAATATAAGACAAACCACGGCGTTGAGTTACGCTGCTCAATACTAGGTTAGGATAGGTCTAGGTTAGCTATGTCTCCCTTGATAAGATCTTGTGAGTTCATTATAAATTACTGTCTTTTTTTGGATTCAAATTAAAATTCAAATTAATTTCAAAATGTTTTCATTATTTCGTAGTAAGAAAAGATAAAATGCGGCGTTAAGCTCCGCCACTCAACACGCAATGCTTCATTCGGTGTAAAGTGAGAAAAGGAACGGAGTGTCTTAACACAACTTCTCTAGTTCCCTTTCCTGTTTTCCACCCTGCCAAATGCGGGATTCAGCGTGAAGCTAAAAAACGTGATTGATTTAATATAATACTTCTAGCACGTCATAAACAACTTTTAATAAGGGAAAAGTTGGCCATTTAAAAAAAAAAACGAAAGTAAATATATCGAGAATCAAACCCGGATCTTTCACAAATGTTATTTCCGTTAAACATCGTTATCTTAGCCCTGTGTGTGTGGTACAGTGCGTGAATTGTAAACACAACGGCTATCGGTTCGATTTCTGCACAGGTAATAAATTATTTAATATTATCATTTTGCCATTCTAGTAATACTAAGGCTAAGCACGGCGTTGAGTTCCGCCACTTTACACGCAATCTCTTAAAATTTGAACGGAAAGTAAGGATCGAAGTGTACTAATAAAAGGTTCCCTTAGCATACCCCACTAATGCGGGAAAAATTCAACCATCAACACTAGGTTCCCAAATTCCCTTCACTTCTATATGCGGGATACAGCGTGAATGAAAAAAAAAATGCTTCCACAACACTTAACACGCTATTATACGTTTCTAAAGGCGCACAGCGTGAAGATCTTTGTCTAAGTTTCGCTAAATGCGTGCTATAATTGTTTTTAATTGCGATAAGTGATATGTGATTATTTCGATATTACTATGTGTATATATATACTTGGCAATATTAAGAAATTTGTGGCAAAAAAGATGCCTGTAGTGGCGCAGCGGCACAAGCGTGCGACTGTAAACGACAGGTTGTGGGTTCAATCCCCCACTCGAGATAACGAAATATATAATTTTGTGACTAATTTTAAAGTGTCATTCCACACTTAGGTAGAAAACGTATAGAAATTTAAACGTAGCGGGATTTGAACCCCCTCCTCTTAGAAACTGTCCAAGCGCTCTGACCACTAAGCCATACGTTTGAATTCATTTTTATTTATTTATAAATAAATAAGTAAGTGGAATGACACTTTAAAATAGCGGTTCTTATCTTTTTTCTTTTCTTTTAGCTTCACGCTGTATCTTGCACGAGGCAGGGTAGGCAGAGGGAACCCGGGAACCTAGTGTTAACATCCGTTCCACTTTCGTTCCCCACTTTTCGCCGAATTTGAGGCATTGCGTGTTGAGTGGCGGAACTCAACGCCGCGCTTTGCCCTATTACCAGAGCGAAGAAATGAAACATTAAATATTTAAATTGAACATATTATATTTGGGTTCATATCCTACAATCAAAACAAATGGTGGATAGTGTCTTAACACTACGTTCTCTCCGCCTATCCTGCTATATACGGGATACAGCGGGAACCAGTTTTTTTTTTAAATTCATATGTAGAAGTTTGTATGTAAAGTTTATGGTCTATTTAATACAACAAATGTTTACGCTTCACCTGCCCCATTGCGTGATATCATGATATGTACGATTTTGATATTCACTCCACGGTGCAATATTGAGGCCTGTCTGTCCGTCCGTGTAAAGCTGAGGTCGTGGGTTCGATCCCGACTCGGGCAAGTGAAATATTTGATATTTTCAAATGAAATCTATACTTATATGTATTAATAAATTTGTATCTGGTCGATGTTAGATAGAAGATATGTATATTAGAAAATATTATTATAGGGGACGTTTATTACTGAAATACAGCCCCAAAATGGCGATTTTTGGGGCCGTATTTCATTAATGGTAATTTTGTTTGTCTGAACGTTGGTACAATCTCGGAAATGGCTAGATAGATTTAAAATGTATATTTTGCCAACTATCCTTGAACATTTAGAGTTTTGTTTTAAAAAAATAGATCAACAAGAATAAAAAAAAATCATTTTTGTATCCCGCTACATGCGGGATACAGCGTGAAGGTCCTTTACTAGGCTATGTCATTATAAAATGAAGACGACCTATGAACTGTTATTGTTTACATTTCTAGACCGTGGGATACTGATGTAATCTTATACAGATTTAAATTATGTAATTTTAGTTCTCTCGTACTAACTTTTTTTAAAGTAGGTACTAATTTTTGTTTTTTGTCTATAATGGAAAGGAAACGGTCAAGTGCGTATTGGTTTCGCTTCGTTCGCGGGCAGCGGGCGAAGCCGCGTGTGCTGAATTCCAGGAATAATATTAAATACTCTTGATTGTACATTAAAAAGAAGTACTTAAATAATTAAGGCAAAGTGCGGCGTTGAGTTTCGCCACTCAACACGCAATGCCTCAAATTTGGCGAAAACTGGGGAACGGAAGTGGAACGGAGTGTATTAACACTAGGACCCAAAGCTCCGTCCACCATCCCCGCCATGTGCGTGATACAGCGTGAAGCTGAGTACTTAAAGTTTTCTCTATTCAACACGCAACGCCTTAGATACGGCGGAATCTTGTTTAAAATCACGATTCGACGGGAAACGGAACGGAGTGTCTTAACCTTAGGTTCCCAGGTTACTTCTTTCTACCCTACCATATGCGGGATACATCGTAAAACCAAGTAAAGTAGAGCTAATCGGTCGCAATTGGTCCCAAAAAAAAACGCTTACTTATCACAAAAAAAAAATTTTTAGCTTTCATTATATCCTTCTCTCAATGTAAGTGGTGGGAACCTGTTAACCTAGTGTTAATACTTGCGCTACCAACATTCCCTGGAATTTTTTACTATGTTTTAAAGTGTTATTCCACACTTAGGACAGAAAATACTATACTTAAATTTTAAAAAGCGTATAAAAATTTTGAACGAAGCAGGATTTGAACCCGCGCCTCTGGAATACATAAGTTGTAACAAGCGTATAAGAATTTCGACGGAGCTCGGTGAGAACGAATGGCTTAGTTGGTCAGAGCGCTGGAACGGTATTCCAGAGGCGCGGGTTCAAATCCTGCTTCGTTCAAAATTTATATACGCTTTTTAAAATTTTAAAATTTAAGTTTAGTATTCCCTGGAATTCTAACATAGCAAGGCACTTCTTTCTTATATAGTTCATAGGCCAGGGGCCAACATGACCATCCCATTTACGAGATACGAACTGACGACCCCTTCCAAGTAGTTAGAGACGTCCCCATTAAACCTATGAAGGTTATTTTCATTAAAAAATTACAATTAACTTATTATTTCTAAGTAACACCCTTGCCCTGCATCGTGATGTGCAGTCACGAAACTATGATAGTTGCGTAAATATAATACTTAATATGACTACGTACGTGTAACGGATGTTAGTATAGTTAAAAATAAATGTAGTTAAGTAACTTTGGTTCTGCCTGTAATTGGATGGGTGGCTATTTTGGAAAAAGTATATTTCACGCTGTATCCCGCACTAGGCAGGGTAGGCAGAGGGAACGGAAGTGAAACCTAGTGTTATGACACTCCGTTCCACTTCCGTTCCCCACTTTCCGCCGAATTTGAGGCAATGCCTGTTAAGTGGCGGAACTCAACGCCGCGCTTTGCCTTATTACCAGAGCGAAGAAATGAAACATTAAATATTTAAATTGAAAATATTAAATATTTCATTTCCTCGACTGGGGATCGAACCCAGAACCTGTCGGTTACAGTCACACTCTTGTGCCGCTGCGCCACGACAAGCCTCAGTCCAAGTATCCTTTTAGGTGCTTTATAATTTATCTGAAGGCCCGTAGTGGCGGAAAGGTAACGTGCGTCTGTAGCCACTATAGGTCGTGGACTCGATTCTCAATCGAGGCACTGATTTATTTAATGTTTTAATTTTCTTTGCTCTGGTAAAAAGGGTAAGCGCGGCGTTGAGTTCCGCCATTCGATACGCAATGCCTCCAGAATTCAGTGGCAAACGGATGGAAGGGAAGGAGTGGGAAACGTAAGAGTCTTAATTGAGAAGGCGTGTCTTAACATTAGGTTCCCAGGTTCCCTCTGTCTACTCTGATATGTGCGGGACTTTTTTCGAATAAGTTGTTTCATTTATGACAGTTTTTAATGTTGTCCTTTCATTTTAGTTTGTATATACATATGTTTGTGTATATTATCACGCTTTTATGCTGTTTCACTCTCTTTCACGCAAAGCAGGATGGGACGTGAAGATTAAAGCTTAACAAACAAGCGTAATTTAACGCCGCCACCTCTTGCATGAAAAATAAAAACATTTGAATTGGAAATCGAACGTACTACCGCCGTACAGTCGTACAGTACTACAGACGTACAGTCGTACGTCTCACACCACGATCACAACTTCATTTCTAATTTACATAAAACATTATTATATAACAAACCTTATATTTAAATATTTAAACAAGAATCAAAGGTCGTTTTTTTGACATTTTATCAACTTTCTCATCTTGGCTTTTTTTAAGCTTTCGCTTTGCGTAACGAGAGGTGCATTCTAATCGGGTAACAGGTTCAAATCAATATATTCTTTACTAGCCACGCTTTTGAGGCTTCGCCCGCTTGAATTACGCTGCTTTATTTACTAATATTAATTACGTTTTTGTTCTGATGAAAATTTATCACTTTAAATACAATATCTGTATATCGAAAACTAAATAAGTGGGGAACGAAAGTAGAACGGAGTGTCTTAACACTAGGTTCCCATGTTCCTTCTGCCTACTCTGCTAAGTGCGGGATACAGCGTAAAGCTGAGAGAGAGAGAGAGAGAGAGAAAACTAAATATATCAATGTACAGATACTAAACTTTTAAAGTTAGTGTTAAGACACTCCGTTCACTTCCCCACTTCCCAAGTTGTGTGTTGAAGGACGGCACTTAACGCCGTTTATTACCATTATGCCAAAAGCGGAGTAATTAAAATATAAAATATTTCGTCTCCTCAAGTGGGGATCGAACTGACGACCTGTCACGTTAAATAGAGTGTAGGTAATGTATATAATATATTAATTGATTACACTCACTCACGCAATCAGCTTCACGCTGTATCCCGCACATGACAGGGTGGGCAGAGGGAACTTGGGAACCTTGTGTTTAGACACTCCGTTCCACTTCCGTTCCCCACTTTCCATTGTTTACATTGCCTCGTTATTGTATAGAATATCTATAGTATTGAAATTGCCGGTAAATGTGCGTTATGTAGTACATACTCATATACATATATTATCCAAAGGACCTTAATACTATTAAGGAAAATAAATACGATAACATCATTCATTTCTAAGTAATAGAAGGAAAAACATTTGGTTATATCTTTCATAAATACTTGAAATAAATTTCGTTCTCTATATAAATTCACATTATATTAGGTTTGTTAGGCCTGTCGTGGCGCAGCGGCACAAGCGTGTGACTGTAAATGATGGGTTGTGGGATCGATTCCCACTCGAAGAAGTGATATATTCATTATTTTCCAATGAAACATTGAACATTTTTATATCTTAGCTCTGGTAACAAGGCAAAGCGCGGCGTTAAGTTCCGCCACTAAATATGTAATACCTCAAATTCGTCAGAACAGAGTGTCTTAACACAAGGTTCCCAAGTGCCTTCTGCCTGCCCTGCCATGTGCGGGATACAGCGAGGATAAAGGCGATGGTAATGGGTTCGATATCTACTACAGACAATGCTTGTGTTGAATTAGTGGCACAGGTACAGAACGTGTCGATTTGAAGTTCGATTTCCAGTCGAGGAATGAAGCTTTGAGTTTTACCATTCAACAGCCAATGCTAAGGAGATTCGGCGGAAATAGTTCCCCGTTTCCGGTAGCATATTTATGGAAACGCAGGACGTAATACTGCCTGCGTTTCTTTTTGCTGGATACAGCGTGATATACATAGACTGCAATGTATTTACTCCACGCGGGCATCGAAGTCGCTACCATAGTCATACATAGATCTAATAACTATAACAATCATTTGACCCAGTGTACTTTGCAATAAGTATTCCAAGTACCTTCATATAGTATTATCGTGAGATCTGACTGACTCCTAAAGGTCATGTACTTGCTTCATACTTATATACCTTTATTTCTATACATTATTAGTTACATATATACACACACACACATATAGATATATATATATATATATATATATATATATATATATATATATATATATATATATATATAAAAAATGTGTAAATAGTGTCTGATGTAACTTGCGGATTGCGGGTTACAATCTCGGTTTGGGTAAATATGTCTTTTTACTTTCACGCTGTATCCCGCATATAGCAGGTAGGACAGAGGGATCCTAGAGATACTTCCTTTTTTACCACAGTTAAAAAAAAACATACATACATACATGTGAACCACGCTGTATCCCGCACATGGTAAGGTAAGCAGAGAGAACTTGGGACACTAGGTTCCCAGGGTACTACTACTAGGTATTGCGTGTAGAGTGACGGAACTCAACGCTGCGCTTTGCTTTGTTACCACAGCAAGAAATGAAAACATTAAAAAATAATTTCAAAATATTAAATATTTCATTTCCTCGAGTGCCTGCGTTCCACTGCACCACGACAGTGACGTTATAGTGTGAAGCTAAAAAGTATTAAACCAATAACCTTCTTTTTCCAATGCGGTTAAATAAGGTTCCTTACTTTGGACGTTGAGTAAGTGGTTGACGAAACATGGAAACGACAAAGGGAAGTTACACATTGTTGAGTCGGCTTATACTCGTAATTATAACAATAACGTGAATTTTTAACTTAATTTCTTAATTACTGTGAAATTTCTCAGGCGATTTTTTTTTATTCTAGTTTGAATTGGAAGGGATCACTTGCGTAGCGTGGTATGTGGAACGCTGTGAATTGTACGGCGGTGGTCGTTGGTTTGATGCCTGTTGTGGTGGAGTGGCACGAGGTTGTTATTTCAAACGCAACTGGTTGTGGGTTATATAATATTTTCTTCGCTCTGGTTACAATGCAAAGCGCGTCGTTGAGATCCGCCACTCAACTCGCAATGCCTCAAACTCGGCGGAAAGTGGGGAGCAGAACGGAGTGCCTCAACACTAGGTTCCCAAGTTCCCTCTGCCTACTCTGCCATGTGCGGGATACAGCTGGTGTAAGCTGAGTTTGACATTTTCAATACTCCACGTACGCGTACAATGAGTTTATCATACAATCACCAATACAGTTGAAGCATGATAGAAATTAATAAAAAAAGAAAAATATATTAAATTTTCTAAAATTTTTATATGGATTGCAAAAAAGTATTGTCTATATTATTTTTTAATAAGCGCTGCGTTGAGTTACGCTACTCAACATGTAATTTCCGAGAATTCGTCGAAAAATGGAACGGGACGCTGGGTTCCACACTAGATTGCTAGACTTTCTCTGTCTACCTTGCGGTACATCATAAATTAAAAAGAAAATCTATCGCTTATATCGGATTTTTTTTCGTAGGCTCTTCTTGTATGGTGGTGGGAGCGCCGGGAACTCTAATGTTCCCTACGGTCCCTACCCCAACTAAACGATAAATGTCTATATGTGATGTCAGTCACTCAATAAAGAAGTTTTATATAATAGATACATAATTGATGGTATAGTAAATAAAGCAGCGTCGTACCAGCACCACGTCGACTCAATGAATGTGGATTTTATCCCCTGGCATACACAACGCGGCGTTAAGAATCACCTTTTAAATTACTATGTCTTAAATTTGGGCAAAAATTTTAGGACAAATGTTAATATCAAGTTGTAGATTGAAGACTTATCGTGGCGTAGAGAGTCAAGTATGTGATTGTATATGATACGAAAGTTATAGGTGACTGTCCAACTTGAGGAAATAAAATATTTAATTAAATTTTAATATCTTAGCTCTACCAGAGCTAAGATATAACAAGGCAAAGTGCGGCGTTGAGTTCCGCTACTTAACGCGCAATGCCTCACTCGGCGGAAACTGATGAACCAAATTATATATCATAAGGTTTCCAAGTTCCCTCTACAGACCATGCCATGGGTCGGGTACAGAGTAAGGCTGAAAAAAAAACATAAAAGGTGTATTTTTTTTTTTTACAAAGACCCTTTCAAATTTAATATTATTTAGATTTAGGGTTCCCGCCTAATGAACACCACTGAACTGCTTCAAGTAAGCCATATTCTTATTTTTGGCTATTTTCAATATTCTTTTCACGAAAGGATCGTTCTGCAGCGCCCTCCTCACTTCAGTTTCATCGACGAGAGCTACAAAGGTTGACATTTCAATTTTTGCCGTCGTTGTGTCAGACGGTTCATTACCGGATAAGTGGAATTTCTCAACAGAATTCAACATTTCCTTAAATTCATGCTCATTTGGCATCAAGCTAACTAGATGGGTAGGCTGCCTTGCAATCAGCTCATTCTGTTTGATTAGATCGTCTATAATTTTCATGTTTCTATTGATTTTTAAATCTTCTTCTAGTTCTCCGTTTGTCAATTGATCAATCATCTGCATGTTCATGGGGGGTTTTAAATCTTCTTGCACTTTCCTTTTTGATTTCATGTGATTTATCTCTCTGTTATCAATGTAGTTTGAATTTAAACGTTGATTTTTTCTGGAGAACTCGAAATGTGGGGTAGATATGAATTTGTTTTTCTTAACCATCGCGAAGTTGTTTAGATCTTCTCTTATTCTGTTGAAGTCGCCTTTGTCGTTCGATGTTGGTAACACATCTGAAAATATTACTGTTAGATGGAGACCTGTAGTGGCGCAGGGAGTGTGACTGTAAATGTGACAGATTTTGGCATCATGTTCAGGAAATGAAATATTTTTGACTTCCATTCAACTTGGGAAACGGAACGAAGTGCCCGAACACTAGGTTCCCAAGTTCCTTTTGCTTTTATTGCAACAGGGTGCCATGCTCGAGGCAAGAAAGCGTGAAGCTGAAAAAAAAACATGGTTAAAGATATATTTGGAGGAGCTACGAATCTGTGTTAGGGGTTTAGGCTGTAATCTGCTTGTAGTAGGGTAGGAATTATTATAGTGTTAAGAATTTCCGTTTCCCAATTTAGCGCCAATTTTCTAGACAATGCGGGTTGAGTGGCGGAGGTCTACTCCGCGCTTAGTCACCAGTGACAAAATGGTAATAATTTAGTCCTGCGAGTGGGAATTACACTCACTACGTTTATTTCAACGTCGTCGTTTATTTAAACACTGTGCCGTTGCGCCACGGCATGTTCTGAAAATCAATGCTTGGGGAACAGAGGCTTGCATTAGCTTTCCCTTCTATGCGGGATACCGCGTGAAACTATATATTTCGCAAATTTTACTTTATAGCTTCGCGCTGTATCCTGCACACGGCAGGATAGGCAGAGGAAACTTGGTAAACTAGTGTTAGGACACTGTTGAATTGCGCTCGAGTGAGGATCGAACCCACATCCTGTCGTTTACAAACACACGCTTGTGCCGCTGCGCCAATATATACTTCCAAAAATAATCTGCATATATATTTAATAGAATATAAATTATCATTTCAGAATAACACTAAGGAAGATGTAATGTTAAGACAAACACTGGCAAAATTATTACAAATATCTCGTACAGATTCGATAAACAATATAATTTTTGCTTTGAAGGTCGTCTAGTATTGTTTTATTTACGAGTACGTCTGTTGGTACGGCGAACGATTTTAGAGACCATACATCATTGTATTGTCCATACAAATTGAATGTATGTATTTGTGTATTTAACTGTTGGTAAAGTGGAATGGCGGAGAAATTTAATAATATTTCAAAATATTAATTGTTCATCATAGACAGGATAAGGAGATGAATGCATTAAATACATTGCCAGTTAGATGGCGTTTAACGCCGTGTTTTGTTCTAATGATAGTATTAATGACAAAATTAAGACGCTTATGATACTTTTAAAGTAGTTTGTTATAAAAATAGGAGTTTTATAATTTTGGACCCTCTCTTGTCCGTCTGTGCGTAACTTTTGAATTAATGTACCGATTTGAATATGTTTTTTTTTATTAAAAACCATGCGAAATTGGATAAGCAGTCTACGTGAAAAGTCTGCAAGTTCAAGCTATATGTGGGATCATTCTGCATATGTTATAAGATACAGTTTAAATAAAAAAAAAATATAATAAAAAAAAACAATGCTACGTTGTAATTTGAAAACTGATTATCTATGGTTTAATTACTGCCATAAATATCTCACATTTTGACAGCTTAAGACAGTTATCCTCAAACTATAGGTCCAAAATCAAATAATAATTTCGAGTTACACAAGTTTTTTATTTAATTTAAACCGAAGTAGCACTTTGCTCACGTGTACGTGCTGTACGAGACTATGGATATATCGTTGTTCTCGTTTTGGTGTTGTAGCAAGAAATCATAAAATATTGTATATTTTTAGATTTCTTATTACAAATTTGATATCTGAACGCGTTGGCTGTAAAAGCGAAAGGTTAAAGGTTTGTTTCCAACTGGAGAAAATGAAATATTTAATATTTTCATTTCTTCTATCTGGTAATAAGACAAAGCTCGGCGTTGAGTTCCATCACTCAGCACGCAATGCCTTAAATTTGATGGAAAGTGGGTAACAGTGTGTCTTAACATTAGGTTCCCAATTTCTCTTTGCCTACCCTTACATGTATGGTTTCATCGTGTGCCGGATACAGCGTAAAGCTGATTATGATTGTTTCTTATTACGAATATTTGATGTTCAAAATTTTTATCTAATATGATATGCTTATATTTTACTGTTATGAAGTTTTGCTAATGTAGTGTTTGAGAGTCATTTTTTATTTGTAAATCCAATACATACAACTTTTTGCATAGATTTAAAAGTTGACCAGTGCGATTTTATTTTGCAGTATGCAAAATAGATTACAACACTAACTAGTTTATATTTATAATATTTTTGTTACTATTAATCTAATCTATTAATTAATTTCTATTAATTACTCAACACGCAATGCCGCTATTTCGGCGAAAAGTGAGGAACGGAAGTGGAATAGAGTGTCTTAACACTAATTTTTCAAGTTCCAGCTGCGTACTCTACCCTGTGCGGGATACAGCGTGAAGCTACTATTAATCATAAATTTAAAAAAATAAGAGTTGGCTCTAAATACCAAGTCAGGAAGAAGAATGGAAGGCAAGATCAGCGTAAACGATATACGAGTATGTATTAGAATTTACGCTGATCGTGCGTGATCTTTGCTGCATTGATGAGATGGTGACACGTCAGCATAACTTCACGCTTGACTGTTAGAGATCGACTCTGTTGTACTACTAAGGATAGTGGATATAAGTAATAATATTAAGAATAAAAAAAATAATGTTGTAAGAATGCGATATGTAAGGATGCAATCTCTGATGACTGCATTCGCACTGAAGAGGAGAAGAAAAAGAAGTACATGGCCGGTAATAACGATTAATTTATTTTATGGACAAGACACGGCAAACGAGCGGGTCACCTGATGATAAGTGCCACCCACGGCCCCGTGTAACTCCAGAGGAGCTGCAGGAGCGTTGCCGGCCTTTAAGATGGATGGGCACCGGGGCCCGGCATTACCCAATGCGAAACGCAGTGGCCGAAGGCGCTATTTAACGCAGGTTTTAAATGCCGGGGGTGGTAATAGTCCGGTCGAGTCTGCCCATGCGTGTTGCCATTATGTACTTTAGTCGCCTCTTACGACACTATCGGTACCAGGGTGATCCTATTCTAAGCCAGCCATGATATCAAACCTAGACCCCCCCTAGCTACTCTACAAGCGGTGAAGCATTAAGCTAAAAAATATATACATATTTTAACCAAGCTTTTGGAAACCTCTGGTCTAAAATAAAATATGAGCAAAACAAATAAAACATTTGAATACAATAAATAAATGGTAGACATTTCCATAAACATTAAAAATAATTGGACGCTATTCTCGTGAAATATTTACAGTCTACAAAATTTAATTAAAGTTAAATCGAAAAATATTATTAACGACGGACGTGGTACTAAATTAATTCTATCAAATTGATGCGAGCATGGAAATTTTAGGAAGTGTACATATTTAGTGGTTACTTAAATATTAAGCATGATGAGTCTCAGTTCGATGTTCATCGTCAGGAATATTTATATATGTTTTGTTCTATTACGAGATGGCATTTGTTTTAGTAAAGTACTCAGCTTCACTCTGTATCCCGCATATGGCAGAGTTGGCAAAGGGAACTTGGGAACCTAATGTTCAGACACTCCGGTGGAACATGACGCCGCGTTCTGCTTTATATCAGAGCAAAGAAATGGAAATATTTAATATTTAAATTGAAATTATTAAATATTTCATACCCTCGAGTGACGATAGAACCCACAACCAGTCGGGTATAGTCACACGCTTGAGGTGCTGTGACACGACAGGCCTCAAAGGTTTAAAAAATAGCGAAAAAAGTTATTTAGTAAAGTATTAAGTAACAGATACTTTAAAAATAAAGAAATTATATTGCAACGGCACAATGTCTGCCTATCAACGCGAGGGTATTGAGTTCGATTACAACTGGAATAAATAGTTGTCATTCTCTCTAAGAGCAAGACAAAGTGGGACTTGATTTCTGCCAATCAACGAACAGTGTTTGACTGACTGCCAAGTAGAACACGCTAAAATACGGGATACAGCGTGAAGTTGATTAAAAAGAACCTACGATATAGCACTTGTGTTTATGCTAAAACATGTACTTTATATAATATTGTAAACACTTTACCGTGATCCATTTTGAGCGTGTTCTGGCTTGTATTAACAAATGCTATGTTTACTTTATCGATTGCTGCATCACTATTTGCTGTCTTAAAATAATCTATTCTAAGATTCCACGCATGAGCGATACCACCTGTGAAGATGTGTTCCTTTTTAATAAAATAGAGAATGGAGAAAATAGACACTAACAAACATTGTTTACATAGAAAATTTCGTAAATGTTTTGGTCAGTCGTGGCGCAGCGGCACAAGCGTGTGACTGTAACCGACAGGTTCTGGTTTCGATTCCCAGTCGAGGAAATGAAATATTTAATATTTTCAATTTAAATATTTAATGTTTCATTTCTTCGATTTGGTAATGAGGCAAAGCGTGGCGTTGAGTTCCGCCACTTAACACGCAATGCCTCAAATTCGGCGGAAAGTGGAGAACGGAAGTTCGACGGAGTGTCTTAACACTATTTTCCCGGATTCCCCCTGCCTACCCAGCCTCGTGCGGGATACAGCGTGAAACTAAGAAAGATAGAAAGTAAATGTTTTGCTAAGTAGTCACGTTATCGGATATGCTATGTACTTTAAAAGTATCTAATTGATCGGGTTGGTTGAGACGAAACGAAATTTATAATATTTTATGTAAATACTGTTGTTTACTTCTCTTCTTAAACTGATTAATATTGATGTACCAAAGTTAACGAAGTAACCATCTAATAAAAATAAATGATATATTTTTTATTTTTAAAACTTGCCATTGCATCCCGTATATAACAGGGTAGGCATTGAAAACACAGTGTTAAGACACTCAGATACTGTTCGCACCTTGCGTGTACAACCAGGAACGAAGTGAAGGAATTCAACGCAGTGCTTTATCTAGTCACTATAGCATAGTCATCACTCTGAGCGGGAATTGAACTCAAAATCATCATTGTACAGTGTCACGTTGTATCCCGACGGCCCCATCAATAAAATTCATGAAATATAAATGAATTATCTCAATGAGGGATTAAACACAAATCATTGCACTTTTAATCATACATAGCCCCATTGCGATGCGAAGGCTTATACTTAAAAATAAGAACGAACTTAAAAATTTGTTACTTCTTATTTGAATTCGAATTTTATATATTATTATTATCCACTTACTTGCCTTCAACAGTGCGGTGAAAACGCAAAATTTAAATAACATTCTTATAGAAAAAACTTATTTTAAATTTTATGATTTTTCTCATAAAAAAAAAATAATAAAATTTCTATTACTTGAGAACATTATGGCGTAGTTTGAGAATATCTGACTGTAAAAGTATTATGTCACCGCGCTTTTTTCACGCATTTAGCTGAATAGGCAGAGAGAACTTGGGAATCTAATGTTAAGACACTCCGTTCCTCATTCGCAAGTAATTTACTAAACTCGAAGCACCTTGTCAAATTGAGTGGTATGATGAAAAAAATAATTAAATAGATATTATCATTCCCCCGATTTGACATCGAACCATAGACCATAGTACTACTATTAAATATAAAATATATTTGTTTCTAACATTTTTGATGTGATTATGAATCAAAGAGGCCTATCGTGGCGCAACGGCAGAAGCGTGTGACTGTAAACCAAAACGAATATTTAAAAAAATCTGAACACTATGGAAGTGCAGGTTTTTTTTTACAGTTGCACGCTATATTCAGAATATTATGGAAGATAGAGGGTCCCTATTATCAGAAATTTCGTAACACAATGTTCACTAGAGTAACGGAACTAAACGCCGCGTTTTGTCGATATAAACAGAACAACATTTTTTTTTCATCTTCACGCTGTATCCCGCACTAGGCAGGGTAGGCAGAGGGAACGGAAGTGAAACCTAGTGTTATGACACTCCGTTTCACTTCCGTTCCCCACTTTCAACTAATTAAAGACACTAAAAAATTATAACCTCGTCTTTGCAAATCTCTTCTTGTCAATTTTCGTCAAATATATCTAAGAACCAACGCCATGAACAAGGCGAACGATTTAAAAACCGCACTAAAATTGTATTTAAATAGGATATACAGACAGACAGGTCCAACTTGTGGCACCCCTTTTTTGTGTTGAGGCTTAAATATATTTCTAAAAATATATAGTTTCTGATATATTATTAGCTTGGTCCATTTAGTGGTCAACCACCCTAACTCCTAATACTGTGGCAATAAGTATATAACTTATTATTTGTAATTACATAAATAGGCCATTTTAGATCAAACTTCTCATAATATAAATTACTGTTTTTGCAACAAAATGTTTTAAGAATGTAACGTAGTGGCTCTAAGCGCACTATGTAAGTACACGTACTTGTCCTTTTTTTTACATTTTCACGCTTTATCCCGCAGAGCAGGGACGATTAAGGAACCTTAGTATCGAGATATTTCGTTACCAAGTGTATCCTCGGATTTTCGCCCGAGTGAAGGAACTAAACTCCGCGCTTTATTTAACTAAGAAACGACCCAAATTTTCTGAAAAAAAAAAAAATGTTTTAAAGATTTTTTTTTTTCTAAAAATAGATTGCTCTGTAAATTAACCTTACAATGTTATGAATTTATAAAATGTATATGAACTGACTTCTTCTGGGTTTACTCCTATATTGCATATATTTAAAAAAAAACAACTGTTGAGTTTCTTGCCAACTCTTCTCAGCAGACCTGCCTTCCTCACCACATGTACCTCGTGTAGGACTGACACTACTGACATTGGCTTGTAAGCCTAGTGTTGGGACACTCCAATCCGTTCTCCACTTCTCGCTGAATTTGACGTTACATGTTAAGTGACAGAGCTCAACGCCGCGCTCTGCCTTGTCACCGGGGTGAAAAATAGAAAAATAAAAAATAATGCATTTTCTCGAGTGAGGACAGAACCCATAACTGGTCGTGTTTACAAAATTATTGAGTAAAAAATATTTTGATTTAGATAAAGAGGCCTGTCGCGGCGCAGGAGCATAAGCTGGTGACTGTAATCTCGACAGGTTCGATTTCTACTAGATAAAATGTAATATTTAATATTTTCATACAGCAATATGACAAAGCGCGGCGTTGATTTTCGCTACTTGGCACATAATTACTTGAGAGTTGCGCGAAAAGTCGGGAACACAGTGTCTTAATATTTGATTCCCAGGTAAAAAAATAAAGGATTCAGATATAACAACAGTCGCCCCTTGGACTATACGTAATGGAGAACTTCCTTAGAAGCTAATGTGAGATCATACCACTTTAAAACGTGCAATTTAATAATTACATCTACATTAGACGATAATGAGAGGATAAATGTATACGACGGATTCTTACTTCATTGTAACAGGTTCGATTCCTGACTTTATAAGGTTGTGGGTACTGATACTCTAAGCAAAGTGCGGTTCTTAACTCCGACACGATTTTTTTTTATCTCAGCTTCTTGCGCCTTTGTGTCTACACCATGCTATTCTGTAAGGTTCTTTATAAAAAAACATCCAGACTCTGTTTCCAATTTTCTACTATGTATATGACATAATTCTCCTTATTATCCTATAGACACAGGGGTGAGGTTAAAGCGCGGCGTTTAGCTCCGTCATTCAATATATCACAGATTTCGGACAACTGAGTGTCTTAACAGTAGTTCTTAGTTCTTGCGATTAGGTTAGGCAAGGATTAGGGAGAAAACGTTTAAAGCTGTTATTTGTATTATGTAAATGTACAACATACATTTCGCGTATGGCTTAGTTGGTCAGAGCAATTGGACGGTTTCTAAGAGGCGCGGGTTTAAATCCTGATACGATCAACATTTTTTTAGGCTTTTAAAATTTAAATTTATTATTACCATACCCCTGTTGGTATTTGAATACGTAACCGTCAGACACTGACATACTACGTCACTCAACTCCGCTGTTGATATGGTAAATTACAGCAAATCTACTTTTAACAGTACAACTTGCAATAACTAGTAATATTGTAAGATCTGTAATGTACATAATGCTCGTTATACACTAAATATAGCGCGCTATAAAAAATTCTATTTAATTACATCGATTTTATAATCATAACTAAGGTCTGTCGTGGCACAGGGCAAACGCGTGTGACTGTAACGATAGGTGAGAGTTGTTCGATCCCCACTCGAGGTAATCAATACGCAATGCCTCGAATTCGGCTAAAATTGGTGAACTTGGGAACCTAATGTTAAGAAACGGATTTTCTTAACATTAGGTTCCCAAGTTCACTCTGTCTACCTGTGTGGCAATGTTACCTGGCAGGATACAGCTTGAAACTGAAAAAAAAAAACATTTGAACGTAACAAGATTGATTAACACATTAAAAATCGATAAAATAAATAAAAATATCTTACTTTTGTCCGTGGTTTGTATTTCATTTTTTTTTTTAAATTAACAGCGTGTCCCCACATATAGCATCGTAGGCAGAAGTATTCTGAAAAGCTAAGCTCCCTTTTCGATACCGTTTCTCACTTTCCGCTGAAATAAAACATTGCGTGTTGAGTGGCGGAACTTAATGCCGCGTTTTGCCTCATTGCTGAATCTAGAATATTAAAATATAAATATGTCAATCATCCGACTGGAAATCAATACACCCTTATGCCAGCAACGACAGCTCCAACTTATTTTATATAAATTTAAAACTTTTTGTTTCGTTATTTCTCTTTCCAATAATTTAACATATTTTTACCATACAGCAGTTACTAAACATTTGGGTGCCACTGTAAATATATTCTATTCGTGATTTTTTTTAACATAGGTATATATTTCTAATTATTTTTAACTTAAAACATAGCTTATGTAAATCAGTGTGTTACCATCCTTACTACGGCAACACCTACCACCATTAAAAGGTAATCTTACTGAAGAAGTACATTAAATGTTAAATAATCTACCGGTTACCCAAGTACTCGAGGGCTGTCGTGGCGCAGGAGCGAAAACATGCGACTTTAAACACAACAGGTTATGGGTTCGATCCGCACACGAAGAAATGAATATTTTCAGATATTTTATGTTTCCATTTCTTCGCTCTGATAACAAGGCGAAACGCGGTGTTGAGTTCCGCAACTTAACACGCAATGTCTCAAATTCAGTAAAAATTGAGGAACGGAACGGAGTGTCTTAACACTAGGTTCCCAAGTTCCCTCTGCCTACCCCGCCATGTGCAGGATACAGCGTGAAGCTGAGTAAAGTAGAGTAGAGTTAACCAATATGTAGATATTTACATACATATTACTTAAACTCAATCAACAGACTTGGTTATGTAGAAAGCGCTGCGTTGTGTTCCGCCATTCAGTGTTTCAATTTGGGCGGTGCATGGGAAACACAGTGTCTTAACTAGGTTCACCCTGCCTTCCCTTTCTATATCGGGGATATATAAAAAAACTATATAATATTAGTCTGAGATGTCCTCGTCTACAAGCCCGTAATAAATCACAGTTCTATGTACCTATTACAAGAACTAAATGTGGTGGAAATGTTTTTATTTATCGTGCTTGCAGCTCTCATGATAATGCGTTTGGCGATATTGACATGTTTACTATAAATTTAAATAAGTTCAAATCACTTGTCATGGAAGCTGTTTCTGAATGATTTTCTTCTGTTTTATTTTGATTTCTTTTTGATTAACTGTACATCTAGGTATCTTTTTTTGTACTATTTTATGTGAAGACTTCATTGGTTAATTGAATGTAAATTTGGTTTTTATTTGAAGTACTTGTAAAACTGTATGTCTTCCTGAATAAATAAATAAATAAATAAATAAATAAATATATACTTTTAGCTTCGTTCTGTCTTAGCCTACTAAGCAAAAAGAAGGATGTTTTGATCAGTGTGTCTGTATGTTTATCGCACCCGATCTCCTGAACGAAGGAGCCGATTTGAGTGCGGATTATCTTAACTGTACTGTACCCTTTTTAATTGCATTAGTTCTAATATACACTCATATACTCATACTCAGCTCCACACTGTATCCCACACATGGCAGGGAACTTGGGAACCTAGTGTTAAGACACTCCGTTCCACTTAGTTTAATAAATTATAAGAAATTGTTTCCTTATAGTTACTGAGTTATTTGAATCACTCAAATAAACATTTATCAATACAACATCTAAAACAATACGTTCTTCAGAACGATATTAAATGTAAACAATGCTAGAAGAGATTTCGCTCGGAAATTCTATGTCTATATATAGAAAAGATCTTATTTTGTATGCTTAACCATCAAAACAAAGGAGTGTTATGTGTTTGACGGGTCTGTGTATGTGTGTGTATCTTTGGCATTATATCTCCTAGACGGTTAAGGATTTGAACATGAAATTATGAATTCTTTTATTATAGTTATTTATTTACTTTTTAGAGCTTGTTCAAGGAGGGAGCCGTTCGCGGCTTCGCCCGCTTGATATACACTATTTTATTTATCTTACCTTACACCTTATCTCAATTGCTTGATGTCCTAGTAACATTATCACTTTTAGGACAATATATAATATATCAAAGTGCGAAATAGAAGTGAAATGGAGTGTGACACTAGGTTCCCAAGTTCCCCCTGCCATTACAAGGCAATATCTATACATTTAAAATTAAAATTTCAGCTTAATTTAATAAAATAATACAAAAAAATGCGTTGGATACTTTTATTGTGGCTGGATTTGGGCTATATTAATACTGTCTGTTTTTTTTTTTTCAGGTTATACGGGGTGTTCACATAGAACCAGCTCATTTAGTTAAGAAGAGAA
Source organism: Eueides isabella (assembly GCA_019049475.1). NCBI lineage: Eukaryota > Metazoa > Arthropoda > Insecta > Lepidoptera > Nymphalidae > Eueides > Eueides isabella. Next base: position 5,129,613 of record CM032413.1, on the reverse strand, counting down.
GTATCGACCAACCGTTAAGAATAAGTATTTTTTATGACCACTCTGTATATAGGTAAGTTAATTTTGTATCTATCTTTGAGACATAAAAAAAATAAATTTATCATTTTTTTTTTAAAGAAAACTAGTCATTTTTTTTCCTAAGACCGCACAGCAGAACCATGCTTTGTCATGATACCAGCTAGAGCTGGAAATATCAAACAGCTACGGTATGTCTACGTAAATATGTCTCAAATAAGCAGGATTAAATGTTTAAACGATTTTTCTTTTGAATTTTAACAAATAAGTATACAAAATGAGTTAAAATATATAACAAAATTCTATATTTTTATTCTTATTTTCAGGTTAGAACCAGAAAAATTTGACATGATCAATGTAAGTATATCTTTTTTTAGCTTTTCGCTGTATCCCGCACATAAAGTAGGCAGAGGAAACTTGGGAACCTAACGTTAGGACACTCTGTTCCCATTAAAACACTTCCGTAGGCACCTCCCCCGAATTTGAGGCATTTCGTTGTGAATGTGGTCGAACTCAATGCCGCGCTTTTTCTTGTCAAAGCTCCAGCTTTACAGTCTTCATTTGTTCCACTGCGCCATAATGAGGCTCACAGTTTATTTCTTAATTTCAGAACACAATTCTACCAGAAGCTGTCAAGTTTTGGGAAGAAGCGTTAAAAGTAAGAAAAACCGGGGGACCAATTAGGCTTAATAGGTAAGTCTTTGACGTCCACCTGATTTAGCTAATTTAATTGTGTAGTGGACAATGTCCATGGAAAAAAACCCAGGATTTTATTTTAAAGTCATATTTTCTGGACAATTATTCTCTTTTTCCTGCACAGTGTTTTGTTTGGTGGGTCCTCATGATTTATACGTGACAGTCCTGTTTTCGAAAGACAACAGAGGTCTAACCCTTCTAAGATAACTAAGACATCCAACAAGACATTGTTGGGAAGAACTGCATTATTTAATATCTTCAAATAAAATATAAAATATTTTCATACATTCGCTCTGAAAGGCAAAGCGCGGCGATGAGTTCCGCCACTCAGATTCGGTTTCCAAGGTCCCTCTGCCTATCCTGTCCTATGCAGGGGATACAGCGTGAAGCTGAAAATAAAAGAGTAATTACAAAGTTATATAACATTCCATGTTTATTTTCATTGAGACCAAACGATCTTAACAAACGTTAATTATGTATAACAATAGTACGTCTATCATTACAACAAGTAGCGAAGGCTATAAATCTGGATTTTAAAAGAAAAGTAGTATAGGTTCGATTTTGTTGAAAACGAAACTTATTTTCTAATATTTTTTTCCATGTAAAATTTATGTGTTATTTTTCTTTGTTATGGACGCAAAATCAGAAAACCCAATTGAAATATTATTTAAATTTTACATTTGTACACTTTCCCTAAATTCAAAAATTAAACGAAAAAAAAAAAATCTTAGTCTCAATCCTGCGCTGAAAAATTCCAACTTCAAACTGTTGATGGTATTTATAAAAGAGTCCAGAATGTGGCGTTTAACACTGTCACTTATTTTATTTATTGAAATAGATAGTAAGAAAAAGGGCAAATGAGATATAACTAGAGACTACTACTAAGATATGTAGATAAAGGTGTGAGGACATCGTGACGCAGAGGCACAAGCGTGTGACCAGACTATAGTTTGTGGGTTCGATCCTCAACCAAGGAAATCAAAACTTTGACATTTTTAATTTAAATATTTAATGTTTCTATTTCTTCGCCCTGGTGGTACGGTAACAAGACAAATCGCGGCGTTGATTTCCGCCACACTACACGCAATGCCTTAAATTTAGTGGATGGGAACGGAACAGAGTATCTTAACGCCAGGTTCCCAACTTCCCTCTGCATACTCTGCTATGTGCGGGATTAAACGAAGCTAAGTTAGGTGAAGTTAATAAATAAACAAAAAAAAAAATATTATCATCAACAAAAAATAATAAAAATATATATATTTTTTGCAATCTCAAATATTTTAAAATTATTTTAAACATATTTTTTAGCATCTGTACTAAAACTATTTTCGTAGACTTACACCATTTTTGTCAGGATACGCGGAAATATTTCAAGTAATGTATCTTTTCTAGGACTTTGTTAATTATTATTATTATTAGTATAGTGGTTTAGTAGTTATTAAGTTAGGATACTAGTTATTGGATAACAGATCGTGGGTTCACATTTTCCTTGACAACCCGCCAGCGGCTTCGCCCGCTTGAATTACACTATTTTATTTACTAATCTCAATTACTTTCTTGTTCTAATAACATTATCACTTTTAAGACAATATACTTTACATTGAAAACTAAAATTTCAGCTAAATTAATACAAAGTTTGTATCAATTTTGTTGAATTAAATATTTTAAATTGACGTAACTTTTTTATTTATCAACCATTTTAAATAAATCAAGCACCAAATGTTGAGGGTTGCCAAAATATAATAGTGCATTGCATGTAAATTTATACGCAGTGCCTCAAATTCGGCAAAAAGTTGAACGGAGTGTTGAACACTAGGTTCCCAAGTTCCCTCTGCCTACCCTGCCATGTGCGGGATACAGCGTGAAGCTGAGTGAGTGAATGTAGTCGTAAATATATCTAATATAATACAAAAATAATTAAATAATTATGACTGTTTGGATTAACAGTTGATCGAATTTAATAGTTTAATTTCTTTACTCTTGCAACAAGACGAAGCGCAGCGTTGAGTTCCGCACTCAACAGGTTATAGCTCAATTTTTCAGAAAGTGGAGAACGGATATGCCGTAATGTAAAAGGAGTGTCTTAGCACTAGGTTCCCATGTTCCCTCTGTTTACTTTGCTGTGGGCGCGAAGCTATAAACACTAGGTATAGACCAGAAACTCTGACTTCATTTAAAGTAGATAAACGACACAAATATTTTATATTCACTTGCGGAACCCCAAATATTTTGTTTAACCACTTCACGCTGTATCCCGCACATGGCAGGGTAGGCAGAGGGTACTTGAGAACCTAAGTTAAGACACTCCGTTCCACTTCCGTTCCCTACTTTCCGCCGAATTTGAAGCATTGTGTATTGAGTGGCGAAACTCAACGCCGCGTTTTGCCTTGTACCAGAGCGAAGAAATGAAAAAAAAAAAAAATATGAAAATATTAAATATTTATTTTCTTTGTTTCCAAAACACGACGTTGAGTTCCGCCACTCAACACTTTATGCCTCAAAATTCGGCGGAAAGTGGAGAACGGAAGTGGAACGGATTGTCTTAACACTAGGTTCCCAAGTTCCCTCTGCTTACCCTGCCATGTGCGGGATACAGCGTGAAGCTGAGTACGTTCCTCGAGTGGTTATCGAACCCACAACCTGCCGGTTACAGCCACACGCGTGTGCCGCTGTGCCACGGAAGGCCTCAACCTGCGATCAACTTTATTATTACTGGGAAATAAAACAACAAAAAAGTTGTATTTAAATATCAATATAATTTTACATTTCTTCTATTAAATAAATATTTATTCATTAAAACTTACAAATAATTACGAAATAATTACATACATATAAATTATATTTCTTATATCGTCATACATATTTGAAAATGAATGAAGAATTCATATAGAAAAAATATTTTAAAGTTTTTAAACTACCAGCGATCCGCCCGCGGCTTCGCCCGCTTAATTACATTATTTATTAACCGCATTAAATAAAACAAACACTAAATGTTGAAGAAAGTATGCCATATAATGAAAATTACATTTTAATCTGGTTAGTCGTTTCTGATATTAGCGCGTACAAACGCACAGAAAAACAAACAAAAAAAAAACACTATTTTGTCCCCTCCTACATAAATAAACGTCCCCTATAAGATGTTGTGGCGCAGTGGCACAAGAGTGTGACTGTCACCGACCGGTTCTGGGTTCAATCCCCAGTCGAGGAAATGAAATATTTAATATTTTCAATTTAAATATTTAATGTTTCATTTCTTCGCTCTGGCAATAAGGCTAAGCGCGGCGTTGAGTTCCGCCACTCAACACGCAATGCCTCAAATTCGGCGGAAAGTGGGAAACAGAAGTGGAACGGAGTGTCTTTACACTAGGTGCCCGGGTTCCCTCTGCCTACCCTGCCTCGTGCGGGATACAGAGTGAAGCTGAGTAGAGTGAGTAGAGTATAAGATGTTATTTAATATATCTTCCACGTACAGACAGTAATCGGTTACAGATTTATGATGCCAAGTCTATAGCCCATACCACATCAGGCTAAGCGTTTCTACATAGCCCAAGGTACCTGCTTCAAGTGTTTGGTTGGCATTTAGGATGTGCTGAGTGGCGGAACTCAACGCTGACTGATAAATGCTTTTAACAGAAAATGACACTTGATATAAAAAAACGTGTCTTCAATTTTTTTAACCTATTTCGCCAAAAGTGGGGTTTTATGAGATGGCGTTGTGTCTGTACGTTTGTTGGTTTGTTACATAGTAACTGTTAAATGTATGTGCTTTAATAATGTTTTTGATTTTCGCGATTGTTACACATTTTAAATGAAACTCTTTTAAACGGATTAATCGCGTATATTGAATGGTAAACATTTTTGGGAAACCCGACGTTTCGAACACTTTACAGTAGTCCGTGGTCACGGGTAGACTGAGGTGGCATTTGTCTGTCAGTTGATATAATTATTATATCAAACTACCGCCAACGATTCCTTAATTGCCTCGCGTACTGCCCTGGATTCTTGCAGAATGAGCTAACTGTATCTGGTCCTCTAGTGTGGTGTGCTGGGGACTTTCATTTTTTTAAGAGTGGGTTCCAGGTGTAAAGTGTTCGAAACGTCGGGTTTCCCAAAAATGTTTACCATTGAATATACGCGATTAATCCGGTTAAAAGAGTTTCATTTAAAATGTATGTGTTTTTTCTTGTTTATATACTGTAAAATCATAATAGTCGTTTATTTTTATCTTGAATTTTTTTAGCTTGAATTATATTTTTTGTCTGTTCGTCTGTACGTTTATGCGCGATATAAAATGTCTCTTCTTTTTTCATTTATCCACCTACAGTCTTGCTGTAGTTCATTTCTAGACACAGCATGGGCACTTCGTATCCAATTAGTCTGCTACAGTTGGGGCAATAATGGTTAATGTATTTGAAATAATCCGTGCAGTATATGAAAACTGATATTGGGGCAAAGCTGAAAAAGATTTTTTTTAAATATATACTTCTTTTGTATTTTCTACTAAACTTATAATATATAATATTAAATATTTATTATATACTAAATGTAAAAGTTTGTGTGTTTGTTTGTTTTACTTTAATATAAAAAAGTACTGAACGGACTTAATTTTAAGCCAAATATTAACTGTTAACAGCCAAATATTAACAGGTTGTGGATTCAATTTCTACTCGAGGAAAAATTAAATATTCATGTAAATGTATTCTTTATTGTAACATTGAAATAAAAATGCACAAAAGGACACGCCTATACTAAAAATCATATTTATTAATATTTAAATATGTTTTCATTTCCTCGCTCTGGTACTAGTCGCGGCGTTGAGATTCGTTACTCAACATGCAATGCCTCCAGAATTTGGGTCACGAAAGTGTCCGAATCTTGACTGAGTGTCTTCACACTAGGTTCCCAAGTAACCACTGCCTACTTTGCCATGTAAAAGATACAGGGTAAAAAAAAACCTAAAAAACCTTGTTTATGTCCTGAAATTTACTTACAATAACAAAAATATACAGGCCAGCACGTGGGTCATGATACCGTTCTCTCTTATAGCAAGCGTATGGACTTGAAGATTACAGTACTGACAGTTAACTAATTTCCTACCAGAACTTTTCAAGCTTACTGGTTGTTGTGGATCTGTAGAGAATTAAATCATCTGAACATCATCTAATTTAATATACTGGAGCCCAATCCTGGCGTAAACGTGCGATTGTAGACGTTGCAGGTTCAATTCCAACTTGAAGAAAATAAATATATATATACATATTTTTAAGATTTTTACTACCCCGATCTGGTACAGCGGCAAACCGCGGCATTGAGTTCCTCCACTGAACACGCAATGCAATAAAGTCCAGTGAAAAATTAGACATTGGGAGTGTTTTAATGAAAACAGAGTGTCTTAACACTAGTTACCCTGGTTCCCTCTGCCTACTCTGCTAGTCAGTGTATTACTGAAGCAAAAATCTACTATTATAAAGCTAAACGAAACAAAACGTGTTACGTTGAACTCTAATCACAAGAACTAATGAAATTCCTTTTTGTGTTGAACAGTACGTTAAAATTGGTCATATTTTATCATTTTAATGTAATCCCTTTAAAATGTGTCATGTGTCATGACACGTATTAGTTATGTTTTATTTGACTACATGGTAAAAACTAGTACACATAAAATCGTTGTTTGTGGCACATCAAATCCACAACCCTAATTAGAATAATGATTTATTCATTAATTTAAGTCCCACCACTCATTAAATATCGTAAAATGCAAAGAACCATTTCTAATTAAATTCAAAAGTTGAGATCTTACTTGTAACTACAACTTCCGTCCTTGGAGGTTCCGGTGATGCCACCACGGTGTTAGACTGTGGAACAGACTGAGGGGTCTGGTTCACAGGTGAAGCTATTTCTGTGTAAGCTGGAGGTGGCTCCGGGAAGTCACTCATCGGTGAAGGTGATGGGTCAACTGGCCGCTGAGATCCATATATGTATGTTTCTTTTGATGTGAAACCTTGTGTTGATGATGATATTGGCGTTCCTGTAAAGAATTTGCCCTGATGAGGAGTTTTAAGGAATTATTGCTTAGTTTTTTTTGTGGTTGATGATATTAAAAATATAATAAATCATACATATTTTGATGATCAAAACAAGACGGTTTTAAAAACAATAAATGAATTCATATTCAAGCTTAAATATTTTTCGCTGGATTTTGAAGAAACTTCAAGAAGTCCTCTTTTAGTGCTTCTCTGCCTCTTTTCTCACCGTGAGGGAGTGGGGTTTAGAGAGGGTTATACTACTTCCACCCTATCTGCTAAAACTTCACAGTTCTCCTCCTCGACCACCACTAACCGGGGCTACGGAACTTTCCATACTCTTCCTCAGCAGAGTTTAATCTTTTTGTCTATACATTTTCTGTCACTTAATTTAAAATTTGAAGGGGATATTTTATGTAAATACGAGTTTGGACCATTATTAACAACTATTTGGACCATCATTTTTTTTCTTTATTCATAGTTTACGATATGTTATAGTAATATTCTGTCATTTAACAGTTTATGAAAATAAATATTTGACTTTAGCAACTCTTCTTAGGTTAAATAATTTTCATCCAACCTGCACTCGTGCTTGAGCCTGCTTGAGACGACTGGCCGTTTCTATTCATATTTATCCGTCTATCTTCGAACGGATCGTAGAATATTGTCTCCTGAAACATATTTTAAATATTTGTAAATGCTGATCGAAGAGTGTGTTTGGATGTTTTCTTTACACAAAATTAATAATTTAGCGGTCTTAACCCCTGACGCAACACAAGGGGTGTTGTAAATTGGACCTGTCTGTCCGTTGCACCGTAGCTTCTAACTGATAATTTTCGACCACAATTTTATTTGGTCCATGCAAAAAAAATTGTGGGCGAAATGTGTGTGGCTCTAAATTATTGTGGTAGAGATTTCAATAAATCAAATCCAAGTGATCCTCTCCTTAAATGTAATATGATAAGCTATGTCCCTTTTTTAATGACTAGGTCCTATAGTTTCCTTTGCACCTTGATTATCAACCACTCAACGATGGAAAATATATTATATAGATAAACTTATTACTTGCACAAAATTCCTCTGACTGTTTTCGTTGCTCCGATCCCCTCTCCTTGCGTCGACATCTTGCGGGCTTGGTTGAGTTACGGATTCAGGTAAATCTATGTATATGGCAGGAGTATCGTCAGGTTCAGGTTTGATGCCTGTGTTGGGCCTTCTTTGTTCTTCTGTTGTACTGCTTGCCTATAATTTAAAAACAAAAATACCCTAATGAATTATTCTTAGTCTTATTATGTTAAAAAAATCTGGGTTAGGTACGTCTGCCTCACAAACTGTTTAATACTAGATCCTCTTTTCCTACCCTTTTTTTTCAGGATACAGCGTAAAGCTACAAAAAAGCTATAAGTGTGGTTACTTACGGAGTTTCCAGGCATATCTATATAAACTACAGGATTCAAGGATTCTCTCTTCTCGGGCAGGAGCTGTCTTCTGGGTAAATTGGTCCATCTTGAAGCTGTCGCAGCATCTATAGTAGGGGCATCTATTGCTATAGGGTTTACGTAGGGATATCCTTGATATTTCAGACCCTGATTTGGTAGCGCTGAACTCGTCATCACCTGTAATAGAGAGAGTAATTATGAGCTTTATTCTGTGTACCGTACGTAACAAAGGAGGCAAAGGAAATCTGGAATCCTAGTTTTAAAATGGTTTCCAGCCCCCCTTACTGCCGAGATATCGCATGTTGAGTGAAGGAACACAAGCCGGGCTTTACTTCATTACCAGAGCAAGAAAATGAAAATATTAAATATTTCAATATATTAAGTATTTTAGCGTGAACATTCGTATGTATAGTAGTAGGACAATTAGGTTTCCAGATTTTCTCTGCCTACCCTGCAATCACATCAAAAAACTCCTTTAGGCAATTTCTACCTAAGTTTGGGGATACTATCTTGCTGAGTGAACCTCAAACCACGCTTTACCTTGTTTCCAGGACGAAAAATCCGATTTATTTGGGCACTTTTAACGAAATATCTACACAAAACTGCTTTATACTGTCCACGATCAGGTCTACTAAACAATCTCACTTATTTTTTTTACAATTATCGGTTAAAGCATATAATTTGTAAATATCACGTGTTTCCGCAAGATTCTTATCACTGCCATATTTGCTTATCAATGTTTGACAGTGGCTTAGGGCCGTCACGTATGTATTCGTTAATGTAGCTAGTGGTAATGCAGTAAATAGGCGCAAGTACGATAGGCACATTGTAGAATGTTGCCGAATTAGTCAAAGATTCGAATCAATATGATGTTTATTTAATTAGGCAATTACAAGCTCTTTTTCCGTCTTTCGTCCAGTTATATAGAAATATCGACAGTGCCAGTCCCGTTGGAAGCTAACATTGGCTCGGGAGGCAGATCTGCTTTTAGTAATTTTTTATTTTTTTATTATTATAAAATATTATCCATCGAATTTACAAACAGCTGTCGAAGTGCAGGGTATAAACGTGCAACTGTTGATGTGACAGGTGGGTTCAATCCACAGTTGAGGAAATTAAATATATAATATTTTCTTTTTTCGGGACGGCGGTCCCGATGGGAACCTATATGTTAATACAAGGTTCCCAAGTTCCTTGTGTTTACCCTGCTATGTACGAGATATAGCTTAAAAGCTTAATAAAAAGATAGGCAAGAATCCATTAAGAAACAGATCAAATTATATTAAAATATATTAGCAGCTTTAGAAAACATGATATAGATATCTTAAACAAAAAATGTATATTTTATATATTTAGAATAGACTTTTTCACTAGTCACGTCTACATTTATCTCTTATCTTAAATCCTAAATAGGATTCAAGAGGGGGCACAAGTTGTGGGGTCAATCCTGACTCCAGAAAATGAAATATTTTTTTGTTTTCATTTTTTCACTCTGGTGATAAGGTGCGGCGTTGAGTTTCGCCACTCAATACGCAAAAACCTCTAGGTGGAAAATGGGAAACGGAACGGAGTGTCTTAACGGTTCCCTACCCTGCAATGCACGGGGTTCAGCGTGACGCTAGAATATAGTTTGTCTTGGCGTCCTCTGCAATCTTGAAATCTTGCGTTGCTTTAACAGGTTTTATAAAGGCCAATTAATATGCTCCTCCGAATGTAAGGTATGTTCAGAAGAGACCAGTTTGTTCCCTGCGCCACGACAGGCCTCAATTGAAACTATGGCCGCGGTTCGAATTGTGCTCACAGCACTTATCGTTAGCATTGTGGATGCTATGACGTTACATATGACGTCACTACCTTGTGCTTACAGTGCTGACGTAAGGAGCGTTAGCATCGTGAGCATTGACGTTATTTTGGTGTTTAATATATCTTGCACGTCAATATAACTATTGTCACTTTCCATGATTGCGGAAAATTGTTGAATACAGGCATTTTGCCATCTTCATCAGCTACACCACGTACTTTAATTATGTATATATCAAAAAATGCTCTGTTAGATTATGTTTACCTTGTTGAATTCGTAAGCACGCTCACAAGTGGTCCGAATTATTAACACTGCTGACAGACGTCGGCGTGCTCTATAAATCGGACTGCACGTTAGCAATTTAGGCGTTGTAAGTGCTGTAAGCACAATTCGGACCGCAGTAGTAGTAACTGAATTAAAACCTGATTAGCTATTTAATTTAATAATTAAAAATCAATATTTTGGGCGCTATTACAAACTTTCCCTACAAGTTTTTTCTAAATATGTTTTATGTACAGACAGTGATCAGTTACAGATTTATTATAAATACATATTTCTCTCTCTCTCAGCTTCACGTTGTATCCCGCACGAGGCACGGTAGGCAGAGGGAACCCGGGAACCTAGTGCTAAGACACTCCGTTCCACACACACACTACGCTTCACGCTGTAGCGTTCCACGTTACAGCGTGAAGCTGTATCCCGCACATGGCAGGGTAAAAGTTTTGAACTGTATACCTCTAAAGTAACGCTCTAAAAGACCTCAAGAAACATTCGATAAGTATATGAATAATTGATACCATTGTGCTTGTAATACAGACAAATATATAATTACTGAGATAAAATATTATATAGGCATTATTTTTTTTTTGATAACGAAAACGTGAGGCCGTTTAGACTCAGTGACACGGCGTTTGGCTGATAACGACGGTTAAAGGTTCGATTCTTACTAGGAGCAATTAATTATTTGATATTTCGTGTCACGTTCCTTCTGTTTACGGAATACGCAGAGAGTACCTAGTGTTAAGACACTCTGTTCTCTTCGTAGATTCGGTTCTGAACGCAATTTAAATAAGGAAATGGAAAAATGACGTTTTCTCTTGAAAAGTAGTTGAAACAATAGTAACAAGTAGCGTATGGCGTAGTTGGTCATTGCCTTTGGGCGGTTTCCAAAACGCGCGGGATCAAATTCCAGTACAATTTAATGTTTATACGTTTAAAAAAAAAAACTGATTGTTTTTAGCCAAAATATTAGTACTACTACATTAAGAATATTGTGATTCCCTTAACAAGGTCTGTCTGTAACCGACAGGTTGTGAGTTCGATCCCCAGTCGAGGAAATGAAATATTTAATATTTTCAATTTAAATATTTAACGTTTTCATTTATTTCTTCGCTCTGGTACAAAGCAAAAATGCGACGTTGAATTCCACCACTCACACTGCCTTAAATTCAGCGGAAAGTGAGGAACAGAAGTGGAACGGAGTGTCTTGACACTAGGTTCCCAACTTCCCTCTGCCTACCCTGCCGTGTGCGGGATACAGCGTGAAGCTGAGTGAGTGAGTGAGTGTTAGTGTCTCTTAAGAGACATTGATAACACTATTTTTAGTGAAATTCTCTGTTCTCTTCTTTACGCCTAAATAAGGGGTTTATACACATATTGCGCAATCGACAAGCGATGATGATCGCAAGTTCGATTTCCAGTCGGAGGCATTGTATAACGAAAATAACATACCACTATTTTAAAAATCCGTTATTTTAGAACACAAAAGATGCACAAAAAACAGTGATAACTATTTAATTACACACAAACACAACATTTTAGTATATCTTCGTTCAGTACATTCTTTCTGCGTCTGAACGGGGTATGATAGCTTATCAGTGATAACGGCTAGTGTTATCAAGACATTGATAATAGACACTTGTGTGATGTGTTGTTTTTTTATGCAAAACTTAGTCATTGTTAGGGGTCTAAGTTTTATTTTTAGGGTACCTCTTAAGGAAGAAACGGAACCCTTCACGGTCATAAGTCCAAAACCTTTAAGAGCACAGCTGGTTGATTTTCATACAAAATTCTAGAATTTTGTATCATGTGAAATTCACCGCGTTATCAAAAAAGAGAGAGAATTTGAGAATATGTACTAATAAAGGGAAAAACAGAAATTTTTAGATATTGCATAGAAAAAAAATGTAATACAAACTTATATTTGTAGTTCATGTCGTACAAAATGAGTGCACTCGCCCGCAAATTTAAGTTTTTCAACCCAGCTTTTTTTTATTTATGACTAGGGCTGTCTGAACATTCGTCTGCGTTACTTGCCAAGTTACTTCCCTATTGGGAACTTACACAGCAAGTGTGAACCAAAGAACCTATATATTATTATATTAAGATTCATTCTATATGATCCATTCTCTATTTTCTACGAGACTCATGCGTCATAACTTGCAAGTCAACGCCAGTCTCCGTATTTCGGTCGAGGATTGAGATAGTGTAATAATAAATATTTTCAATTTATATATTTAGTACTTAAATTTCTCGCTCTGGTAACAAGCAGAGCGCGGCGTTGAGTTCCGCCACTCAACACGCAATAACTCGTATATATTGCCATGTGCGTTATACAGCGTGAAGCTGAGTATTTCGTTGCAATACATATCGCAATTACAGTCAAACCCTGTTTCTAAGATATATCATTTTCAAAGGGAACCTAAGGGAACCAATGTGCAGATATTGCTTTCTCATTAAGATACTTCCGTTCCCTTACTTAACGCCGAATTCTAGAGGCATTCATTGTTGAGTGACAAGACTCTACGTCTCGTTATATTTAATTTCCTCGAGTGGGAATCGAACCTACAACCACGCTTGTGAAACGTGTGTGCTTCTTATATGAAATAAATCTAAATATATATAATATGTCTTTTGAGAAACATTTATTTATTAAAAACTTTATCGAAAGCAGTAAAAGAAGCACTCCCACGGGAAATTTTGTTGATGCCAGATGTACGATGGAATTGCGGCTGTAAAGTTATACAAAATGTGTGTCTTTTGCTTTTCAACTTCACGCTGTTTCCCGTACATAGCAGGATAGTCAGAGAAAAAACATTTCATTCCCTACGCATTGACCAATATTCGTGACATTGAATACTACTACTCGCTCACTCAGCTTCACGCTGTATCCCGCACATGGCAGGGTAGGCAGTTAAGACACTCCGTTCCACTTCTGTTCCCCACTTTCGGAACTCAACGCCGCGTTTTGCCTTATACCAGAGCGAGGAAACGAAAATATTAAATATTTAAATTGAAAATATTAAATATTTCGTTTCCTCGAGTGGGGATCGAACCCACAACTAGACTAGTTACTAGATTCACGAAATATCTCGATCCCCAAGCGGTATTCGAACCCACTTACTGTCAAATATTCTACCACTGCTTAACTATGGCGTCTATAATAATAATAAAATCTATGTAGTGGCTTGACTGAGTGTCTTGGCACTTGAGTTAATGCTTACCTTACTATACAGAAACAACGATTTTTTTCACAAAATATAGATCGGCATGTCTTTTGTTAATCTAATCAAATAATACTATTATTTATATTCATTTTGTACTTGCGGCTTCGCCCGCATGGCCAATACAGACAGACATTCTAAGTACTTAACTTACTAATATATATATTTCCTATACCTTACAGCAAGAAGAAGAAATTTAAGCTCAGTGTTTAGACTTCCGTTTTTCACTTTCCTCTGAATTTACGGCGTTCTGTGTTGAATGACGGAACTCAACGCCGCGCTTTCCCTTTTTACCAAAGCCAAAACAAGTTTACAGTCGCACCAAATGGGGATACAGCGTCAAACTAAAAATAATATATATTTTTGAATGCTGTACATATAATACGTATTTCTTGTTAAAATAAACAATAGTTTATCATGTATGTGTGTTTGTTTGTTACAGAAAATGTCCAACCAGACAAGTGTTCATACGCGGTGGCAGGTCCCACTGTATAGACACGTGTAGCGCTGAGACCATGTGCGGTGAAGTTAAAGTACCAGAGTACCATTTAAATGTATGTATATAATCTAAACTTACTCAACTTCACGCTGTATCCCGCACATGGCAGGGTAGCCAGAGTGAACTTGGGAACGTAGTGTTGAGACACTCCGTCCACTTCCGTTCCCCACTTTCTGCCGAATTTGAGGCATTGCGTGTTGAGTGGCGGAGGTCAACACCGCGTTTTGCCTTGTATCAGAAGGAAGAAATAAAACCTTTAATATTTAAAGTGAAAATATAAAATATTTTTCATTTTCTCGAGTGCGGATTACAACCCACAACCTGTCGGCTACAGTCACATGTTTGTACCGCTGCGCCACGACATGCCTCTCTTATTTTTTTAAAACATTTATTTAAATCTATACTAATATTATAAAGCTTAGTATAGATTTAAATAAATGTTTGTTTGTTCGCTTGATCGCGCTAATCTCAGGAACTACTTGTCCGATTTGAAAAATTCTTTCAGTGTCAGATAACCCATTTATCGAGGAAGGCTATAGGCTATATATCATCACGTAAAGTACAATAGGACCTAAGTACCAATTAAGAATGTTTCAAAATCGGGGTATTTTTTTCCTAATTAAGAGTTTCCGCTGCGTGCGTTGCGTAAACGGTTAAAGTTTCGCAAAAATCATGTATGACAGAATTGTTCTCCTTAAAAAGCTCTAAATAAAAGCGCCGCGGCAGCATATGTCTATTTTTGAAGATTAGCTTTTTATATATATATATGTATATATATATATATATATATATATATATATATATATATATATATATATATATATATATATATATATATATATATATATATATATATATATATATATATATATATATATATATATATATATATATATATATATATATATATATATATATATATATATATATATATATATATATATATATATATATATATATATATATAATATATATATATATATATATATATATATATATATATATATATATATATATATATATATATATATATATATATATATATATATATATATATATATATATATATATATATATATATATATATATATATATATATATATATATATATATATATATATATATATATATATATATATATATATATATATATATATATATATATATATATATAAATTCGTTCTAAAATAAAACATTATTTGCGTTATTCATCACAAGTATTTAATTTAAAACAATATTACCCTTAACATCACTCGATTTAGATGAATACGGCTACTATCTATTTTATTTTGAGGTCGGTCGTGTCGCAGCGGCACAAGCGTGTGACTGTAACCGACAGGTTTTGGGTTCGATCCCAGTCGAGGAAATGAAATATTTAATATTTTCAATTTAAATATTTAATGTTTCATTTCTTCGCTCTGGTAATAAGGCAAAGCGAGGCGTTGAGTTCCGCCACTCAACACGCAATGCCTCAAATTTGGCGTAAAGTGGGGAACGGAAGTGGACCGGAGTGTCTTGACACTAGGTTCCCGGGTTCCCTCTGCCTACCCTGCCTCATGCGGGATACAGCGTGAAGCTATGTATGTATGTATGTATGTACATTTTATCAGCAGTAACAAAAATCGCTGAAATTTTGTCTTGAACGTATAGATATTGTCTAAAAAGTGATAACAAGAGAGTAATTGATATTAGTAAATGAACTAATGTAATTCAAGCGGACGAAGCCGCGGACGCTAGTTATTCATATAATTACTTAACTTGACTATTAGGAAGAAGTTGTGAACTTATTTATTACGGTATTGATGTCCGTCAATTAGCATGCCATCTAAAATAACAATTTCTGGTCGTTCACATTTCATTATTTACTTTGATGAATAACGAAATGATTGCACTCTTTACGCTTCTCTGTATTCTTCTTCATCTGCCACGTCCACTGTCATCAGCTCGCACGTACATGTTCTCCAGGGGGTCCTCAAGCTTGACGTGACCTTCTCCAAGTATACCCAATGGTCCAGAACACAGATTTAAGAAATTCAACCGAGATTTCTTCTTTCAACTTCATTTTTTTCAGTTATAACCACTTCATGGCAGGATAGACAGAGGGAACCTGGGAACCTAGTGTTAAGTACACTCTGTTCCATTCTTCACTTTCCGTTGAATTTGACGCATTGCGTGATAAGTGGCGAAACACAACGCTGCAAAATAATATTTTTAAATATAAAATGAATAGCTACTCAAAGCTTTCGTGACAAACAACAGTGTTTTGTTTTAATATATGT
The DNA here is from genome assembly GCA_019049475.1 of Eueides isabella. Lineage (NCBI taxonomy): Eukaryota > Metazoa > Arthropoda > Insecta > Lepidoptera > Nymphalidae > Eueides > Eueides isabella. Next base: position 5,113,358 of record CM032413.1, on the reverse strand, counting down.
AGATATTCTCTAAGGACGTATAAAAGTCGGTTAATTAAAGTAACTTTGAATATATTTGCTAGGCGTTTGCGTGAACTAGGTGACCTATTAGATCTGATCATTGACCTAAGTGAACACCTATATATAACTTTTTATTACCGCTTGGCAACACCCTGTATCTATAATGTAATGTTTTGCAAAAAAAAAATTAAGTGTGGGTTTTACGTGTTCTCTTTAATAACAAATAAACGGCTCAGAACGGCGTTGAGTTCCGCCACTCAACACTGGAAAACTGAACAGGAAAGCAGCATCTTAACACTAGGTTCCGTTGCCTACATTTGGCTATAAGCGTTGTTAAAAGAAAACATTTAGAGAAAAATATAATTTAATACAATTTTAAACCCATTAGTCATTTCTGTATATATCTACTCCTAAGAAAATCATTTCTGTTTAATGATACCGTTTCACTCAAAGTCCATAATTTCTTATGTTTAAAATTATCATACTGATCAAATTCAATCCTCTGTCTAGCGCTGGTCACTGTACTAATCCTAAAAGTTCTATCACTTTTTGTTGTTCCTTTTGTTTCTTCCTTACTTTTCTCTGTATATGTTCTTGAATCATCGCTTTCTACATTATCTGTGTTCAATATATCATCTTTAAGATATTTATTATCTATGACACTTTTAATTCTTTTATTTTCTGTTTTACTGGTTTCGTTTGGTTTTACTTGCTTGGATTTTGATTCAAATCGCGTTTTGATATTATTTTTTACATTGATCGGTATGTATTTCATGTTTTCGCTGGACAGTGACACATCTGAATCACCATTATCCTGTATTAATTCTGAACCACGTTTAGTCTGTCTCTCTTTCAAGTCCACATCATCAAAGATGTCCACTACTTTATTTTCATTCAATTTGTATATGAATTCTGCTAGTTGTTTAAATATTGCATCGTCGAGAAAATTTTTGGCGATTTTCTTTAAATCCTCATATTTTGCTGTTAATAAAACGAATGATTGCACTCTGGTTAGATCCAATGTAAGCAAAAATCCTGGAAGTTAATTTTCATTAAAATTTTAGATCTTTTTGTTGCAAAAGAAAAAAGATGTATTTATTTAGCTTTATGCTTTATCAATAAGATACTTCCGTTTCCCACTTTTTGCCGAATTCTGCAGTGATTGCATGTTGAGTGTCGGAACTGAACGCCGATCGGCGCGGTTATAAATGCAACAGATTGTGATTACAATTCTCACTTGAGGAAATGAGACATTTAAGATTTTATAACATTTTCGTTAGTTCGTTCTGGTAACGAGGCAAAGCACGGTGTTGAAATCCGCTCAACACACAATGCCGCAATTTAGGGAACGGAAGCTTCCGAACACTAGGTTCACAGGTTCCATCTGAAACCCGGTTTATGGAATATAGCGTGAAACTATGAAAAAATGAATGGAAACTACCTACCTATAAAATATAAGTAATAACACATTGTTATAAGTAAATAAATAATATGTTTAGGAAATACAAAAATATCAATGCCAATATATATCTTTTATAGCTTTTCTTTACGATGTATGTAAAATTTTATCTTTATATTTAAATTAGAATTTGTGGCAATGCCGTGGCACAGGTGCACAAGCGTACGACTGCGAATAAGGTCTAAATAAAATATTGAATATGCTGCTTTTCATCGCACTGGTGACAAAGTGAAAGACGGCGTTAACTTCCTATACGCAGCCCGCAATGCCTTCAATTTAGCAAAAACTGGGGAACAGAAAGGTCTTAATGGGAAAAGACCTCAAAATCTAGTTTCCCAGTTTTTTTCTGCCTACCCTGTACTGTGTACCAAATGTAGGAGAAAGCGTGAAACATGAAATCATCCAAAATCAAATATGATGTACTTTAACGAGAGCCGCTGATTTTTTTTAAAGATGTCTTTCTTCTTCTTTCTCACTTTCAGCCTTGTTACGTATGTAACAGTACCGGCCATAATTGCAGAGAGCTGACCCGAGTAAAGCCTAAAACAGACAGTGAAGTCTCCGTAAACGCACTGAACTACGGTAGTGAGGCTGCAGGTATGACATATATTTTTTAACCTCACCCTGTATCTCGCAGGGTAACCTTGGGGAACAAGGGAACCTTTTGTTAAGGCAAAAAAGCTTATTAAGAAAAAAAAAGTGATAAAATTTCTCCTGGCCTGCTCCAGATTTGCTCTTGAAATGTCAACTCATTTTTTTGTTTTGGTCGTTGATTCAAAATCAAAAATCAAAATATTCTTTATTCAATTAGGCCATTTAAGCACTTTTGAATCGTCAAGTCGATTTTAATGATTCTTGTGCTTAATGTTAATTTTTTCTACATAAATGTTACACTTTACAGATATATATTATAAAATACAGCAATAATGACTACTAGTCAAGGAATCATCATATAATCTTTTTCTTTTTTTTTTTATAGCTTCACGCTGTATCCCGCACTAGGCAGGGTAGGCAGAGGGAACCCGGGAACCTAGTGTTAAGACACTCCGTTCCACTTCCGTTCCCCACTTTCCGCCGAACTTGAGGCATTGCGTGTTGAGTGGCGGAACTCAACGCCGCGCTTTGCCTTATTACCAGAGCGAAGAAAATGAAACATTAAATATTAAAATTGAAAATATTAAATATTTCATTTCCTCGACTGGGGATCGAACCCAGAACCTGTCGGTTACAATCACACTCTTTTGCCGTTGCGCCACGTAAGGCCTCTATAATATAATCTTTTTCGCCAATTTTTTTACCATTTTGATGTTGACGCCATTGCAGTTCATATTTAAATTAACATATGTACAACTCTCACAAAACAAATCATGGCCTATTAAAAGATTATTTGATTTATTTTATAGAAGCGTGTGACTGTAAAAATTACAGGTTGTACGATGGATCAGCAATCGAAAATGAATTTATTTATATACTCAATTTAAATCTTAATGTTTTAATTTGTTCGCTCTGGTAACAAAGCAAAGAGCGGTGCTTAGTTCCGCCACTCAACGCCACTCAAACGCCTTAAATTCAGCGGAAAGCGGGGAACCGAGCGGAGTGTCTTAACACTAAGTTCCCTCTTCCCACCCTACAATATACGGAATACAGGGTAAAGCTGATAGAGAAAATGAGTTCATACGCACTCAAATTGAAATCTTTTATAAGTTGTGCTTAAATAATTCTTTACAGAAAAAAATGAAGAAGATGAAGAAGAACAATACATAGGCGTGGAGAATACAGATTTTGTTCTATATGTCAGTGCAGTGGAAACGGAGAGATGTCGACGGGGCCTCACTGTAGCGTACGCGTCTCACTGCCAACAGGAATCTGCTTTGGATCGGTAAGGAGTGGGCACTGGTTCGATGCCTTGTTGAAATATAAAAACATGACTAAATTTAGTCATGTGGCGCACTGGCGCAGACTGTAAACGACAGGTTGTGGGTTCAATTCCCACTCGAAAAAGTGAACTATTTAATATTTTTAAATTATTTTTTTATAATTTTCATTTCTTTGCTCTGGTAACAGGGCAAAGCAAGGCATTAAGCTCTGACACTGAATATGTAATACGTCAAATTCGGCAGAAAGTAGGCAATGGATGGCCTACTCTGCCATGTGCGGGATACAGCGTGAAAAAAGGCTATGATAAGCTAAAACAAATAAATCTGTAACAAATCGTTATTTCTCATCACACAAAATATTACCTAAGTAGGTAGCGCAATATCTGACCGTAAATGTACCGGTTGTGGGTTCGATCCCACTATGAAGAATGAATAATTTTCATTCCAACGCTCTTATACCTATACCCGGATAAAGCGCAGCGTTAAGTTCTGCAATAGAACAAATGTCTTTGAATAATGGCGATATTTGGGAAATAGAGTGGTTTAACACCAGGTTCCCTCTGCCTATCCCGCTGCATGCGGGATACAGCGTGAAGCACGGAATCTCGAGGAGTTTCTTCTTTCCAGTCCTGTAGCCGGCCACGCGAACTTCTGCCCCGGGGAGCTTTCTACCAAATATCGGGATCTACCGTCGGTTTTGTCAACGGTTAAACATGAAATGTTGCATGCGTTGGGGTTCAGCGTTTCGTTGTTTGGATTTTACAGGTAATTTTATATAGATAGATAAATGGGGACTTTGTAGAAAGATGGTTGATTTTATATAGAAAGATAAATGGGGAATTGTAGAAAGATGGTTGATTTTATATAGAAAGATAAATGGGGAATTGTAGAAAGATGGTTGATTTTATATAGAAAGATAAATGGGGAATTGTAGAAAGATGGGGGAGGCTGTTCAGGTTCTATTCTCATAATGGGGAATGGAATTTTTCGTAATTCAGTTCCGTGCTCTGGTTAGTTTTCTTTTAAAGCGGTTTTAGCGGAAAGTTGTGAACGGAAGTGTTTTAATAAGCACTGAGTGCCTTAAATTTAGGTTCCCAAGTTCCTTTTGCATATTTTGCTATGTGTTGGCGATGGTCAGATGGTCACAACTTGAATGTATGTGTGTGTGTTTTTTTTGTTTTTTTTAATTCTTATGTCGTTTCGCAGTTTATTTGATCATGGTTTTAAGCTGTATCCCGCACATGGCAGGGTAGGCAGAAGGAACTTGGGAACCTAGTGCTAAGATACACCGTTCCGTTCTCCACTTTGAGGCATTGCGTGTTAAGTGGCGGAACTCAATGCCGCTTTAACTTGTTCCAGAGCAAAAAAAAAATTAATATTAAATAAAAGAGGCCTATCGCGGCGAAGTGGCACATGCGTGTGACTGTAAACGATAGGTTGTGGGTTCGACCCCCGCTCGAAGAAATCAAATATTTGATAATATTATATTAGATATTTAATGTTTTCGTTTCTTCGCTTTGGTAACTGGGCAAAGAGCGGCGTTGGGTTCCGCCACTCAACACGCAATGCCTCGAATTCGGCGGAAAGTGGGGAACGGAGGGTCCTAAAACAAGGTTCCCAAGTTCCCTCTGCCTAATCACCATGTGCGGGATATTATTTCAGAGATGAAAATGGAGAACCGTTGACTGAACGTCGTCCTGACACCGGGAACCCGCCGTTAGACGAAGAGTAAGTAGGTATAGTATGGTAATAAAAAAAAAACAAACAAAATACGCAAATTAAATTAATGCTATCATGCAAATATTTATATATTTTGAATATTCTTAATGGAAGTAACAAAAATATGGGCTTCTGTTGGAATATATGTTTAGATATATATAAAACTAGCGACACGCGCGCGGCTTCGCCCGCTTGACTTACACAATTTTATTTAATTACTTTTTTGACAATATCTATCGATACATCGAAAACTAACATTTCAGTTAAAATGATAAAAAAAATGTAACAATTTTGTTGAACTTCAGAAATTGAAGTGACTTTTTTATTTATCAACTAAAAGTCAACATTTATTTTTTCAAAGAAAACTTGCCAACATATAATAGTGAAAACTGAATTTAAAATGTACTTAGCAGTTTCTGAGATTAGCGTGATCAAACGCACGGACAAACAGACGAAAATCTTGAAGAAGATATTGTTTAGTATATCTTCCATGTGTTCCGTTTCCCCGCAGTGTTAAGTTACGGATTTATTATAAGTATAGACAATCGTTTCTATACACTGAACGCCAATCAGGGCCTGTCATAAACGTTCGACTGTATATACGTTACACGAGGTTGTGGGTTCGATTTCCACTCATGGAGCCGTCTTTACGGGAATGGCGGATCTTAAAACGAGGTTCCCAAGTTCCCTCTGCTTACATCGCTGTTATTGATTAGCGTAACTCAACGCCGCGCTTCGCCTCGTTACCGAAACGGAAACCATCAAAAAACTTTATATGTATACAAAATTATTTCTTTCCAACAGATTACAAATACATAAATGGTCAGATCGCGTGGTGAAGAACATAACTCGGAATAACTGGATGATACGACAGGGTTATATGTCGCGGACTTTCCACATGATCGTAACTCCGCGGGTCGTCAGAGAGGTAAGATTTTTTTATATTTTTTATTTTATATTTATTATTTTTTTTGATTGTTGTTTCTGCATGTTTAATCTTTAATCAATCAAATTCATTTTCCTGTCGTGGCGCAGCGGCACAAGAGTGTGACTGTAACCGATAGGTTCTGGGTTCGATCCCCAGTCGACGAAATGAAATATTTAATATTTTCAATTTAAAATATTTAATGTTTAATTTCTTCGCTCTGGTAATAAGGCAAAGCGCGGCGTTGAATTCGCCACTCAACACGGAAGTGGAACGGAGTGTCTTCACACTAGGTTCCCGAGTTCCCTCTGCCTACCCTGCCTAGTGCGGGATACAGCGTGAAGCTATAAAAAAAATCATTTTATATATTGTATTTTTTTTGGAATTTGTAACAATTTGAAGTTGTTGGAGGCCTGTCGTGGCGCAGTGGTACAAGCGGGTGACTTTAAACTCGACAAACAGGTTGTAAGGTTCGATCTTCCCTTGATGAAATGTTTTGTAATGATATGTTTAATAAGGTTAATTGGTGACAAAATATTTTCTTAAATTCGGCGATAAATGTAGAACGGAACAGAGTGTTTCAACACTAAGTTGCCAAGTTCTGCCTACACTGCCATGTGCGGTAAACAGTGTACCAAAAAATCTTTATATTACAGGTCCGGGACCACTTCAATTGTTCAAAGCTAGAAGGTGCGGAGTTGGAGGACCAAGGCGGGGACGGCACTGCACTCACGCATTGGGAGAAGCGTGTGTTTGAAGTAAATAGTCAATAAAAGTTACTTTACTTTCTAAATTTTAAATATTGTTTAATGGTACTTGTTTATACAAGTTAGATCGTCGCGGTATCATGAATATCAGTTTAAATTTAGGACTTGTAAAGAAATTATTTAATGTATTCTTCTGCTCCACGCTGTATCCCATGGCAGGGAAGGTGGAGTTAACCTGATAACCTAGTGTTTTAAACACTCCGTTCCATTAACCACTTAATTAAAGAATAATATTATATTCTCTATTTAATCAATGAATATAAAAATACTAATTTTAAAAATCTATTAAAATATTAACGTTATAAAATTTGATCCCGCGCCTCTTGGAAACCGTCCACGCGCTCTGACCAACTAAGCCATACGTTATCATCGAGTTATGTAGTTAAGTCAAGTTATGTTATTATCGTAGCATCTCTATAAGGAGATTTTTACAAATTTCCGCTCCTTATCCTTTCCCAAAGACAATTCGTTAGAATTGTCGCTTGGCAAAAGAGATATCCTGCTACGTTCCAATTTTTATTCCCGTTTTTAAAAGTAATATTTTTCTTTTCTTGGCATCTCAGAAGTCCAATTTCATTAAATACTTCCAATGCAAGGAAAACATAATCGCAGTTATAAAATAATCTTTTCCGAAACTTAGAACATCGCTATGTTTCAAACTGAATTCCGCATTTCAGAACGAAGCGATGACGGGCACACACACACAAAACTCCGTTTTCAGTCGCATCACGTTCGCCATGATGGAGGACACTGGATGGTATTTGGCGGACTATAGTAAAGCGTCCCCATTACACTGGGGCAAGGGTCTGGGGTGTGAGTTCGCGATGACGTCCTGCAAACAGTGGCTCGGCGCGCAGAACTTGAGGTACAGGTTTGTGGCTTTGCATGTACGTTTTGTTTTTTAGTTTGTATTTTTAAAATGCATTTCTAAGTGCTTCTTTCTAGATTTTCAGTATTTTTTTTTATATGTTTTTCACATATAGTGTTTTTCTCCGTGTGATTCCGGCTTAGAATAGGATCACCCTGGTACTGATGGTGTCGTAAGAGGCGACTAAAGTGCGTGTGGTAGAGTCACGTTGCCAGTAATGGCAACACGCATGGGCAGACTCAACCGGATTATTACCACCCCCGGCATTTAAGACCGGCGTTAAGTAGTGGCTTTGGCCACTGCGTTTCGCATTAGGTAATGCCGGGCCCCGGTGCCCTTCCACCTTAAAGGACGGCAACGCTCCTGTAGCTCCTCTGGAGTTACTCGGGGCCGTGGGCGACGGTGATCACTTACCATCAGGTGACCCGTACGCTCGTTTGCCGTTTTTCCCATAAAAAAAAAATATATAGTGTGCCTATCGTTTCTTTGGGCAGTGCTAGAATAGCACTATAAATATTTCAATTTCAATTGCAGATTTTTTTTTGTTATATAATATTCGTTATATATAAATTAACTGTCATCGTTAATATTGTTTTCACATTTCTTAATATCTAAAGTGCTTTTATATTTATTATTTCAATTGCTACGTTTATTATTCAAATAGAAAAAATCACTTCAATAACAATTTCTTTTGTATGTATTTCGCTGACTTAAATCGATAAAAATAACTTTCTTACAAGCAGCGCGGAGGACAATTCAACGATAGAGTGAGTTTTAAACTATTTATTTACATAGCTGTGGCGCATTGGAACAATCGTTATTATTGTTAATGTTAGTTCGATTCCCAGTAGAGGTACATCATTGTTTTCAATTCTCTGCTCTAATGTAATGAAAAATGTTCATTTGACCTTCCACTTGCTTATTTGCTGTAATCTTCGTTTATTTCGCGCGGGAGAAGTCACGTTGTCAGCAATGACAACACGCATGGGCAGACTCGACCGGGTCATTACTACCCCCGGCATTTAAAACGTGAAGTAGTGGCTTCGGCCACTGCGTTTCGCATTAGGTAATGCCGGGCCCCGGTGCCCTTCCACCTTAAAGGACGGCAACGCTCCTGTAGCTCCTCTGGAGTTACACGGGGCCGTGGGCAACGGTGATCATTTACCACCAGGTGACCCGTACGCTCGTTTGCCGTGTCTTCACAAAAAAGATCCAATATAGAAGTAAATAGCAGGAGTTATAAATTAAAATAAACTATACACATCATTGCCCAATAATTACTAACACATAGATTATCAATTTAAAATTAATAATTAAAAACTCTTCTATGCCCAAGCGATTCTAACGGAACAACCGCTATTATGTAAGTAACACTGAAACCCTACTAAAATAACTCAAAAAACAAATTAAAGAAGCGTAAAAGAGAACAAAAGAGAGTCCAATATATTATTCTTTCGCAGAAGAAGAAACCCGGCGCCATTTTGCGAGAGAGTCAAAGGAGATCCGTTGAGAACGGAGTGTTCTCCACATCGCACTGCTGTAGTGTTGTGTAATCTTGTACGCCACGACACAATACTGCCGAGACAGTATCAGGTGAGACAAAAGAGAAAAGAGAAAGAGAGAAAATTACTTTTAATTTAAAAAATACCTTTTTTGTTGCAACATTGACATATTTACAAAGAAATTAATGTTTGTCAATAGTCGTGGCGCAGTGGCACAAGCGTGTGACTGTAACCGACAGGTTCTGGGTTCGATCCCCAGTCGAGGAAATGAAATATTTAATATTTTCAATTTAAATATTTAATGTTTCATTTCTTCGCTCTGGTAATAAGGCAAAAGCGCGGCGTTGAGTTCCGCCACTCAACACGCAATGCCTCAAATTCGGCGGAAAGTGGGGAACGGAAGTGGAACGGAGTGTCTTAACGCTAGGCTCCCGGGTTCCCGCTGCCTACCCCGCCTCGTGCGGGATACAGCGTGAAGTTGAGAGAGAGAGACAAAAAAATTATTTCATATTTCCCTTATTTCACTGTTTTTCCGCAGCACTTCGACAAGTTACCCAACATCCCGGCAGGCGATGAGGCCCACTACGGCGGCTCCGTCTCACTCGCGGACTACTGCCCGTACTTACAAGAGTTCACTTGGAAACATAAGAACGTTCTCATCAGAGGAAGTAGATGTTCGTACGAAGAGAACACGCCAAGTAAGTTTGGTGATTTAAAAAAAGTTTTAATTATGTTTCAACTCGTTAATAAATAAATTTTATCACTTTAAATTCGGAGGAAAATGGAGGACGGAATGATGTTTCAATGGGAACGAAGTGTCTTAACACTAGGTTACCATGTTCCCTCTGCGTTCCCTGGCATGTGAAGCTGAGATAGAGAAAGTCATAAAATAGAATAAAAAACAAATGTAGCAAATTAAATGGTGGAAAACCATATATTATTTAAATATACTTAACTAATTTCATCATTTATTTCGTTTAAATAATTTGTATATGCTACAAATTCGTACGTGTAATAGAGTCACGTTGCCAGCAATGGCAACACGCATGGGCAGACTCGACCGGATTATTACCACCCCCGGCATTTGAGATCGGCGTTAAGTAGTTGCTTTGGCCACTGCGTTTCGCATTAGGTAATGCCGGGCCCCGGTGCCCTTCCAATTTAAAGGACGACAGCGCTCCTGTAGCTCCTCTGGAGTTACTCGGGCCGTGGGCGACGGTGATCACTTTCCATCAGGTGACCCGTACGCTCGTTTGCCGTCTTTTCCATAAAAAAAAATCATCACTTAAAGTCGCCATTTTATTTATAAAAAAAGTATATCTTATTGTTATTATTTCTTTGTTATTTCTTGTTCTAGAAAGCGAAGTAAATTTCGCACTCGAGAACTACGGAGCGCACTCCAAGTGTTTTGATCACAGTGACCGCGTCTGGGAACAGAAGTCTTGTAGACAGGTGAATATTTGATTAAAATTTCAATGAAATCTTAGCGACTGGTATGTCGTGGCGTGTGACTGTAAACACGACGGGCTGTGAGTTCGATTCCCAAGCGAGGATATGAAATATTTAATATTTTCAAATAAAATGTTTAATCCATTCGTTCTCATCAAGCTACGTCGAAATTCTTATACGCTTGTTACAACGTTATTTATGTTGTTAACATCTCTGTAGGGACGATTTTTACAAATTTCCGCTACCCAAAGATAACTCGTAACCAAAGAAATACTGCTTCGTTCAAAATTTTTATACGCTTTTTTAAATTTAAGTTTAGTATTTTCTGTTCTAAGTGTGGAATAACACTTTAAAACATAGTAAAAATATTAAAATATTTAATGTTTTCATATCTTCGCTCTGGTAATAAGGCAAAGTGCGCCGTTGATGTTACACCACTTAACACATAATGTTCTCAGATTTCGACAGAAAGTGGAGGACGAAAAAGGGAATGGAGTGTCTTAACACTAGGTTCTGAAGTTTCCCCTGTCCATCCAGCTATATATGATAACATCTTTCAGATTCGTGAGTGGCAACACTGGGGTTCCGGTTGCTACAAATATAAGTGTGAAAGTGGACGAATACATATTGTAGTAAGTACTTTTGAAAAATATATATATATATATATATATATATATGTATATATATATATATATATATATATATATATATATATATATATATATATATATATATATATATATATATATATATATATATATATATATATATATATATATATTATATATATATATATATATGTATATATATATATATATATATATATATATATATATATATATATAATAACTGTTTGCCTTATAAGAAACAAGCTTTCCTTAATAATAAAATGATTTGATTTTTTTTATGTCGTGGAAAATAAATCTACTAATTTATTGAACCCGTGATGTATTAAATATATATATATATATATATATATATATATATATATATATATATATATATATATATATATATATATATATATATATATATATATATATATATATATATATATATATATATATATATATATATATATATTATATATATATATATATATATATATATATAATAACTGTTTGCCTTATAAGAAACAAGCTTTCCTTAATAATAAAATGATTTGATTTTTTTTATGTCGTGGAAAATAAATCTACTAATTTATTGAACCCGTGATGTATTAAATATATATATATATATATATATATATATATATATATATATATATATATATATATATATATATATATATATATATATATATATATATATATATATATATATATATATATATATATATATATATATATATATAATAACTGTTTGCCTTATAAGAAACAAGCTTTCCTTAATAATAAAATGATTTGATTTTTTTTATGTCGTGGAAAATAAATCTACTAATTTATTGAACCCGTGATGTATTAAATATGAAAGTCTTTTGTATTATTTACTTTGATTTTCTATTCAGGCTTCGACTGCTTAAATTATTCAAGTATTTACTTACTACTACTATATCTACTATATCAATTTTATTTAGTTAAATATAATTTTATTCTATATTTTTGGTCATTTTTTTGTTCGCTAATCGCAAAAACGGCTTAACCAATTTATATTCTTAGTTTTTATTATTTTATTTTCATATGGCAACATTGAAATGATCATTTTATTTAAATCGGTACATCAATAAAAAGGTTTTATGTTGCCATATGAAAATTAAATAATAAAAAACTGGATATAAATCGGTTAAATCGTTTCTGTGATTAGTGAACATAAACAAATATTAAAATATCACTCTCCTATAATATTTGTGCGATAATATATTATATATTCTTTATTGTATAAAAAAAAACAAAATGAAATATAACAATAACAAAAAATAAGTGAACAATGGCGGGCTTATCTCTAAAAGAAATCTCTTCCAGCCAACCAATGAAAGTGGAAGAGAAAGTTGCGGAGTAAACAAACTATAAACTTTATAAAAATAAATACAAATCATACATATATATCATAAAAAAAAAATTATAACATACACATAGATACATACTAACATACATACACGTATACATACATATAATAAACAAAAATATTAAATATAGATAAATACATGATTATATTAAAACAAATTCATATAGACACTGCAAATACACAAAGAAATTAAACTCATAACTGAATCACTCATTAACACCTTCAAGTAAATACTTTTTTAATTGGGATTTAAAGGAAATTAAGGATGGGCTTTTCTGAATAGGATTAGGCAGTTGGTTCCAAAGAGATGCAGCATATACGGAAAAGGATTTTTGGAGAAATTTGTTTTTGCACATTGGTACGTCAAGCGTCGGCGACACACGACCGTCTTGAGCGAGAAGGAGGAGGAAGCAAGGTAAAGCGGGAACGGAGATAAACGGGGAAGTTCTGGTAATTCAGAATTTTAAAAAGGAATGTTAAGATATGCATATCACGGCGAAGACGAATTGGGAGCCAGTTAAGTTGAGCTCGAAATTGGGAAACATGGTCATACTTACGCAAGCCATAAACAAAGCGTATAGCCAGATTTTGAAGTCGCTCTAACTTTTTAAGTTGCTCCTCGGTCACATCCAAATAACACAAGTCCGCGTAGTCGAGAATTGGAAGGAGAAGACATTGCGCTAGCATAATTTTGGTTTTATGAGGGAGGAAGTATTGGAGACGCCTAAGAGAATGATATGAGAAATGCATGCGCTTGCTAATTGCATTGATATGAGGTACCCAAGACAGGTTACAATCAATAATAAGACCTAAATTCTTCACTTTTTCGCAATAGGGAATTGTCACTCCTGAATAAACAATAGGAGGGACAGCATCCCAGTTGATTTTACATCTAGTTCTGTTACTGCCAATGATGATTGCCTCAGATTTTTTCGGATTAATTAATAGACCGAAAGATTCGGCCCAAGTTTGGATAGCAGTCAGATTGCTATTTAAACTTTCAATAATCTCAGAAAGTTCGTAAATATAACAGTGCCGATAAAGTTGCAAATCATCCGCATACAGGTGGAAGGGCGAAGTAATGACTCTTGAGATATTATTAATAAATACAGAAAAAAGAAGTGGGGAAAGAACGCCGCCTTGGGGGACGCCAGCAGTAAGCTCCAGCCATGTAGAAGAACTATCATTTGCTTTTATACATTGCTGGCGACCAAAAAGGTAAGAGCGAAACCAGCTTATAGCTTCGCAAGAAATGTTAACTGCCCGAAGAGCGCCAAGAAGTATATCAAGGTCAACAGAGTTGAAAGCACTGCTGAAATCCAGAAGTGTCATGACAGTGAGCTTGGTGTTATCCATAGCATACCGAATGTCCTCAGTAATATTCAGCAGTGCTCCAACTGTGCTGTGGTAAGGACGAAAACCGGACTGGAAAGGACATAGTAGATTGTTGGATGAGAGAAAGGAGTACAGTTCATTATTGACTAGGGATTCAAGGATCTTAGATAGAATAGGTAGGATAGATATGGGTCGGTAATCGGTAACAGTAGAAGGATTGGGAGCTTTAGGAAGTGGGATGACATAGGCACATTTCCACTGTGACGGAAAGACATTACGTGTCAGTGAAAAATTAATTATGTGGGTGACCACTGGCGCAATGCTTTCCAACACGGGGAGAATCATCTCAATGCTGAGATTATCGCTTCCGTAAGCTTTGGAGGAAATTGAGTGAACACACTTCTTGACATCATCCTCAGAGACAGTTGTGAAAGAAAAGGAAATGGAGTCTCGTAGGTTACTATACGACAAATATGCAAGGGTTTTAGATTTTAAAAGGGGATTTACGTTTAAGGGGGGGGTTGTAAAAAAAGAATTTAGGGTATGAAGATCCACTGAGACTTGATGAGTATCATTGGCTTTTCCTACTCCAAACGACTCCAAGAATCTCCAAACTTGCGCTTGACTGAGATCCTGAATTGTATTATGAAAGTAACGACGTTTGGCATTCCTACACATCCTGTTGCAGATGTTTCGCAACTTTTTGTATGCACTGAGGTTTTCAGGCGATGGATTTTTTTTTAACTTGGCCTTGGCTCTGTCGCGTTTAATCATTGCATTTCTAATAACATGTGTCAACCAGGGGGCAGGTGCATGCTTCATGCGAACTGGTCTTACAGGGGCATGTATGTTGTAAATATTTATCAATTCAGTAGTAAGTGATTGCACCATAAAGTCAATATTGTGTGATGTATAAGTATGTATGTTAACCACTTCATTTGCCGTCCAGGTAGGCAACTACACTTACACTTGCTACTTTGCGGGGCAAGTGTTGCAAGTGCGCATCATACAGAAGGGGTGGCTGCACCGCGGCGGCGTCGTGTGTCCGCCCTGCAGGGAACTGTGTGGGGACGAGTTTGCGGTCAGTTTGTGTGTATTTAAAAAAAATGAAAAAAAAAAAGTGTGATCGTAACCGATGGCTTGTGGGTACGATCTCCACTCGAGGAAATGAAATTTTAAATATTTTCAATTTAAATATTTAATGTTTTCATTTCTTAGCTCTGGTACAAGGCAAAACGACGTGGCGTTGAGTTTCGCTACTAATAACGCTATGCCTCAAAATTCGGCGAAAAGTGGGGAACGGAAGTGGAAAGGAGTGTCTTAACACTAGGTTCCCAAGTTCCCTCTGCCTACCCTGCCATGTGCGGGATACAGCGTGAAGCTAAGGGAGGGAGTGTGTGTGTTTAAATGTATTGAAATGGGGGTTAATGGGGAACATTTTATAATATTATTGCTTATAATTAGAAAGTGATTCATGGGGCCAGTCACGCAGTGGCACAAGATAATTTTGCAGTAAGCGTGATTATAAGGTTGAATCCCAATTTAGGGGAAATATTTTTTTTCTCGTTCTAATAACGAAGCAAAGCGTGACGTTGAGTTTCGCTATTGAATACGTTAAGCGGGGAACGGATGTATCTTGATATTGATGAAGGACATCAGGTTCCCAGGGTCCCTCTGCCTACACTGCGATATACAACCTAAAGCATATTCAACTTCGAAATATCTTTCAACAAATTCTCCATTAAAATAAATAACAACAATAATATTTTTCTTTCAGTCACGAAAAGAATACTGCAAGGTTGGTGAAGAAGCGCCTCCACCAAATCTGTATCCAAACGACGTATTAGCGTGTAACGCTCCCGCCTTAAACACCGCCGCCATCTTGTTGATGTCCGCCATTTTGTGCACGTTTTATGTGTCAAGTACGTTTTAACTGTCAAGTGATTAAGACTTAAGACTGTATATTTAAATGTCTAAATATGTTTTATACAAACTTTTTTATTCTTTTTTAATGTGATTTTTTTTTATTTTAATTTTACGTTGATAATGGTGTGCTTTTTTCTTTGTTTTGTAAGCTTAAAATATTGGTGAATATTTATTATTTGAATTTAGTTAACTTAGGTTTTTTATTTCCACTGCAATTAGCTTGCTTTTTTTTTAAATATTTTCAAAATAATAACTTTTTTTCTAAACAACGAATATTATTGTAATTATATAATACTTGTAAAACAAATTTTTAATTAATTTAATTATCGACATCAACAGCTTTTTTTAAATATTCATACAAATATATTAACTTATAATTTTTAATGACAATTTTTTTACTTTTATGATTTATTTTTTTAATATGATTTGATGATTCATAGTTATATAATTTAAATGTGAAACAAATTAAACAAAGAGGACATAAATGTTACATATAAAAAACAATACTGTAATGTATAAAATAACAATATTTTTATAAAAAACAAAACTTGAAAACTTTCAAAGGCCGTGCAATAAATTTTAAAAATTGGCTAATTTTTCATGAAAAATTCGAAACTTTTTCAAAATCTGTCAAAGTTTTAAAATATTGTTCGAAAAATTGACCAAGAATTATGTTTTTTTTAGTCAAATTTATTTAAGTTTTAATTTAACTGAAAGCCATACGTTAATTTATTCTTAAATGTTATTCTTAAGTATTATTATAATTGTAAATGTAAAAAATGATTCAAAATGTTTTGGCTGTACTTACTTTTATGTTTATTTTAAAAAATGAGCCTATCATTGCACGATATATGTAAAAGTGATACTTTAAATAAAAACAATTTTTAAAGAATATTTTTAAAAACATATGTTTTTTTCATTTAAAAAAATGCTTTAAAAAATATATATTTTTAAAATATTTTTTTGAGTTCCTCGGCGCTTAGTATATTCGACATCTAACTATATAATATATAATGCTAACGGCGTTGAATTACACCACTCAACACTCCGTATCTCAAAATTATGCAGAGAGTGAGGACCGTAGTGTCTTAACAATGGGTCCCTCTGATTTGCTATATGTGGGATACAACGTGAAACAAAAAAAAACATATTATTTATTTGGGCTTTGTGCAGTTTTAATTTTAATGCTGCATGCAATGTACGCCTCATTTTTTAAAATATTGACCTTAAATTTTAGTTCTAAATTAAACGCAGCTTTAGTTAAAAGTTATTTCGTCCTTTTATATGTATATAAAATACGTTGTTTTTTATATCATTGTTTCTGTCAGTCCGTCTTGTATTTTAGTTATAATGTAGCTTATATTCAATTTCATTTCAAAAATAGGCAAACAATATTTTAAATTTTAAAAACGCCCGACCTGTATGTACTCGTACTACGATCACGTAAACGTCTCGACAAAATGCTAAGCCCAATTTCATAAAACGACGAAACTTGCACGAAAGATTTAGTGTGTTACATACAGACACACGGACAGGTTAAAGCTATAGCTTCCTTCTTTGCGTCGGGGTTAAACCCTGTAAATGTAAGTAAATTGATTTTTATAGAATATTAGTTATGAATTATTAAACTGATTCAATTCTAGAAAATTCAAATTTCGATGCACCTAATTTAAAAAAAAAAATTGATATTCACAAATGGAATTGGAATTAATGAAATTACAAATGGAAATTTAACTTTGACATTGAAAACCAAAAAAAAAACACATTAACATTGTTTTTCAAAACTTGACAAAACTTTCAATTTAAAATTTCATATCAAGTTATGAAATAATCTTCAAACAATGGCATTAAACTGAATTTAAATGAAAAATAGTTTTATGATTGAAAAAATGTGGTCTCTCATTGTACTTATGTACGTACTGGTGCTTTATTGTTTCATCCAAAAATGGCAACTTAATAATAAAAAACGTGAAAAGTGACAATTAAATATTTGAAAATTGCAATTGTACTGATTTGTAATAAATATATTTTAAATATATTGTGTGTTTTGTTTGTATGTATTGAATGTATTGAACATTAGGAATCCTTGTAATTAACTTCTCCTTTCTCCCTCCTCTTTCCATGTTTTTATATAAATATGATAATATGTTATATATATATATATATATATATATATATATATATATATATATATATATATATATATATATATATATATATATATATATATATATATATATATATATATATATATATATATATATATATATATATAATATATATAATATATATATATATATATATTATATATATATATATATATATATATATTTAATAATTTATATAATCTACTAAAATATATCTATTTGAAATCTATTATAAACTTATAATTAATATGTAATAGTTCATAAGAAAAAATACTAACATTTATATAGGACGGAATTTATAAATAGGGAGCAAAATAATGATTCTTTAAATTTTTGTCTGTTTGTCGTAGAAACGGCTATCCAGATTTCAATGCAGTATTCACAATTACATTTTGGCAACCTTTATTGTAAGGTAATGCATTGGAAAACAAAAATTGCCCGTGCGAATAACAAATTAGTGCCTTACGCACGGGTGGTACTGTGGCACTCGCTAGATCCGGGCTTCATCCGTTATCCTCCTGATCCTAGTAATATCTTCCAGTGATGGTTGTACTCGTCGCGACCGCCCGCTTGCGCGAAACATATGTCCTCTGGTAAGCACTTCCGCCTGTTGCTTTTAATGGCGGATCGCTTGCTAAAAGATTGCCGCCGCTCAGGAGACCGTTCGGTATTTCAGTACCGATCTCACTACTATAATCCATTGCGCTTACCACAATTGTGTTGTATTGTGAACGGTGAGAGAATCTGCCCCTGATCTGATCTGAACGCGCCGACATAAAGCTAAGATTTCATCTCAACTGCTTTATGTCGGCCGGATTCAGCCCTCTGATGTTCGGCAGAAGCTGAGGGCCTCACCCTGACGGCATACACTAACTTTGGCGCTATCGACTGGTAAGGAAGCCAGGACTAGAGTGCCATCCACATAACTCATGATACTCATCCTAGGTAAAAGAAACCTACGCAGAGAGCCAATCAATATCGCCGGTCCACAATATTGGACCAAAAACTGACTCCTGTGAAGCCCCGTAACCGACACTTCATCGACCGATCTGTTCCAAATTCAGATTTAAATATTTTTATTCAAAATATGAACATATAAGCTTTATTTTTGAAAGTCAAACAATTTACCACCGGTTCACTAAAGTTACTGCCTCAGACCTTAGAAGAACCGGCGCAAGGCACTTAATGGGACTTGTATGCGACTACTCTGTCTTAGAGGTAGCCATTTAAGCCATCTAAGTCTGCTGTCAATTCAAATTTAATTAAAATTCAAATATTTTATTCAAGATAAGAAGTTACAACTTCGTTTTTTGAACGTCAACAATTTACCACCAGTTCACAAAAGTTACTGCCTCAGACCTGAGAAGAACCGGCGAAAGAAACTCAGCGGGACATGTTTTTTTTTTTGCGCGAATAGCTCGCTTCTGCAAGTCAAAGATTGACCTAATACCGGCTGCATTATCCCAAAGTAAGATGCCGTAAGACATAATACTATGGAAGTAGATATATTAGCAAGATGAGCAACAGCGTCTATTATATGACTAATCAACTTGACAGAGATACCCCACAGATCTGATGTTTTCTTTATATCCAGGGTCTTAAATGTCTTAACAATGTCTCTTGAGTTGACTAGATTAAATTTGAAATCTACATTACATTTGTGAACGCTCTCCTTAAGTAATGATTTAGCGACGGTTGTGGAAGCTATAAGAGTTTTGGTTGTGGAAACGGAATATCAGCAAAAAATTTTTCAAATTCATATGCAACTTCTTGATCCGAGCTGGGTAACACCTTTGTCAACTTTTAATTTAAAATCGTGATTATAATTCTTACCTTTTCCAGTTTATATGTTCCATGTCATTTTATTTTATCACTAGAATTTTTAATTTTGTTTCTAATATGTAAAGATTTTGCCATGGAACATACTTTTTTAACAATTTAGAATAGTTCTTGACATAATTATAATGATTGACTGTGGTATATGGTTTTTCACTATAAAGTTCATATAACCTTTGTTTACTCTTATGAATTCCCAAATCGTGGCTAACAACCGAGGCGGGCGTTCAGGGTATATATAGTTGACACCGACCCAACAGGGCCTCTGAAAAACCCGGACCTACCTCATCTAGGTGCTATATAAGACGGGAAACAATGATCTTCTGTAAATTTTACTCGCTCATTTAGCAGCACAATTGGCCTATATGCAGGAAGAGAGTCGAGAGAGTGACCCTTCTTACGCAGCTGACATAATGCTCCTCCTCTCAACAACGTTACTTTGTTTTAGTTCCTGCAGTACACACTACTGTAACCGACAGGTTCTGGGTTCGATCGCCACTCGGAGGAAATGAAATATTTAATATTTCAAATTAAATATTTTATGTTTCATGTTCTCCGCTCTGGTAATAAGGCAAAGCGCGGCGTTGAGTTTCGCCACTCAACATAGGTTTCTTTAAGGTTGCTGGATTTCGTTGCTAGTATTGAGGTAACACAATGCCCTTCGTGTGCAGCTCCTCGGCTGATCCCACTCACCATCGAGATGCTTTCCCCATCCGTCGTCTGAGCAGAACTGTCCATGTTGTGATAATCTATCTGAAAGGTTTCTTTCAAAAATGCATCCCCCTCTGCCTCTGTGCTCTTTCCGCTGTGTATCATTTGGAACCGAGCACAACTTCAGTTTCCAACCAGAGTTAATTCCACCTTTTATAAAACTTGCGCTTTCGCCTTATACGTGGTACCTCAAAAAATCTGAATCAGATTCAAAAACTCCTCCACTATTGACATTTCTTTGTCTTTTTTTCTTTTCAATTTCTATACTACTCCCACGATTATCCGGGAAAACGGTCGGTCCTAAAAGTGTCCCCGCATAAGAACGTCGTCTTGTCGGATTATTCACCGACGATTTAGGAATATAAGGAATAATCCTCCAGACAATAATTAAACGCCGCCCAGTGTATATAATGAAATAGTTGCTTGTTACCGTCTGTGCGTAGAAGATGTGAAAATACATTAATGGAGGCATTTATCAATGTTAAATCTGTTTGTCGGTTTTGTCTGTGCTGAGATCAATCTAAACTCAGAACAGAAAAAAAAATTGTTTTCACTCTTATTTTTATACCAACTTCCTTTACATTCATTATTTTTGTTTTTATTTATTCACAAATATTAAAAGTTATATAAACTAGTATATAAGGTTCGCAAAATTACTACAAAATAATTAAATTGTCTGAAATTTGACTTTTCAATGTTTGGACATATTGTCTTTCCAGTTGTGGGTACGATACTCACTCGACTCGACTAAACGAAATATTGAATATTTTAACCAAAAAACTGAACCAAAAAAAACATAGCCTTACCTTCATTAAATTAAGTTAATAGAAAAAATATCATTAAATCTCGCACCCATATAAGAATCTCATTAAAAAAATAATAAAATTGATTAAACATCTATTTCCATACTATAAATGGTAATTTAAAACAATGAAATCGTTCGAGACACACCTGTTCTTAGTACTTTTGGGTACGTATTATTTAGCTTCACGCTGGACTAGCAGAGGGAACCTGGGAACCTAAGACACTCCGTTCCCATTAACACTCCCGTTTCCCACATTCTGCTTTATTCTTGAGCCATTGCCTATTGAGTGGCGGAATCCAACGCCGCGCTATGCTTTGCATGCACCAGAGCAAGGAAATGAAAATATTAAGCATTTCATTCCAAGTGTGAATCGTGTCCACGACCGTTATGTTTACAGTCACACGCTCACACACAAGTCGCTTTCAGTTATATAGTTTTTTATTACTTTCACGTTGGATTCAGCTCACAGCAGTGTAAGCAGAGGGAACTTAGGAACCTCCGTTCCAATTAAAACACTTCTGATCCTCACTTTCAGTAGAATTAATAATATATGAATCGAGCCAGTTCAGTTCTTCAGTCATGATAAAATCTCAAAAGGCTCAAATAAGAATTAAATTTCAAACGCAATCGCTATAATATTAATGACATCGCTACTTCGTCACAATGGCGTTGTAATAAGTTAAAAATAAAATAAGGCAATTTTCACAAAAAATTTTATTCACATTTTTTAATAAATAATAAAATTAGATAAATAAAAATTTTAAATTGTTTAAATTCTGTTTAACACAAAATTTCTAAAAAGACAATATTTGTTATATTGAAATAAAATTTCCTTAAATAATATAATATTCAACAGGTACTTTAACCGTCCAAAGCTATGTTCTGGTCCAAGTGAGAAAGGACCAGAACAAGTCCAACGTCGACGCTCTAATCCACAAAGTGGTCCCACCTAAGAAATTCGAGGAAATCGCAGACACGGCTAGAAAACAATTTAAAAATTTCAAACAATTCACCATAAAAAACAATGCAGACGACAAGGAATTAGAAAGTATAGTCTTTGCCATAAAAACGGATGAACAAAATGGCGGTTTGAAACAAGATGGCCGTAAGCAATACAGCCGCTTGCGAGACATCAGGAAAGATGATAGTTTGGAGCATTTGATTGTGAAACTTCTAAGTTTCTTTAAGTCACCAGGGAAAAAGAATTTGCCGTATTATAAGGCGCAATTGCAAAAATATAATATAAGTAAGTAATATTGAAGTATTTTTACTATGTTCTAAAGTGTTATTCCACACTTAGGACAGAAAATACTCAACTTAAATTTAAAAAGCGTATAAAAATTTTGAACGAAGCGGGATTTGAAGCCGCGCCTCTTGAAAACCTACAGAGATGCTAACAACATAAATAAGTTATAATAAGCATATAAGAATTTCGACGGAGCTTGGTGAGAACGTATGGCTTAGTTAGTCAGAGCGCTGGAACGGTTTTCAAGAGGCGCGGGTTCAAACCCCGCTTCGCCCAAAATTTTTATACGCTTTTTAATTTAAGTTTAGTATAAGTAGCTCACACAGCTTGTAGGAACAAGGAACCTTGTAATTAATTTGTTTTCATTTTCCCACCCTATTAAATTTGATGATGAAGCGTGGCGTTAACTTCCGCACTACTTTACTGCAAAAAAAAACTGTCAAGCTGCTTTCTTTTAAAAAAAAAACATTTTAAATATAACTTTGAATGCATGAGAAGTAACAAAGTCTCCGCTGTCTGGTTCCACAAAGCGCGGCGTTATACTCTGTCACACTCTGGCAAACGCAACGTAGGGTACGTTACGTATCACCAGGTTCCTAAGTTCCCTCTGCCCACTGCTTTGCGCGGAATACAGTGTGAACCATTTTTAATTTAAAATTATTTTATTTTACCTACAAAACCTTTTCAGGGCCAGAAATAATAACCTTCAGGAACAACGAGAAACCATCGATGATGTACGAAATCGACACAAAATCCATATTAAAATCATTCAAAGAAACTATTGGATCTAAGCGTTTCAAGAAATTTGTTGATAAAGTGGTTGATAACGTAGCTGTCATATACCGGGCGTTTAAACAAGAAATGTCTAATAGTTAAAGAATAATTGTATAATTATAATAAAATAAATGTATAAATATACAAAAAGTTTATTTTTAATATAATAAAGGTTACATACATAAGATGCGCTAAGTGCGCTTTTTAAAAGCGACAAATTGTGAATTCGATCCCCTTACGGAATTTTTTCTTCGCTCTGATAACAAAGCAAAGTGTGGCGATTATATTTCAGGCTCTACGCAAAGTGGGAAACGGAACTGAGTGTTGAACACTAAAAAAAAAACACGAAGAACACTAAAAAAAACACGAAGAACACTAAAAAAAAATACGAAGCACATTAAAAAATGTAACATGATTTGTACTTACTATCGGCACGTCAAAAGATTTCAAATAATTGGTCACTTTTGTAGATTAACCATTTTTAAGTAGATAATAATTCTTTTGTATTAATATATCTTTTTTAACAATAAGTTAGCAACATAAATAAGTTGTAAAAGACGTATAAGTATTACGACGTAGCTTGAGGAGAACGTATGGCTTAGTTGGTCAGAACGCTTGGACGGTTTACAAGGAACGCGGGTTCAAATCCTACTTCGTTCGAAAAATTTTATACGCTTTAAATTTAAAAATTTATTAATTCTCTATCCTAAGTGTGGCATAACACTTTAAAAAATAGTAAAAAATATTTACAATTATATGGCTTAGGTATATACTTTAGAAAAATATATAGGGTACAAAAAAATGTTCAAACGCATCATATCAAATGCATCAAAGACACTCCGTTCTGTTCCCGATTGGCGGAGCTTAACGCCGCTGTTTACCTTCTATTCAGAGCGAAGATATGAAATCATTAACTGTTTGAATTAAATACAATTATTAATTGATTAACAAATTTATATGCAAATGGATAGGAATAAACATCAGACCTAATTAATTTTCTCTGAAATGTAACAGTTGTGGGTTCGATTCCTCACTCCTGTAAAAAGACAAAGCGTAGCGTTAAGTTCCACCACGTAATGTCTTAACTAAGCTATGTGCAGGATACAGCGTGAAGAAAAACTATTTAAAAATAAAAAGTTAGAAAGATAATATAGTCTTTATTAATATTAAATGTCTATTAAATAGATATTGTAATTATATAAATAAAAAGTATCAGAATCACAATCAGAATATCAAAAAATAATGTAGAAAAAGAAGATACGAAAGAAGACAAAAGAAGATAAAAGAAGAAATAACTTCATAACTAGAAATAATATTCTAAAATTAAATAATGTCATAACTCAAAAAATAACTTATTAAATAACCAATTATTAATAAATAACTAATGAATTGAGAAAAATAATCGTCCACTTAAAATATCCCTTATTAATTATTTATTATAGATCTATGTCTGTCGTGGCGCAGTGGCACAAGAATGTGACTGTAAACGCGACACGTTGTGGGTTCAATCCCCACTCAAGGAAATAAAATAATTATTAATCTAAATGAAACATTTAATATTTCTATTTCTTAATATTATTATATAACGAGCGAACTTATAATGTATGCCTTATGTTTATTTATGTTTAAGTTTTATTATAAATACAATACATTTTCGTTATCGTTAAAGTAATCAGAATCATTATTCACTTTTATACTGTCGTAGTTGGTTAAATGTTTTTTTCCATTTAAATGTTCTAATATTATATGTTTCTTATTGCATATTGATAAGTTACATATAACACAGTTAGCTGTCTTGTTGTTTATCTGAAAATTGAAAAGTAATAAGTATAAGAATATATATATATATATATATATATATATATATATATATATATATATATATATATATATATATATATATATATATATATATATATATATATTTAAATATATATATATATATATATATATATATATATATATATATATATATATATATATATATATATATACACATGTGTGTGTATGTGTGTGTGTAAAAATATTCAGAAAATCCAAGAAATTATACAAATCCACTTACATTCCTAACAAGATTGGGATAATATTGTTTATAGAACGTTTTCTCCAAACAACCAGAATGCCATTCCTCATCAATATGACACTTCAACTCGTACTCCTTCAAACTCTTATCACATATAATACAGAATATTCTATTATTTCCGTTCATCGTAAATCCTTGCCAGGAATCCCAAGATATCTTCAATATTTTCGAGCAAACCATAACAATTTTACTCTCTTTCTTGATGCAAGTATTTAATGTCGGTTTTTTATACTTGATTTGACGAACAATTTCTATTTTAGGTTCTTGCATTTCAAGATATATGTGCTCATTTTGAGTTTTAGCTTGAATCACTTTGATGCCGGTTTTTAAATCGTTTTTTCTTATTGTTTTGTTTGTTTTGATATGTTCTAGAGGCCAGGAGAGGTGAGAATTGAGGTGTCTCCTTGTAAATATGAGATTGCAAGTACAACAATGGTAGTACAGGAATTTCTGGAATAGACGAAATTTTATTTTTCTGCTTTCAGACAAGGTGGGCAGAGAGTAATTAGTATGAAGACGCTCTGTTCCTTTCCCCGCTTTTAAATTTGAGGCATTGCGCGCTGAGCGGAACTCAACGCTGCGCATTCGCTGATATTACATTGACTTACCAGATATTTACATTTAGATGTTACATTTCTTTGCTCTGCTAATAAGCAAATGACTTTTAAAACTTTGAAAATATTAAAATTTTTATTTTCTAGGGTGGTGATCGAACCGACACCCTGCCGTTTTACAGTCACACGCTTGTGCAACTTTTATAAAAAAACTATAGAATGTATATGAAAATATACATTCTATATTTTTTTTATGTCCAATTTTAGTAAGAATACAAAACGTGGTGTTGATTCAAACAAACACGCAAATCGTCCAGAATTTGGTGGAAAATGGGGAACATGTGGGAGTTATCGTATCATAAAGTGTTTCATAAACTAGCCTGCCTGCCCCCCCTACGCAGGATACACAGAAAAAAATAAATGCTGAAAATATTTACTTTTTACTAACATAAAATTACTTTACTTTTACTAACATTACTTTACTTTACTTTTACTAACATACTATTACTTTTTACTAACATAAAATTTACTAAATATTATAATTAAAACTAAATATATCAATTTGCTAGATTCCACTTCCGTTTCCCACTTTCCGCCGAATTTGAGACATTGCGTGTTGAGTGGCGAAATTCAACGCCGCGCTTTGCCTTATTACCAGTGTGAAGAAATTAAACATTGAATATTTAAATTGAAAATATTAAATATTTCATTTCCTCGACCGGGGATCGAACCCAAAACCTGTCCGTTACAGTCAGACGCTTGTGCCGCTGCGCCACGAAAGTGGAACGGAGTGTATTAACATTAGGTTCCCAGGGTTCCCTGCTGCTTCGTGCGGGATACAGCGTGAAGCTGAAGAAAAAATTTGCTAGATATCAGAATAAATTTCAGTTCAAATTTATTCTGATATCTAGCAAATTTTATAATATATAGTTAAATAAAAAAAAAATAAATAAATAACTCACCTGTCTCAGAACATGTTTATTATATTTATCTATAAATTTGCATTTGTTCATACAATTTGTATGAGACACACTCCGTGTATGGTCCTGTAAAGGACCGTCTACTTCAATGGAACAAACAAAACAATATCTCTTTCCATTGCCAATAACGAATAAACTATTATAGGCATTAAAAGTTATTTTATAAAAGGTATTCTTAAAATTTAAATAAATAAACTCATGATCATAACTTTCTAATGATTCATTTGTGTCGTCCAATGATTCTATATTTTGAGCGGATTCAATTTTGAGTTCTTGTGCATCCGTTTTAGGTGGATGCACTGTGTGATTTAAATCAATTTGCTTTGGGATATTATTATTTTCATTTTTTGTGGTCACATCTGGTGTTATAGCGATTTTAGCTTGATTTAGTAAGCTCATATGCGTTACAGTAGTGACATGGTATTTTGCTGAGAATATGTGGAATTGTTTATTGCAGATTGAACAATGAGCTCTCAGGTGCAACTGAAAAAAATAATATATAATAATATTTAAAACGACAGTATAAATCTTTCTTATTTGCACGGTTCTCCAGTATGTAACCTTCTCGAATATTATTAATTTCAATTACTTTCTTATTCTTATAATGTTATCACTTTCCAGACAATATATACATATAAACATTAAAACTAAAATCTCAAAGTATATATAAATATTTTTTGTATGCTCTATTCAGATTCACGCTGTATCCCGCACATGGCAGGGTAGGCACATGGAACTTCGGAACCTAGTGTTAAAAGTTTAAAACACTCCGTTCCACTTCCGTTCCCCACTTTCCGCCGAATTTGACGCATTGCGTGTTCAGTGGCGGAATTCAACGCCGCGTTTTGCCTTATACCTATTAAATATTTAAATTGAAAATATTAGCCAACAACGTGTCGGTTACAGTCACACGTTTGTGCCGCTGCGCCACGACAGGCTATGTTAATTTCCTATGCACAGCGAAATTTATTCGACATTACGTGTTGAGTGGCGGAGCTCAACGTCGCGCTCTGTCTTAAGTAGGTACTCTCGAATCACCACCCCACTAATTTTCAGTCAGACGATAATTGCGTCTATATATTTATTTTAACATACATATAAATTGCTAAGTGTTATGTTTTCATTGTAGGTATATAAAGATGATAAAGACATAAATGATTGTAAGTGTATTGTATCAAAAAGGTCCTACGTCCATTTCCGATTTAAATATAGTAAAGTAAAAAAAAAAAGGTTTTCATCAATAAGATAGAATAGAAAAAGATATATAGGAGGCCTGTCGTGGCGCAGCGGCACAAGAGTGTGACTGTAACCGACAGGTTCTGGGTTCGATCCCCAGTCGAGGAAATGAAATATTTAATATTTTCAATTTAAATATTTAATGTTTCATTTCTTCGCTCTGATAATATGGCAAAGCGCGGCGTTGAGTTCCGCCACTCAACACGCAATGCCTCAAATTCGGCGGAAAGTGGGGAACGGAAGTGAAACGGAGTGTCATAATACTAGGTTTCACTTCCATTCCCTCTGCCTACCCTGCCAAGTGCGGGATACAGCGTGAAGCTGAAAAAATAAAATAGAATAGAAAAAGATATATAAAAAACAACTTACCATTCTAATCAAATGATAAGCAAAATACGGATCGAATTGTGTCACTTTTAAAGATTCTAAATGATTTAAATCAGCCAAATGATTTAATACATCTTTTTCAACAATTCTCAAGTCACACAACGCACAGTAAATTCTTTTAGTATTTCTTATAAAAGTATTATATGCCATGAAAGATATTCTAAATGTACTTCCAAATATTTCTAGTGTTACATCATTATGGATTCCTGGTGATACATTGTTAATTTCAAGCAAATCTCGTAATACATTCGTTTTACTTTGATTCATGTTTTTAAATGATTCATTCGATTCAATGGTAGTATCGGCTTCATATG
Source organism: Eueides isabella (assembly GCA_019049475.1). Lineage (NCBI taxonomy): Eukaryota > Metazoa > Arthropoda > Insecta > Lepidoptera > Nymphalidae > Eueides > Eueides isabella. The sequence continues at coordinate 5,084,454 of CM032413.1, read as the reverse complement.
CATCATTGCTATTTCCGTTATTTCTGAAACGGTTGTTTGAATCTACATTTAATTGATTCGTGTTGCTTGTAGATTTATTTGGTATTGAATCTCTGTGTTTATTTGTGGAATTTAGAATCTTTTCAGATGTTTTCGATATGATTCTGTCCGAGTTTTTAGATTTATTATCATGAACCCTAGCAATGTGATTTTCGACGGAACAAATTAACACTAAAATATTGCAATACCCACAGTGGTAATATTTTGAATCCACCTAAAAAGCAATATTATATTTTCAATTTAAAATAACATTATTTCGTTACTAATAATATAGCGGCATAGATGGAGATAAGATTCGAGTTAAAACACTCCGGTCTTTAATTGCTGTCCAATTTTGACACATTGCACGTTGTGTTTTGGAACTTAACGCCGAGGATTGTCTTCTCACCAGTGCAATATAAATAAATATGATGAAACAAATTAATGTCGAACTTGTTATTTGAGAGAGGAAATGAAAATATCACACAAATTCACCCAACCAAGAATCTAACCTACGGCCGTCACATTTACTATGACACGCTGAGCCATGATGGCAAAACATTTTTTTTTTTGCAGCTTCACGCTGTATCCCGCACATGTACATGACAGTGTAGGCAAAAGGAACTTGGGAACCTAGTGTTAAGACACATACGCGTAATTCACTATAATAATGATGTTTGATTAAAATACGGAAATAAATAACTCACCTGTCTGATCAAGACGCGATCATAGTCTTCAAGGACCCTACATTTCATTAACTTCTCCACGTGACCGCTCTCTATGCAATGCTTGTCTTTTAACGAAATGCGACCACCAGACTTACACGCCATACAATAAAATTCGTCAAACCACGGAAAGATGATCATATTCCAAGAATTATAGGGAACTTTTAGGCTATCACCGTAAACTTCAGCTGAAATATTGAAGAAAAACTGTTTTAATAAAAGTTGCATATATTTTCCGCCGAATTTGCAAAATGAGTTGAGTGGCGGAACTCAACGACGCGTTTTGTTTCATTATATACTCAATCCCCTGATTTAGAATAGAACCCAATAAGATATAGATCGGTATCCCGGTGATAAAGTTCGATAAGTACGAAATATATATATTTTTTTTATATTTTTACTCGAGCAATCTTTTTGAGGGGAAGCTTGTGGTGCTTAGGGTTGCTTAGGCAAGCTTTGTGGGTTCGGACCTTACTCGAGGTAATTAAATGTTTAATATTTTCATTTCCTCGCTCTTGTATCAAGGCAGTGGCAACGAAAAAGCCTGGTTTTGATGGCAAAGAGCTCTGATACTCAACTTGCGAACTTCCGCCACAAAACTCAACGAAAAGTGGGCAGCGGAAGTGTCTGTGCCTGATATGTACGGGATACAATGTGAAGCTAATAATAATAACAATTTATGTATATGACATAAACTCCTACATGCCAATTCTATTATTTCCACTTTTATATATACACATAGTCTAGTCAATATATATTAAAAATTTTATACAGAGACGTAAAGTAGATATTTAATAATTAATACATTTAGTATCAATATTCGGTTTATTTTCCACACAAATATCATCCGTATAAAAATAAACGATTTTAAAGCAACGATAGTTTTGAAGGATTTGTTCCGTTCCCGTTAAATCATAATCCGTTTCTTTAAAATCATAGTCATATAATTTCTTACAATTTTCACTGTCGACGTTAGAATCACTTTTATCGTTTGTTCCGTTAACAACATAAATCCCGTTAGAAGTACTCTCGTTATTTTCATTTGTGTTTACATATACATGGTCTAACGCGAACTGCATGTTCTCTTTGTGAAGTTCGCTACCAAAATGTTCTTCCTCGCTATTTATTTCAAATGTGTTATTGCAAACCGCACAATGATATCTTGTATCAATCTGGAAAAAATGTTACTTTTGTATCTACAATGTTTTTATTATCTTTTTTTTTTTCAGCTTCACCCTGTATACCGCACATGGCATGGTAGGCAGAGGAAACTTGGGAACCTAGTGTTTAGACACTCTGTTTTGTTTTCAACTCTCCGCCGTATTTAAGGCATCATGTTTTAAGTGATTATTACCAAACAATAATGAAAATATTAATAATAATAATATTTAATTCGAAAATGTTACATCTTTTCTAGAATGGTGATCGAACCCACAGCCTGTCTATTTTACAGACACGCCTGTGCCGCTGCGGCACGACAGGCTTCATGATTAATTTGTATTTATTATTCCAATAAGTACTTGACTGTCAAGATTTCTGAAAGTATTTTGATAAAATATCACAAAAACTGAAATCCACAAGATATTTGTTATATTTAATGCGATCATGTAATAATGACATCTTTAGATGTTCACGCTGTATCCCGCACACAGCAGGGAAGGCAGAGGGAACTTGGGAACCTAGAGTCACTCCTTCCCCATTAACAATCTTCCGTTCCCCATTTCACCCAGAAATTGAGTGGCAGAACTCAATGTTGCTAAAAAATATAATTACCAGCCTTGTGATGCTGTACTCAAATTTCTTGAGGGGTTTGTATTTTTGCAAGTTTCCAATGTGTCTTTCCTCCGTTATGTGATCAACATTCGGTAGAAACATCTCATCGCAGACCAGACAGAAGAACAGCTCGTCCAAACACATCAAGGTGTTCCATTGATCCAGGAAGAGAAATATGCAAGAATCGACTATAATTCCCTCTTCCACTTCTTGTATTGAAACATCTAAGTATATATTATCTGAAACTTATCGAAATTTTTGATAAATGGGCTACATAATATTTATAGTGTTATTTAACATTATTGTGCCACCATCCAGAAAAATTAAAAAAATAATAAAAAAAAAATTTTAAAAAAAAAAATAGATACCAGACTTAAATTTTTCTGTCCTAAGTGTGGAATAACACTTTAAAACATAGTAAAAATAGATACCAGACCTTGTATAGTACTTGTGGCTTACTAAATAGTAATCAGATTTTCATCAAAGATAAAAGTTACTCTCTGAGTCTCTAAGCCCAAGGCTTAGAGACTCAGAGAGTTTGAACGTATTCTAATAATCGCGTGTTCTTATCCTACTTCTTACCTTCTAATTTTAAAATGAGTCCTATGGTGGTGCAGCGGCACAAGCGTGTGACTGTAAACACGAGAGATTGTGGGTTCGATCCTCACTCGAGGAAAATGCAATATTTTCTATTTAAATATTTATCACTCCACCACGCCACGCCACTCAACAAGCAATGTTGAAATTCATCAGAAAGTGTAGAACGGAACGGAGTGTCTTAACACTAGGTTTCCAAGTTTCGTTTGCCCACCCTGCTACGTGCGGGATACAGCGTGAAGTTGAAAAAATATATAATATATAGTATAGTGTTTTAAATTTTTGTAGATTCTTAGTAGCCACAACACATCGAGCGTACTGTATGGTATATATATGAACATTGTCAATTTATACTTACTTTTCTCAGGCTCATCATCAAAATTGATTTGAAATTCACAAAAATCACTGATTTCTTCTATATTTTTTTCACGGAATATTTCGCCGTTTATTTCATAAACGATGTCAAACTTTTCAAAGTTTGTGTCAAAATCCGGGCGCCATCCATTTTGTGTCATAGTGAGTCCTTTATAGTAAACATCTATTCTTTCATCTCCCGGACTTGTGAACGACATGTTCCTGTAAAAAAGTAGACATCTATATTATACAATAGCTGGTGCCCGTGACTTCGTTCGCGTACGTTTTGCATTTTGTAAAAGAATTAGAAAATTTCTTCATAAATACTCCCAGCTCGCTCACGCTCATCATTATTACCCTTTATTAAGGCATTATTTCTATATATTTTTTTATGGAGAAGACACGGCAAAAGAGCGTACGGGTCACCTGATGGTAAGTGATCACCGTCGCCCACGGCCCCGTGTAACTCCAGAGGAGCTACAGGAACGTTGTCGGCCTTTAAGGTGTACGGGCACCGGAACCCGGCATTATCTAATGCGAAACGCACTGGCCGAAACCACTAGTTAACGCCGGTTTGCAAAATACCGGGGGTTGTAATAATCGCGGGTCGATTCTGCCCATGCGTGTTGCCATTGCTGACAACGTGACTCTCCCACGCGTACTTTAGTCGCCTCTTACGACACCATCAGTACCAGGGTGATTCTATTCTAAGCCGGAATCACATGGCTGAAATTACGAATTAGCTGGTCTCTTACAGATCTACATCAGATGTCACCAGATATTACAGTAACTGCTCATCAACCTGAACAACTTTTGTTAAGGGGTATATCTAGTTTCTTATTATCTTATTCTAGATGATCTCTGAAGATTCTACATCAGGTGTTGCAGTTTTCATAAGAAATTATAACAGTTAAAACACTCCGTTGCCCACTTTCCGCCGAATTTGACGCGTTGCGTGTTCAGTGGCGGAAATCAACGCCGCGTTTTGCCTTGTACCAAGGAAGTTCATTTCGTTTTATAGTGAATAAAATACTTCCTATACTTATAATGAGTCTGTAACAGATCACCGTCTGTGCATGGAAGATATATTAAAAAAAATATATATTCATTATTAATATAATGTTCATTTGTTTGTCTGTACGTTTGTTCGCGCTAATCTCATAAACAATTTACTAGATTAAATACAGAATTCTCTATTATATTTTGGCAACGTTTAACTTTATGTTTAATATTGATTTAATTTAAATATGACAATAGAAAAACAGTAGTGTCAATTTAAAAACATTTACTGAGGCAAAATTGCTGCGCGTGCAAAATTTTAATTTTCAACGTATATATATTGTCTTAAAAGTGATAATTTTATTAAAACAAATATGTACAATTATTTTTTACTTATCTCAAACGATTAGTAAATAAAAAAGTGTATATTAAGCGGGCGATGCCGCAGGCTGGTTGCTAGTATATAAATAAATATCTATAAAGTCCAAACGGGCGAAGCCGCGGAGACTACTAATTAACATACATACTTATATATGTTTTTTCTTCAATTTGTATATCGAATATAGCAGGGGCAATGGGAACATAGTGCTGAGCTACATTCACCGTGTACTGCTGAATTTACAAGAAATTTCATGTCGATTGGTGGCGATTAACGCCGCGTTTTGTCCTGTCACCAGAGCGTGGAAATAAAAATAATTCCTTACCTCCAGTGAGCATCGAACTCGCATCCCTCGTACACTGTACCGCTGAGCCTAACATTTAACAATTTATTTAAAAATACTTACTTTGATATATTCTACAAATATAAAAAATAAATGTTTTCATAGTAATAATATTAAACAAAATGTGAAAATGTTTGTTGAACTTTCACGCAAAAACTACTGACCTGATTTTGATGAAACTTTCCAATTATACAGCTTATATATACATGAGAATAACACATTTACAATTACAATTTATGTAAACGTAAAAGCGGGCGAAGCCGCATGTTGCTCACTATAAACATGATAGCACCAATTTAAAAAAAATACTAGAACAAAATACTGAGCGTTTCCTTTATTTATACATTAAAAAAATTAAAAAATGAACATTTTTTATCTAATTATATTATTTATTTGTTTAAATATCACTTAATTATTGTCATTAGAAAGTTACTTTTTAATCACTTTTTACCTAACATGAGTAAGTACTTGTAGTATTACAACATTTTATATATAAGGGACGCCAGGTTGCGGGTTCGATTCCGACTCGAGTCGAATATTTAATATTTTAATTTCTTCGTTCTAATAGCAACGCAAGGCACGGCGTTGTGTTCCGCCACTCGATACGTACTTTAAATTCAGGGAAAGGTGTCATTTTTTCGTCTACCTATTCGGCTATGATTGCGTGGAATTAAGTTATATCGTCTTTTTCAATGTATTAAATAAGTGGTACAAAAAAGAGACCGCACTGACGCAGTGGCGCGCGGCTGTTTGTATGACAGGTTGTGGGTTTGATTCCCACGAAGGGATTAAGTAATTTTAATATATTCAATTTGTGGTTTGGCAACAAGTTAAAACACAGAGTTGATTTATGACAAACACCATAAAATGTCTAGAGAAACCTGTGTAAAACGGAGTGGTGGTGGAGGTGGTGGTCTTAATTGATTTAAAATTATTGAAATTGAAATCACCTAAAAACTATAAAAACATTTTTTTTAAATAAAAAGAATGTGTACCACAAAGTTTGAGAAACATATTCTGGTACTTACATACATTATTATATAGTTACTTTCTTATTTCGTTTGTTCCAACAAATATATATTAAATTTAATAAATAAGTATACTTAAGCACTTAACTCAACTCAACTTCGTTTAACGCTGTATCCCGCATAGGCAGGGTAGGCAGAGGGAACTTGGGAACCTAGTGTTAAGACACTCCGTTCCACTTCCGTTCCCCACTTTCCACCGAATTTGAGGCACTTAAAACACTTATAAAATCTTAGTTACAATTGACATTTGTTGATGATAAACTTTGTGTATAAAATATACATCTACCCACAGTACTGTCAATGAGTTGTGGCCTCCCTGAATAAGGTGTTCTATCTCACTCTCCACTCCCTCTCGTGTAGAAAATAATCAAAACTTAGAAAAATCGGAAAATTAAACGCATTCCCACATACTGTCAACGATGCCACAACTCTTGACTCTGGCTGTACTGTAGTTTTTTTGTTGCTTCAAAGTAAGTATAAAAATTGTTTTAAAAAAGTTAAAATTCATAAGTAAAATATTTATATAATTTTAATACTTTAATTATTATTTATTTTACTGAGGCCTGTCCTGGCACAGCGGCACAAACGTTTGACTGTAACCGACAGGTTGTGCGTTCGATCCCCACTCGAGGAAACGAAATATTCAATATTTTCAAATTAAATATTTAATGTTTTCATTTCTTCGCTCTGGTATCAAGGCAAAACGCGGCGTTGAGTTTCGCCACTCAACATGCAATGCCTCATATTTGGCGGAAAGTGGGGAATGGAAGTGGAACGGAGTGTCTTTAACACTAGGTTCCCAAGTTCCCTCAGCCTACCCTGCCATGTGCAGGATGGAGCGTGAAGCTGAGTGAGTGAGTATTATTTTTAATTATAAAAAAAAAACATTATTTTTATTCAAAAATAAAAGAAAATATGTAATTTTATAGACAAAATTAAAGTGAACTATGCCTATTGACATAAGAACATATTGATGGTCAAGAACTGAAACAGCATAATTTGTTTAACTAACAAAAAAGTTAGTGCTTTTAATATGGTACAGATTAACTAAAGGAGCCTCGATGATAACTTTTGAATGATTCAATTAGGAAGTTATTTAGCCACACTACGCCTTGGTTATAGCTGGGCAGGTCGAGAGTAACCAGTATTAGGACACACTATTTCCAAGTTTCTCTCTTAATTTTAGAGGTTTTTTATGTTGATATGCTTATCAATGTTCTGCCCTTTACTTTGTTACTAGAGTGAGTAAATGAAAGAATAACATAATTAATTCCCTTAAGTGGAAATCAAACACCAATTATTGTTAACAGTTGCATGCTGTACCACTGGTCCAAATAAGTCAAAAGAATTACCATATAAATGGTTCAAACAAGAGTTTATAAATCATGATATAATTTTGTAGCAAAAGCGTTCTTACATTTATTCAATTTGATGTTTCATTTTAAGTTATTCCTAAGAATATTTTAACATGAAGCGACTGTGTGACTGTAAAGGCAACAGGTTGTGGTTTCAATACCTGTTCGGAAAAATTAAATATATAATATTTTTAATTGAAACATTTAATGTTTTCATTTCTTCTCTATGATAACAAGGCAAAGCGCAGCGTTGAGTTCCGCAATTCAATATGGACGGAGAGTTGGTACTGGACTAGAGTGTCTTAACAATAACTTTTCAAGCTCCCACTGTCAAACAAGCCATGAGCGGAATACAGTGTATGTACAATATATTAAATATTTGACTTATTTGGATCTCTCAGCTTAATTAAGATAATAGTAGCTTCCGTGTGTTTTCTTAATTTTGCTTTTGTTCAAGTTTCTAAAAATATCAAAGGACAGCAAAGTAGAGTAGACGAAGGAACCTTCTTACACACACTATCTTCCACTAATTATTTATTTATATAAGAAGCCAAATATATCAACAAAAACATATGCATGAGGAAAATGTGAAACAAAAGTTTTAATAAAGTAAAATGGCAATAATAAAAAATAAATAATAGTTTACATAATGAAAAGCAAATTAATAAATGGAATATGCCACTCTCCCTCTTCTCTTCTCTTCTTTCTTGGGGAAATCTTTTTCAGTACTCAATATTATTAAAATATGTACTAAAATAGTAATAAAGCAATTTCATTGTTAAATTACAGTGATTTAGTTTATTGTGTTATGAAAATATATTAATATGAAATTTTATATGTATCACGACGTTTGTAAGTTCAATTCTCACTTGAAGTTGGAATAATTTTTTTTCCTGGAATTGGTAAAGATAGCGCGGCGTTGAGTTCCGTCAGTCAACATACAATGTGTCGAGAAATCTTGCAATGCGTTAGGAAATTAAGAATGGAGTGTCCAGTCACTAAAGTTCACTCTGCCTACCTTACTATACATGTTTTTATTTTTTATATATGTAAAATAAATAAAAAATACTCACAAATCAGTCACTCTTATGATATAAAATATTAATATAAGTATTATAAGAGAGATGTATTCGAATAACAACAATAAAGTATCCATTTGAGATTTTCTTCAAACACTCTGTTGTTTTTTTCAAGTAAAACTTAGTTAATTTAATGTAAACAAACAACAAAAATAAATTGAAAGTTTTAAGTATGATTCAAATATGGAACTTGTCAAATAAGAAATAAGCATATAAATGTTGAAAAAAATCCCCGACTATAATAAAAGTTGCCAGAATAGTTAATATATATTATTTAAAATTTAAATGTAATATGTTTAATTATTATTTTAAATGAATTACTAAGAAAATTGAGAAAAATTAATTCTATTATTATTATTTTATAGAAATAAATAATAATTATACTAAACTTAAATTTAAAAAGCGTATAAAAATTTTGAACGAAGCAGGATTTGAACCCGCGCCTCTGGAATACCGTTCCAGAGGCGCGGGTTCAAATCCTGCTTCGTTCAAAATTTTTATACGCTTTTTAAATTTAAGTTTAGTATTTATGCCCTAAGTGCGGAATAACTCTTTAAAACATAGTAAAAATAATAACAATGTTGATTGATTTAATTTCACAACGACTAGGGCTTTTAGACGGAGGAAATTAGAGACGGGATGGAAAATTGTTTTACACGCCTGATAAAAATGCCTTCAAATTCATTTCGAAATGAATAACTAACACATTTGCATTTAAAAATTATAGGCATTTAGACTATTTTTGACTAAGAACTTGGGGTTGGGAGCCTAATGTTAAGGCACATCGTTCCGTTCTCCACTCTCCGCTAAATTCAATTGATTGCGTGTTGAGCGACGGAACTCGACGACGCACTTTGCATTGTTACCAGAGCAAAGAAGTGACAACTTTAATTATGTAATTTCATCGAGTGGAGATTCACTTTCTAAGTTAGGTAAATGCTTTAAGTTCAGTAAAGGTATTAATTTTAAGACTATGTATGCACATCGTTCCGTTCTCCACTCTCCGCTAAAATCACATTTCAGCCATATTGCTGAATTGCTGCTCTTAGGCAGTAACAATTATTTATGATAGTAATAAAAAGATCCAAAGCATTATTCTCAAGTTCTATTTACTTTACCAAAAGGTAGATAAATATTTACAAATGCTTCCATATTTTTATATCACTTGTAGCAGGGTAAGTACAAAAATAAATATTCAATTTCCTCGAGAGACTTAATTATTTATTTAAATGTTTTAAACAAAAGGGCCGCTTGTCCCTCCATTTTCTTTGTAATACAAAAATAAAACAAAACAAGTGAAGACTCAACTTTTTATTCTCTAATACGAGATTTCATACAATTCACATTTACTAATCGCGAGACACACTAAATGCATGTAAAAACGGACTTACAATATATTACCATCAGAATGACAAAACTGATTTTGCGAATGACGTGCAAACATACAGAATGACAGCATTGCAGAAAATAATAATTAAATTTAATTCAATAATAGTACTAAGTTATTAAAAAAAAAACAACTACTATTTGTGTGAAACAATTTGACATCCTAACAGAGCATCTGCAACACTGTCATGACACTTGTGACAGATGTCACACGTGACATACGTCCGTCACGTCACACTATTAACTTTGACATTGACATTTCACACTTGAGCCATACATAGTAATGATATATGCATGTATATTACACTTATATGTATACAAAACCACATTAGTTACCCATAAGATGTCTTATCACAGAGTTTGTGTACATTCGATAGATTGTCAAAACGTATTAACGATTTAAAAAAATGCTGACGCCATTTTAATTTTAATATGCAAGCCAAATATTAATTACATCGTAAGTACAATGCATCAACGAAGAACGTGAAAGAAAGCTCAAAACCTCATCAAAACTGGCGCAGCACGTTTGAAAAGTTAACATTTGATTACATTCAACAACTGCATTCTTCTACAAAAACAGAAAAGACACACACTTTACATACAAACAAAAAAGTATATACCTGAGATCATTTTTTTTATTATTTTTTCAATAGATTTGTATTTTTTTTTTTTCATTTATTCTTTATAAATATTAAATGAATAGCACTTTGAACCGCCAACAGTGTTAATTGTGAAAAACAATAATTTAAGTAAAGTAAAACGAAAATCCTATATTAGTCGAGACTATACATAGAAAATGAATACCATAGATTTTTTTAAAAAAAAAGTTAATTTAAAACCAAGTTCAAATTTAAAAAAAAATCTACAGTAGACAGTAAAAAAAATTACATTTACAATATCATAATACTAAGTTAGAGAAAAAAAAATTATATCGGTGGATTATTTTTTTTTTACATTTTTTTTCTTATACACTCGACTTTTTCTCGACTTTTGCTTAAAATCTAGAAAAAATATGGAATTGTTTTTTTTTTGTTTTTTTACATTAAAAATCACAGTACCTATTTTTTTATACCTATTTTTTTTATATATATTTGACGAGAACGACGCTCTTTTAGACATTTTTTTTCTAAATATAAAAGAAGTATATTTAGAGTAAAGCTTTAGTTACTGATAAACGGGAGACAGAGCGTCGGACTCGATTTAATAAAAATACAATACAATAAAAATTAATAAAACGAGTGTCTTTTTTTCTTAAAAAAACCATATAAATTAAAAAAAAAACAAGAAATTTAAAATATGGCAAAGGATCAAATATCTGTACAGCCTAATATTAAATTCTAGAAAAACAGAAAAAAAAAACACTCGTTCGTTTCACAAATATAAATGTTAGTAATGTCAAGAGATTTTTGTTTTAAATTTACAATTTTGAAAAATATATTAAATTTTATATAACATTAAATGTCAAAACTATTTTTTTTTATGAAAAAAAAAAAAATATAAATTTCAATTTCACCAAGAAAATAATTGTTAATAATAAATTTGATATATATTTTAGCTATTAAATTATACTAACCTATTTCGTATAAAAGTAACACCCATTCATTCGTTCTTATGCCGTGTCATGCTTTTTTCTTATTTTCAGAAAAAAAAAATCATATTGAATTATTATTAATAATTAGATAACGGTTATTGTCTTAAATGGCGTTTATTAAAAACACTTTTAGTTTGAAAAAAGATTTATTCGAGAAATCTTATAAACAATATGTCTGGGCGCTTTCAAAAAATATTAATATATAATATATATATATTTGGTTAATATTAATCATTATAATAATTAACAACTAATTAGCCAAAAAAATAAGAATTATCCAATTATTAATAAAATGTATAAAATTAGAATTCCCGCCAAAAACTCGCAAAGTCAGAATAGCTACCATTTTTTAATTTGTTAGACAAAGACGTTTCAGAAAACAGACTATTGCACTTTCGTTCCTTTATAAATATATAAAAATTTAATTAAAAAAAAAATAACCTAAAAAGCTAAATTTCATTCAGCCAAGTTTTTCAAATTAAAAAAACTTTACAATTTCCAAGCAAAAATCGTATTTCGTGGATCCTAATAAAAAAATAATGATATTATGCAATAGAAAAATCGTCATATTTTTTCTTATTAACAAAAATAGATATTTTTCTCGTGTTTGTAAGGAGCAAAGGTAGCGTGTATTCAGCCTTCACGTGTTTATTTGTTCAATTGTAATTGTAAACTGGCAGCACTGGACTCCTCGGCCAGTCGGAGGTCTCTTCACTGTCACTGCTTTCGCTTCCGGATCTAATATGTAAAAAAAAAACAAATAATTTATACAAAAAAAAAATACAGTTAATACGAAAAATTAAATATATTCTGTTCTCTAACAGTACAAATCCAATATTTTACTTTCGAAACAAAACTAAAAATTAAAAACAATATAATAATATGTCCCTTGGCGGAACTGTACGCCGTGGAGGCTGAAATCAAGCTCAAAAGCACTCTCTTAACGTAATATATTACTAATAAAATGGATCCTAACACTAAACTCCCAACTTCCCTCTGCCTATGCCTGTGTGCGGGATAGTGCGTGAAACTATAAATACATAAATATGTATGTATATATATATATATATGTATATAAAAAAAAAAAAATACCTATTTCGTTTGGGCGTTGAATCGACAGCCAAGTGTTGTTCCTCGATGGTCGGTAGAAGAGATGTTAAACGATCGGTGGGACGGAGTACCTGTTGGAATATAAAATAAAATATTAATTATTATTTCTATTAGGGTGCACTAGTGTATTACTTACTGTACATGAGATAGATCGTGGGCTCCATTTTGATTCCGAAACGAAATATTTTCAGAAATGTTTTTTTTTTTTTTTTTTTTTTTTTTTTTTTTTCCCTTATCTGCAATCAGTCGCCAGACTTTAATCAGATACGTTGAGTGACATTGGGTGTTGTTGCAGAGCAGAAGGCCAGTGCCTCACTGTCCACTTAAAGTATGTGGTTTCTCTTTAGTCTGTCAACCACATGAACATTATTGATTAATCCTGATGCTAGTGGATTTGGATGGTGAGTGATGCACTGTCTGTGTTGACTTTTATAGCGCTGAATTTCAGCGGCCACCGTTGCTGTGTTCAAGTACTCATGAATTTCTTCATTTTTTTGTGTACCATGGCGCATTTACTATGCACCTGAGAATATTATTTTGTGCCCTTTGCAAAGACATAATATTGCTTCTGCTGGCAACTCCCCAGATTTGTATCCCATAGGTCCATGTGGGTTTTATGAGTGAGTTGTAGATTAATAGTTTATTATCGAGGGACAGAACTGATTTTCTGCCCATTAGCCAATATAAGCATCTGAACTTATTATTTGTTTGTTCTCTTTTGACTTTAATGTGATTTGCCCAAGTCAAGCGCCTATCCAAGAGAAAGCCGAGGTATTTCACACAGTTTGTTTGAGGTAAGGTCTTATTTCCTAATTGAACCGGAGGACAGTTCTCCTTCCTTAGGGTGAAGGTAATATGGTTGGACTTCTGAGCACTAGCTTGAATACGCCATTTTTGGAACCAATCCGATGTAGAGTTCAGTATGCATTGCAGCTTTTCGCTTGCAACCCTGGGGTCACTATCCACCGCCAGAAAAGCTATGTCGTCAGCATAGGTGGCGACTGTGACGTCATTAGAGGCTGGTAGATCTGATGTGTAGATGTTGTACAGCATTGGCCCAAGAACTGAGCCTTGGGGCACACCAGCATGGATAGGATATAGGGTGGATCTGGCGTCTCCATGTTTAACTTGGAACAGTCTGTCAGTAAGATACGACTCCAGGATGTGGTAAAAAGAGTGCGGTAATTTTTCTTTGATTTTACATAGTAGGCCCTTATGCCAGACACGATCAAAGGCCTGCTGAATATCCAAGAAGGCCGCAGAGCAGTATTTTTTGGTCTCAAGGCATTGCCTGGCGCAATCATACACGCGATGTACCTGTTCCACTGTGGAGTGCGATTTTCGAAAGCCAAACTGGTGGTTAGGAATGATGCAGTGCTCATTCATTGTCACACTGAGTCTTTTTACGAAGATTTTTTCCCAAAGTTTCGAAAGAACTGGAGTGAGACTGATAGGTCGATATGAAGAGCATTCATGTGGCGGTTTACCAGATTTATGAATCATGACGATCTGAGATATCTTCCAGATGCTAGGGAAGTGAGAGACTCTAAGGGTGGCATTGAACAATGAGGCTAGAAGCGCGATGCACTTTCTTGGTAGCTCTTTAAGGACCTGTGGAGTTATCAAGTCAAAACCTGGTGCCTTTTTGGGGTCAAGTGCCTTAATTTCTCTAAATACTTCCTTTGGAGATGTGGGTTTGATGGGCAAACATAGTTGAATGTCTTGTTTTAGCAATACATTCAATTCCGTATCGTCGACTGTCCCCTTGTTTGGTTTAAATACTTGAGCCAAGTGAGCTGCAAAAGCCTCAGATTTATCTTGATCGGTCCGTGCCCACGCTGATGGTGATCTGAGGGGGGGGAAAGATTGCTGAGGTTTTTTTAAATGCTTTGTAGCTTTCCACAAGGATTTTTCGCCGTAACCACATGGTGACATGGATTCTAAGATTAATCTGAGGCTATAGTTTTTGTGTTCTTTGAGAGTGGATTTCAAATCTTATATGGCTCTGTTAAGTAAGCGTTTGTCTGAGATGTGACGTGACAACTGCCAAGCCCGACGTAGACGTCGTTTTTCGGTTATTTTGGTTTTAATTTCGAAGGACTGCACTGTGACATGACCGGGGTCTTTGTTTGGCACTGGAGTATTGATCCATGCTGCCACTTGTATAACGTTGGTTATATATTTACATGCCTCTTCAATATCCTCTTTTGTTTTCAATGGCATTTGCATGTTTAGATGTTCGTCAAGATACGAGCGGAAGCTTTCCCAGTCAGTTTTCCGATTGTGTAGAGATGGGGGTCTTTCACGAAACACAACAGTAGAGCTCACCGTCAAGATTACTGGTGTGTGATCCGATGGGCCATCTAGGCTCGGCTCAATGCCAATAAAAAGGTCACTAATCCCTCTTGTTACAAAGAAGTCCATCAGATCTGGTATCTTCTTTGTGTCAGTAGGCCAGTAAGTTGGTTCTCCGGTCGACAGTGAGTGGTAGTGCTGGCGGTCAATGCAGCTTTTCATTTGTCTTCCTCTTGTATTATTTAATCTGGAGCCCCAAAATGTATGCTTTGCGTTCCAGTCGCCACCCGATATGAACCTATTGCCCAGGGTTCGGAAGAAATCTAAGAACATAGCTTCAGTTATTTTGTATTTTGGTGGGCAGTATACAGCCGAGAGAGTAATGGAGCCCGCGCGATCTTCTAGACGCACATTGGTTGACTGTAGGTGATTGGCTGAGTAGGGTTCGAGAAGGCAGTGCTTTAAATTAGATTTAATAGCTAAAGCGGAGCCCGCATGAGCACCTCCATCAGGATGAGGCGTGTGGTAAATCTGGAAACCTTTTAGATGATAGGAACTCCTAATAGTGGCGTGAGACTCAGATATTAGAACTACATCCAGTTTGTTTGTGACAATTAGTGCTTCCAGCTCGTTAAGATTTGGCGAAAGACCGTTTATGTTCCATGCTGCAATTCTTAAAGATGCCATTATTTGTTAGTGAGCTTAGGGATGATGGCGGTGAGAAGACTTAGTAGTGCACTGATTTGTTGTAGTAAGAGATCTATTTTCACTGATTGTTTGAGGATAATTTCTTCTACTATGGTAGAGTGTTGACTGTGATTGTTATCACTTAAGTTTTGACTTTTCGTCATTTCGGCGTAGGTTTTCATAGCATCATCGTTATTAATTAAGGGCACTTTTGGTAATGGAATATTTGCTTCTATCGTTACTGCCTCAGACTTGTTGTTATTGGGTATGTAGGGTGGTTTGTATTTTTGAGTTTTAGGGCCAGCTCTTGTTTTCCTGGCTAGGATCTCTTTATAGACTTGGCAGCCTTTATAATTAGCAGGATGATCACTTGCGCAGAGAGCACATCTTGCTGGAGTGTTCCTGTCTTTTTTGGGGCAGTCAGATGTTTTGTGTCCTTCTCCGCATTTGACGCAACGAGAGGGGCTCATGCAGTTGTTCGTTGAGTGACCATACTGCTGGCATCGTTGGCACTGGACTACAGTCTTTGATTTCCAAGGATCTTCAATTTTAACACGTTGGTGGAAAATATATTGAATGTCTTTGGAAAATTTATTATTGACATTGGGTTCAAGGTTAATAAAGAATGTATTCGAGGGTTTTTTATCCACTCCAATTCTTGCATTTATGATCTCGCCACGGACTTTATTTCCTGTTTTCTCAATTTCTTCAACAATTGCATCATGTGGCGTTGTGTGATGCAAGTTTTTAATTACTATTCTGTATGACTTAGTTTCCTTTCTAGTAAAAGTGTGTCCTATAAGTCCTTTGTGTCTAATTAATGCAATAGCACTTTTATAATCTTCTGCCGTGTTCACCATGAGTCGTAAGAGTTTCTTGTTGACAATTTTGAATTTAAATTGAGTACTTGGGACTGCTGACTCAATAAATTTGCTGAGTTCATTTACATCCTCTATCCCATACAGCATTATAGGTGGAGGTCTATTTGGGCGTAGATCAGATGTGGTGGGTTCGTCATTTGAGTCCAATGGTAGGCCAGAAAATCTATTCTCTACTGGTGTGGGAGGTGAATTGTCGCATATTTTTCGCTTTTTGTTTGTTGGTGTCAGATTTCTTGCTGTAGGGATTTTTTGCCAAGTGGGTGGAACAATGACCTCTGATAACTCTGTATCAGCTTGTGATGGACCTGATGGCGCAGGTTTATTTTTAGCGGTGGTGTCACTAAGAGAAGCGCTTCGAGTTCTCGGTACAAATAAGCTAGGATGGAAAGCTTGCTGAACCATCTTCTTATTTCCAGTAGCATTTACAGCTACGCGGGCCTGGTAATCCACCCTCGCAGAGTCTTCGGTAGCAAATTTCACACTCTCCAGCCCGGATACTGGAGAGCGCCGGGGGTTAGCCGGGGCGCATGACATATCACAATCTTTATTATTCGACATTTCATAAGAAGGGGGGGTTGGGAATCATACTGACAGAGCTTTCCCAAGGCAATGTCGGCACACTTTTAGAAGAGATTTAGTTCTTCAGGGCCTGTGATGGCCTGGTAGGGTTAATTGACCACCGCCCTGACTCGGTGTTGACGTTTTCTTTGACGGCCGCCAAGGTGTTAGATATACATTACCAGCTGTTGGGCAATTAATTAAACGTCGTTCGCAGCCAACCCTCCTCTTTTTTCATCCGGGCTAGGGACCGGCAATGGCAGAAAATATTTAGAAAATATTTCGTTTTAGACCTCAACATGGGATGTCTCAAATTCAGCGAAAAATAGTGTTCAACACTAGGTTTTCTCTGCCTACCCTGCTATATGGGGGATACAGTATGAAACTGCATTGTTACAAATTTTAAATATATTATATTAAAAAAATTGAGGAAATCTTGTGAAAAGTGGTTTCCAGATTTAATTAACCTTGCATGATATTAAAATCGTTACGGTTTAAAGAGTTACAGATGATGCATAGTATTACTTATTTGTTTGTTTCATCTATTTTATATTTCATAATTTCATTCAGCAAAATTATTTAAAGCTTTATGTCATTACCCTCGTATATACAAATAGCTGATCAGAAATGACCATTGACCAAACCATACAAACACCCCTTAAACAACCAATGTCTACTTGAAATAAATCGATCACTGTCTGTACAAATTTAATATAATGTTCAATATTTATTATCTGTGCGTTTGTACGCACTAATCTCAGAACCGACTAAAAAAATATAAATAAATATATGTGAACATACCTTGAGCGTCCTCTCGGACAGCCGCCACACGAGCCGCTGCCGCTGCGGCGCCGCCGCGCGCGCCTCGTACCGCGCGCGCACGCCGCACACCACCGCGCGCGTCGACGACAGCGACGCGTCTGACATCTGCCGGGACACAGGGACACACGTCAGAGATACTGGCCACGAGACGGTGCGAGCGAGACGGAGACAGTGTGAGTGTGAGCGAGAGGGAGAAACAGCGAGTGACGCGTCTGACATGTGGCGGGGGCGCAGTGTCACATGAAGTACTGGAGCCGCGAAGGTGCGAGCGAGACGGAGACAGTGTGTGTAAGAGAGTGAAAGAGAGAGCGACACTTTGACATCTGGCAGTGAAACATGAGATACTGGATCCGCGACGGTGCGAGCGAGACAGACAGTGTGTGTGTGTGTGTGATAATAAGTGAGTGAGAGAGAAAGAAACAGCGTAGCAATGCTTCTGACATCTGTCGGCGGACACAGTGACATACTGAAGCGACCAGGGTGCGAGCGACATAGCGAAGCGCATCGGTTGAGACAAAGAGCGAGAGAAAGAGAGAGAACGACATTGAAATAGAGAGGGAGAGAGTGAGAGTTAGATAGTGATAGAGAAAGAGATTTTGAGATATAAATAGACAGAACTATATATAATTAGAGAGAGAGAACAAGACATAACTAGGAAGAGAGAAATCGAGATAGATATGGAAAAAAACAGCGCAGCGACTATACAGTTACAATGAGATGAGCGGAACTTGAGCAAGAAAGAGGTGTGTGAGCGAGACAGGGCCTGTGCAGCGTAGTGTGTGAGAGAGACGGACAATGTTGCTATATTAGCTGTTAATACTTAGACGGAGAAATATATATAAAGATAGATAGTATATATATATTTTGTATATAAAATGTATGTTTTATTTTAGACATTTAACTATATTAAATACTTACATTACAGTGCGCCTGCAACTGAGCTGCAAACTCGTACAAATAGTACACGTCCTCGGGTACCGGGGGACCCCCGTCTGCGGCTGCACGACTCCATTCCACCAGTTCTTTTTCTATTAATAAAGACAAAACAAAATAATAAAAAAACTGTAACACATTATTAATGAAAAAATATTAAAATAATACAAAATTCATAATCACAAAATTGTAAATTCAAAACTTTGTGCGTTTGTTCAACTTTCACGCAAACTACTGAACGGTTTTAGATGCAACTTTCTCTGTCTCTCAGCTTTACTCTGTATCCCGCAAACGACAGAGAGAACTTGGGAACCTACTGTTAAGACACTCCGTTCCACTTCCGTTCCCCAATTTCCACCGAATTTGAGGCATTGGGTGTTGAGTGGCGGAACACAACGCCGCGCTTTGCCTTGTAACCAGAGCGGAGAAATGAAAACATTAAATATTGAATTGGAAAATGTTAAATATTTCATTTCCTCGAATGGGGATCGAACCCACAACCTGTCGTTTACAGTCACACATTACTTTTTTTTTTTTCAAACTTTACAGTAACATAGATTATATATCAGACTGTACAATATACATATATAAACATTTTGTATAATTTGCTTGTAATATAAAATAACTTTAGGCGAGCAAAGTCGCCTGTCTATATATACATAAAAGTATAGATAGTACAATCAACGAGTTGTGGCCACTATGATGTGAATTTAGTAAATTATTTGAGTAAACAACAATGTGCAAACAATTTCAACGTTTTTAAAATGTTATACCACACTAAAAAAGCGAGCAAAGGCATATAGCTCAGTGCTAAGAGCGCTTATGCAGTTACCTTTAGAGGCAGGTTCAAATCCCGTTTTGGTAAACATTATGTACGTTTCCTTAACAAAGCCTGTTGTGTCACATAGACTCAAACAAATGAAATATTTCATATCATTAAATTAAATATTTAATATATATGAGGCCTTTCGTGGCGCAGCGGCACAAGCGTGTGACTGTAACTGACAGGTTCTGGGTTCGATCCACACTCAAGGAAATGAAATTTTTAATATTTACAATTTTTATATTTAATGTTTCATTTCTTCGCTCTGGTAATAAGGCAAAGCGCGGCGTTGAGTTCCGCCACTCAACACGCAATGCTTCAAATTCGGCGGAAAGTGGGGAACGGAAGTGGAACGGAGTGTCATAACACTAGGTTTCATTTTCGTTCCCTCTGCCTACCCTGCCTCTTGCGGGATACAGCGTGAAGCTAAAAAGAAATAAATAATAATAATTTCACCTTCTTGCTCCAATAATAAGGCAACAAGTTCCACCACTCAACACGCAATACCTCAAACTAGAACGGAGTGTATAAACACTAAGTCACCAACTACCCTCTGCCTTATATATATATATATATATGCGAAATACAGCATAAACACTGAGTACTGATTTTCTAAATACTCCACAGTGTCCACAACTTGACAAACATACTATAATAAAACAAATGTCTCACCCAACTGCTGGTACACAAGCACCAGTGCTAGCTCGCTGGCCCTCGCGTTCACGCAGTCAGAATCGCACACGGCAATCTCCAATAGATTGATCAATTCCGACTCCTGCAATAAATATATGAAAAAAAAAAACATATTATATTTAAAATCTATATGAATTATAAAAAAACTCGTACCCTTCCTTTTTGTGGTTGGTTACTAAAAAGTCAATTAGATATAAAATGAAATTAAATTAAAACTGAATTAAAAATATATATAGACAAACAAAAAAAATCAAGATTATTTATTTACATAAAAAATCAAATATTTCAAATAAATAGTCTTTTCAGTTAAAAAAAAAAACGGAACATAGTGAAATATTGATAAACATAAAACCGCATGATTCTTTACAGATTACACTAAGGGCGGTGGTCAGAAATGTGCTCACAGAGCTCATATAGCGCGCCAACGCTCGGTCCGTATTGTGCTTTCCACCCTCACAGTTAGCGTTGTGAATAGCGTGACGTCACTGGCTAGTGCTAACAGTGCTGACGGGTCGGAGCTTGAACCTCGTGAGCGTTGACGTTATTTTGACGTTCAATACATCCTTCACGTCAATGTCACTATTGTCACTTTCCTCAATGCTCGAATACAGCCATTTTCACAAGCATTTTATAATCTTCATCGGCTACACCACATACTCCGCTCATGTGTATATAAAAATAATGGTCTGTTACGCGCTTACAAATGTTTTTTGAGTAATGAAACATGTAAGCAGGCTCACAACACCGACCGGCAGCAGGCACGCGACGCGCAGCGAGTCGGCCACGCGCAGCGCCAGGCGGCGCAGCAGGCGCAGCCAGTGCAGCGGCGTGACGGAGCCGCGCTGCGCCAGCGCCAGCTTGCCGGCCACCACGCGCGACATGCGCGCCACGTCGCGCGCCGTGCACGCCGACTGCGACACCGCCACCAGCTCCTCCAGCGTCGCGGTGCGGGGCGCGCCGGACAGCTCGGCGTGCTCGTCTATCGCGATGTTCATGCAGGACACGGTGATGCAGGGCACGTGACACGGACGCACTTTCATTTTTGTTAGGAAACTGGAAAACATATTGCAACATTCAATAATTAACTCAGCTTCACGCTGTATTCATCGCATATGGCAGGATTGGCGGAGGGAACACGGGAACCTAGTGTTAAGACACTCCGTTCCACTTCCTTACCCTACTGTCCGCTGTAATTGAGGAGTAGTTTTATTTAACTATACTTATAATAAATCTGTAGCCGATCACTGTCTGTTCATGGAAGATATATTAAATAACATCTTATAGGCGATGTTTATTTATGTATTCACTCACTCAGCTTCACGCTGTATCCCGCACATGGCAGGGTAGGCAGAGGAAACTTGAGAACCTAGTGTTAAGACACTCAGTTCCACATCCGTTCTCCACTTTCTTTTTTTTCTTGCCAGAGCAGTGAAATAAAAACATTAAACATTTAAATTGAAAATATTAAATATTTCATTTTCTCGAGTGGGGATCGAACCCACACACAACCGATCAGTTACATTCACACGCTTGTGCCGCTGCGCCACGACAGACCTCAAATTAATGTAGTAGGGCACAAAATATTAATTTTAAAATGTTTGTTTGTACGCAGTAATCTCAGATACGGCTAACCATATTTTAATGCAGTTTTCACTAATATTTTTTTGGCAACCTTTCTATAACATTTAGTGTTTGTTTTTTACGACGCAGTGTCCAACAATAACTTTACTACTAAACGGGCGAGGCCGCGCGTCATCTCTAATAGAGAAAGGAACATGAGGTTCCCACTTATGTTCCTTTAGCAAATACTCACCGATCAAACAGATTAATAGCACTTATGAGAACATCTGCCGGTAGATCGAACCACACTTTGAGACAGCGGAGCACGTGGGCCGCGCCATCGCGGGCGCCCGTCGTTAC
Organism: Eueides isabella; assembly: GCA_019049475.1. Lineage (NCBI taxonomy): Eukaryota > Metazoa > Arthropoda > Insecta > Lepidoptera > Nymphalidae > Eueides > Eueides isabella. Next base: position 5,062,105 of record CM032413.1, on the reverse strand, counting down.
TTCACCATTCTAGAATAGAGAAGAGAAGAATAAAATATAACTTCATTGTCTCTAAATTTAATGTCTGCCGTGGTGCAGGGGCAGAAGCATGCGACAGGTTCTGGGTTCGATACCCAATCTAGGAAATGAAATATTTAGTATTTTCAAATAAAATATTTAATGTTTTCATTTCATTAAATATTTATTGTTTTAACTCTGGTTGTTGCCAGTGTGAAAACAATAAATATTCTTTTTTACGTTTTTCTATTCGAATCGTGGCGTTTGCCCTTTTAGGCCAAATGCGACGTTAAGTTCCGCCACTCAATATACAATGCTTCAAATTCGGCAAAACGTGGGGAACGGAACGGAGTGTCTTAACACTAGTTTGCCAAGTTCCTTCCGCCCGCACTGCGAAGTGCGGCGTGAATCTAGTCTACAAAAAAAAAATATAAACCATAGTGTTTTCTTTTTAATAGAAACCAAAGACAACAACATTTATATATTGTAATAATGTAATTATTTAATATATATATATATATATACATATATATATATATATATATATATATATATATATATATATATATATATATATATATATATATACATATATATATACATATATATATACATATATATATACATATATATATATACATATATATATACATATATATATATATATATATATATATATATATATATATATATATATATATATATATATATATATATATATATATATATATATATATATATATATATATATATATATATATATATATATATATATATATATATATATATATATATATATATATATATATATATATATATATATATATATATATATATATATATATATAATTATGTCTTTTTTTTTTCAGCTTCACGCTGTATCCCGCACTAGGCAGGGTAGGCAGAGGGAACGGAAGTGAAACCTAGTGTTATGACACTCCGTTCCACTTCCGTTCCCCACTCATAATTATGTCTTAAGACAGAATTCATCTTTTATTTTATCTGTATTTCTCCTTTAATCATCTGTGTGCAATAAAGTATTTCTATCTATCTATCTATAGACATCCTTCTATAAATAATATTCTTCTAAGGCAAAGAGAAACCTGGTGTTAAGACACTCGGTGTGTTAAGATTAAGACACTTTCGTTTCCCAACTTTCTGCCGAATTTGAGGCATTGCGCGTTGAGTGGCGGAACTTAACTCCACACTTTGCCTCGATTCCAACGCTAGAAATGAACGAATTTTTATGCCTGGGTTGCCCGTAAGAGATCACTAATAGTGATAACGTCGCCTTTGATTGCAGTGCGTATATATTTTTGATTCTTTTTTTTTTGTTTCTTTTTTTTTTCTCAGCTTCACGCTGTATCCCGCACTTGGCAGGGTAGGCAGAGGGAACGGAAGTGAAACCTAGTGTTTGACACTCCGTTCCACTTCCGTTCCCCACTTTCCGCCGAATTTGAGGCATTGCGTGTTGAGAGGCGGAACTCAACGCCGCGCTTTGCCATATTACTAGAGCGAAGAAATGAAACATTAAATATTTAAATTGAAAATAATAAATATTTCATTTCCTCGACCGGGGATCGAACCCAGAACCTGTCGGTTACAGTCACACTCTTGTGCCGCTGCGCCACGACAGGCCTCAGGCTTTTTTGTTTCAAATATGATTTTTATTTTATTTGTAATATTCATTTTGTGTATGCAATAAAGAATTCTATCTATCTATCTATCTATCTAAATGAAAATATCATGTACTCGTTCTGACAAAAAGACAACACAGCGTAGAATTCTATCAATCAAAAATAGGGAAAAAGAGTGTTTCAACACTAGTTTTCCATTACCTACCCCGCTCACTGCGGGATACAGCGTGAAACTTAAATTAACATCTCTAAAATCCTCATCATGTATGTCGCAAAGCGCAAAATAAAAAAAAAACTTCAACAAACAATAAAAAAAAGTCAAGGCTTCAAGTTTACATCACTATTGAGTATAAAATAACCTTCGTGGTATGTTAATAATATTGAGCAAGTAGTGATGGTGCGCTCTTGTTTTTTTAATTTTTTCGATTAGCATTTGACTTTTGTCTATTTATCAAGTTTCTTAAGAGAAGGAGAGAGAGAGAGAGAGAGAAAGAAACTCGCAGTAAGTTAAGCTTTTATCAAAAAAATATCATAATTTAAAATCAAAATATTAAGGCACATCGTCAAACTGAACGCAACGGGGTTCTGGGTTCGTTTTTCATTCAATATTTTTTTTTTTTATTATTTTACCAATCAAAACGCAATGACACGAAAATACAGAACTGGTGGTCGGAGTGTCTTAACACTAACTACCTCTTGATTTTAAAAATAAAAAAAAAATATCGACACAAACAACTTCACAAAAAACAATTAACTTTTCTATTTCAAGAGAAAAAATAGAAAAGAAAAATATATTTTTCTCATAAATATTGTTTTAAAATTAAATTAATCTTACTCATAAAAAACTATTACAATAAAATTGCATCATACTATATAACGTGCGTCAATTTAACGCGGACGCTATCGACTATCGAGCAAATATGTATGTACCATGACCTAATTTACACTGTGACATCAGTCACTACGTGAGGCATGTCGTGAATTTTATTGTATAGAAATCTTATATCGTTGTACATACAAAAAAAAACTTATTATTTTTTTGCCCGTCTTCTCTTCCGTATTTTGGAAAAATACTCCCTCTTACTCTCTTTCTGCGTTGAGTTCCGCCACACAAAAAGCAATGCCTCAAATTCGGCGGAAAGCGGGGAACTCAAGGGAAATTTAGTGTCTTGACATTAGGTTCCCAAGTTCCCCCTGCCTACCCTGCCATGTGCGGGATACAGCGTGAAGCTGATTCGAGTTGAGTAAAACCACAGACTGTAAAATACATATAGTTGTGTCATAGTGACGTTATCGTTAAACAAATCGACCATATATGGAAATGATTTCTTTAAAACCAGTTATAAGTGTTGGCGTTTAAATATTCAAGTAACTGTTATTAGTTATAGAATACATAAATAACGCTTTTCCTTATAAAGTAGCATAACGGAGATACATAATTGTGACCTTAGATTTGAACCTGCTTAAACCATCCGACAGTTTCTTTTAATTTATTTCAATTAAACACGTATTAATTCTTCTATATCACAAAAACATTAAAATTAGATTCAACACGCAAATCTCAGGAACTAAGGGACCAAATTGAAAAAAATATTTTTAAGAAATGCTTTAAATTGTCCTATCATTTTTCGTGTTCTTTTTTTTATTCTCTACTTTATCCCTAGCGGAGAAGCCAGAGAGAACGTTACTCCAAATGTTTCACAGTTTCCGCTTACCTCTTTCACCTGGTCCACAATCGTCAACCACCTCATACGTCATCTACCCTGAAAACCCTCGAAAACACATGGTCAAAACCTACAAAAACCCACCTACCTCACTTTCATTCGGCAAGCACAACCTCGGCTGGAACTTGGGCTCCAGCTGTAGATACTCATTCAGAGTGGTGTACAGCTGTCTCAAGTCCACAGGAGTACCAGCGGACGTGGACGCTCCCTGGTCAGCATCCGGGTGCCTCGCGCCCGACCTCAACATGATCGGGCTTTGTGCGCGAGCGGAGGGTGAATCGGCACCTATGGAAATGGATGGATGTGTATATAATAATCAAGCCGTTTACCATGTGCGGGAAAAAATGTGTAACTAATGTTTGTCTTTTGTCAATCTTAGGAACTGCTGATCACTTTCTTTATATCTACGTATAGCAGGCTCGAAACCGGCAAGATATTTTCTCAATATTACTTAGAACAACATACTAGCTCAGATGACAAAGTTATATTCGCCTCGATTGATTCTTTCCGACTTAAACTAGTTAAATTAGTGCGGCGTTGAGTTCCGGCGCTCAATATGGAGTGGCTCAAATTCGGCCGAAAGAGGACAAGGGAACGGAATGTCTTAACACTAGGCTGCCAAGTTATCTCTGTTTACCGTGCTATGTGCGGGATACAGCATGAACCTGAGCTGAGTAAAGAAGATTCTACGGCTTCACTACAAAATTCTACGACTATTAGCATAAGTCAACGATGTCACCACGTTCCTTCTTGCGTAACACGCACTACGCATATCTTTAGCGGCGATTGCAAAATCATTTGCACAAATTGGGAAATCAGTTTCTCAAACAGAATATTTTAATGTTTTACAATGTTGATGGTACACATTTTATATAATTCACTAAGTAAATATTAACTAAATGGTTGTGGAAACGTCCAATTCTAAAAGTTTTCAATATTATATTTGACACTCAAATACTTAGTCAAAAATGCATATAATATCCATTTGCTTTGTGAATTTAAATATTAATATTATGCGTGAGACGTAAATATATTGAGGCCTGTCGTGGCGCAGCGGCACAAGAGTGTGACTGTAACCGACAGGTTCTGGGTTCGATCCCCAGTCAAAGAAATGAAATATTTAATATTTTCAATTTAAATATTTAATGTTACATTTTCTTCGCTCTGGTAATAAGGCTAAGTGCGGCGTTGGGTTCCGCCACTCAACACGCAATGCCTCAAATTCCGCGGAAAGTGGGGAACAGAAGTGGAACGGAGTGTCTTTACACTAGGTTCCCGGGTTCCCTCTGCCTACCCTGCCTCGTGCGGGATACAGCGAGGAGCTGAGAATATTATGCGTTAAATGTATAGTGATGAGTTTCACGCTGTAGCCCTTACATGGTAGGGTAGGCGTAGGGAGATCGGGAACCTGTGTGTGGCCAACCACTAAGGCACTCTGTTGCCACGAAGACACCCCCAAAAGTTGAAGTTACCACAATTTTTCAAAATTTGAATGGAAATAACAAAGCGATGCGTTGAGTTTCGTCACTTAGCAAACCAAATTCCGCGAAGAGTAGGGAATGAATCAGAGTGTATTAACACTAGGTACTCTCAATATGATACAAATGTATTATAACCCCTCGTATAGACATCGAACCCATAACCATCGCTTTCAAAATCAGTCTCAGTAAAACCAAAATTTAATATAAAAAAAAAACAAACAATTCATCGTAACACGTACAACGCCCCAAGTTAAAAAGGGCAAAGTAAAATAAACAAAAAACACATTTTTAAACAGCACATGTCTGACGGTAGGACGTTCACCCGAGGAACGATAACGATAGTAAATAACATTCAAACTTTTAATAATAAAAAAATATACATTCTATTTAAATAAGTCATCAGACTGCAATAGCGAGGGGTTAAGGTTTGATGCCCACTCAGGGGAATTTCTTCCATTTCTTTCGTCTGGTGATGACATTTCGGGCCCTAAGTTCCGTCATACAAAACGCAACGCCATGAAAACTAAGCGTCAGGTTTCCCATACATTATGAAACATTAAATATTTAAATTCAAAATATTAAATATCTCATTTCCTCGACTGGGGATCGAACCCAGAACCTGTCGGTTACAGTCACACTCTTGTGCCGCTGCGCCACGACAGGCCTGTTTCCCATACATACCCTACCAGATTGTACATAAAAAAAATAATGTAATTAAAAAAGTAAAATTAAAAAATCGTTCGAGAATCTTTCAGATCCACCACTCACCACGCAACATCTGTATGTAGACAGGCATAAAAAACACTCTAATCATGACAATTTTAACCAGACATTCTTTCTTGCCAACGTTGCCAACGTAGGCAGAGGGAGGGAACTTGGGAACCTAGTGTTAAAGCATTCCGTTCCGTTTCCCACTTTCCTTAACCCAACGCCGCCTTGTTACCAGAGCGCAGAAATGAAAAATATTCCATATCCGACCTCATCGACCTCACAACTCGTCTCTGTTACATTCGTACAATCGTGTCCATGCGTATTAAAGACCTCAAAACTAGTAACTGAAAAATATATTCCACTCACCTGAAGCTATAGCTCGAGCAACCAGCAAACAGTGTTAATGCCCGCACCGATCCCCCCACAGCTCGTCGACCCGACGGTTTGAGCGACCGGGCGCGGAGGCCCTAGTACCTGACAACGAGAGCTGGTGATCAGCGACAGCTGTGCTGAACGCGGATCGGCTATATGTGATGATGGGGAGGATATGGGATTGATGGTGAGCTCCCGAAGGGTTGGGTGATGATGTGGGAAAAAAATTGGTGATATTTAATGTGATGATGGTAAAGTCCGAATGGATAATGAGAATAATTTATTCGGACTTATTGGAATAGAAAGGATAAGGATGTTTTAGGATATTCAGCGTAAACGGTTACCAGGTTCAATGTCTTGTTGAAAGACAATTGCCCAGCCACCTGTGCTCTCACACAATCGTCAGATACGGTACAGATGTGGTTGAACACAACTGTAGGCCTAGCCGTTCGCTCGCCAAGGCAAGTCAGAACGACGCTGCAATTAACGTAATTTAACGCCGCGGTCTAACCCTAGACCCAAGTATACACCGGGTTGTGAACCCTTAATACTGATTATGAACCTTCGAAGGTTGACGATGGGTCTCTTGAAAAGGGTTATTTTATTTGTAGTCAATATTTTTTTTAATAAATTACCTGTAAAGTCACACCAAAATGTTATTATAGCACAAAAATTGCATGCAAACCTTTATTATTTACTAGTCCATCAACCCAATGTCTTTATTTCTGAACGAATAATTGTACTTTGAGCGATTAAGTCAAAGTTAAAAAAAAACCCCAATTGAAAATTAAAACTTATCATATAATTTAAAAAAATATAGAACAATATAATTAGAAAATGATTATTATTTCATCATTCTTTTTTTTAAATATTTTAAAAACAACAGATTATTAATAAAATTAACGTAACACGCTTATCCCGCAAAACAGGAAACATAAAGGAGGAAACCTAATTTTACCTTCCACGTTTGCCACTAAAATGGGAGTACTGGTCAAAGCATTACATAACAAAAACGCACAACGTTTGTTTGCCCCAAAACAATCAACTAACTTCTTTCACTAAAGTAAATACGTAAGCGATTGCGTAAACAGTTTTATTTTTACCCCGCTTCTATAGTATTCTACACGCATATACGGCTTCTGTAGTTATATAAGAATATTTCACATATTTTCTCGCCTTGTTAATTACTACCCTGTGTCCGATTGAACTAAAACTTAGGTTAGATTAGGTTCGGATTCGTCTCTAATAATAATAAATTTGCATATGAAATATTCGTTTCAATACAAAATGGCCGCCACAACAAGATGGCGGATTACAATTTTTTGTACTTACAACCCATCTAATATGGGTATCAAATGAAAAGGCATGATTTGTAAAACACGATACAAAACATTCTAGATTGTTTATTTATAAAATGGTATTTTTATTACATTGGCTTTTACATTATTAGGCTGTATCCCGTAGGGTAGGCAGAAGGAACTTGGGAACCTAGTGTTAAGACACTACGTTCCGAACTAAACATGACCGAGGCATTGCGTGTTGAGTGGCAGCACCCCGCGCTTTGCCTTATTCCAGAGCGAACAAATGAACACATACAATATGAAATTTGAAAATATTAAATATTTCATTCTCTTGAATGGAAATCGAACCCGCAATTCCTTATCGCGTTTGCCGTTTACCCTCTCTGTATCCCTATGCCACGACAGGCCTCAAAAAGTAATTTAACGTACTTAATGCGTTACATAATTGTTTAAACTATGTATTCTATTTAAAAAATCACCGACTTTCTACAGCAACATCCATGTTGCATAATTTATTTATTTTTAAAATTATAATTTACTTTTTTATAAAATAAATTATATTTATTGTTCACTAAGTTTAGTGACGAATCACTCATTATATCCAAATGTATAAGTATTCTAATAGAATATATGATATTGACATCTTTTCAGTCCGATAAGATAAAGTTTTCTTTATTTACAGCGGAAAAATTTTAAATATATCAATACATAAGATTATTTTTATCCTGCTCATTGTTTCGTATACGTAAATAGATCTTCTCTATCATGCACATGACAGAGTAGTCAGAGGGAACTTGGGAACCTTGTGTTAAGATACTCCGTTCCGTTCCCCACCTTCCGAGGAACATAATTATTTTGTATATACAATTATAGTGGAACATAACGTGGTGCACAATAAAAAATTAAGACATTTCACCTGAATTCGAGACATTGCGTACCGGAACTCATCGCCGTATTTTGTCTAACAGCTAAAAAGCAAATGATATCTCGAACGGGCATCGAACCCATAAATATTTCAATAAGTAATTACGTAATCATATTTATAAAAATCTTAGTTTATCTGTAATCACTATATCAATTTTGATAAAACTCTTTCAATTATATAATCTGCTGATAAGAATAACGGACTAACGAACTGTTCGACCTTCGTTTATTGAAAATAGAATTTTGTTTTCGCTATTTTCTTGTACGTACTAGTTGTTTTCTCTCCAGATTTATAGTTTTGTTTACATATTTTTTAAAAATGTTACTTATAACCGCGGCTTCGTCCGCTTGAATTACAAATTTTTTTGTTAACTAATCTCAATTACTCTCTTGTTCTAATAACATTATCACTTTCAAGACAATATCTATACATTGAAAACTAAAATTTCAGCTAAATAATAACTGAACTTTCTACTAATTTAGTAAAAAAAATATATTATTGATGTAACTTTTTTATTTACAGATTTAAATGAAATTTACATATCTGTTTTTTTTATTAACCGATTTAAATTACTAAATGTTAAAAAAAAAAACGTTGCCAAAATACTGAAAACTGCATTTACTTCTGATCAGCCGTTTCTGGGATTAGAGCGTACAAATGCACAGACAAACGTACAATTAATAATATTCAATGGGGGCATTTTGGTGTATTTGGGTTAATATTTTGTAGTTTCACTCTTTAATCCTGCATACAAAACATTTTTTTCTATGATTCAAATCTGAATTCATAACGCTTTAGTTCATTCAATCTGAACAGAAAAAAAAGAGGCCTGTCGTGGCGCAGCGGCACAAACGTGTGACTGTAACCGACAGGTTCCGAGTTCGAAGAAATGAAAACATTATATATTTAAATTGAAAATAATAAATATTTCATTTCCCCGAGTGTGTATCGAACCCACAACCTGTCGGTAACAGTCGCACGCAATCCTAATCAACATTTACTTTAATTGTAGATATCTAGAACACTAATAGTCCACGATATTGTCACGTCTTTTTCAACACGCCTTTCATTGTCTACCTTCGATATGTAAGATAACAATAATATCTCTACGAACAAAAAATTAAGCTTGTAACTTCTTATTATTATTAAAAAGTATGAATTTGTATTAAATTTAAGGCACTGTCGTACACAGCGGGGTTTGAACACGCGCCTCTCGGAAACATTCCAAACCTTACGTTCACACGTTCTCAAAGCTAGTCGGATTATGGAAACACGATTTAGAAAGGTCACTTTAAAAACCACACGAGTTAAGGTTGGGTACCAAAGCTGGGACATGTGCCTTTAAACTAGGCTCCCGACTGCCTAACTCGCTATTTGCGGGATACAGCGTGAAACTAAGAAAAAAAAATATTACACAAAACCTAACATTATCAACCAACCGCTATACCGCAAGAACAAAAACATAAAAAAAAAAATAAACACCTTTATTTTGGTACAATATCATCCATAGTTCACGTTCAGTTCTGGCATCACAAAGTCAATGACCGATCGTTCGATATGACGTAGCTCGTAGAGAATTATAGAAAAACAAGTGTTATCAATACTTTCTTCACGTTTTAGCGTACTGAAAATAAACCTTATTCATACCGCATATGCTTCACGCTGTATCCCGCAAATGGCAGGGTAGGCAAAGGGGAACTTGGGAACCTAGTGTTAAGACACTCCGTTGCTTTTAGCTAAATTTGAAACATCGCTTGTTGTGTGGCGGAATTCAACGCCGCGTATTGTCTTGTAAGCAGAGCAAAGAAATGAAAATCTATACTTAAAATAAATCGGTAACAGCTCATGTACATGCAATATAAGAACAATCTTATAGGCGACGGTTAATAATTAATAGACAGCTAAAAATTATGATTTTTTAAATATTTATCTGTGCGTATTTTTCACTACTGTATATCGACAATCATCCTTTAACATTTAATATTTGTTTAAGTATCCAAATAAAGTTGAGTTAAAAAAAAACAGTATAATTCAAGCGGGCCAACGCCGCGACGGGGTCAATAGAAACATATAAAGAAACAAACGCATCTACAAATGTACAGTGAGTTACGAAAGCGCATTATTTCCACACCCACCGCGTCCACTTTCACCAACACATAATGGCGATTGTTTGAAATTTCAGTTTTCTGCTGTTGCATTCAGCTTCTTACAATACTTTCTATAAAAGAAATTCGTATAACATTATAGGCATCGGGTTTATGTATTCATTTGTTTCTATTTAACCATTTAATTAAAAAAAAAAAAAAGCGAACCGGAACCAGTTTCAATGATAGAATAAAAATGACTATAAAAAAATAATATGAAATTAGATTATATATAATTCCTAACATGCCTGTAATTCTTAACAGGTCTATTATGGCCACAGTGTGTGACTGTTAACGACAGGTTGTGGATTCGATCCCGCCTCGAGGAAATGAAACATTTTAATATTTTCTAATTAAATATTTAATGTTTTCATTTCTTCGCTTTGGTTGCAAGGTAAAAATGCGGCGTTGAATTCTGCCACTCAACACGCAATGCCTCAAATTCGGCAGAAAAGTGGGAAACAGAAGTGGAACGGAGTTAGTACACTAAGTTCCCAAGTTTCCTCTGCCTACCCTGCCATGTGCGGGATACAGCGTGGAGCTATGTATACTTAACATCTATGAGTAAAGAAAAAGTTAAGACATTAATAATTGACTTCAACAAAAGTCTGAATTTGCATACAGCACAGACTAGGCACAGGGAACCTAGTGTTGAGACACTACGTTCCCCAAACGCCGCTGAACTTCCGAGACATTGCATAGTGATTTTTATTAGCAGAACAAGGAAATGGAAATAATCCATTCCCCCGAAGGAGAATTGAACCCACTACCAGACCGCTGCGCCACGACGACCTCTTATTTTTTATTACTTTTTTAAGCTTCACACTGTAACCTATTACAGTCAGATGTTTGAGCCCTTGCATAACTACAGATCTTACTTCTATAAAATTTGAGAATATCATAGCCGAATGCGAGTAAGTAAAAATTTATTTTTAATATATAATTCTCGAATGATAAACAGATGTACAAACTTAAAAATATGTGAACTAAATGCGATAAATATATGTATATATGTAAAAATAAAACATTTCTCTAGCAACTACAAACAATTTTTTATAGCTGTCATAAATCTATGCGTTGGTCGCGAAATTTCATACGCGCTACAAATATAATTTTAACAATTACCCTCATTCCGAATATTATTTCTTAGTTAACTTAAAGGCCTGTCGTGACTGTACAGGCGACAGATTATGGGTAAGTATGATTATTAATATTTAAATAATGAATGGCGAACGGCGGCGTTAAGTTCCGTCACTCAAAAGAAGTGACGGAAAGTAAGGTAACGGAGTGTATTATAACAATTTTATTATTTTTATATATATATATATATATATAAGTACCAATGTATAAACAAGATACGCAACGGCAGATGTTAGCACAGCTGTTGTAAGGTCGTAAAAAAAAGGAGGCCATTTTCGAGCTTCCCTCATATGTTGGTATCAATTTGGCGAATTTTGAAGTAATATTCGGAACACTCCGCTTCACTTTAGATATTTTGACGTTAATAGATGTAAAATATGTATATTAAAAAAAAGTTACCGGGTCCTCTCTATCTATATTACTAGCGACCGTTTGCGGCTTTCCCTGTTAATTGCATATATACTTCCTTCCTTAGCTTCACGCTGTATCCCGCACGAGGCAGGGTAGGCAGAGGGAATCCGGGAACCTAGTGTTAAGACACTCCGTTCCACTTCCGTTGCCCACTTTTCGCCGAATTTGAGGCATTGCGTATTGAGTGGCGGGGAATTCAACGCTGCATAAATACTTATTTACCACAAAATCAATCTTTTCATTTATATACCAAGTTAAACAATCACTAAATCTTAAGGTAAAGTTAACAAATCTATATTACTAGCGACCGTTTGCGACTTTCCCTGTTAATTGCATACAGACTTCCTTCCTTAGCTTCACGCTGTATCCCGCACGAGGCAGGGTATGCAGAGGGAACCCGGGAACCTAGTATTAAGACATTCCGTTCCACTTCCGTTCCCCACTTTCCGCTGAATTTGAGGCATTGCGTGTTGAGTGGCGGGGAACTCAACGCTGCATAAATACTTATTTACCACAAAATCAATCTTTTCATTTATATACCAAGTTAAACAATCACTAAATCTTAAGGTAAAGTTAACAAAATGCAAATATTAAAAATTGTGTTTAAATTCAAATCAGTTAAGCCGTTTTCGAGAATAACGCGAACAAACACACAAGACAACCAGACAAACAATTTGAAAATCATTGTTTTGGGCATTTAAAATAAAAAAAAAAGTTCATAAGGATACTATTATATGTATAGATGTTTTTGAACACGTTACGTTCATAAAATATTCAGTCTACTGTACTCCAATGGTTAAATAAGTATTACATACAAGAATATTCCAGAGAGAAGATGCAAAGAACGGTGAAAGCTGTATCATAAATCAATTAACACTTCACGAGATATTTGCAATCATACATAATCATATGTATATTGGTAATACATAGGTTTAATTATAGTCAACCTTTTTTTTTCACGCTTTATCCCGCACATGACAGGGTACGCAAATGAAATTTGAGAATGTAGTGTTAAGTCAGTCAGTCTAACGTTTTTTTTTTAATAAATAACTATTATATTAAGTAATACAAACGTACCTTTAAAAAATAAGTATAAAAATCGATAAATCAAAAACTTTTTGAATCTACATAAACTACATCACAGATAATAGAAAAAAAAAAACAAATTATACTTCAAACGGCATAGCGTTCCAATTTCAAATTTGAAACATTGTTTTTGATGTTTTTCGCGAAAGTGGCACCGGCTATTCCACATACGGCCAAAAGAATGATGGCATATTATTGTCCTCATTTTATGGTCAAAATAAACACTTAATTTACCGTTAGCACCGTGGCTTAGGAGACGATTTCTTTTCTAAATTCTTAGGAGCCGGTTAATGAGGCGAGGTAAGGCAATGGATGATACATCGAGATCCTGTCAAAACCCCTAATAATACAATTTTATTTAATTTTCCGGAATGCAAATATAAAATTGAGTTGTTCTAACATTATAATATCTACGCAATAATTAAGTAAAATTTATTTTTAATATGAGGCATGTCGTGGCGCTGAGGCACAAGCGTATGGATCCGCTACAGCTTGTGGGTTAAATCCCCACTCGAGGAAATCAAATATTTTATATTTTCATTTCTTCGCTCTGGTAACTCAACACGCGAATGGAACGGAGTGTCTTAACACTAGGTTCCCAAGTTCCTACTGCCTACCCTGCTCTGTGCGGGATGCAGCTTGATGCTGAGAATATTTTTTAAAACACTAAATATAATGCGTAATAAACAAAACTATTTCAAGCTTAAATTTAAAGTTAAAAATAGTTTGTATTAAAGCACTGATCTCAGGAACTATAGATTGAAATTGAAAATATCTTTTTTTTTATATTGTTCCAATTTAAAAAAGGCTAAAAGGGCAATCAAGTTAATCTTTCCAATATTCACTGCAAACCGCGAGAAAAACATATCTTCGACAATATTTCATTTTATTGCTGAAATTAGGCACTCTTTTGGTGTCAAGGCGACAAAACATTTATTTTGAACATTTACCAAATGAACTTGATCACAGCGAGGTTAAGAGATCGAGAACGGGCCAAGAATCACTTTATTTTTCTCATAGTTTATAGTCTTTATATATATATAATAAATTTGCAACCGATTGCACTGTCTGTACGTGGAAGATGTATATTAAATAACATCTTATAGGCGACGTTTACTAATATAAATAAGTTATTTTAAAAATTATGTTTAATTAAAATTAAGTGCTAATCTCAGAAAGAGCTAATCATATTTAAATATAGTTTAGACTATTATTGGCAATATTCCTTCAACATTCAATGTTGGTTTTATTTCAATTGGATAATGTTATTAGAGCAACAAAGTAATTGAGATTAATAAACAGTGTAATATATAAGAGGGCGAAGCCGCGAGCGTGTTGGTATTTTAAAAATATTACAGATAAATATACGATAAAACTTATTATAATGTTATCTAACTAATGATTAAAATTTAAATTGCTTAAATATATAAATTAAACAGGGTTTAACGAGGTGTGTTATAAATTTGACCTGTCTGTCTTTGTCGCTGCAGCTCCTCAATGATGGATGGATTGCTGCTTGCTTATAGCGGTGGTTCTCAGCATTTTAAGAGCAGAAGCATTGTGCCAAAACGAGATATGGACTTTTCCACATTTTAAAAATTTCTAGTCAGGAAAAATATCGTATAAGACACGATTTTCATAAAAAAAAATTGGTAAAAACCACAGCAATGAAGCCTTACAATTAATAAGAACCACACTGAAATCGGCCCAGTCATTCAGGAGCTATGCTAACACAGACAAACAAACCAATCATATATCACCCGTCTTTTTGCGTTGTAGGTTAAAACAGTTATTTAACTGACTGAAATAATTTCACATTCTGAGGTAATACAGCTGGAGAAAAGCCATATTTTGTCACCTTTAATTATCTCACACTAAAAAGTAAGCGCGGCCATGGCTTTGGTACATTGACAGCTGAGTTCATTATATATTTTTAGTTTACTGTAATAACACATTGAAAATATTTATTTTTGTAGCATCATCTGTGGATTTTAACAAAGCGGAAAATTTGGGAACTTGGGAACCTAGTATTAAGACAATACGTTTTTAACCGACTTGAAAATAGACTGTATTTTTGAAATTTATCCGTATGTATGTTATATTGATGGAATCTAATATTTAAGTGAGTTACACAAACATATGTATGTATGTGTATATGTGTGTGTGTGTGTGTGTGTGTGTGTGTGTGTGCGTGTTGTGTGTGTTTGTTAACAATTTACTCCTAAACCAAAAGGAGTTCAATAGTTTATATTTAAAGGATTTGTAAGAGTCACCCGTATTAGACAGGAATTGCGCGAAGGTTATTCCTTTATCAATTTATTCCACAACAGTAGTATATAAATAGTTGAAGAAGGTTACAGCCTCGTTGTGACATTGGGGCCTCATTTACCTTAATTAGAAATGAAATCTTATAGTTTATTTATCTATATATACTTCTATAGTAAATGGGGAACGGAGTGTCTCAACACTAGGTTCCCAGGTTCCCCACTGCCTACTATGCCATGTGCGGGATAAAATCGAGCACTTCTATAGCAATATAGTATTTATGTATATACTTAACTTCACTATCATTAGCAGGGTAGGCAGAGGGAACCTCAAGTTAAGGTAAGTTTGTATATTATATTGTAATCAAATATACAGACATCCATATAGATATTTACTTTTAGTTATTTTTGGTATAAACGTTCCTTTATACAACTTTCTACACGTCGTGCACTATGTCACGTAGACAGCTGGCCATCTTGGTTAATGTAAATAGGTCAGTAGTTCTTCACCGGTTGTTTTAGGTTCGATTTGTGCGACAAGTTTTTATTTATTGTAGAGTTAATTTTTAAAATAAATAATAACAAGTATCTATATAGAAAAACATTATAACTATATATAACCATTTTCTGAAAAAACCTATGGAAATGCAAAGAAAAGTTGAAGTAAGAGCTGTTTCTAACAAAAATCAATAAGAAAAAACACTTTAAAATTATAAGCACTTCCCTAAGATAAATATGAACTCATTACCACTCGCTTACTGTTTGACATAAATCAACTGCGCCACAATGTAGTCGTAATTAACTATATTAAAGCCCATTTTTCTATGTCTAATAGAGTACATCATTATATATTAAAAACTGCAATGTGTTTGTTTAAACACCCTTATCTCAGGAACTATATCGAATACAAAAATTCGTTTTATCGAGGAAAGCGATAGGCCATATTAATAGTTATGTTTGTCTGTCTGTCTGTAACTTTTTATAAGAATTCAAAGCATGTACTTACTTCATTTGAAGTTGGTTAAGAGAACAATTATAGAAACAAGACCGTGAATATTATATAGCGGTCCACCTTGAAATCAAAACAGCCAACATCAAACTGGTCTAACTAACTAAGAAACAAAAAACGAGTAATTAATTTATTGTATAAAAAATTATAGTATAAGCCTCAGAATCCCTATGTGTGACTGAGTATGAGATATGCCCTCTCTTCGATAAGTATGGGTTCGATTCCAACAAATTACATCAAATTTGTACTTCCCCGATAGACAATAGAAGGGCCCCTTTTTTACAGTGGGAAACACAATATTTTAACACTAGGTTCCCTCTGCCTACCCTCCAAATATTATATATAGATAAAAACGTGTGTAAAAAAAATTTTATATCATTTTTTAGGGTAAATCGGGAACCTGTAACTAAGACTCCGTTTTGTCTATCTATCCAAGCTGTATCTATTGAACCGTAAAATTTGTGAAAAAAATCACAGATAATGTATTTCTTTTGCCACTATAACAGCGAATACTAAAAAAAGAATAAAATAAATATCAATAAGGCTCCTCACGCAACAAACATATTTTTTTGTCGTTTTCATAGATAACAATACGACCACTCACACTTGGCCTTTATTTATAATCTACGGTAAACAAAAATTTGTTTACAACATTTGCCTATTAACTGTATCGATCGTAAGAGGCCACAAAATATAAATACTTGGAAGAAATATAAAAGTATCGCTTATTTCAATTTCAGCCCTCTCCTATTTCATTTGAGACATTGCGTGGTTCGTAGCGTAACACAACGCCGCGTCATATCTTGTCACCGGAACAAGGAAATAACAAAAAATTGAATCCCCCCAAGCATACATCGAACTCACAACCGTTTATTTTATAGCTAAAGGCTTTACCACGGCGCTATAACGTTCTACTTTATACTAAATTGGTAGAAGCCTATCGCGGCCTCATTTCTGGGTTAAATTCGCGCACCCACATGTTAAGTGATTGTACACTTTATTTTAATAGATAAAAGGTTCAATTTACATTAAAAAAACACGATAACACGCAATCTCAGCGTGTTGTAACGCAAATAAAAAAAAAGATGTGAAACAAAATAATATTATTATTGTTATGGGATGGGTACTAAATTGAAAGTTTTTAATGAAAAGTCCAAGGTTGAAAACAAAATTCAAATATCAATCCCAGTCGAGGAAATGAAATATTTAATATTTTCAATTTAAATATTTAATGTTTCATTTCTTCGCTCTGGTAATAAGGCAAAGCGCGGCGTTGAGTTCCGCCACTCAACACGCAATGCCTCGAATTTGGCGGAGGGTGCTAAGTTAACGGTACTAAGTTGGATTTCAAATTGGGGGAATTACTTTTTTTCAAGTCCCTCGAACAAATCGATAATTAGCAGCGTTCAGTTCAGCCATCGAACACGCAATTTTCATGAAAATCAAAGAGGCAAGTGGGGAACCTCAATCTCAGGTTCCCAAGGTCAATATATGGTAACGCAAAGCGCTAAAAACAAAAGCTGTTTTAGAAAAAAG
Organism: Eueides isabella; assembly: GCA_019049475.1. NCBI lineage: Eukaryota > Metazoa > Arthropoda > Insecta > Lepidoptera > Nymphalidae > Eueides > Eueides isabella. Next base: position 5,044,367 of record CM032413.1, on the reverse strand, counting down.
TTATATCATTACATGAAGCGAAGCTAACGAGCGAAGCAAACAAGAGTCGAAGCTAGTATATAAGATAGATGTATTTTATATTTTTGCTTAGACAATCTATGACATTGAACGAAACTACTAAATATGCAATGTCTATAAATGTACTGAAGGTGGTACACGGAGTGACGTAACACTACTAGCCTTAGATACGTAGAGTTTTCACATTTACCTCTCGCATTTAGAATGTGTCATGTGTCCTGGTGTCATACACAAAGGGTAACTATATCCATTTAACCAAGCGGGCGAAGCCGCCGGTATAACTAAGTTATTATAGTTATACAACAGTTGCTTTTTGCACTTAGATTCTGTGTCATGTGTCCTGTGGCATACGCAACGAGCAACCGTATCCATTTGACCATGCAGGCGAAGCCGCTAGTACAACTAAGTTATATATAAAAGGTACATAGGTACATTGTATAGAAATCGTGACAGAACGACCTCATGTTATTTTTCAATAACATCCGTATAAAAGATAATATATCATGCGGAAATTTTAGTTAAACGTTAATAATTAATACAATGTTTTAAACAACAGTTGTGGGTTCGTTTCTGGCTAAGGCTTTTGACTGAGTAGACCACCATACAGTACTACGTAAACTTAGCTATCATGGAGTCAAAGACAGTGCTCGTAATCTCATTGCTTCGTACCTGAGCAGTAGAAATCAGTACGTTACGTTAAATAATGTGGAAGTCTTCCGGTAGCTTTATGCCGATGGGTGTCCCACAAGGATCGATTCTAGGGTCTCGTTTGTTTTCAATTTACATAAATGACCTCCCCCCCACTAACAACGAGAGGCAATAATCAAATATTTATTTATTTAAGTAACTCAATGGTTTTGAGTTCAAATTTCAATTAGGTATTTTTTTTTTATAGTCGCTCAAATCTTTTTCACACACTACAGAAAGCAAAAAAAAATATGAACGTAACGTAACGGAACTTGCCAACTCCGTCGCGCCGGTTCTTACTTAGTATTGTAAAATTATATACGGAATGACCTTTTGACCTTTAATTCATTAATTCTCAAAAGATAAAAACAATACTTACTTTATTAGTGATAATATATTATCACTAAGAAAATAAGTATCGCCTGTCGTGGCGCATGCAAACAAAGGCGTGACTGTAAAGGCAACAGGTAGTGGGTTCGATCTCAGCTCGAGGAAATGAAATATTTAATACTTGCAAATTAGATATTGAATGTTTTCATTTCATCGCTTTAACGCGGCGTTGACTTCCGCTACTCTACATACGCAATACCTCACATTCGGCGGAAAGTGGGGAACGAAACGAAGTGTCTTAATATTAGGTACACAAGTTCCCTCAACGTGCATCGCTATGTGCGGGATACAGACAGCGTGAAGCCGAATGAACATTACAATTTAAAATAAATCATCAATCTTTTTCCTATACCGCGGCGTTGAGTTTCGCCACTCAACACGCAATACCTCAAATTCGGCAAAATATGGGGAACGGAATTGGAACGGAGTGTCTTAACACTAGGTTCCCGGTTTCCCTCTGCCTACCCTGCCTCGTGCGGGATACAGCGTCAAGCTTGCCCCTATACAAATACACAAGAGAAACAATAACCTCCTACGCAGTAAGATAACCCAATATGATTGAAAAACAATTCGTTTTTGCGTGTATCTCGATAAATTGCGCATTCACAAAGTGGAATATTTGCGCAGCTGTCGTTTACATGTATGTCGCATTATCGCTACCTGATAAGGTATACTTTTAACCTTAGCTATACTTTACCCTTATAATATAGATTAAAATATTTCTAGTAACTTTTTAAATAAAAAAAACCCCCTTTTTAATCTAATTGATCCGATCGCGGCTTCGCCCGCTCTAGTGCGGCTGTGCTAAATAAAGTTATAGTTATAATGCAGCCAAATTGTATAAAAATCGTTTATATACAATTTAATCTGTGTTATTTTCATGTATAACTTCAAAGTTTCATCTAAAAACGTCCAGTATAGTTTAAAGTAAAATATCCTTAAAGTGAAATAAATAACTATTACAATAATTATTTCAATTATAATTTCTATATGCATATTTGTACATATAAGTCCAATATTATCTACACTAACTGGCTAGGCTAGGTAAGTAGCGGACAACTTGGCTTGAGTTAAGTATCAAACTTAAATCTAAGGCAGAATAGAACAGGGTGACTTAACACTAGGTTCCCCTGGGTCACAGCATGAACAAACTTAACACTTAACATTCTAGGAAGATCTTTCAGTTTCTTTTTCAAGTTTCTTTCATAGAGTTCCCTAATACATCCTAACTTATATGGAAATATTAAAGTTTTAAAATTCAGTATTTTATCAGTGCTTTACTTGTCAATCAAACAGTACAGTACTGAAAATGCCAACAAGGAACAGAACCCACAACCTACTGTACGATAGTGGTTTTTTTATAGTTATTTAATAAAACAAAAAACTGTTATCACCAAGAGATGTCGATTTAGCAATATTGTAGCCCACTTTGTTATCAACAATGTCCTCAATAGATATATTGCAGTATTTAATTTAGTACAACTACAACCAATACCTTGTATGAAGATCAAATTATACATAATGTTCATTTTTATTTAACCAAAAAAAAAAACAATGGTCAAATAATGAATACAGAACACAACTGTAAAAATTTAAAAATCTGTCAATTCTGTAATAATCCCCCATGGGGATACTAATGTCATAACTTAGGAAGAGCAAGCATATAACAATTTCAACATAGCTTGATAAGAAGAATATACGACATATTGCTCCAGACATAGCAGGATTAAGAAGGAACCTAGCCTAACCTAATTCCCATAAAGACACTTCGTTTTAACCGCTTTTCACAAATTTTAAGGCATCGCAATTTGCTTTGCGTTGCTAGTAGCAGAAATTATTAGGTATAACATTTTCTTGAGTGAATATCAAACCCAGGAAAGTTTACAATCACATATTCGAATTGCCTCACTACAACTGGCAACAACTACCAAGATAAAAATATATAATACTATATTTCTATGCCTACACTTATAAGCCTTTAAATTACCTACCTTTATCTATAATACAAGTGTAATCCATATAAACTGGGGGTGATTAGAAACAAGTATTCTTATTAGGCAACTAGATCTACTTGACTTTGCTCAAGATGTATTTTATTGACAATCATATTATAGCAATAATATAAAGATACTAATGTACATATAAAACATTTTTTTGTAAATATAATGTATACTCTTTAGAATTAAAGATAAATATATGATAAAGAACAAAAGTTAAGTTCCACTCCAACCACTCAACACAATATCTCAAATTTGGCAGAAAGTGGGGAATGGAAGTGGAACAGAGTTTCTTAACAGTAGGTTCCTACCATCCTACCCTGCCATATGCATATTAAGCCCTGCCATATTAAGTAACACACTGTATCCTATACAGTGTGAAACCTAATATAAAAGTACAAAAATATCTTCTATCTACTGATCCTTTAGCCATCTACTTGGGTAGACACAACTCACAGGGTGTACTGTATTTCCAATTTGTCTAAACTAAGTAATATATCTTATAATATGGAAAGGTTTTTGAAAAACATAACTATTAGCCAAATGTTTGTCTAAAATTATTAAAACTAATCTCAATTTCAATCATACTAAAAGCTAAGATACATATAAAAGTAGAATACTTTTGTCTAAAATGACTCAATGAGGTCATCAAATAACTCTCTATTGCACAAAATTAATCATTCAAATGATGCAATATTATTTATAACAAAATTTAAGTTAACCTTTACTTTTTAAAGAAACTTAGCCATAAAATTTCTATTTTTAACCAACTTAAAAAAGGAGGTTCTCAGTTTAACCTGTATGTGTATATGTTTGTGGTTATCTAGTTTCAGCTGAATCAATTATGATGCAATTCCAAAAAGCATCTGTTTATTTCAACATTACTTTTGAAAGTTAAGTAATTTTTGTATACAACTTTGTATATAATTTTTGTACTGGTTCAATTTTATAACCCTTTACTTTTACCATAGCATCTAATGCATTATAAAAGTAAATGGCAGATATATAAAAGATAGGTCATATTTAAAATTATATTAATTTTACAGAAAATTATCAACATAAATTATAATTTTATTATTTTCCCATATTAAAAACATATAATCTGAGTGTGACACATTTTTTCTTAATAATAATGTAGATCATAGTAATGAGATATTCCAATTAGTCGCAGATGATAAATATTTAATTTTTTTTTCAGAGTCTAGCTAAAATTGTTTGATTTGACAATATTTCTTTTAAAGTAACTTGAGTAAGCTGTAACAAGATTGGTTTAATATAACACTATTTTTAGCCACCATTTTTTTACTAAAATCATTATTTGCCTTTAAATTTACCTCACAAGATAATAATTACACTAAAAAACTACAAATGATGAAGAAAAACGTTATAAAAATTGTATTATCTATTATAACCTAAAAACTACTTGGAATATGATAATGAAGGTAGGTACTAAAGTTATAAATAGAAATCTCAGAAACTTTACTATTACTTTTTCGAATACAAAAACACATTTTTTAATTAAAAATAAGCAAAAATAGTTGAAATATTAAAAAACTCCATATGTGCAATTCATTTCAGATACATGTTTCAACATGTTACTATATGAATAAACTAGAACTTTCTAGAAGAATATTTTAAGGAGAAAGCCCTAACCATTAGCGTCTATTAAAACTAACGTTAGTTTAAGATAATTTAAAATTTATTTTTGACGTAACAAAAGGAAGAAAATTATTTTTTTCATGTGAAATTCCAATTTAATATAATTATCATTTAAATAAATTTATTGGTATTTTAAATACAATATATTTAAGTTTAAAATAAACAATAGGAACTGTATAATAAAACTGATACAAAGACATTGGTTGACCCAAAAAAAGGACCAAAACGGTGATCTAAAATGTAGGTTATAATTACATACACAAAAGATAGCAATTTTTGCCCATAAACTTGGATTTTAACAAAAAATCTATATAATTAGTGGCAAATAAGACTTACCCGGATGCTTCCGTGGTGGTAGTAATTTAAAAACCGCCTTATGTAGAAAATAAATTTTATTTCTCTCCCCCAAGAACAAAACTAAAAGACTTTTTACAAAGAACTGGTGACAGTTAAATAAAAATGGCCGATTACGTCATTAATACGCGGGGAAATCAAATTTGCAACTATTTATTTGATTTTAATTAAATTTCAAATAAAATTAGGTTTAAGATTTAATTTAAATAAAATTAACTTACCTCATATATATAATTTAATGTGGTATTAAAAAAAGATGGATTTTTCAATACATCAGTCTGTTCAGTCTAAAGCGCGCTGTTGCCAAACCGTTATTGCGTCAGACAATGAATATTTTACAAACAAACACATTTCTAAACACTTTAACATAACTTTTGCATAAATTTTAATTAAAACGCTTCACAAATTTGTTTGAAACAAACAAATTAGAAATAAAATAAAGCGATCAAATAAAATAAAACTTGAACTTGACTCGGAGGAAGCGGCAACGTCGCGTCCCACTAACAACAAAGAAAATTTGTATATTCAAATATAAATATTTTCAAAAATGTATAAATCAGTTGTAAATTGAGTAATTAATGTTGATTATGGATTATAATTAATAAATCTCGTATTTAAATGCAATATATACGGTTACACTATCTCTACAACTGACTAGCTTATTTGAACTTGTTTTGGTGTACTGTATTGTATACTGGTAAACAAAAAGAGTTAAGTGTTGCCATGTTGATATCGATTTTTTAAATTTCTACTAAATATAATAAAAATGGTAGAAATAAAATATTTATTTATTACTTCTTAAAAGATATATTTGTTTCAAAAGACAAATACATACATAAAAAAATGATTCTAAAAACTGATATATTAAAGAATAGACAAATACTACATGAAAAAAAAATATATATTAACTAATGTACAAACAATATAGATTAAACGCAGTGTTTAGTTCCGCCACTGTCCATTTAATACGTCGGTAGAAAGAGGGAAAGAGAAGTGCCTTAACACTTGATTCCCAAGGGCAAAGGGCCCTTGGGAACCACGTGTCTATTCTATTCTATGTACAGAAAACAATTAGTCATACAAATAGGAGAAGAATATTAAAAGTAGAAATTAAATTAAAAATAATGATAATAATCGTGAAAAATTTGAGATATAGAAAAATAATGAAAATAATAATAATGCATAAAAATTTAAAATTAGTGTACATTTCTCTAGCATATCGCAATCTCATAATTATTAATTCTACTATAACGTTAAGGTATCTGGTGAATATAATAATTAATAACTATAATTATATTATGACTCAGCTTCACGCTGTTTCCCGCACTTGGCAGGGTAGGCAGAGGGAACCCGGGAACCTAGTATAAAAACACTCCGTTCCACTTCTGTTCCCCACTTTGGGGGAACAGAAAATTAAATATTACAATTACATTTAAACTATAACTGTAATATTATATCGAATTTTTCAGGGTCTCAAGCATGTGTTTGTAACTTTGGGTTCGATCTCCATTCGAAAAAATAAAACATTTTATATATTTTTTTGGTTATAAGGCAGAAGCGCGGCGTTGAAATCCGCCACCACCGCTAAATTAACACACAATGCCTCGAATTCAGCAGAAAAGGATACAACTTGGAAGTCGAAAAAAAAACAATACGTTTAGCACAAAAGCCGCCGCGTTTTTACTATGTTACCAGAGCGAGGAAATGAAAATATAATATATATTTCAATTCTTCAAGTGAGAATCGAACCCACAACACGTCGGTGTGGGCCGGAAATATTTAAAATATCTATTTCTTGAGTGTGGATCGAACCCACAACCTAATACGTTTATGCCCTTGTACCACATATATTTAATAATTTCAAACAACAAAATAAGGAGAAAAATAAAACTCATAAAGAATTAAATAATTATTAATAATATTAAATTAAAGTATGCACTAGCAAAAAATACAATAAAAAAATCGTACAAAATACATTCAAATCCCACAAAAAAAATCCTAGGATTTTACTTCATTACATTAGAGTAATCATCGAATCCACTATCACCTAGTACTAAAACATTTCCGACTTATTTAGCCAATTTTTCATATTAAATATTTAATGTTTTCATCAATTAATTTCATCGCTCTGATAAGAAGGCAAAGCGCGGCGTTGAGTTCCGCTACTCAAAATTTAGCGGAAAGTGGAGAACAGAATGTTTTAACACTGGGTTCCCAAGTTCCCTCTGTCTACCCTGCCATGAAGCTGAGTTATACATAGCCTATAGATATCGGTGATTATCTCAATAAAATTATACGTTCATATATATATATATATATATATATATATATATATATATATATATATATATATATATATATATATATATATATATATATATATATATATATATATATATATATATATATATATATATATATATATATATATATATATATATATATATATATATATATATATATATATATATATATATATATGAACGTATGTAACATATGTTTTGCGCCTTACCGTGTTTTACTATGATTAAATATGTATCTGTATCATTTATGGTCGCCTGTAAGAGATCACTTGTAGTGATAAGGCCACATTGGCACGTAATATATTAATTTAAGTTAAATTTTAAATTATAAAATGTGCAATACAGTATTATTATTATTAAAAAAAAACAAATAATAACATTTTTTTTATTTTTTTTTCTAAATACTTGAGATCTGTATACAGCATTGTATATAAAATTAAAAATATGTTGTACATACATTATTACACTGTATGGACTGGTTGTGAGTTCGATCCCCACTAGATTCAATAAAATATTAAACAAATATAATTTTCTTAGTCGTAGTAAAAAAGGCAAAGCGCGGCGTTGAGTTCCGTCACTCATACACATGACACCGAATTCGGCAGAAAGTGAAACGGAGTGTCTTAACACTACGTTCTCACATTGCTTCTGCCTATCCTGTTTCCGAGCGGGATACAGCTTAAGCAAAAAAAACTTTTTGTGTATCAAAAAATCATTCAAATTTCAATTTAAAAAAACTAGATATGGATGTTTGTTTTAAATTATCTGTAGATTTTTCCATTTTAATTTTCTTCGGCTTAATCATCGTCACATCACTAGTCGGCCGCGTGATAACATCACTAGAATCGAACTGCGGGCTCAGGACGTATTGTTTTAAAACCTTTTTCTTTTTCCGTTTATTTCTTTTGGCGTTGGAAATTTTCAAATTCAACTCTTCATTTTTCCATTTAATTTTCAAATTTATATTTCTATTACGTATAGACAATTCCGTTTTATTTTGATTATTTTCTACCATTTTGGTAGTTTTCATACGTTTACTGGCAACACCGTTCTTTGATCGTTTTCGTTTTGCCGCCTTTTTTCTAATTTTATCAACACGGAAATCATTTATTTTCTTATTATTATCCAAATTAGATGAAAATTTCCTATCAACCTCATTTAAATATTGATTTTTGAAACTCTCAACATCTATGTCTGTATTTTTTTCCAAAACTCCTCCAAAAGGATTGAATTTCAAGCATTTCTGGTTATCTTTTTCCGTGACAACATTCAAACCCTTAACATCCACTAAATCGACGTTAATTATTTCCTCATTGGTCGATATCTCCATGGAATCATTTTGTATGTTTACTTTCTTTAGTTTGGGCGTTTCTTGTATTGTCAACATTTGGTCTGACTTTTGACATTTCACTGGTGTTTTTTGTTCTACAATATATGTTCTTACTTCAGTTTCGGGTTCAATTTTCACTAAAAAATCTTGATGATCGGTTTTCTCCTGTAAAAATAATTATTTTTTTTTATATATATATATATATATATATATATATATATATATATATATATATATATATATATATATATATATATATATATATATATATATATATATATATATATATACATATGTATATATATACAAGGCTAAGTGTATATGGTAAAATATATTAAGAAAATTAAAGTGTCTGTCTGTAATTTAAAATAGCAGTATTTTTTAAGAGTATTTATATTTATATATATTTTTTCATGTTCACACTATATCTCGCACATGGTAGGGTAAGCAGGGGGAAATTGGGAACCTAGTGATAAGACGCCATTCCATTGAAATTAAGGCATTGTGTACTAAACTTAAATTTAAAAAAAAACGTATACAATTTTGAAGGCAGCAGCATTTAGTAGCATTTAGTAGCAGGATTTGAACCCGTTCTCTCGTTCACCGTCCACGCGCTCTGCACAACTAAGCCATACGTTCTCATCAAGCTACGTCGTAATTCTTATATGCTTGTTACAACGTTATTTATGTTGGTAACATCTCTGTTGGGAATTATCGTTTGGCGGGAGAGAATATTATTTTTATTTAATACGCAGGATTTGATCTCCAATGAGCGCGGGTTCAAATCCTGCCACGTTCGAAATTTTTATACGCTTTTTAAATTTAAGTTTAGTATTTTCTGTTCTTAGTATGGAATAACACTTTAAAAACAAGTTAAAGTAAGGCATTGTGTGTTGAGTAGCGGAATCTAACGCCTCGCTTTGCCTTGTTACCAGAGCGAAGAAATATAAATATGTAACATTTAATTTCCTCGAGCGGGGATCGAACTCACAACCTGTCATTTACCGTGTATTTTAGTATGTATAACATAAAAGGTATATTTACTGCTTCTTCAATGGACATTTTCTTGGGTGAATTCCATTCTTTGATATCGCCTTTGGTTTTACAGTTCTCCCTCGACCGGTTGCTCTTTAGGAAATCTTCTAACACATTTCTGTAAGCAAATCATTGCAATGAGGCCTGTGGCGCAGCGGGCACAAGCGTGTGACGGTCGAGTAAAAGAAATATTTAATATTTAATGTTTCATTTCCTTCGCTCTGGTAATAAGGCAAAGCGCGGCGTTGAGTTCCGCCTGAGTGGCGGCTATGCAAGCAATGCCTCATATTCGACAGAAAGTGTAGGTTCCCGGGTTTCCTCTGCCTACCCTGCCTCTTGCGGGATACAGCGTGGAGCTAAAAAAAATATAATAATTTAAAGGATGTTGGTTCAAATACTGATAATTATTATTTTTATATTATTTTTTTTTAACTTCAAGCTTTATCCAGCATATAGAGGGATAGGCAGAGGGCAAAATATAAATATTTAAATTGATTTGATTTTGATTTTTATATATATATTATATATATATATATATATATATATATATATATATATATATATATATATATATATATATATATATATATATATATATATATATATATATATATATATATATATATATATATATATATATATATATATATATATATATATATATATATATATATATATATATATATATATATATATATATATATATATATATATATATGTATAAATCCAAAACACTAACTTCACGATCCGTCTCTTCTCCACCAAGGGTCGGGGTTTCCTCATCTTCTCCAACACAGTGTTTAACACTATATCAAAGTTTTTTATAAATTTAGTATTGTACGTTTCGATCATTTCATTCTCGATTAATTTGATTAATGACGAGAAATTGTTATTTGTAATTCCTTCATTGTTGTCTGAAAAACGCTTTTTCGGTGATTTCAGGTTCAATTCCTGGCGGCTCTGGTGTGTTGTTGCTGTAAAGAAGAAAAACATAAAATATTTTTAATATATATATTTTTATATTATATTTAAAAAAAATATATATAAAAAAAACGATATAATATATTTTTCAAGAGGTGCGGGTTTAAATCTTGCTACGTTTAAAATTGTATATGCTTTTAAATTTAGTATGATATATATTTACTGATTAAGATTAAAAATTTAAATATATAATTAATCCAATATTTTTGATATATATTTTTGAATGGAGTAAAATATATTCTCCAGTAAACATGGAGAAGTGTCTTAATAGAGAAGAAAGTCTCTGCGTACCCTGCGGTATGGGGAATACAGCAAAAAAAAAAATGAAATCTTTCTACAGGTGAAACAAGGATAGACCATTTTGTAAATTAATATATACAAAGTTTCGCTCTGGTAACGAGACGAAGCGCGGCGTTGAGCTACGCCGTTCAACACTTAATGGAAATCAGTGGAAAGCATAGAAAGTGTTAATGGAGACGTACTATTACAACAATAGGTTCGCCGAGTTCCCCTTGCCTAGCGTGAACCTAAGAATAAGAAAAAATCCTTACCACTTTCATTATTGTCACATAAACTTCTTGCAGATGTTGAAGCACTATGAACAAATAAAAAAAAATTTAGAACCCTAAACAAGAAGCAACTGCTTATAGCGATCACCAGAGCGAAGAAATGAAAATATTAAATATTTCATTTCCTCAAGTGGGGATGGAACCCACGACCTGTCGCCTGATACCTCTATATATATATTTTTTTAATTTTATAAATGATAACTTCAAAAGATCGATTCACACTCAAAAAAAAAAAAAATTTACAAATATTTTATAATTGCCTCCATTATTAAAGTAACAAAGCATGACGCGACGTTAAGCTCCGCCAATCAACCCACAATATCTCAAACTTAACGAAACAAAAAAATTAACAAAAAACAGTATCTGAACATTAGGTTCCCAAAATCCCCATCTCCCCTACCATCTATTCCCACAAATATATATATATATATATATATATATATATATATATATATATATATATATATATATATATATATATATATATATATATATGTATATGTATATGTATATGTATATGTATATGTATATGTATATGTATATGTATATGTATATGTATATGTATATGTATATGTATATGTATATGTATATGTATATGTATATGTATATGTATATATATATATATATATATATATATATATATATATATATATATATATATATATATATATATATATATATATATATATATATATATATATTTGAACCTGGTACCTACGTCAACAAACTCCTCCCTCCCTTAGTCCTCCTCAAAGACATCCGACTGGGCATTATGGGTCCCGTCGTTCTCGTTCTAGAATTCTGATTCTGTATCGGCAACGATACTGAAAATAAATAATATGGTAGACGCGGGTTCGATTCCCATTTGAGACAATAAAATATTTATTATTTTTATTATGTTTGAAGTATTATTCAACACTTAGGAAAGGAAATATTAAATATAAAAAAAAAAAATAACGCAGCGGGATTTGAACCCGCGTCTCTCGGAAATCGTCCAAGCGCTCTGACCAACTAAGCCATACGTCTCATCAAGCTACGTCGAATTTTTCATATTAAAATTGGCATTACAATATTCACATTTTCTCATTCTAGCTACGTGGTTAAACGCTGCCATCCAACACGCAATGTTTCTAGAATTCCATGGAAATATCTGAATTCCCAAGTTTCCCACTCAAGAATTCACGCCATTGCGTGTTGAGTGGAAGAACTAAACATGTATAGTCATTAAAAAATCTATACATATAATAAATCTGTAACCGATCACTGTCTGTTCATGGAAGATGTATTAAATAAAATCTTATATGGGACGTTTATATATGTAATAGGATACAATTTTTTTTTTATTTCTTTTTGTCCGTTTGTCTGTACGTTTGTACGCGCTAATCTCAGAAACGGCTAATCAGATTTTAATGCAGTTTTCAACATTATATTTTGGCACTTTCACTTAATATAGCAACTCAACTCTACTCAGCTTCACGCTGTATGCCACACACGGCAGGGTGGGCAGAGGGAACTTGGGAACCTAGTGTTAAGACACTTCGTACCACTCCCGTTCCCCACCTTCCGCTGAATTTAAGGTATCGCGTGTTGAGTGGCGGAACTCAACGACGCGCTTTGCCTTGAAACCAGAGCGAGGAAATGAAAACATTATATATATATTTAATTTGAAAATATTGAATCTACATTTCCTCGAGTGGGGTTCGAACCCACAACATGTCGCATACAGTCGCACGCTTGTGTCGCTGCGCCACGACAGGCCAATAAATAAATAAATAAAAGTTAAGTGAATAGAAAAAAAATATTAATATATCTAAAATTAATTTCAGTTTTCAATGTATAGATATTGTCTTAAAAGTGATAATGTTATTGGAACAAGAGAATGATTGAGATTAATAAATAAAGTAGTGTAATTCAAGCGGGCGAAGCCGCGGGCGGGTCGCTAGTTTAAAATATATATACATATATATACCTTTAACAATCTCCTCCAAGCGTTCTCTATCGTGGGATATTTGCGAACAATTCTCGCACAAATATATATGGGATTTGCTACAGCCGAGATGTGAACCCGCACCCCCGCACAGCACACACAATTGTATATCCCATGGACTAAAACAAAAAAATATTATTTTTTTCCAATATATTTAATGTTATCATTTCCTCGCTCTGGTAACAAGGCAAAGCGCGGCGTTGAGTTTCGCCGCTTAAAAAGCAATTCCTCAAACTGTGGGTCTTAACACTAGGTTCCCAAGTTCCCTCTGCCTACTATATGTATAATGTATACAACATAAAACCAACTAAATAAAAATCATTATTACCCCGTCTCAGCATCGAACTCCCTACCACTGGGACACTTGCACTCGATCGCACAACACACAGACGGACGTTCATATATTTCCGAATAAGCGTTCTGTTCTAATTCCCAAGCGGCGTCCCTGAAAATAATAAAATAATAATAAAATATTAAAAAAAAGTAGTGATGAGACATTATTTTTATATTGCTTGTACAAGCCATGTGACTGGTCGTGGTTTCGATGTCCGCTTGAAGAAATAAAATATTTAAAATATTTGCTCTGGTAACAAGGCAAAACGCGGCGTTGAGTTGCGCCACTCAACACCACGACGGAAAGTGGGTAACGGAGTGTATTAACACTAGAAATTCATAGTTTTCCTTCAGTCTACCCTGCCATGTGCGGGATACAGCGTGAATCTGAAAATATTAAATATATCATACAATTATAAGTTAATATATATTATTATTTACAAATACAAATTAATATTATTATTGGAAAACGTAAAAAATGTTTTAACGTAGTCAGATTTGAACCCGCGTCCCTTGGAATCCGTCCAAGTATTCTAACCACTAAGACATACGCCATAACGTCATTCATAATTTCGCTGCATTTCTCATCGGCCCATTAGCTCAGTTGGTTAGAGCGTCGTGCTAATAACGCGAAGGTCGCGGGTTCGATCCCCTCATGGGCCAAGTACATATTTTTTCTTCTGTATTATTTTTTTTTCTTTCAATAATTTCTTTCCATTTTATATATATTTTATTAGATAATTATTTTTTTTTTGTATAAAAAATGATTCCAGAAAAAATATATGTTTATTTTTGTTACTTAAAAAGAGGATATATCACAAAACTCATATTCTTTGTTCGCTTAATTATTATTTTTTTTCATTAAAATTTCCTTAATATTATTTCTTTTCTTTCTTTTTTAGATTCACGCTGTATCCCGCACATGGCAGGGTAGGCAGAGGGAACCCGGGAACATAGTGTTAAGACACACCGTTCCAATTCCGTACCCCACTTTCCGTCGAATTTGAGGCACTGCGTGTTGAGTGGCGGAACTCAATATTATTAATATACACTTATTTATCAGTTACATGTTAAAACACTCTGTTCTCCACTTTTCGTCAAATTCAAAATTGCGTGAAACTAAACACCGCGTTTTGCATTGTGCCAGAGCGAAGATATAAAAATATTAAATATTTAAGTTGAAAATATTAAATATTTCATTTCTTCGAGTAGGTATCGAACCCACAACCTGTCGTTTACAGTTCACACGCTCGTGCCGCTGCGCCACTGGAGACCACAAAAATACCAAAAAAAACAAAGACCACCAACCTATCAGGCACATAATATCCTTGTTCCACAACAGCTTTGTAGAAATGTTCCTTATCATTACAGAGCGGACATTTCAAATAATGGACGCCGGCGCTTAACGCCATACGCTGGAAGAAAATAAAAAAAAAAATATATATTATGATTAAAAAACCAAACAACCTGTTAAACAAATTCTAAGGAGACAAAATCGATACAAAAAAGATAATGGACGCCGGCGCTTAACGCCATACGCTGGAAGAAAATAAAAAAAATCTATCATAATCCTATTGCTGCTATTTAACCAATTCTCAGCAGACAAAAAAAAAAC
The DNA here is from genome assembly GCA_019049475.1 of Eueides isabella. Taxonomy (NCBI): domain Eukaryota; kingdom Metazoa; phylum Arthropoda; class Insecta; order Lepidoptera; family Nymphalidae; genus Eueides; species Eueides isabella. The sequence goes on along the minus strand of CM032413.1, from coordinate 5,029,109 downwards.
GATATACAAAAGACCGTATATGTATATATATAACATATGAGCGACTGTATATAAGACAGGTTGTGGGTTCAATGCCCAATTGAGAAAAATATTATTTTCCTACGAAACGCGGCGATGAGTTCCGTCATTCAACACGCAATGCCTCAAATTCGCCGGAAAGTGGGGTAAACCAAAGTGGAACGGCGTCTTAACATTAGGTTCCCAAGTTCCCTCTGCCTACACAGCCATGTGCAGGATACAGCGTGAAGTTGAATATATATATATATATATATATATATATATATATATATATATATATATATATATATATATATATATATATATATATATATATATATATATATATATATAAATTTGTTCATTTAACATAACTTATATCATAAATATATCGAAATCTGTCGCTCTGGTAACAAGGCAAAGCGTAGCGTTAACAAAATGACTCCAAATGCGTCAAGCGTGGGGAACAGACCGGAGTGCCCTTATAGGTTCCCAAGTTCCCTACCCTCCTCAGTGAGATAAATAGGCAAAAACAGCACTCACATCAATACAATTTCTATGGAACCAAGCGTCCCGGGCACAACATGGCGGCCAAAACGTCTGCGTCGTGGGAAACCCGTCGACTGTCTCATAACAAATTACACACACTGTATCTGCTTCATCTGTGGACAACAAATGATATATATATGTATATATATATATACATACATATATATATATACATATATATACATATATATATATACATATATATATACATATATATATATATATATATATATATATATATATATATATATATATATATATATATATATATATACATATATATATATATATATATATATATATATATATATATATATATATATATATATATATATATATATATATATATATATATATATACATATATACATATATATATATATATATATATATATATATATATATATATATACATATATACATATATATATATATATATATATATATATATATATATATATATATATATATATATATATATATATATATATATATATATATATATATATATATATACATATATATACATATATATACATATATATACATACATATACATACATATATATATATATATATATATATATATATATATATATATATATATATATATATATATATATATACATATATATACATATATATACATATATATACATATATATACATATATATACATATATATACATATATATACATATATATACATATATATACATATATATACATATATATACATATATATACATATATACATATATATACATATATATACATATATATACATACATATATATATATAAAAAAAATATTAAACATTTCATTTCCTCTCATGTGTATCGAACCCACAACCTGTCGGTTACAGTCACACGCTTGTGCCGCTGCGCCACGACAGACCTTAAACGATATCTATATATAGTATATTTTTTTTACTTTAGGAGTTAAAAATTAATATTAACATTATTCTTCCAATGGAGACCTGTCGTGGCGCAGCGGCACAAACGTGTCAGTGTAAACGACAGGTTATGGGTTCAATACACACTCGAGAAAATGAAAAATTTAATATTTTCTATTCTTAGCTCTGGTATCAAAGCAAAGCGCAGCGTTGAATTCCGCCACTCAACACCCCAATTTAAGCGGAAAGTGGGAAATAGAAGTGCAATGGAGTGTCTTAACACTAGGTTCCCAAGTTCCCTCTGCCTATCCAGCCATTGCAGGGAGCATGACGATTCTTCCAATATCTATTTAATTTTATTATATTAATATTTAATATGGAAGTTTGTGTGTATGTTCCACTTTAATACTGAACTGAATCTAAATAAGATAAAAACTTATTTACTTATCTCAATTACTCTCTTGTTCTAATAACATTATCAATTTTAACACAATATCTATACATTGAAAACTAAAATTTCAGATAAATTAATAACAGTATTGTAGCAATTTTGTCAAAGTATATATTTTAAATTGATTATAACATTTATTATTTTTTAACTAATTTAAATAAAACAAACACCAAATATTAAGTGATAGTGCCAAAATATAAAAATGGAAACTGCATTAAAATCTGATTAGCCATTTATGATTTTGGTGTTTACAAAAGCATAAAAATTAAAAATCACTACTTTATCCCCAATTATATAAATAAACGTCCCCTATTAGATGTTATTTAATATATCTTCCACGTACAGACAGAGATCGGTTACAGATTTATTATATGTATAGATTAATAAAAAATTAAACAACAAACCAGAATGTCCTCCAGCATCAGCATTAATATTTTCCTGTTTAATTTTATTAGCCCGTCTCCGTCTCAGTACAGCTTTGTTCATAATGGAGTTGGGTATTTTCTGTTTTGGCGCATGATCTCTACAGTATGTTCTGAAAACAATAAAAAATAATATCTTCCAATATCTCACTTTATCCATGACATGGCAGGGTAGATGGAGGGAACCTGGGAACCTAATGGTAAGCTATTCAATTTCATTTCCAATTTTCTATGAAATTTGAATCATTGAGTGGTAGATGTCAACGTCTTGTTACCAGAGTAGAGAAATTAAAATATGAAATATTTCATTTCCTTTAAGTGAAGATCAAACTTAACCTGTTATGTTTACAGTCTACATGACCCTCCTCCAGTATCATAGATATTATGTTGTCAAAAGTCATATGAGGTATCTCCCTTCGTTTGGTGCAGCGGCACAAGCGTGTGACTGTAATCGACAGGTTGTTGGTTCGAATCCCACTCGAAGAAGTCAAAAATTTAATGTTTTTTCATTTCTTTACTTTGGTAAAAAGATAAAACGCGACGTTGAGTTCCGATAAACAATGAACAATGCCTCAAATTCCGCGGACAGTCGGGAACGGAGTGTCTTAACACTAGGTTCCCAAGTTCCCTCTGCCTACCCTGCCATATGCGGGATACAGCGTGAAACTGAGTATTTTTATTATTTACAAATAAAAATTTGCCCTCTTAGGACAGCAACAGCCGAAACTCTTAAACAGCATAACTTAACTCAGCACTTTTAAATAACAAAGTTAAAAAAAAAAGCAACAGTTCATAAATCATCAAATCATTCCCCCCACATGAGCATCGAACCCACAACCCACATAAACGGAAACCATCAAAACAACATACATACTTATAATTCCCATAGAATAAGGACACAGCACTCTTCTCTCTGCCGCAGGGCAAATGAAATTGTTTCCTGCATTGAGCCACACTACAGCCGAGAGTGGCGCCATCTTTGTTACAATACGAACATTTCTGGAAATTAAATAATTTTAAATTAACATTTTAACTTTATTTTTTAGAGCTGTCGTGGCGCAGCGGCACAAAAGTGTGACTGTAACCGACAAGTTCTGGATTCGATCCCCAGTCGAGGAAATGAAATACTTAATGTTTTCAATTTAAATATTTAGTGTTTCATTTCTTCGCTCAGATAATAAGGCAAAGCGCGGCGTTGAGTTCCGCCACTCAACACGCAATGCCTCAAATTCGGCGGAAAGTGGGGAACGAAATTGGAACGGAGTGTCTTAACACTAGGTTCCCGGGTTCTCTCTGCCTACCCTGCCTAGTGCGGGATACAGAGTGAAGCTGAGAGTGAGAGAGAGAATTTTATTTTTCGAGATCTGTCGTGGCGCAGCGGCACAAGCGTGTGATTGTACCCGACAGTTCTGGGTTCGATACACACGGGAGGAAATGAAATATTTAATATTTTCAATTGAAATATCTAATGATTTCATTTCTTCGCTCTGGTGCAAGGCAAAACGCGGCGTTGGGTTCCGCTACTCAACACGCCATGTCTCAAATTCGGCGGAAAGTGGGGAATGGAGTGTCTTAACACTCCAAGTTCCCTCTGACTACCCTGCCACATGCAAGATACAGTGTGAAGCTGAACAGAGCGGTATTTTTTTAGCTTCTCGCTGTACCACTGAGGCTTGTTATAGTACAGAGCTAACAGTGTGCGAAAGGATGTGGGTTCAATCTCACTCGAGGAAATGGAATGTTTAATATTTTGTAATAAAATATTTGTTTTAATTTCTTAGCTCTGGTAACAAGGCAAATTGCGTGGTTGAATTCCGCCACTTTCACCACCAAATTTCGGCAGAAAGGAATGTCTAACACTAGATTCTGAAGTTCCCTCCGCCTACCCTGCCATGTGCGGGATACACATGCGTAAAGCTGATTTCATTTCTTTCAATTTTTTTAAGATATAAAATGTAGAAAATAGTTATTATTTTTTTTTATTTTCTGACACTATTATATATAATATTAATGGATTGACAACTACTAAGATTAAGTACATATTAGTATAAATCTCTATACAGTATCCCCCTGTATATGTTTAAAGTAAATGTTAAGAGAAGTTTAAAGCGAATGTTAATTAAGAAAGCTTACTACACTGTCCAAGATTATTTGAATGATAAAAATATATTTAATTAAGGTCATTTGAATTTCATGCAGGATAGTCACTATTGTATTTAACAATGAAACTGTAACTATTCAATATTGAAAAAAGCAACTGTTGAGTTTAGAGCTGGTGGTAATTTTATGTTTGTGACGATTCAAAAGTGCTTGCTAAAGCCCATTTGAATAAAGAATATTTTTAATTTATGGCAGTGTAGGCAGAGGGAGTTTGGGAACTATTAAGATAATCCATTCCATTAAAATACTTCCTTCCCAGCTTTAACAATTGTACAACAAATTAGTTAATTATATTCAAAATTTGTACTACAAATTTCATATAAACGCTACTTACATGTTTTTTACTCCTCTCAATTTCAGCTATTATGTCAGGATAGAGAAACCCGTAGAGACCTTCTTCATCTTTACCTTTTTGTATAAGACAACTTGACAGTAACTGTAATATGTATGTATAGAAAATATATAGATAATATTGATGGTATAGATAATATTGATGATTTATTATAAAATTTGCAGATAATATTAAAGAAAATCTTTTATTACTCATTCTTTATCATTTTTTACCAAATAAATTATATATAAAATGTACTTTAAGCCTCTCTCTCTTGATTCATGAGCAGCACTTTAAAACTATCTAGCTGAGGATTCTTTATACTATAACCTATTAAGTTCTTATGCAAGTATATGCTAGGTAGTCTAAAGTCTTGACCTTTATTGAACTGCCGGTAAGTTATTTAATATAAAAAAAGTATAAAGCATTTATTGATTGATTGATAATTCTTTATTGCATACACATGATAAAAATTAAAATAAACTTAAAATAACAAATGAAATAAACAAAAAAGAATAAAGAGAAAAAAAATCAGAAAGACATGAAAGAAGTACTGCTTGTAAAGGCGACCTTATCGCTATTAGTGATCTCTTACAGGTAACCTGTAAGAGATCAAAGCTTTTTTTAAGACATGAAGCATTTTACAATGTTAAATATGGGATGATAACTCTCTCTAATTATTTATATTTTGAATAATATTATTTTATTTTTACTTTGACAACACTTGATGGTTTGGAACTTGTGTTTTCTTTCAGACATCATTGTTTGTATGTAAACTATAAAAGGGTGAATGAATTAATCTTCGAAACAATTTGTTCCAATTAAAAAAATATTTTAGTGATAGATAATCTACATAATGAGAAAAGTATATTTTCCTTACTTGTGTGATACTACTATTTAGATATTTTTCTTTGATTATATGAAGAGATTGTAAACAAAAGCTGCCTATGTATAGCAGTTGGCATAGTAAATTCAAAGTAACATTTCTGTAATAATATTTGTTTACACAAATTTCTATGCAATATAACATCACAGTAAAAATAAATCATTTAATTTTATGAGGTATTATTTCAAAATTAACTGTTAAAACGTGTCATTATTATTTTATTGTCATATTCAGAAATAAAATATAAGAAATACACATAAATAAACGTTTACAAATTATTTGCATAATAAAACATTCAAAATTACTTACAACACAAAAGTAATGGCAATGTATATCTCCAATGCTATATAATTTGCCATACGTAGTCTCATCATTCACTAAACGGTTACAAAATGCACAAGGCGCTTGTTTATCAGATAACTTTGCAAGAAACTTTTTTCTTCCAATCAACGTTTTACACGCCATTATTATAAATATATAAAAAAATATATACTTAATACGTATATTTGTGGATTTATAACACAAATTGTATCTTTAAAGAGTACATTTTATGTTAAATACATAGAAAGCGATAATAAATCAATGTTCTAGTAGTAATAACATGTCATTATTATTTATCAACTCAAAACGTCAACAATTGGCGGGAACTTTCTTTTTACGTGTTGTGTACTATAAATTAAAAAATACAAATTATATTATGGTGTTTACACATCAAAATTTTATTAAAAATAGATTAATATTTAAAGTGTATATTTTTTTACCAGTTTTTACATATTGATAAATATTATATAATTGCAAATGTCTAAGAATTTTATATGAATCAAAATAAATAAAATTATAAAGACATTCATTACAATTTATTTATAGTTTTATAAATATTGTCCCTTGATATCACACGATGATAAGCGGATGAAACGTCTATATTTTGAGATTATTTTGATAAAAATCGAAGAGATAATTGTAATAAAGTAGATGTTATCTAAAAGCAACGAATATAATTATATTTCAAGGTCTTTTTTATCACTGAGGTGGCCACTTTGTCTATGGTAAAAATGTATTTTTTTATTAAAAGTTATGAACACTTAATGTTTAACAACATTAAGTCAAAATTCAGATTGATCCTAGGTTTTTAGAATTTTACTCATAAATAACAAACAATATTGCTGTATTTTGCAATAAAAATGTATTAAAGTTTTATCTATATTGCGAAAAGTAATAAAAATACTCTGACAGTCATTACATTGCATCAAAAGGAGGACGAGACAACAGCGCTTTTAGCGAACCTTGATAAGAAAACGAGGAAACAATCATAAAAAGCTTGATATTATAAATACGACCAATTTCTATCTCAAGGTTTTTCTTATCAACTAGGAAGTGAAGGCCTACGGTCATTGTCTATGGTAAAAATGATTTTTCATTAAAAAATATGAGCAATTAGTGTCATTGTGAAGCAACACTAAATTTAAAACGTCAAAAAAATCAAAAAAATAAACGCCGCAAGGCGACCTAGGCGTAGTTTTAATTAATTTAGTTTTGTAAATTTATTTGTGTTTTATTATTGTTGTATAGTGTTGAAATAACAGGTTTTAATTTGTCTAGTCTTAGTATTTTAGTTCGCGGACCAACAGAGGGCCGTGACGTTGGAGTGCCATAAAATGTTGATGGATGTCCCTTTGTTTTAGAAATAGTGATTTTTCGGTGCTTTCCTACCGTGTTATGGAAGATAATCGTAGAATAATCTTGAATATTGCTAATATTACACGTTCTGAACGTGATAAATCGATGTATTGTGTGGTTTTTACAATATCCCGCCATAACACTTAGACGTGATTTTCAATTGTTTCGTAACATAATTTTAGCTCTAGAGACTCCGAAGATGGAACTATTGCTCAATATAAACTTGAAAAATACCAGTTTTGGTGCAATAAATACTAACCATTAAGGATCTTATAAGATTCTTGCTAGATATATAAAATATGTCAACATTACAAAACAGCCAATCAGTCTGGAAAATTCCAAATGAAAATCTAGACTCGAAATATGAAAAATGTCGGAATATAACTGAGGAAATTTATAAGAGGATAAATATAACATTTCAAATTAAAAAATTGGAGACCAGCACTCAAAGTGATTTATCAGACCAGAGGTAATATAATAATATGTTTTTATATATATTTTAACATGTTTCTTTTCCTTATTTTGTGAAAGACACTTAAGTTATTATAATACAGTGTACAAAAAAAAAAAGCTTTTGCAAAAGGCAAAAATTAAATGTATGTGTCTTTTTATGTTTTAAATGATGGTGTACATAATCATCTAAGTGTTGATTGAAATTACAATTAACCTATGTTACACCTTGTGTCATTGCACCACAACAGCCTATTATTTTAATAATTTTAGGCCTGTCGTGGTGCAGCGGCACAAACATGCTCTGGTAATAAGGCAAAGCTCAGTGTTGAGTTCCGCCACTCAACATGCAATTCCTCAAATTCGTCAGAAAGTGGAACGGAGTGCCTTAACACTAGGTTCCCGCGGTCCCTCTTGTTATCCCACCTCGTGCAGGATACAGCGTGAAGCTAAAAAAAAATAAATAATTAATAAACTATTTAAAAATATTACTTATTTAAATATTTTATTTTAAATCATATTCCTTTAACAGTGAAATCATAGATAGCAATGAACTGAGCAATGAAACAGATCTGTTCGCCTGCGACAAGAGTTCACTGTCAAGTAGTACTGAGTTAGAAGCACTGGAGAGAGGTAGCGCGGCGTGCGAAAAGTTCATCAATAATAATAACAATGAAGAAACTAAGAAAAAACAGATACCAATTTATAAGAGGCCTCGGAAAAGGTAGGTTTTTGAATATTGGTCATTTGAAAATTGTAAATAGTTTGAATTACTTTCTTGTAATGTTTGTTTTGGCTCAGAAACATAGTTTTTGACTGTAAATATGATTCTAGATTCACTTCTCATTCATAGGAGCGATTTATTTTTATTTATCTCATTATGCTATGTTTTGAAATTCGGGCTTGACCTAGAAGTGGATAACAGAGTGTCTTGACACTGAGCTCTCCTTACTTGTAGCAAAAGGTGATGTTGACATATAGACAGGCTCTTACCGCCAAATTTTTGTAAACAGTTTACTTTGTAACCTTATTATGCATGTGCCACTACCTCACTCAGAGTTAAAATAAGAAAATCAAACATTTGTGTTTATCAATGTTTCCACTCAACCCATAATATCTTAAGCTTGGCAGAAATGGGGAGTATTTTAACACTAGCTTCCCAAGGTCCGTCTGCGGGATACAGTGTGAAGCTGAATGATGGAATCAATGTCGGAATAGGTCAGAAAACTATATTTTTTAATGGTGTGTTCGCTTGTCCTTGGAGCATTTTAATTTTAGTAACTTCTTTGAAAAAATGCAGTTTAGTACACTTTTCTTGATATTTTGTGTTTATTTCGACACAAAGCAGAGTAGGCCGGTGGAAACTTGGATACCTAGTGTAAAGACACCATGCTCCGTTCCCTAGTTTTGCTAAATTTGAGGTATTGCGTGTTGAGTGACAAAACTCAACACCGGGCATTGTCACATTACCCGTGCAAAGAATGCAAATATTAAATATTTCTATTCTTCGCTTGGGATCAAACCCACAACCTGTCACACTTGTCCACCTGCACCAAAACAGACCTGTAGCCATAGTGGTAATAATAAAAATGTTATATAAAAATTTTGTACAATCTGTTTCTGTTTTGTCTATTTTTATGTTATCTTTGGTAGAATTTCACACTTCCATAGAAAAATACTTATTTAGAATACATATTAATTTTTTTATGCAGCAAGGAAGGACTGATCTTTCATTTAACCTTTTCTAAGTTTTTATTTAAAAAGAATCATTTTAATTTAATACAAATTTTCTTTTCAGATTCAGAAAACGTGTAAAGAAACAACACCATTCCAAACACGAGTCAGATGGGTCGAGTGACGAGGCCCTCCCCCTGAGCCGAGTCGTGGACTTGGACAGTATGAGAGAGAGCAGAGTCACTCCGTCACCGCTACACGCAGTTATGGGAGTGCCTAATGTTGTTATCACGCCCATTGGTGAGGGAATACTAATTATTATATTTTTTTTTTTTTCTTTTTTTTTCAGCTTCACGCTGTATCCCGCACTAGGCAGGGTAGGCAGAGGGAACGGAAGTGGAACCTAGTGTTATGACACTCCGTTCCACTTCCTTTCCCCACTTTCCACGGAATTTGAGGCATTGCGTGATGAGGGGCGGAACTCAACGCCGCGCTTTTGCCTTATTACCAAAGCGAAGAAATGAAACATTTAATATTTTAAATTGAAAATATTAAATATTTCATTTCCTCGACTGGGGATCGAACCCAGAACCTGTCGGTTACAGTCACACTCTTGTGCCGCTGCGCCACGACAGGCCTCTACCGGGAATACTAATTATATTTTTCTATTTCGAATGTAATATGTCATATGATTGTTTATATAACTTTTTTATTTTTTTTTCCTTTTTTTTTGTATAATAATTAATATTAAGTATTTTCAAGTGTTATTATATATTTTATATATTAGTGTTATTTTATATATTATAGAAAAAAAAAATACTAAATTAAAAAAATGCTTGGGGCCTGTCGTGGCGCAGCGGCACAAGAGTGTGACTGTAACCGACAGGTTCTGGGTTCGATCCCCAGTCGAGGAAATGAAATATTTAATATTTTCAATTTAAATATCTAATGTTTCATTTCTTCGCTCTGGTAATAAGGCAAAGCGCGGCGTTGAGTTCCGCCACTCAACACGCAATGCCTCAAATTCGGCGGAAAGTGGGGAACGGATGTGGAACGAAGTGTCATAACACTAGGTTTCACTTCCGTTCCCTCTGCCTACCCTGCCTAGTGCGGGACACAGCGTGAAGCTGAAAAAAAAAAAAATGCTAACATAAATGATTTGTAACAAGCATATAAGAATTTCGACGTAGCTTGATGAGAATGTATGGCTTAGTTGGTCAGGTATCTGACGGTTGGACGCAAGTTCAAATCCTGCTTTAAATTTTTATATATTTTTAAATTTATTGTATTTAAATTTTTATGTTTTTAAATATGTTACATTATATTAAAAAAGAAACATTGTATTAAAAACATTTATTTTATTTTTTAATATTCAGATCTAAAAAAATTCAAAATACCACTCCCAGAGAAGAAAACAAAGAAAATCGAACCGAAACCCACTGAAGAGAATGAGGATACACAAACTAAGTTAGATAAGAAACAAGAAACACCAGAAAATGTTAATGGAGAGGAGAAATGGGACTGCACTCTATGTAGCATGTCTTTTAAAGGAAAGAGAGGGCTGAAGTGAGTGTTAGTTTTCCTTTTTCACGCTGTATCCCGCATGGAGCAGCGTGGGTGGAGGGAACCTAGTGTTGGGGTATATTCTGGTTCTCTTCTCTTCTTTTTACTTTTTTTTCGATTAGCGGAACTCAACGCTGTTCAATTTGCATTCTATCATAAATTGTTTTAATCTTTGGGGAAATTAAATTGGATTATGGCTATGAATGGAAATTGAACCCAAGACCTTTAATATTTATTTCAATATATTTTTTTTAGGCCTGTCCGTCTCAGTACTGGTCATACATGATTGTTTAATTGATTCCCGCTCTAGTAAAGGAAATACTTAATATTTCCTTTTTTACACAGCTTCTCGCTGTATCCCGCACATGGCAGGGTAGGCAGAGAGAACTTGGCAACCAAATGTTAAGGCACTCCGTTCCACATCCGTTCCCCACTTTCCGCCGAAATTGAGGCGTGTTGAGTTGCGAAACTCAACGCCACGCTTTGCCTAGTTACCAGAACGAAAAAATGGAAACAATAAATATCTAAATTATTAATTATTAAATATTTAATTTGCTCGAGTGGGGATCGAACCCACAACCTACAGTTTACAGTAACATGCTTGTGCCGCTGCGCCACTACAGGCCTCAAATATTTCCTTTCTTCTTTTTGGTAATGGGAGAAACGGCAGCGTTGAGTTCCGCCACTCAACAAACCTCCAGAATTCGGCGGGAAATAGGGGAACAGAAACAATTTGATAGGGAACCCAGTTTTTTAACACTATGTTCCCTATGGCTATTCTGATATGTGCGGGGTACACAGCATAATTTTTATATTTTTTTTTTATATATTACAGGCGTCACATGGCGCTCTCCCACATACTGAGTCCAGAAGAAGAGAAAAGAATGAATGAAGCGGAAGTCAAGTGACTTGGTAAATATGATTCCTTTTTTAAATTTAAACTCCCTAAACTACAGATTAAATAATGTATATTTTATATTATCTGTGGTTGAAAAATGAACTAAGAAGTAAAGTTGTCTTTTTTTTTGTTATGTATAAGGAAGTTATTGTTGATTTAAAAGGATATTTTTTTTTTCAATTATAGATACTGTCACAATTTTTTTTTTTATAATGTCTTTTGAAAATGACATTGACGTTTCATTTTGACAGCCTTGCTTTTTGTTTATATATATATTGTACTGTCAGTTCTCTAATTGAAATAGAATAATTGAATTATGTAATAAGCTCTAGTAGATAGTGTAATTTTGCGGTTTTGGAAAATTTTTAGGCGGGAAAATGGTGTGTGGTTAGAAACGTTGTGTTGACAGTTGTCGTGGTGTAAGAAATATATATATATATATATATATATATATATATATATATATATATATATATATATATATATATATATATATATATATGTATATGTATATGTATATGTATATGTATATGTATATGTATATGTATATGTATATGTATATGTATATGTATATGTATATGTATATGTATATGTATATGTATATGTATATGTATATGTATATGTATATGTATATGTATATGTATATGTATATGTATATGTATATGTATATGTATATGTATATGTATATGTATATGTATATGTATATGTATATGTATATGTATATGTATATGTATATGTATATGTATATGTATATGTATATGTATATGTATATGTATATGTATATGTATATGTATATGTATATGTATATGTATATGTATATGTATATGTATATGTATATGTATATGTATATGTATATGTATATGTATATGTATATGTATATGTATATGTATATGTATATGTATATGTATATGTATATGTATATGTATATGTATATGTATATGTATATGTATATGTATATGTATATGTATATGTATATGTATATATATATATATATATATATATATATATATATATATATATATATATATATAATTAAAAAATAATATTAAAATATAATAACAATGTTGTTAATTATACAACGATATGCAGAGTAAACTCTTTATAACGAAATTCAAAGGACTGAGCATTGTTTGTCGTTATAGAGAGTTATCGTTATATGGAGTGAACAATCACTATGTGGGTTTTAACGCAAACTAACCAAGTTCTACTCACTTCTACTTTATAGGGAGTTCAGCGTTATGAAGGATAACATTATAAAGAGTTTATACTGTATGTTTTTTTTTTTTTTTTTTCATTATATAAAACTTAATTTTGCCTTAAAAGGCATTGTTTATGGTAGAAATGCATTTACTTACAAAGAAACACCATGACAACTTCAATACGAGAGGGCAGGGTCAACAATCTGTGATCAGTGTGGCGTAATGTGATGTAGGATAGTGTAATATGATTTTGCCATAGATTTACTGGTAAAAATTTGTAAATTAAAAGTTTTTTTTTAAATGAAAAGATTGAAATTTAATAATTTTTGTTAAAAAAATTAAAAAAAAATGTCATAACAATTTTTTTTTTCTTTACAATGAAAAGATAACTTATACAAATTAAAAAAAAATGATTTTAAACATTGTTTTTCTATGAAATTAGTATTGTGTATAAATATTTGTCTATGCTTAAGTCTATGGTAAAACCATAAATAATGAATGGAGGTTTTTTCAGTACAAAATTTAAAAAAAAATAGTCTTTTTTAGTATTGCGATAAATGTGTTAAGTATTTTAAATAAAAATAATCTTCCGAAGATCTGTAAGTTAGGTATAAGTTTTAAAATATGAAATAACACTTTATATAATTAGTCTGAATTCTAGATTCTTAACTACTCTCCATTTATATATATATATATATATATATATATATATATATATATATATATATATATATATATATATATATATATATATATATATATATATATATACATAAATATATAAATCCCTCCCACACTTATAATGTGTCATGACACAATGACTTAATAAAATATGTCACATAAACGTGGGCGATTACATAATATATATATATATATATATATATATATATATATATATATATATATATATATATATATATATATATATATATATATATATATATATATATATATATATATATATATATATATATATATATATATATATATATATATATATATATATATATATATATATATATATATATATATATATATATATATATATATATATATATATATATATATATATATATATATATATATATATATATATTTTTTAATTTATTATTTATATATAATATCTAAAGTGTTATTTTATATTTTTTAATACTGAGATACGAAGCTTGTCTAAGAATAATTATAAATTTAATATTTAAAAAAAAATCTTACATACATTTATATTCCACAGATTATATTATATCATGTTAATAGATCTATTAATTATCTGTGAAATTTATTTGTTGGTTCAATTAGTATATATATATTATTCTTGAGTTTTCAAATTTGTAGATATTCCCTCCCCACCCTAATATTCAATAACGGCGTTAAGTTACGCCAGTGGTGGAGAACAGTGTGTCTCAACACTAGATTCTTTCAAGTTTCGTATCTCTATAAATATAAGTGAATAGTAATAATTTAGAAGTCATTATGTGAAGGAATATTTACTGTAAGTATGGACATTTTGTTTTATTATAGATAAAGGTGTGTTCATTTAAATATATACATATATATATATGTAGGTATGTATGTCTAGTGGTGGTGGTGGGATTGATGCCCAATCGAGGAATATTTAATATGTTAAATTTTTTGTTCTGGTAACAAGGCAAAGCGCGGCGTTGAGTTCCGCCACTTCAATGCCTCGAATTTGCAGTATCTTAAATCTATCTTCTCAAGTTTTCTCAGTCTACTTTGTCAAGAGCGGTATACAGCGTGAAATAAAGAAAAAAATAATTACTTTTTCTTTTTCTAACAAAACAATAATACGCTTTCATAAAGATAAAAGGCGGCGTTTAACTCCGCTTCTCGACATGATTAGTATGACTAGGATTGTGATATAAATAAATTATCAAATTAGGCATGATTTTTTTTTATTAAAAAAAAAAAGATTCAAATGAACACATTTTTTCTATATATTTATTTTTTATTTTAATGTTAAATTTGTGCTTTTTTTCGTTTTCAATGAGGTGCTATTCATGAAATGTTTATTATTATTATTATTATTAATAATAATTAAGTATGGTGTAGATATTTTTTTAAATTTTGAAATTGTATCGGGTAAGAGTCCGCAGGACGTGATTGTTTGACAAAAAAAAACAAATTTAAGCTAAAATTATGGATATTTTTCTATGAATTTCAGGATTTTTTTTTGTTTTTTTCACTTTTTTTTTGTTTTTTCAGTTAGACATTTATATATATATTAGAAATTTGTATTAAAACAATAGTGTAATGCGATGGTTGTAAGTTCTATTCTCAGCTTTCTTTTCAATATCATTATCAGATTCCACTTCAGAGACAGACCTCTTTATTTGTCAAAAAAATCTCTTTTTTTTTCAACTCTTTAGTTTTTGTTACTGAAGTTTTTTTTTTTTTTTTTAATTTTAGCATCGAACCCATTACTATCGCTTTGCAGTTGTTAGTTTTAATGAGTTAATAAAACTTCTTTTAGAATTATAATCCAAGAAACTTAGTTCCTAAGTTAATTTTGATGTTGAGTCAAATAAGTCAGTCAAATTTGTATGACAATTTCGTTTTTTTCTTATATTTTTTTTAGATATTAAAGATTAATTGTGTATTTTTAAAAAGACACATATCAATTGTATTGGTTTTTTTTAATTTTTAATGGGAAACAGAATTCGCATATTGTTTTAGTTAAATATATATTATTTAAATATAATAAGAAGTAATATTTATATAATTTGTTAATTGATGACAGTTTCTTTTTTTTTTCTATGAAAAAATGGTCTCTTTTTTTTTTAATTGGTGAAATTTTTAATCTTGTTTTTTTTTTTTAATATGTCAAATTTTCTAATAATATGGTATTTATTAATCAGTAAAATTAAATTTATGTATATATATATATATATATGTATATATATATATATTTATATATATATATATATATATATATATATATATATATATATATATATATATATATATATATATATATATATATATAAATACATATATATATATATATATATATATATATATATATATATATATATATATATATATATATATATACATATATATATATATATATATATATATATATATATATATATATATATATATATATATATATATATATGTATATGTATATATATATATATATATATATATATATATATATATATATATATATATATATATATATATATATATATATATATTATATATATATATATATATATATATATATATATATATATATATATATATACATATATATATATATATATATATATATATATATATATATATATATATATATAATTTAAATACATAAATTTGCGAATTCTGTTCCTGAAAATACGTCTTGGCTTTCTTTTTCATATAAAAATAAGAAGTAAAAGTTATTTTTTTTAATATTTGTATCTTACTGTAAATTCTTGAAATGTAATAAATGCTGAGGGATTTGAAAAACGAAGGAATATTTCTATTTAAATTAGTTTTATTTCCCCGCTCCGATAAGACAAAATGCAGCGTTAAGTTCCGCAACGCGCCATGTCTTGTTGTGATTTATGAGTTTTATTGACTTTACAGTAAAATATATAACAAAAGTTATGATTTATGTTGATTCTTATATGATCTCTTTAGTGTCATTCGATTCTTTGGTGCAATTTTTGGTGTTGCCATATTTAAATATTAATTAAATATAAATGAAAATATTATTTTTTATTGTCTATGTAATGTAGATGTAATATTTTTCTCTATTGTTCTAGTTTTTTTGTGTTTGTGTTGTTTAAGATTTTTTTTGGGTAATGATGAAGTCAAACATTTTTAGATTTTAAATAAACACATTAAATGTTTTTGTGTTGTTGTTTTTTTCAAGATACCCACAAAATAGATAATTTAATATATTTGTATGCAATATGTAACAAATTCAGGAGGAGTGAATTATATAATATTAATTAAATATTATATAATATTTTCTTACATTGGTAACAAGACTAAACGCGGCGTTAAGTTCTGCAATTCCATATTGATCCCAATCTAGACGGAAAGCGCAAAATAGCTTGTTTTAAAATTAAATCACTTCTTCGGTAATCAATCCCGCTATATGCGAGATAAAGCGTGAAGCTGCTAATATGTACTTAAAATATAATAAATTTTTATACGATATTCGGTATTCATTTTTTTAGCTTCACGCGTGTGTTCGGCACACAGTAGGGTACGCAGAGGGAACTTGGGAACCTAGTGTTAAGACACTCCATTCCCTTCTCCGCTTTTCTCCGAATTATACGGTATTGCGTGTTGAGTGGCGGAATTTAACGCAGCGCTTTCCCTTTTTACTAGAACAAACACTTATAAATATTAAATATTTTTTTAAAATATTAAATATCGAACCCACAGCCTCAATATGGTATGTTAATATTTTTGACGATTATGTTTCGAAAGAAACAAGCAACATATGGACTTAAGGGTACTGAAAAATCAAATAATAAATTAATTCACAACAGTTTTTTTTTTGTTTTTCTTTAGAAATCAATAGAATTTAAGATAATGATAATATTTAATGTTTGCAATCTTCGTAATCTCCGCAAGGCATTGCGGAAGTTTCGGTGGGCTTTGTATATTTCGATACTTTCGGTGATTTTGTTGATCCTGAAATTAATGAATTAGGCATTTATATTAATATATATAATATTACTATGTCTGTCGTGGCGCAGCGGCACAAGCGTGTGACTGTAACCGACAGGTTCTGGGTTCGATACACATGAAAATGGAAATGAAATATTTTCATTTCTTCGTTCTGGTAAAAAGTCAAAGTGCGGCGTTGAGTTCCGCCTCTCAATATAATCAATGCCTTAAATTCGGTGGAAAGCGGGAAATCGGAACGGAGTGTCTTAACACTAGGTTCTCTTAGGTTAAGTGGGAAGATGTGAAACTTTGTGTGGTAAAAAATGTATGTTTGTTCCACTTTCACACAAAATCTACTTGAGCGTACAGCGTACAGCGTGTGACTGTAACCGACAGGTTCTGGGTTCGATCCCCAGTCGAGGAAATGAAATATTTGTTATTATCAATTTAAATATTTAACGTTTCATTTCCTCGCTCTGGTAATAAGGCAAAGCGTTAAGTTCCACCACTCAATGCGCAATGCCTCAAATTCGGCAGAAAGTGGATTACGGAAGTGCAACGGAGTGTCTTAACACTAGGTTCCCGGGTCTACCCTGCCTACCATGCCTCGTGCGGGATACAGCGTGAAGCTGAAAAAAAAAGCTATAGCTATAATTACATATTGTAAATATTTCATTTTCGTTATAATATAATAATAAATTGTAGCGGACAAACTTAGCAACTTCATAAACGAATACGAACCCGTACACGTTGTTCAACTTACCGTCCATATCAGATATATATACACAGGGTGGTCTAATTATCCGCGACTGTTTCAACAGAGCGCTCGTGCTGCTGAAGTCGAGTCGCCATCTGTGAAACAACTCCGCAATACCGCGCTTCAGATTGCCAAATGTGTGTTTTCTGTCTAAAATTAGATAGTAAGCATTAAATTTGATTAGAAAGGTGACTATTTTTTATGTAACATTATCAATTGAAATATTTAATGTTTTCATTTCTTCGCTTTGGTACGAGGCAAAACGGAGTGTCTTACCATTAGGTTCCCAAGTTCCCTCTGCCTACCCTGCCATGTGCGGGATACAGAGTGAAGCGAAGTATGAGTATATATATACATACCTAGGTCATACATAAGTAGACACAATAGTTGTGTAAGAATAAATGAAATAATCCCGTAAGTGATCTAAATCCAAAAGAATTTAAAGAATATTATATAAAAAACGACGTAGCGCAGTTGAAAAGCTGGCCGTAACCGCGACGACTACAGCTTCGATTCCCACTCGGAAGAATGAAATATTTCACTTCTAACGTGACATAGCGTGGCGTTAAGTACCGCCACTTGGTAATCTACTTCCAAGGAATATACACGAAAGGCAGACGGGGATAGTACACCAAACAAACACCTCCGACTTACGAGATCTTGGTCCAGATCAACAAGAGTTACAATGAATTAGTTAAAACTATACGACCTGATACACCGAGGAACGATATGTTTTTCTTGGTCGGTCAAACTGGTAAAATCCAATTAATTAACAAAAAAATATGGTCAAAACTGTTATTAAGATTATTTATAAAAATATTTTGGAATAAATATTTTGGAATAAAACTAAATAAATAAGAATTAAAGAATTATCTAACTTAGAGGCTTATCATGGCACAGCGGCGCAAGCGTGTAACTATAAATGAGAGGTTGTGGGGTCGATCCCCAACTCGAAGATGTAAAATATTTATTATTTAATGAAAAAATAATATTTATTATTTTCATTTCTTTTCTCTGTTAACAAGGCAAAGCGCGGCGTTGAGTTCCGCCTCTCAAAACGCATTGCCTTAAATTCAGTGGAAAGTGGTGAACGGTACGTAGTATCACTAGGTTACCAGGTACCCTCTGCCATGTGTGGGATACAGCGTGAAGCTGTTGAAAAAGAATTGGTTGATGACTTTGTAACAGTCCATTCGACTATTGCCGTTCCATGTGCAGTGCAAGTGGATCATTACAATTAATACTTAAGAACTCCGATCAAATAATAAACACAATTGCATTATCAAATCTTAACAACATGAAGTCCTTTGGCTGTTTGAAGAATACCAAAGATCGAAATAAAATTAAATGTACGGCTTATGAACAATATTTTTTCTCATTATGCATAATTATATTCGGTTTCAATAACGAAAAAAGAGCGACTGCATATGTCCGATTGCCAGGGCCGCCGCTAGGTGTTCGAGCGCCCGCGTGCAATACCGATTGTGCCGCCCCGTAACTACATATGCTGAGAGAAAAACATTAAAACATATTTTTGTTTACTGAAATGTAAAACTATATTATTATTATCAATAAATTTGGTATTGTCATTTTGGCGGGCGGCGGGCAGCGGTTAAGTGACCCATCAAACTGGCCATAGGAGACTATAAATGACCAAATTTCCTAAAAGACACCGAGGGCAGGTGCTCGGGAAACACTTGCTGCTATCCTTCTTCTTTATATAAAATTATGGATATTATGAGAAACGGTTTCTCATGCGATCCGACCAACCCCCGCGCCACGAGGTATCTGGGTTTCATGGTATGAAATTTGCTACTGAAGACTGCAGAAGTGAGTAACCAGGCTCCTGTACGAGAGACCGCTTCTGGAAAACGATTTGTTCAACTGGTATTCCACCTTAACCTGTTTACAAGATCGAGAAGCTTGTCGCTGGGGAGCATACCTCAGGCAGCGACTATAAATACAATGCTGCAGAATAAACATCCTAAAGTCCGAACAACCAGACTGACAGACTAAGAGTATCTGTAGATAGAAGCGAAAAAGCTAGAAACTCGCCTTCCCCATAAAAATCACAACAAGTATTAGATTTAGCGGGTTACCCCTTGATCCCAAAGATGCTATGGAAAAGCCAAGAGAAAAACGGCCTAGTAAGCTACCACCCATTATATTATACGGAATTTACGACGTTATTAAACTTGTAGAATTGTTACAGACCACCGACGCATAATACACAGCAGAAACCAATTAAGAATAATTTGTGTCGACACAGCGCTATACAAAAACGTCATAACACTCTACTAAACTTAAATTTAAAAAGCGTACAAAATTTTTATACGCTTTTTAAATTTAAGTTTAGTATTTTCTGTCCTAAGTGTGGAATAACACTTTAAAACATAGTAAAATATCATAACACTAATTCGAAGTGAAGTACTTAAAGGACATATTGTTAATAGCACTATGTGAAGTTGTACAGTGTGGACTTTTTTAAGGATCCTCTAGTAGCGTGGATCTTTTATGTTAACAATGTGTCCTTTAAGTATTTTATTTCGAACCATTGAAGGAATCTAAAAGACTGGAAACAAAGTCTTTGGTAAAATCAAAATTATTTGTCACAAACGAAGACCAAAAGAAAAAAAAACATTACCTCAATTTCCAAGATGCCATCAATACGGCCACTCCAAGAATTACTACATGAGACCTTATCACTTAGTAGTAAAATGCGCCCAGGGACACAAAACAATGGACTGCCCAAAGACAGAAAGTAACACACCAGCACAATGTGTTCTCTCGTGTGGAGCACACTCGGCCAACTATAAAGGCTGTGAAGTCTACAAGGAGATTCTAAAAATTCGCATAAGAATCCCAATACTCAGCGGCAAAAAACGAGAACCAAGCCAACCAAAACTATCCCCTTAATTACACGACCACATCCTGAAGAATTGCAGGAAGAACAACTATAGTATGACATATTGTAAAATAAAAAAAATAACCCAACAATATAATAGTATAATTAAAATAGAAGAACTGCTAATCAAACAGTCGGAAGAATTCGACATTGTTGAAAAAATATCAAATGACTGCCCTGAGAGTGGCGACCTAGAATATATATAGGCTTGCTTCGAACAAGAATGACTTAGAAATCTTTAAAAACATTAACCAACGTGACTTATCATCCAGATGGAACGGGTCATATATTGTAATAAGAAATTCTATGAAACATCAAGTGCTCTTGGAGTATAGGACAAAGCACATCCGGGTTAAGACTGTTGCAGTGGACGGTAACAGTGGCCCACTGAACCTATCGGCAATCTACTGTTCGCCAATTGGTGAAACTAAATTTATAGAGTTTAGTTTGGGAAGGGGTCTGAGAGTTCATCGAGGAAAGTATTGATATAAAAGCTTGCTGGGTTAACACTCCTCTTGAAAAATAAAAAGGTTAACAAGCTGTTGCTAACTTACCTCTTGAGATAAAACTTCAAAGACTAGAGAAAAGAAGAATACCCAAGATATGGCACCAAAGTAGTGGCACAAGTGACATATGTAGATATAGTAAAAATGATATGCAAGCCAGAAAAGCCACCGGAGAACGCATCCTCATAAAGACCTGTACTATCGAAGTTGCTTGAGAGAATTCTCCCGAGCAGAGTATTACACATAACTAACAAAGATATAGTGATACCCAAACATCAGTTTGGTTTCAGGCAACATCATTCTACTGTAGAACAGTTACATTGAGTCTGTGATAAGATTAGATACTCCTTTGAAAAGAAAGAATACTGCTCTGCTGTGTTCTTGAATGTTCAGGCAGCTTTCGAAAAGATGTGGCAGAAGGGTCGGCTCTATAAAATAAAGATGTCTTTACCACATACCTACTACTTGTTAATGGAGTCATATCAGATATTGCATTGATTTTTGGATCATTATTCAGATGTTCTGTAAAATGCAACTTTAATGCAACGATTTCATTAAACAAATCGATACTGTCAATGCTTGATTGACTCCTTGAATCATCTATAAATTTTAGAGCCGTACGCTGACAGGTTACTTTTTTTCCCATGCCATGACATTTCTTATGCTGTAAGAGGGATAACACTTTATTATCAAAAGAACTTTGGATATTATTTGACGATGATGAATCGCTCGGTTTGCCGCCCCCATGGACGTGCCGCCCGTGTGCAGTGCACGCCTTGCACACCCGCTTGCGGCGGGCCTGCCGATTGCTGTGCCGTCACAAAGAGAGGGTGGAGATAGTTCTACGTCCGTTAGACCAAAAAGACTAGCAGATACATATGCAAGTAGTCCAGAGGTAAAAGAGTAATCAACAAATTGCGTTTAATAACGCAAGAAATATATTCCTTAAAAAAGCATCTTAAAACGGGATAACGCACACGCACGCACGCAGCTACGGAGCAACGCCTTGATGTGCTGGAGTTAGCGATCGATAGCAATGAAATTCGATGAAAATGAAAAAAATAAATAAATAAATTGTCTTTGGGTTGCGCGGAAAGTAAAAATATTCCGACAGAGATGCTAACAACATAAATAAGTTGTAACAAGTGTAAAAGAATTTCGACGTAGCTTGGTGAGAACGAATGGCTTAGTTGGTCAGAGCGCTTGGACGGTCACCAAGAGTCGCGGGTTCAAATTCTGCTACGTTCAATTATTTATACATTTTAAAAATTTAGTATTTTTCTTTCCTAAGTGTGGAATAACACTTTAAAAATAATATAAATTTTACTATAGCGGTGATGACGATGCGATTGAAAGGCTTATGCAAAATGCAACGGGAGCACCAACAAAAGGCATTGTACATCTGTATATCGTCATAAAGAATAGAAATGAAGCGGTCCTAATGTCCCCAAAATATATCCATAACGTAAGTTAACTCTGAACTGTAAAAGACATGACAGGATAGGCAGAGGGAACTTGGGAACCTAGTGTTAAGACACTCCGTTCCATTCGCCACTTTTTGCCGAAATTGAGGCATTGTTGAGTGGTGGAACTTAACGCTACTCTTTGCCATGACATTAAAGCGAAGAAAATGAAAATATTAAATATTTCACTTCTTCGAGTGGAGATCGAACCCATAATCTGTCGTTTACTGTCACAAGACACAACACAGCTTCTTACCTTTAATAATAATATTCAGTAACGTGTTCAAAGCCGGAACATCCCACTGGTAGAGCCGTAACTTCAAATGGCTTATTTGATATAGAATAGAATATACGTCGTCGCGGCTGTATGAGGACGTATTCACTCGTAACAATTGCATTAGGCTGGAAAAAACCGTAACTTATATCTACTTATTGTACAGGCAAAACGCGGCGTTGAGTTCCGCCACTCAACACGCTATGCCTCAAAATTCAGCGGAAAGTGGGGAACGGAAGTGAAACAGTGTGTCTTAATAATAGGTTCCTAAGCTACCCCGCACATGGCAGGGCAGGCAGAGGGAACTTGGGAACCTAGTGTTAAAGAGAAATGAAAATATTAAATATTTAAAATGAAAATATTAAATATTTCATTTCTATCCATAACCCTTCGGTTACAGTCACACGTTTGTGCCGCTGCGCCACGACAGGCCTCAACTGGTTAGTGTGGATTTATTAATTGAAAAACTTGTTCATAGCAGTTGTTCTTACGTATGTTGTATGTGTGTTTGCTTGAATACACTTTGCGAAGAGCCAGTGGTTTTTTTATAATTTTAATTCCTTTTTGGGATTATTCTATACAAGTGATATTCACGTTAAGAAAAGTAAAACCGCATATCACTTTAAAGGCATCGGTTTTGGGTTCAATCGAGAACTTTTTTTTCTCAATATCAATCGATATTTTTAGTAACATTTTCAAGATTTTTTTAAAATCTTTTTTCTTTTTAGAAGAGTTTTTTTTTTACAAAACTAAGGAAATGAGTAATACCCTTACCGCATTATATTTGGATCTTTTTCATTTAGTAGACCTACACCACTAACATTTTTCTTGAGACCAGTCAAGAAGGGCGTGATCATTTCCTGACAATGCACCCATTCCAAACACTGATTTAATATATCCTTCTTATAAAAACGCCTATAAAATATTTCCAATGGCTTTTTAAAACGCAACTTTTTCTTTTTCAGTTTTAATTTACGATTTGTCCGCAGAGGGCTGTTTGGTGTGTCGTCTTCGTCGGACTTAATTTTGTCGACGCTGTCAAATTTGACAGGTGTCATTTTAACCGTCGCCAAGTTGGCGCCATTTTTTCTGTCATTTGAAAGTATTGGTGTTAAAGGTAAATTTTCGCTATTGTAATCCTCATAATACTCTATAGCGCCCTTGTCTTCGTCTGGGTAAATATTGCTATAATTTCTTAACGCACGTATTTCGTGATTTATTTGCTGTTTTAATAATTCTATTCTCTCTTTTTGATTTATTGTTGTGGATGTCCTAAATTCCGCTAGATATGATAATTCTGCTGGAAAAATAAAAGGAAATGGAATATAATTTCAGATGTATATTTATTTGAGGCCTGTCGTGGCGCAGCGGCACAAGAGTGTGACTGTATCTGACAGGTTCTGGGTTCGACCCCAGTCGAGGAAATGATATATTTAATATTTTTAATTTAAATATTTAATGTTTTATTCCTTCGCTCTGGTAATAAGGCACAAGCGCGGCGTTGAGTTCCGCCACTCAACACGCAATACCTCAAATTCGGAAGAAAGTGGGGAACGGAAGTGAAACGGAGTGTCATAACACTGCCTACCCTGCCTCGTGCGGGATACAGCGTGAAGCTATGTATGTATGTATGTATGTACATTTAAGTATGCTAAATTGAAAGTGATATGATAAATAAAAATGAAAACTTACAATTTTAAGGTTTGTAATAAAATTTTAAGTTTTATATTATTTTAATATTTTTATTCAGTTTCACGTTGTATCCCGCACATGGCAGGATAGACAAAAGGAACTTGGGAACCTAGTGTTAAAACACCCCGTTCCGTTACCCACTTTCTGCCGATTTTGTGGCATTTTGATGCCTGTTTAAACTTGACGCCACGTTTTGCCTTTTAACCAGAACGAGAATGGAATGACTTTACACTAGCTTCCTAAGTTCCCCGTTTACACTGTCATACCCGGCATATAGCATATAGCTGATTAAGCATATAGTATATTTAATTATTCCTTTCCTTATTATTCCTTTTCCCATCCAAACCACAGCTTAGTAAAATTAAAAAAAAAAACGCCCGACGCAGAAATCGCTTGGCAAAGTGTTTAAAGGTTTTAAACTGTATTTTTTATAAAACATAGTTAGGATTATAGGCATAGGTTTTTTCGAATGTGTAATATGCTGTTTATAGGCCCTATTGGCCTCTACAGCGTCACCGGGCTTCGGGAGGTCGAGCTTAAAGAGCTCCGACCTAAACTAGCATAGTTAGGAATAAACGAGGCTTTTGGTGAAGAAAACCGCATTTAAATCGGTTTATTATTTCAAGGGCTACAGGCTTACAGGTCATACTTATATAACCCCTTTTTGCGTGGGAGGTTAAAAAAAATTAAAAAGTGGAGACAAAAATATAGATTATATACGATTATTGCTTATATCTACGAAAATTTTCCATACGTACCAGTAAAAAGTATGACAATTGCCAGTTTCATGTTCACTCAAATCACTTATCAGTGTTTGGAAAAAATCTGTAATTAATTTCAATGAAGCAAAACAAAACAAAATGTTACAATGAAAATATATTGGAGGCTGTCATGGCGCAGCGGCACACCGATTGACTGTAAACGCACCGGTTGCAGGTTCCATTCTGATTTCAATATTTCTTCTTAAAGTTATTTTTTTACGTACAAAAAATGTTTTGCCCTTCTTGTGTTTCTTTAGGCAGAGCGGAGATTATGACGTCAGATTTAGATTTAGCTTTTGTGGGCAAAGGAGTTTAAGAGAACATAGTGTCAAGACACTCTCACTTTCCACTCTAATTTGCCCAAGCTAATAATATCCAAACTATTCAAGATAATCAAACTGATAGCCCTATATTTTGCGCAATCTATCTCTGAACTTCATTCATATATCTTATTATTCATATATCGTATTTTTCATGATACTTAAATGGAATTCTTTTGATTTGTATGTTTACATAACCATTTTACATAAATTATTTCAGTCGATATAAAACATAAAAAAGGCAAGATGACCGCACCTCCCTAATAGTCCCGGACTCCCCCTCGATTTCCAGCATAAATAACATAACAACCAGAATAGGTCCATGATACGTGGCTATGATATTTCATCATCTTGGCAGTAACTACACTTCTGCTCCTTCTGCCTTACCGTATTTCAGATTTCATATTGCACTCTTTCTTCTTTTATAGTGATTTTCTTCTGTAGTGATTTACCTTAGGTGAATCTGTACCTTGGGTGCATCTGTACCTTGCCGGGTGCACCCATAAAACCGGGCACATCATTAACTTCTCACTGACACGTAATGTTTTTCCTGCACAATGGAAGTATGCTTATGTCGTTCCTTTACCAAAAATCTCCAATCCCTCCTGTGTCACCGATTATCGCCCAATATCTATCCTTCCTATCCTATCAAAGGTCCTTGAATCCATCGTAAATAATCAACTTTACTCTTTCCTCTCCACCAATAATCTACTGTGTCCATACCAATCCGGTTTTCGTCCTTTTCACAGCACAGTTAGTGCCCTGTTGAATATCACGGAGGACATTCGGCGTGCTATGGATAATACCAAGCTCACTGTAATGGTTCTGCTGGATTTCAGCAGTGCATTTAACTGTGTTGATTTTGATATACTTCTGGGCTCTCTTCGTGCAGTTAACATGTCTTCTGCTGCCTTAAGCTGGTTTCAATCCTACCTCTTCGGTCGTCAGCAAAGTGTGAAAGCTAATGATGTCACATCGACGTGGTTAGATATCACCTCTGGCGTTCCTCAAGGCGGCGTTCTTTCACCTCTTCTATTTTCTGTTTTTATAAATAATATATCTAAAGTCATTTCTTCTCCCTACCATCTGTACGCGGATGATTTGCAGTTATAACATCATTGCAATTTAAACGATTTGCCTGAGTCTATTGCAGCCTTAAATAAAGATCTAGGTGCTATTCTGACCTGGGCTAAATCTTTCGGACTTTTAGTAAACCCAAGTAAATCAAAAGCTATTATCATCGGGAGCAACAAGCTTAGATGTAAAATAAACTGGGATTCTACACCGAAGCTATTCTATTCGGGAGTAGAAATCGCGTACTGTGACAAAGTCAAAAACTTGGGCCTCACTTTTGATAGTACCATGTCTTGGGTACCGCATATTAACGACATCAGTAAGCGTATGCATTTCTCCTTCCGTTCTCTTAGGCGTCTCCAATACTACCTACCCTTTAAAACCAAAATTATGCTTGCGCAATCTCTTCTGTTGCCTATTCTCGACTATGCCGATGTCTGTTATTTGGATGTGACTGAGGAGATACTTAACAAATTAGAGCGGCTGCAAAATCTCACAATACGCTTTGTTTACGATCTGCGTAAGTTTGACCACGTCTCTCAATTTCGAGCACAGCTTAATTGGCTCCCTATCCGACTTCGCCGAGATATGCACATTCTCTCACTCCTTTTTAAAATCCTTAATTACCACAATTTTCCCTCCTATCTTAGTTCCCGCATCAACGTGTTACCTATTCCTACACGTTCAAGGAGGTCTGATGTCGTACCGACGCTTGACGTACCGCGGAGTAACACCAAATTCCTTCAAAACTCCTTCTCTGTGTACGCCGTATCCCTTTGGAACCAGCTCCCTAAATCTATCCAGAAAAGTCCATCTATAAATTCATTTAAATCCCGTTTAAAAAAACACCTACTTGCATGTTTAGACAATGAGCAAAATTAAAATAATGGTTGAGCATTACTATGTTATTATCTTATATTAGATACAATATTTTCTTTACTAATTTTATATATTTATACTATGAAATGGATTATGAAATGGAATATATATGTATGTATGTTTGAATATATGTATATTTTTATTGTATGTATGTATGTTTATATTATTGTATGTATGTATGTAAATAAATGTATCTATGTATATGTATAATATACCTTTTTCTTTTTTTTTTTCTATTTGATTTATTTTTTTTTTTTTTCCTTATTTTCTGCACTTAGCCTTTCCCGCTACTTTGCACATATCCACTTCCACGGGTTGACTGGAAGAGATCTCTTTTAGAGATAAGTCCACCATTTGTAAACATTTTTTTTTCTCTTACTGTATTTTCTGTTTGTATTAAGTGCAATAAAGAATATTTATTATGTTCAAAGGAGCGGGGCTGCTCGGACAGTAATAAGGTAAAGGGAAGCTTTTGTTAGTGCCTCGATGGTTGCCTGTTCGCGAGCTCAGAGGAATCTGAGCGACACGGGCCCTAGCTGTTACAAACCCGGGGATAGTCAGGTCGCAGCTGGAACTACGGGTCCGGTTGTTTGTCTAGGGTGCCGCGGGGACCGGAAGTTCCCAAAGCCCTTGTCCGGTCATTGGTGTTGGACTCGCGGTGGTTGTGGTTGGCTGCAGAGGTTGGGCATGTTCGTCTGCCCAGTATAATTGTCACTAGGACGTCTGACCTCGCGCGCAGCAAGTTAGTGTCGTCACCGGCCCAAGGCGAAGGGCTGCCTGGTGGACCTAGCGCGGTTTGGAGCGACCGTTAGTGGCGGCCTAAGTGCTGGTAGGCTTCCGCAGCTCGGGTACATGCCTGCTTAGCATGAAAGACGGGAGCTAGACCCGTATCCAAAGTAGCCGCTTGTAGGTCCAGGCTAGACCGCGTGATGCGTGTCGGGAAGTGAGTGTGCCTTACAACTCCGGCGCCTATCTGAAAACAGAGGTAGCGTGATTGAAGACCGTCTTTCTTCGGGTAGGCGGTCGGAGATTGCGTGGGGCTACTTACCCTTTAAGTACTACCACGCAAGTGGTAAAAGCCAGACCTGTTTGGTCCCTGCCACTGGGGTAAAATCCAGTGGCAGGTTATACTGACCCACCTGTTGTGACCGAAAGATTGGTACGGGGGGCCAGTATAAAATAAAAGTTAGTCTCGAAAGAGAACAGGTCTTGTAGTCATTTACAGTACGCCACAAGTTATTGTGCCATTCACATCATTTGGACACGTGGCACTCCACTATTGCGCGGTTTCGTAAGAATTACCTTCCACGCGCGACACATCTCTGGAACGACCTACCCGCGGCAGCATTTCCACATCGATACGACATGAATACCTTCAAAAAGCACGTCTACCTCCACCTCCAAGGCCGGCAGTGCACCTGTAGCTCCTCTGGAGTTACACGGGGCCGTGATGAAGATTTCGCTATCAGCTACATCAAGCTCAGTGTTTCGTTGTTACTTGAGGCAGAGTTCATAACTTGTAAAATTCCGCCATCAAAGAAAAACCCGTGGTTGTTCTGTTAAAATGTCACCGACATTTTAACAGAAGACCTCTAAAGCACCCTAAAGATTCCTTCTAAAGCACCCCTTTCATTCTGTAGCTTAGCGAGCAAATTCAGAAATCACTCTCATTTCTCGCCAGAAAAGCTCCGTGTTTCCCGTAAGTTGTTCGTTTTTTTAACTGTTTTTTTAAGTGTTATTCCACATTTAGGACAGAAAATACTAAACTTTAATTTTAAAAGCGTATAAATTTTTTTGAACGAAGCAGGATTTGAACCCGCGCCTATTTCAACATTTCTATTGCCAAATTCACAGATGTCTAACCTCTTGGAAACATTTTCTTAATATTTTTTTAATCAATAAAAAATCACGTACAGATGGAAAATAGCATGTATGGAACAAGTCATCCCTCCGCTGTAGGTGTGTGTCACATATGTGAATGTCGGTCAAAGATGTAGATGTGTATGAAATGTTTGGAGGTGTGTGTGTCACATGCGTGGATATGTATCGAATGTATGTGCGTATATCACATGTGTGAATATGTGTCATATGATGTAAGTGACTAGTAGATGTGTGTGAAATGTTAAGCATTCTGTTACATGTGTAGACGTGTGTCAATTATGAATAGGAATAAATTTATAAACGTGTCAAATATGCGGATGTGTATCACATGTGATGTGTGGACGTATTTCACATGTGTGGTCGTGTGTCATATCTGTGGATGTGTTTCACATATGTCGATGTTTGTCACATGTTCCACATATGCGTCACATGTGTAGATTGGAATCATATGTGTGACATATGCAGATGTGAGAGATCTAGCTTTCACAACCGTTGCTGAATCATTAAATAAGGAGAGCGTTCACAAATGTAATGTAGATTTCAAATTTAATTTAAACTATGCTCTCTCTCTTAAATAGTACATTGGTTTAGCGCTAATAACTTACTGTTAAATAGAAAAAAAAACAAAATGTGTAATATTCAGAACACCTCAACGAAAATTGTGAAAGCCAATGTACTTTTGAATGGTGAAGCCGTAGAGCCTGTTGATTCTACGGTATTTCTAGGTATCAACATTGACTCCAAATTACAGTGGGGACCTCATATTGATAGATTGGCGAGTAGACTGAGCTCTGCAGCTATCGCTGTAAAAAAATTAGATTATAGACTGATGAAGAAACGGCTCGCCTTGTTTACTTTAGCTACTTCCATAGTATTATGTCTTACGGCACTTTACTTTGGGGTAATGCAGCCGGTATTAGGTCAATCTTTGTCTTGCAGAAGCGATCTATTCGCGCAATCTATAACTAAGCCCTAAGGATTCTTTAAGGGAAATGTTTTAAAAGATTAATATATTGACCGTTGCATCTCAATACATTTTTGAAAATGTAATGTATGTCAAGAAAAATATTAATAAGTTTACTAAAATCAGTGATGTACATAATATTAATACTAGAAATAGGCTTAAACTTAGTGCGTCTGTAACTCGATTGCATCGAGTCCGTAATTCTTTTATGGGACAGGGTGTACGCTTTACAATAGGATCCCAGAAAACGTCAGAGAATTTTCTGTTTCACAATTTAAAAAAGTTGTGAAAAGACGTTTGTGTGTTAAAGGTTATTACCAAATTAACGATTTCATAAATGATAACACGCCTTGGGAATAAAATGCTCGCTCCAGGCTGTTTCAAATGTATCATTGTCACAATTGATTATATGATGTAAAATTTTGATTGAAAAAAAAAGACATGTCCCGCTGAGTTTCTTTCGCCAGTTCTCATTCTCAGGTCTGAGGCAGTAACTTTAGTGAACTGGTGGTAAATTATTTGACGTTCAAAAAACGAAGCTTGTAACTTGTTAAAGAAAATATTTGAATTTGAAATTGAGTTTGAATTTATGTCTCATATGTGGATGTCTCTTATGTGTGGATGGTTGTGATATATATCGATATGTGATATATATGGATATGTGTCGTACGTATGTCACATGTAATACACGTTTCACATGTGTCATCGTGTGTCACTCGTGTAGACGTATTTCGCTTGTGTTAACGTGTGTCACATGTGTAGATAAGTGTCATATGTGAGAATGTGACATGTGTGGATGTAATCTGCATATGTGTATGTGGATCATGTATGTCAACACATGTCGTGTTACGTGTTTGGATGTGAGTCACATTTGGGTTCCAATTCCGTTCGCCGAATTTTAAGGCATAGCGTGTTGAGTGGCGGAACTCAACGCCGCGTTTGCCTTGTACCAGAGCACCAAAATGAAACCATGTAACATTTGAATTGAAAATATTAAATATTTCATTTCCTCGAGTGGGGATCGATCAGTCGAACCCACAACCCATCGGTTACAGTCTCACTTTTGTGCCGCTGCGCCACGACACGACTATATATTAACTTGCAAACTTCATATGCGTCCAACGTACACAGATAACAAATTACCAACGCTAAAAAATCTAAAGTAAGTATATATAATATAAGTTATATTTGATTTATTCATGGAAGCATGAGATTTTTGATCTTTTTTGAAGTTGTTTTTTGATTTGTCATGAAACCACTCATTAGAATTTGATTACTATTTCTTCGTTTTTAAACACTCCTTCTTTCTTTTTTTTTTTTTGACACATCGTCGATGTTTTATTTTGATTTCGTTCTTCTAATTTTTTTTTAAGTTTATTTATCTATACTTTAATCAGTGAATATAATAATTACACCATTATGCCTTGTCGCCACATTTGCGACCCATTTTTTTCACTCACTCACCCACTCAGCTTCACGCTGTATCCCACACATCAGGGGTCAGGGTAGGCAGAGGGAACTTGGGAACCTAGTGTTACGACACTCCGTTCCACTTCCTTGTAACCAGAGCGAAGAAATGAAACCATTTTATATTTAAATTGAAAATATTTAATATTTCATTTCCTCGAGTGAGGATCGAACCCACAACCTGTCGTTTACAGTCACGAGTTAGTGCCGCTGCGCCACGACAGGCTCTCATAACTTTGATTATTGAAGCCCATATTAGATTTTACAACCATAATTAACTGTAATGAAATCTCAGTTAATTTGCCAAGATTGTGCAATTAAAAACTTAAGTACATAAGTTAATGGCATTTTTAAAATGATTTTGTTCTCAATTTTCCTTTAATAATGTTTCTAATATTGATATCAACCGTCCTTTTACATTTTGCTGGTAAGAGAAATTTATTGCTATAGTATTTTCCGTTTAACATACGCAAAAAGAGGGTAGTTATGAGTTTGACCTGTCTGTTTGGCTGATACTGTAGTTTGTTATTTTTTGTGTCTCGGGCTTCTTTTTTATTGGGTTGGGTTTTGCTCATGTTAAGTTTTTTTTTGGCTTCATATGCAGGGTAGGCAGAGGGAACTTGGGAACCTAGTGTGAAGACACTCCGTTCCGTTCCACACTATTTCCGAATTTGAGGAATTGCGTGTTGAGTGGCGGAACTTAACGCCGCGCTTTACCTTGTTATCAGAGCGAAGAAATGAATATATTAAATATTTTATCTTACACGCTTATCCTTATTAATTATGTTATTATATATAAATAAAACCATTTTAAATTTGTATTACAGATTGTAAAGTTGCAAAGCCTTACAATGAAACAAGGTAAATATATAAGATACCTGAAGGTAGTTCTAGGTTCAATCCCCATCTAGTAAACGTTTGAATGTAACATATAAGAGACGGATATACAAAACGACAGAGACAAAAATGTTGATTTATATTATTATGGGAATGTTCCCAATATTAAATTTAAAAATTTTAACGTACCAGGATTTGAACCCGCGCCTTTTGGAAACCGTCCAAACGCTCTGACCAACTAAGCCATACGTTCTCATCAAGCTACGTCGGAATTATTATACACTTGTTACAACTTATTTATGTAGTATTCTCTCTCACCAAACGACAATTCTAACGAATTGATTTTGTGAAGCGGAAATTTGTAAAAGCCCTACAGAGATGTTAACAACATAAATAACGTTGTAACAAGCGTATAAGAATTTCGACGTAGCTTGATAAGAGCGTATGGCTTAGTTGGTTTTATTATATACGTACATAGATATCATCGATTCGATCTCACTCGAGGAAATGAAATATTTCTACTCAACTCAACTCAGCTTCACGCTGTATCCCGCACTAGGCAGGGTAGGCAGAGGGAAAGGAAGTGAAACCTAGTGTTATGACACTCCGTTTTACTTCCGTTCCCCACTTTCCGCCGAATTTGAGGAATATTTCTAATTTTTTATTTCACTTTTTCTCGATATGAGAACAAGCCAAGCGCGGCGTTGAGTTCCGCTAAACAGCACGCCATGTCTAAAAGAATTGCGGAAAGTGGGAAACGATTGTGTCTTAACACTAGGTTCCGAGGTTCCCTTTGTCTACCCGTTTGTGTGCGATATACAGAGTGAAACTAAAAAAATCACAATTAGATTTAAATATTATTTGCTATTTTTTTTTAAATTCTTATTCTCAAATTCCGATTTACTATATATTTTTCTTATATGGTAACCTTATCCAGGCCGTCTTCGAAGTATGACAACCCAAACTTTATTCGAGATAGATATTACGGTAAGTCCTTAAATTGTTCACAATTAACAACTGAAAATAATTATTTATGGTTGAATGTCTGAATAAAGGAATACTTAAACTTTAAGTAATAATTTATTTCTGACTAAAGCAGGGTAAGGACAGGGAACATGGGAACCTAGTGTTGAGACAACCTATTCTTCACTTTTAGCATAACTTTGGAGATGTTGACGTTCTATGGGTATTACTGCGTTATGCCACTGAATTCAGATTGAAAATATTAAATATTTCTTTTCTTTAAGCGGGAATTGAATTCACTACCGGTAGCATATTCAGCGCCTGTGCCCAAGCGCCACAAGTGACGATAGGGCGACGTTGTGTTTATCAATGAAAAAAATTAAATATATATTTTTTCAGCTTCACGTTGAAACCCATCCATAGGAGGGTATGCAGATACCTATGTATGGCCATATACATTGCAGAGGGAACTTGGGAACCTAATGTAAAAACTCAGCCACTAAGAGTGCATTGAGTGGCAGAGGGCTATTGAGTGGCTGATTTAAGGAAGAGTCAATACCACATTTTGCCTTGTTTACCATAGTGAGGAAAGGAAAATATTAAATATTTCATTTCCCCAAATCAGGATCGAACCCACGACCACGTTTACAGTCACACGCCGGCACTTACATTAAATATTCCAAAATCACCATATAAAAAGCAATCTTATACTTTGCTTATTATTGACCAACAACGCAAAAAGGGTGTTATTAGTTTGACCTTTATGTCTCCGTAGCTCCTGAATTTATTCAAAATGTATGATATGTAGATGAAATCCATAAGCCAATAATGCCTGAGTCCTGGGTGAACCGCTTCAACCAGCCGTACAACCCGGCGTGGATGGACTACTGCGACCCCTACCACTGCAATGATTACCACAAGCTGGCCTGCGGCCTGAACAGGAGGAAGATGAGGTTCAAATGGTTCCAAAGCAAGTGCCATATTATATTGAATAATATGTGCGCTCAGTATCGGGGGGCGTTGGGTATGTGGTTTTAAGTAAGAAAGAACTTATTTTCATAGTCAGCTTCACGCTGTATCAGGGTCGGTAGAGGTAGCTTGGGAACCTATTGTTCAGACACTCCGTTCCACTTCCGTTCCCCACTTTTCGCCGAATTTGATGTTTTGAGTGGCGGCACTCAACGCCGCGTTTTGCCTTGTATTAGAGCAAAGAAATGAAAATCGTTAAATATTTAATTTGAGATTTTTAAATATTTCATATACTCGAGTGGAGATCGAACTCACAACCTGTCGTTTACAGTCACACGCTTGTGCCGCTGCGCCACGACAGACCCCTAGAAGAAAGAACTTTTTCTATTTGATAAGAAAAAAACATACAAATATTGAAGCCTGTCGTGGCGCAGCGGCACAAACGTGCGACTGTAAACACGACAGGTTGCAAGTTCGACCCAGCTTAAAGAAATGAAATATTCAATATTTTCATATAAATATACGTTTTAATTTTTTTTTCGTCACTATAAACACAATGTATCAAATTCATCGAAAAGTGGCGTACAGAACGGAGTGTCTTAACACTAGGTTCCCAAGTTCCCTCCGTCTACCCCGCCAAGAGAGCGCGTTTTTTGTCTAATTGACTTCCATTTCAGAGTACGACGTAGTGGACAACAAGTTTTGCTTAGCGTACGTGATGTACTCCCGGTCGGACTGTCCGTCCGCGTGTCCGGACCTCGAGCACGCGGTGTGCGCGCGCAGCAGCGCGGACGACCGGGTTGTACTCTTTAAAAATGCTTGCTATTTGGAAAGAAGGAATTGTCAGGGGCTGTTGGAAGGTTTGGGCTTAGTTTTGTTCAAAAATCAGTTATAAATTGTTTTTTTGAAGTGAAAACTTCTTTAGGCGCGTTGAGCGTTTTGGTAGAGGGTAAAATCCTCGGTACGCGTCACCGACATGCTAATGATAATAGAATATCTATCGCTATGGAGAGCCAGACTAGCGCACGCGCAGTAGCCTGTGTACACGTATACACTAACACATCGACTATTTCTGACTGTATTATGTGCGCGTTGGACGCTTTTTGGATAAGTATAATTTTGTGAGTCACGACAATGATGTAAATAATGAAAATAATGTTCAAACTTGAATTCATTGAAATTCGTGTAAATATAAATACTATGTATAATTAAGATAATTGTATATTAATTATTTTTTCAACCACTTTTTTTTTTTTTTTTCAGTATTGGGAACCTATTGTTAAGACACTCCGTTCCACTTCCGTTCTCCACTTTCCACCAAAATTGGATCATTGCGTGTCGAGTGGCGGAATTCAACGCCGCGCTTTGCCTTGGCGAACTGGCGCCTTAACAGAGCGAACAAATGAAATAAGTATTTAAATTGAAAATATTATTTTTTTTATTTTCTCGAGCGGGGATCGAACCCACAGCCTGTCGTTTACAGTCACACGCTTGTGCCGCTGCGCCACGACAGGCCTTAAAAAATATTTATAATTATAATATTGCAATATTTTTCCTTCTTTCCAGAATACGAAGCTGTTAGTATGAAAATATGTTTTTTGAATTCAATTTTAAAATAAATTAATTATTGTTTATACAATTATCTTTATTTTCCCACAGAAAAAATAAACAAATTACAACAACATGGTAAAAAACAACAAAAATCGAGTGATAGTGACTTTTGTGCTTTCACGCTTTATCCCGCATTACTCTACTCTAAGTCCTTTTAAGACACTGCGAGTTTAATGGCGGAACTAAACGCCGTGCTTTGTCATATCAGAGCGGGATATTGAAAAATATTAATTTACCGTAATTTCTGAAAAGGAAAGCTATAAGTTATACTAAGTATCATACGGAGAGACATATCTCTCGTCTGTCGTGGCGCAGGGACAGGTTACAGGTTCGATCTCCACTCGAGGAAATGAAATATTTTCAATCTCCGATAACAAGAGGAAGCACGGCGTTGAGTTCCACTTAACACGCGATACTTCAAATGCAACAGAAACTGGAGAACAGAACGGAGTGGGTTAACATTAGGTTCCCAAGTTCCAAAATAAAAAAACCAAATTGGTTTCTATCTTTTATTAATAAGAAAGAAGGCATCTTACACTAAAATTTAATGTCCAAAACGGCATAACTATGTAATAACTAAAATAACTAAATAATTATAGAAAAAAAAATATTCCATAGATTAAAACAATACTAAAATATATATATATATATATATATATATATATATATATATATATATATATATATATATATATATATATATATATATATATATATATATATATATATATATATATATATATATATATATATACATACACACATGAAATAATTTTATTTACAACATAATATATATATATATAAAGAGTTAATTTTGTTGGATAAAGGACATACGGGGGGAATCCCGTATTTTTGTTGTTTTTTTTTAATAGGCAATGACAAATGTACCATTTATACAAAAAGAAGATAATAATACATTTATTGATATTTTTAATCTCGTCTACGTTGAATAAAAAAATATTTTTTTTTTATTTAACTAGCAACATTGATCTTTTTTCCAATATACACATACCACAGTGCTGCCAACATAAACAACAAAATTAAAAAAACAACACTAAAATAAATAAATTACATCAGATCACACTGATCAAAGAGAGATACTTATATAAAAAAGATAATTTTAAAAATATCAAATAAAAAAAAATACACAACATTTTAACAAAAAAGACTACTATTTAAGAAAACGTATAAAAACTTATTGAACGGGACTCGAACCTTGAACGATAAAAAAGGGGCACACGTTCAAATCCCGCTAAGTTAACATTTATATACATTTTCTAACAAAAAAGTAAATACACAACATGTTACTATGGCGAATTACGTTACAATAAACCTTAAGTGCAAAATGGCATAACTTGTAGAATACAAAAAAAAAATTGAAAAAAAAAAAATTGAATGACAATTATTTACCAATTAATTGTAAAAAAATATGCCATTTTACACTATAACTACATAAATCTACAAAAATTAAATGATCGTGACTAATTATGTTTAAAAAAGAAGGTACTTATTTACTTAATAAAAAAAATACAAAAAATAGATTGTACATTTTTTATGTGTAATAATATATATAAAATTATTAAAAATTATACCACTCAATATATAAAGCGTGAGGCCGAAAAGACCCCACAAACATTTTAAACACTTTGAATAGAAATAGGAAGCCTCATATTACTCAAAAAACTTATTTGAAGTCAATACATTTTTTTTTATTTGCTAAAAATAAAAAAAAACATATTGAGTGATCTATATAAACAATAACTGTGAGACATATTTAAAAAAAAATAAAAATAATAAAAATGAAACGGACAAAAAATATCACAACGCAAATGAAAAAGAACCTCCCTCTTTTAGAGTCGGACAAAAAGACAACTAATCTATTAAACAAAAACCTAGAACTAATACTAACTATATCATAAACTCTCTCAGCTTCACGCTGTATCCCGTAAACGGCAGGGTAGGCAGAGGGAACTTGGGAACCTAGTGTTCCACCTCCTTTCACCACTTTTTGCCGAAATTAAGATATTGAGTGGCAAAACTCAATTCAACTTTGCCTTGTTACCAGCGCGAAGAAACGAAAACATTAAATATTTAATTTGAAAATATTAACCATTTCATTTCCTCTCGTGTGTATCGAACCCACAACCTGTCATTTACAGTCACACGTTTGTGCCACTGCGCCACGACAGGCTTCTAAAACATAACTAAAAAAAAAAACTCGAAATTATTAGACTTACAATAACAATAATAACATTCTTGGATTCGAACTACAAATAAACAAAAACTTTAGTTGTTAAGTTAACTACTGACTTTGCCTGATAAATAGCGTAACTCAACGCCGCGTTTATATTGCCAGAGCAACAAAACGAATACATTCATTTTCCCCGGGTATCGAACCCGCTTACGACGACGGCTAAACGTCTGAAAAGACAATATTGGACAAGGAAATATGCTTATTTCTTATTTTCACGTCAACTTTAACGGCATTTCTTAAGGAAATCCAATACCTCGATGGGATAATTCTGTCGCGTCGTCGACTTCACTGCGGCGCGGGCGTACTCCAGAGGATTCACTGAGCTGGTGAATTAAAAAAATATATATATAAGAAACGTTCCCTCACTCAGCTTCACGGTGTATCCCGCACATGGCAGGGTAGGCAGAGGGAATTTGGGAACGTAGTGTTAAGACATTCCGTTCCGTTACCCACTTTCCATAAAATTTGAGAGGCATTGCGAGTTGAGTGGCGGATTTCAACGCCGCGCTCTGCCTTGTTACCAGAGCGAAAAAATGAAAACATTAGATATATAATATGAAAATATTAAACATTTGATTCCTCTAGTGGGTATCGAACCCACAACCTGTCGTTTTACAGTCGCACGCTTATGCCGCTGCGCCACGACATGGTAAAAAAAAATAAAACGTTTCTTTTAAGCAAAATATAGATATAATAATTCAAAATGAAAAAATAAAAAAAAATGTTTCTTACTATAGTTACAACTCATAACTTTTATAGTACCATGAACAGTACACATTAAATAAAAAAATATAATTATAACAATAAGTATAACTCAATTTTTTATATAGGAGGTCGAAAAGACCTCATAAATAATTTACACAAAAATCTTTTTTTTTCAGCTTCACGGCGTATACATGTAGCAGTGTATACAGAGGGAGCTTAGTGTTGAGACACTCCTCACATCTCGCGGAATTCCAGAGCCATAGTGTATTAAATGGCGATAGCAAAAAAATAAAAATATTAAATATTTCATTTCATCGAATGGGTATCGAACCCACAACAAGTAGCATTTCCGGTCACTCACTTGTACCACGGCGCCACGACTGGCCCAAAAAAATAAAACAATAACTAACATATTAAAAAAATATCAACCCACCCATAAAAAAAAAACAAAATGACCTAAAAAAGACAACTCCCATAGTAAATCGAACCTGTAACCAACCTCATGTTCTGCACGTGCGCCAGTTTCCTCCACTCCTTGCGCTCTATATGTTGAAACAGTATCATTACTATTGTAAGATCGCAGTTCGCCGAGTTCACTGCAAGATGGAGAGCTGAGTCACCACCTTTTATATCCTAAAAATAAAAATCATAATTCTAATAAATAATAAATAAGGTACCATAAATAAATAAAATAAAATAAAACAAGGCAAAGCGCGGCGTTGAGTTCCGCAACTCAACACGCAATACGCTCAAATTCTGCGAAAAGTGGGGAACAAAACGGAGTGTCTTAACACTAGGTTCCCAAGTTCCCTCTGCTTACCCTGCCATGTGTAGGGTATAGTGTAAAGCTGAGATAAAGAGGAAATTAAATAAAAGTAGTTATTCAACACACTTAGTATCTATTCAGGTTCCCATTAACCTCTGGTCCCCAATTTTGGAAAATCAAAAATAATTATAGATTTTATTATATATAAAC
Organism: Eueides isabella; assembly: GCA_019049475.1. Lineage (NCBI taxonomy): Eukaryota > Metazoa > Arthropoda > Insecta > Lepidoptera > Nymphalidae > Eueides > Eueides isabella. The sequence goes on along the minus strand of CM032413.1, from coordinate 4,988,070 downwards.
ATTTTGTATATTAAGGGCCGGTTTCACCACTGGCTGATAACCACCGGATAGCCTTATCTACCAGATAGGCATATTCTTTACGCATTGTTGACGTTCAGTCATCTAGTACGTGAGTATTTAGTATTGAGATTATGTATGTTAAGAAAAATATTAATGATTTTAGCAAAATCGGGGACATACATAATATTAATACTAGAAATAAGTTTAATCTTAGTGCACCTGTAACTCGATTGCATCGAGTCCGTAATTCTTTTATGGGTCAGGGTGTACGCTTTTACAATAGGATCCCAGAAAACGTCAGAGAATTTTCTATTTCACAATTTAAAAAAGTTGTGAAAAGAGGTTTGTGTGTTAAAGGTTATTGCCAAATTAACGATTTTATAAATAATAACACGCCTTGGGAATGAAATGCTCGCTCCAGGCTATTTCAAATGTATCATTGTCACATAATATGTAATTTTTGATAAAAAAAAAGACACGTCCCGCTGAGTTTCTTACGCCAGTTCTTCTCAGGTCTGCGGCAGTAACTTTTGTGAACTGGTGGTAAATTGTTTGACGTTCAATAAACGAAGCTTGTAACTTCTTATTTTGAATTAAAATATTTGAATTTGATTCTTATCTACCAGATTAATCGTGTAAGGAAATAATATAAGAAGCCTCTATCTGTGAGATAACTATCTTAAACTTTATTCGTAACTGGTAAACCTGGTCTTAAAGCAAAAATATTAAGCGGGCGAAGCCGCAGGCAGGCCGATAGTAATTATCTTTGTAATATTTTAAAGTAATTATATCTATTTTTTAAATTATTCCAACAGAAAAGATATCAACAAAAACAATATTGTAACAAACGTACAAAACGCTTAATGATAAGATCGTACGGCTTAGTGGTTATATGGTGCGTAAACTATAAACGTAAGTTAAAATTCAACCAGTGTCATATGTAATTTAAAAAAAATAACATTGTTGTGTGTGCATGTGTGTGTGTCTGTTCTGTTCATTACTCACCCCTTTCCACAGGTCAGCATGTGCGTGTCGCAGCAGCACATGCAGTATGTGCGTTTTCGGTGCACTCGCACTGTGCTCAGAACAGCACACGTGCAACGCCGTATAACCTGCACACGTATAGAAATTATTATAAACTTATGAAAAATAGCGGCGTTGAGTTCCGCCACTCAACACGCAATGTCTCAAATTCAGCGGAAAGTGGGGTAGATTTAAATGCAGGTTTTAATATTCTGTTTTTTGGCAAGTTCCCCTCAATATGTAGTGTTTGTTCGTTTTATTTAAATCAATCAAAAGAAAAAGTTACGTCAACGTCAATTTAAAATAATCAGTTTGACAAAATTGCTACAACATTATATTAACAAGGTTTTTTTAAAATAGAATATTCCAAGCAGACGAAGACTCGGACGGGTTGCTAGTTTATAAATAAAAATAAACAAAGATCAAGAAGCTATCCTGTCGTAGTATGGCACAGCGTTTAACTAGAACGCGACTGTAGTGAGTTCAATTACCAGTCCAAGATAAAAAAAATGAAATATTTTTCTCACTTTGGTAACAAAATAAAGCGCACAATTTCTACCATTTAACTAATACTCAGTTTCACGCTGTATCCCGCAAACGGCAGAATAGACAGAGGGAACTTGGCAACCCAGTGTTAAGACACTTCATTCCACTACCGTTCCCCACTTTCTGCCGAATTCGAGGCATTGCGTGATGAGTGGCGAAACTCAACTCCGCGCTTTGCCTTGTAATCGGAGCGAAGAAATGAAAACTTTAAATATTTCATTTCCTCGTGGGGATCGAACTCACAACCTACCGTTTGTACCGCTGCGCCACGACAGATTGAAGCTGAAAACCACATAAATGATATGAACCGGCACCCACCGTCAGCATTAGTATGGTGCACGTCGAACAGCGGCGGGTCCGCGTCGCCGCGCACGAGCTCGCTGAGCGCGCGCGCGCACGCGTCGCCGGCGCGAGCGCACGCTATTAGGAGATTGTCCCCCAGCGTGTCCACCTGCACGGGAATGTTATGTAGCTGTCGTAGCGCAGCGGCACGAGCGTGCGACTGTAACCGACAGGTTGTGGGTTCGATCCCCACTCGAGGAAATGAAATATTTTCAATTTAAATATTTAATGTTTTCATTTCTTTGCTCTGGTACAAGGCAAAACGCGACGTTGAGCTCCGCCACTCAACACGCAATGCCTCAAATTTGGCGGAAAGTTGGGAAACGGATGTGGAAACGGAGTGTCTTAACACTAGGTTCCCATATTCCCTCTGCCTACAGCGTGAAACAAACGTCTAATTTAAGGTTTAAGGGCCAGCCCCATCGATAATATAATGCTACAGATAGTAATCTGACAATTAATGCTATCTGGCAGATAGAGGCTTCTTATGTTTGTTTCTGTTTCAACATTAAATTGTTCTCAACTAAACTAGTAACACAATAATCACCCACGTAACGGGTGACAGGACGTCAACAACGCGAAAAAGATATTACTTATCTGGCAGATAAAGCTATCCAGTACTTTATCAGCCAGTGGTGAAACTGACCCCAATTATTATAAAAGGGAAAAATCTAATGAGAAATACTTAAACCACGTCACTATGACGTAATAAATAACGTAATTTTGCAATTACACAATATTTTTTGTTCTGAATTTATCAAAATAATATATTATCAATTTCACGCCGTATCCCGCACATAGCAGGGTAATCAAAGGGTACTTGGGAACCTAGTGTTAAGACACTCCGATATGTTCCTCTGCCGAATTCGAAATGAATTGTGTGTTGAGAAGCGGAACTCAATTCCCAAGTTTCTCCTGACCACCCTGCTATAACAAAAAGTATGAAATGTTCATATTTACCTCAGTAAAAACAAAATCGGTTGTCGGTCTGTACGCCTCGCTCCGGGTCACCGTTCTGATACACTGCACTATATATCTCGTTAATAGTGGCTTATCATAGCATCTCAGTACTGCTAGCTTCAATATACTCAGACCTGGAAATATATGTGATAAAGAATGAAAAAATGAAAACGTAGGGACCGGTTGTGGGTTCGATTCCCACTCGAAGAAATGAAACAAAAACAATGTTATTAACAATAGGTTCCCAAGTTCCCTCTGGCTACGCTGCCGTGTGCAGGTATATCCTGTGTAAAGCTAAAAAAAAATGTTTTTTCTGCTTCACGCTATATCCCGCACATGACAGGGTAGACAGAAAAAAATTGGATTCTTAGTGTTAAGACACTCCGTTATATTCCTCGAATTTAAAGCATTGAGTGTTGAGCTGCAGAACTCAACGCCGCGCTTTGCCTTGTTATCAAAGCGTAGCAATGCAAGTATTAAATATTTGACTTCCTCAAGTGGGAATCGAACCCACAACCTGTCGTTTACACTCACACGTTTGTGCCGCTGCGCCACGACAAGTATCAAGCTTAAAAAACCTATATATCAAAATTTATGTGTATGTTTGTTCCACTTTCACGCAAAAACTACTAAACTGATTCAGGTGAAATTTTACAGTAATTTTACAGCTTTGCCTTGTAACCAAAACGAAGAAACGAAAACTTTAAATATTTAATTAGAAAATATTACACACTTCATTTCCTCTCGTGTGTATCGAACCCACAACATGTCGTTTACAGTCACACGCTTGTGCCACTGCGCCACGACAGGCCTCATACTACAATTTATGTATACGTTTTGTATAATTTGTTGTGAATAATAGGTATAACTTACCAAAATCATCGACAAACAATAGTGGTTTCAGAGCCAGCACCTTTTCACATATTAAACTGAAGATGGCCAAATTCATATCTTCGTCTTTATCATTTGACAAGTTGAGGAGAGCGTGATGTAGGACCCTGGAAGAAATAAAAGAAATTAAATAATAAGCAATACTTATAATAAATCTGTAACTGATCTCTGTCTGTTCATGGAAGATATATTAAATAACATCTTATAGGGGACGTTTATTTATGTAATAGGGTACAATTTAAAATTCTGTGTCTGTTTGTCTCAAAAACGGCTAATCAGATTTAATGCAGTTTTTACTATTATATGTATATCGAGGCCTGTCGTGGCGCAGCGGCACAAGCGTGTGACTGTAACCGATAGGTTCTGGGTTCGATCCCCGGTCGAGGAAATGAAATAGGTATTTAATATTTTCAATTTAAATATTTAATGTTTCATTACTTCGCTCTGGTAATAAGGCAAAAGCGCGGCGTTGAGATCCGCCACTCAACATGCAGTGCCTCAAATTCGGCGGAAAGTGGGGAACGGAAGTGGAACGGAGTGTCTTAACACTAGGTTCCCGGGTTCCCTCTGCCTACCCTGCCTCGTGCGGGATACAGCGTGAAGCTAAAAAAATATATCTAGTGTTCGTTTTACTTAAATTGGTTAATAAGTAAAAAGGTAACGTCACTTTATAATGTTTGATTGCTATAATTTTTTCATTAATTTATCCGAATTTTCAGTTTTCAACGTATAGATATTGTCTTAAAAGTGATAATGTTATTAGAACAACAAAGTAATTGAGATTAGAAAATAAAATAGTGTAATTCAAGCGGGCGAAGCCGCGGGTGGGCTGCTAGTATTTAAAATTTTTGCATAGTTGAGTTCGATTTCCTAAGAACAATTAATTATTTAATACTTTTTTTTCATTAACTAAGGTAACAAGATCAAGTGCAGCGTTGAGTTCCGCGATTCAACACGAAATATCTCGAAAATTAGAAAATATTTATAGAAAAAAGTGACTTATCAATAAGTTATATCAGCTAACATTATTATTTCCCTCAGAGGATTCGAACCCAAACACTACCGTACAGTAAACACGATGACGTCATTGTTAACATTCGTCGATCGTCGATGACGTCATGTTACAAACTATGTGACTTGCCAAGTGTAATTCCAGAATTAACTTCTTAGATAGTAATGTGACTAAGTTGATAACACTTATCAGTATTATAAGAAATGTGATTCAATATTAATATGGCAATAAACAAAAGTAATGAAATCGTTTAGAGCGTAAAGCTGCTAAGTTCCTTTGTTGTCGTGATTGACTCGTATATATTAATACTAAGCTTCACGCTGTATCCCGCACATGGCTGGGTAGGCAGAGGGAACTTGGGAACCTAGTGTTAAGACACTCCGTTCCCAACTTTCCGCCGAATTTGAGGCATTGCGTGTTGAGTGGCGAAACTCAACGCCGCATTTTCTCTTGTACTAGCGCGAAGAAATGAAAACATTAAATATTTTAAACGAAAATGTTAAATATTTCATTTCTTCGTGGGGGGATCGAACCCGCAACCTGTCGGTTACAGTCACACGCTTGTGTCGCTGCGCCACGACAGGCTCGTAAAATAAAAACAAAAGAAAAGTCTGTCGCAGATTGTGAGTTCGAACCCAGTCAAGGATATGTAACATTTAACTTTCCTTTGCTCGGGTAACAAGGCAAAGCGCGGCGTTTGGTTCCGCCATTCAACATGCAACACCTCAAAATGGGCGTAAAGTGGAGAGTCTTGGCACTAGTTTCTCAAATTCCTACTGCCATGTGAAAAACTACTGAACATATTTAGATGAAACTATACAGTAATATACATAAGAATAACACATATACTACAATTTATGTAAACATTTTGTATAATTTGGCTTTAATATGACGAAAATATACAGCGGGCGAAGCCGCGTTGATACCGATTGTTATACAAGCGTATAGTTTATACTCACTTTAAAATAGGTCACGGCATCCTTACATTATATTAGAAAGTATGATAAAATCGTAACTGAATCTCGGGGAGACTTGACAATGTTTCTTTATAATCGATAATTTAATTTTTTTCGTAAACATGAGTAGGAGAGAGAGAATTAAATTCAAGACATTCCGTTGTCCGCTTTACGCCGGAATTTTGGAGTGTTTTTTGGCGGAACTCAACGCCGAGCTTTGTCTTTGTAGAGCGGCGAGCTTAATTTATATACTTATAATAGAATATTGTTCTGAGCGACGATTTAACACACAACTATTGAAAATTAAATTTGAATTATTTTCAATAAACATTTATATGAAATGCTATTTCAGTATTCGTATAAAAAGCTAGCGCGATTATGATTTTCATCATAATATTATATTCCCCGGCCTATTTTGACAGACTGCGGCGTTGAGCTCCGCGATAACGAAAGAAAGTCTAAGTCTTAAAGAAACATAATAACCACTACGTTGCCTACGTTATAAAAAATAATCTCAATCCAAAAATATCAAACAATATGCCAAAACAAATGAAAAAAATAATTAATTATACTGCGTGACACTTTTTGATAAAACTTTTACGTAAAAAGATAAGGTTTTTACGAGAAAATACAGCCATTTTAATTATTTTTATTGAATTTTAATCTTTGTGCAATTTTCAATGTAATGATAATATTTTTTCAGTTTCACGCTCTATCCCGCATATTGCAGGTTAGGCAGAGGGAACTACAAACAAAGGGGATTCCGTTCCCTACTTTTCGCTGAATTTGACGAACTGCGGTCAAGTGGCGGAACTCAACGCCGCACTTTGCCTTCAAATTCAAATTCTAATAACGACCCAATTGCAGCTACACCCGCTTAATGTTTGCTTGTTATATTCAAGCCAAATTATACAAAATATTTACTTAAAATATAGCTTGTGTGTCATTCGGATGTATAAAGTATGCTACTGTAAAGTTACATCAAAATCCGTTCAGTAATTTTTAAGTAAAAAAAAACAAACAAATATCCATACACACAAATTTTCACATTTATAATATATATTTTTTTCCTATAAATATTTAAAAAAATCAATTTCAATATTTAATATTCTCATTTCTTCGCTCTAGTATCAATTCAAAGCGCGGCGTAGAGTTCCGCTACTCAACACGCAATGCCTCAAAACGCAATACTTCATCAATTTGGCGGAAAGCGGAGAACGGATGTAGAATGGAGTGTCATAACACTAGGTTCCCAAGTTCCCTCTGCCTACTCTGCCATGTGCGGGATACAGCCTGAAGCTGAGTAAGATGATGAGAGTTATTTAACTGAGGCAAGCAAAGCCACAAAAGCAAATACATATTTATATATTTAAACACGTAACGTTGTCCTGTCTGATAGCAAACTGCACAGTAGTTTATCTCCGATTTTTATCCGTGTAAGATAAAATGTAAATAGTTTTCCATAGGAAATCGCATGCAAAAAATATTGCATTACGTTATCATTTAACTTAGGGCAGGCAGAGGGAACTTGGGACCCTAGTGTTAAGACACTCCGTTCTACTTCCGTTCTCCACTTTCCGCCGAAATTAAGATATTGCGTGTTTTGTAGCGGAACCCAACGCCGCGCTTTGCTTGTTACCAGAGCGAAGAAATGCAACATTAAATCAACTGGGGATCGAACCCAGAACCTATCGTTTACAGTCACACGCTTGTGCCGCTGCACCACAACAGCCCTCACAATATATATATATACATATATTATATATGTATAAAAAGAGAACAAAAACACTCACCCGTAAGCAGTTTTCAAGTCCATATTAGCTATATTGTAGCACAAATTCTTCCGATCGTCAATCTTCAATTTTCGTATGTGCTCTTCAAACACAGCCTTACAGGATTTCCTGTTCATTTGGCAGCATTCTTCCTTAGAGAAATCCGTCGCGATTTGCTTTTGGAGATCCTTGAACTGCTTCATTGACATCGAGGACTTCTCCCTATCCTTCTTCTTATCAGTGTCTTTATCAGATTCTGCGTTATTGATAACACAGCTAGGATACTCATCAATCGTTGGTATATCTTGATATTTCTCGTAATCACTGTTGTACATTGGTGATGACGTTTGAGGAGACAGCGTATAATCTGTGGTGGGATAGAAGGAGGCCTGGGAATCGGACATGGGACTTGGGACGTTTTCGGAACGAGGTGGGGTAAGGAATATCGATGGTTTTTCCAATTCCTTATCCATGATTGACCAATCGATGTCATAATCGAATGTGTGACTTGTCGTCGAGAACTCCTCTACAGGATTTATGGTGGGGGTCTTGTTCACAGGGCTGGTGTAAATCGGGGTACTGATTCTTTCGTAGTCATCTTTCATGAAATCTAGGAGAATATCATCGGATTTGACTTGATCTTCGTTGACAAATTCTTGGGCTATTTGCCAACGGTCGACCTGTTCTTGTTGGGAGTTTTGGGCGAAGTTTGTGACGCTCATGTCGACAAGCTTAAGCGCTATCTCTATATCGGTGCAAGGTTTTGTACGTGAATTCGCATTGAATATCACTTGTCCCCCTGAGAAGGTCTGTCGGTTTACCTGTTTGATCTGGAAATGAATAGATCTTGGGTCAGTAATGCGTTATTAAGATATAAGTTTTCTAGTTAAATATTTTATTTGAAACGAAGTTTACTAAAACTATAGGGAATACGACCAAAGGTGTGAAACATAAAATATATAATAATGCGACCAATAAAATAACATGTGAAATAAAAAAAACGAACGTAACCGACAGGTTGTGGGTTCGATCCCCACTCGAGGAAATAAAATATTTAATATTTTCAATTTAAATATTTAATGTTTTCATTTCTTCGCTATGCAAAACGCGGCGTTGATTTCTCCACTTAACACGCAATGCCTCAAATACGGCGGAAAATTCGGAACGAAAGTGGAACGGAGTGTCTTAACACTAGGTTCCCAAGTTCCCTCTGCCAACCATGCTAGGTGCAGGATACATCGTGAAACTTAGTATTATATTATGTAATTGTGTAACGAGAATGATACTAAAATATAAATATTTTTGTTAAGATATGGTAACCAAATCCACAGACAATGCTTATATTTATAAAACTAACTAAAGTTGATTGAACATATAATATAAAATAAGTCATACAACTCGAGCTAACGGTAATAAGAAAAAGGGCAAAAAATCGTCAAGCGAGACAAGAAGTGTTAGACATAAGGTTCTGAAATGACATTTTTTGCAACGTAACAGATCGCGCCGTGAGTAGTAGTCTATTGTAGAGATTCACGTTAAAAGACGTAACTTAACGCCACGCTGTAGCTAGCACCACTTCGGTTAAATAAATTAAAATTATAGCAATATGCTCAATGAGTCATTAATTTTGTTACATTTAGAATCAGATTGTTGGCGTCAATGTCAGTTTTCTATATAGTAGGCTAAATATACTAAGATTTTTATATATGTACATATATATATATATATATATATATATATATATATATATAAATATATATAAATATATATATATATATATATATATATATATATATATATATATATATATATATATATATTATATATATATATATATATATATATATATATATATATGTATATATATATATATGTATATATGTATATATATATATGTATATATATATAATATATATATATATATAATATATATATATATATATATATATATATATATATATATAATATATATATATATATATATATATATATATATATATATATATATATATATATATATATATATATATATATATAAATTAGAAAAAGAATATTGTTTCCACGACAAGTAACCCTAAAAATACGATCAACAAAAAATGGATCCACACGATTGAGTACAAGTTTTCTAATTAAACAAGGACTCAAAGCGTAACTAAATTGGTACTTACTACATTTTAATTTTTACAATCAATCGTTATCGATGTAAATATATTATTTTATAACTGTAAGGTACAGGTTGTGGGTTCGATTCCCACTCGAGGAAGCAAATTATTTAAGATTTAAATATATTTGCTCTGGCATCAAGGCAAAGTGCGGCGTCTCCGTAACTCAACACGCAATGTCTCAAATTCGGCGGAAAGTGGGGAACGGAAGTGGAACGGTGTCTTATCACTAGGTTCCCAAGTTCCCTATCCCTACCCTGTAATTTGCGGGATACAGCGTGAAGCTGAGTTAAACAAAATGAGTTTAAAGTGCTTTCGTGTTTCGTTTATACTTTGTTCTTATGATATTACGTCGCGGTACTGACTTTGGGGACACATAAGCAAAAAACGAGACAGTCTCTAATCAAAGTAAATATACAGAGTAAAGCAGTTTCAAATTTGCCTATTTCTTATATAATTCAAAAGATTACAGGACGTTCACAGTCACTTGAAACGTATTAACGCTGGATACTGTTCCACGTTGCCACTGCGGTCTGAAGTTGTTACGAAAATCTTAACTTGATTGATTAAGTATCAAATAAAATCATACATGGATATCGTCATAGGAATGTGATTTCCATCAGATATCATTGTGCTTGGGAAATACCATCAAGTATGATGAATACAGTTAAGAAATGTAACTTTAAAAGTATCCATAAAGTAGCGCAGCGGCCCAGTATTTAATTTTAATCGTAACGTTTATAAGTTTGATTTGTCAGCTTCACGCTGTATCCCGCACACGGGATAGGCAGAGGGAACTTGGGAACCTAGTGTTAAGACACTCCGTTCCGTTCCCTATATTTCGCTTTAGGGGATAATTCAATATAGATATACTCTCTTAGGTAATAATTTACTTTTTGAATTGGATTCCGTCAATTCATTGGACAACACCTCTCTGAAATGGTCATTGCACATTCAACACGTAATGGCACGGCGTTTACTACTCGTAGTACATAGTTCCGCTCGGCCGATCACGGAACACGTGCAATAGCGGGAAAAGTAGAATCGCATAAATGGTCGGTCAAAAAGTTTGTATGAGAAGAACAAATACATTTATTTTCCAACATCAACAGTATCTCGTATATACCCATGGCTCGCCTAGGGATCGAACCCATTCGATATCCATATAAAATAATTATATTTGTTTAAAGTTGTCAAGCAAGAAAAAATACGGAAACGTTGAGAATATCTCTCTTTTATATCCGTTCTAGTCCATCAAGTGACACATTCTTATCGAGATCAAGTTACGTGAAAACCAAAATTACGGAGTTCCGTAACCGTACCCGAAACTAATGAATATTCAAAATAAAAAAATTCTAAATCCTAGAGATATCCCAAAATAATCATGTATGTTCTTTTGTTATTTGTACATCCGCATCCAGTCAATGTGACTTCCGCAACATCCCTGGTGAAAATCTTCATATAACTTTCCTTACTACTTTTCATTAATTAATTTTTCGTTGTAGTTGAAATCGTTATGAGCAATTTTGTATGTTTGTAAATATGTATATGTATATTATTAATTTTAAAGGTTTTTATTATATATACCTGTTTGATACTGTCAGTTTGCTCTTGATACGGATGCACTGATTTGGTATGTTTCTTGGCATATTCGGGGGCTCTCGGAATGACGACTGTTTGTAACTTCTTGCCTTTCTTGCCATTTTCTTCTTTTTCCTAAAAAAAAAACGTTATTGAACATTTAAAAGTTCACAATTATTCCGGTCTGCTTGCGTCATTACAAAAACTTTGTAAAAATGATATCATTATATCTATATTCGACGCTAATATTGTAGCTAGCTATTCCTTGTATTTTTTAATTTTACATATTTATTTGTAAGTAAGTCATAAACACTATTGCTAGATTAGTTATCAAGGAGATTTATGGTTAAAAAAAAGTCTGTTAGATAGCGTTAACTATCGGATAACTTTGTACAACATTTGCTTCAGGAAAGCTGAGCCTTAGTCAAAATACAATTACAAGTAGAAGATGACGTAATTCATGATATGATATGAAATATTTACTTTATAAGTGCAAAGTTTGAGAGCAAGCAAGGGTTGTTAGTTCAAATCATACCTTGAGAAAATATTTCAAAATACATAAATTATCAATATAATTGTAGTTTCAATTGTTTTGGAAATTTCAGCCTCTGCGTCTCTACCTACTTTGTCTTTGTCTCTAGCTTTTTCTTTCTTTTTATCTTTTTGGAAAAGAGCCTGAAATGGCTTTATGAGTATATTTTTAAAAGATTTCTTTTCGTCAGCCATTGGTAAGTGTGGTTGGGCGTTCGGTACTTTAGGACTTCCCATAATTGGCACGATCTATTTTTAAGCAAGTTTAGTCGTTATTACATCTGTACCCTCGACTCATGACAATTTTATATACCAAAAAAATATTTGATCTACTAGTGAAATACATACAAGACTAACATTGATATATATGAAAATGAGTGAAAATATAAAATGGATATTTAAAAGTATCTATCTAAGTAGATGCTGTCGTGGCGAACAACACCTCCTGTTCATAAGCGGTTCAACTGTGGACTAAGTTCCCACTTAAGAAAATTCATGCTTTTCATTTCCTTTCTATACAAACGGTCGAAGAAGACAAAATGCGGTACTAAGATCCGCCACTCAACCCAGTGTCTTAAATTACGTTAATACAATGTTGCTTCTACCTACCGTGCTACCGTAAGCGGGAAGCTAAAAAAAGTTAAAATAAAAAAAGAACATTGTGTAGTACCTGTTCATCAACATTTAACTTCTTAAACGAATCGACAAGAACTTTATCCTTATCATCATCAAAATCGTTGGCCATACATTTCTCAACAAAACCGCTGTCTTCCGACGAGTGAGAGTCATTCCTCTTATCTCTTACTTCGTCTTTTATAATTTTGTACGAAAAATTGTTGAATTCATCCTCTTCATTATCAGAAACATCCTTTTCCAAATCTAATTTCTTGATTTTTTCCAATAAATCAGTGACGGGAGTCACATTTATATTTTCAATTGTTTTGGAAATTTCAGCCTCTGCGTCTCTACCTACTTTGTCTTTGTCTCTAGCTTTTTCTTTCTTTTTATCTTTTTGGAAAAGAGCCTGAAATGGCTTTATGAGTATATTTTTTAAAGATTTCTTTTCGTCAGCCATTGGTAAGTGTGGTTGGGCGTTCGGTACTTTAGGACTTCCCATAATTGGCACGATCTATTTTTAAGCAAGTTTAGTCGTTATTACATCTGTAACAAAAGAAAATTACAAATTATATTATGTCAAAGTACAAATGTTAAGTCCCTCCTTAATATCTTTTAAATCCCAATTGAAAAAGCATTTACTTGCAAGTGTAAATAATTAAATTTTTAACTTAACCCTTATTATTTTCTTTTTTATATATTTTTTTCTTGTATATTTATCATCAATCTATGATATATGTGTGTATGTGTATGTATATGTATGTATATATATGCATTTGTGTGTATGTATATAGGTATATATATGTATGTATGTGTATTTGTCTGTGTATGTGTATGTATGTTCATATAGATCCATATTAGATACTGTATTTTATTGCTATTTTTTTTTATTATTGTTTTAATTACTCTTTTTGATTTTTTTTACTCCGCGACTTCTTCTCCCACTTCCATTGGTTGGTTGGAAGAAATTTCTTATAGAAATAAGTCCGCCATTGTAAACATGCTTTACAATTGTTATTTTTTATAATGTAGTTATTTATGCAATAAAGAATATATATATATATACACATACATATATATATATATATATATATATATATATATATATATATATATATATATACAAATGTTATAATATATTATAATTAAATTAGTGTGCCGTTGCCTGTCGTGGCGCAAGGGCACAAGGGTGTGACTGTAAAGGCGACAGGTTCTGGGCTCGATTCGGAGTCAAAGAAATTAAATATTCGGTTTTTTCTAATTAAATATTTAATGTTTTAATTTGATCGCTCTGGTAACGAGGCAAAACGTGGCGTTTAGTTCGACACTCAACACGCAATGCCTCAAATTCGGCGAAAAGTGGAGAAAGGAGTGTCTTTACACTAGATTCCAAAATTTCTTCCGCCTACCCTGCCACTGTGAAGCTGAGTGAGTTTTCCGAAAATTTTTCAGTGATACGAAGTAGTAAAAAAGAAAAAGCGTACTAATTAACTAAGTATTACAAGTATTGTGAATAAGTATAACTAAGTATTACAAGTATTGTGATTACTAAGTATTACAAGTGTCCTTAAAGCTATTAGTAGCTATGTGAACTGTCCTTAATGTCAAGAGGCCAAATCTTAGCCAAGATACCACATTATCGTAGTCGACTAAGTTTTGTATTGGTTATTTACTACTACTTACAATATCGGCAATTTTAATTTAACTAAATAAACACGTGCTAAATATAATATAATATTCAGTTTACAATACTTAAATACCCCCCCAACTATATACAGTTTACAATGTATAGTGTGGAACTGAAGTAGAACGGAGTGTCTTAACACTGAGTTACCAAGTTCTGTCTGCTTACCCTGCCATGTGCGGGATACGGCTTGAATATGTACAACGACGACGTTAAATTACGTAAATATATATATTTTATTTTAATTAAACCTAAAGAAGCACAGTCAGCACAATTTTGATAAAAGGCACGGGTTCAAATAACACGCTACTTTACCCTCTTTTTGTGATGGACAGATAATTTCATATTATATAAAGAACATTCTACAAAACCGTATAAAAGGGAAGTATATACCTACTATAATTTTTTTTATAAAGATTTAGATAAAAATATAATAATCTCAAAACGCAACTTGAATAGATGTTTTTCTTGTAAAGTAGTCATTTCATGGTCCAGTGGAAGTCATCGACATCATTATTCTGTTATTTTATAAAAAAAAAAGTTCAGATTGTATTGTATATTTGGATATAAAAAAGCAGAACATTTTGTTTTTATCTATCGCATTTAGAATTCCCACGTGTAGTGATCGAATCTGATGGCTTCTATAAATCAACAGCATACTGTTAAGTCACTCTGTTCCCATTAAGACAATTCCGTTCCCTGTTTACCACCGAAATTTGGTGACAAGAGTGCTGGATCTCAATACAGCGATTAACCATGTTACCAAAGCGAAAAAAAAATATTACTATTGGACGCGATCTATTTTCTAATAAAAACAGATATTTTTTCTTCTTCGCTTCACGCTGTATCCACTATACAATAGACTAAGCAGAACTAAAGTTAGTACTTCATTTCACATTACGCGTTGAGCGGCGGAACTTAACGCCGCGCTATATTTTAATAGTAAAAGCGAGGAAATAAACTAAATAATTAATTCCCCCAACCGAGATTAGAATCCATGACCATCACGATTACTATCACACGCTGTACCACAGTGCTCCAACATCCTTTGTTATTATAATTACAATATACATAATAATAGATCAAGTTTTTTATTAGCAATAATGTCTCAGGTCGGGTTTTATATAACCCACGTAGTTTCCTTCGAGCAGTTTACACGCGGATAAAATAAATATTACGACAATTGACGTAATCTGTGGCGATTTTATGTTTCTTATCAAGTTTCAAAGAAGAATGTGATCTATTATTTATTTACACGAAAGGTCACTAAAACCAGTGAAAAATATAAAACACAGTGATAAATCACTAGTTGCCAGAAGCATAACTATAATTTAAAAAATCTTATTAGTTATCAGGTCCTTTGGAATGATCTGGGGAATACTTATCCAATGCAAAATTAAACACTCAGCTTCACGCTTTACCCCGCACATGGCAGGGTAGGCAGAGGGAACTTGGGAACAGGCTTTTAATCAATAATAAACTGGGAAACCTAGTGTTAAAATACTATCCTATATCGCATCAATATTTATTATATCATGTATCATAACATGTATGTTATGAAAAAGTGTAAGACTCATCTTTATAATTATATAACTGTCATATTCTATATAATAATGTGTGTCCCAGTGCTTCCTTAGCACTGTGGGTGGTATATAGCAAAAAAAAACATTTTTTTCGTCATTACAGAGAGCGGAACAATGAATTTGCTACAAAAACTAATATAAGAAGTATTATTATGAAATATTAATAACAATAATCCCTTAGTATAACAAAATTAAAAAAAAGAAAACAGAGAAAAAAGTTTATATATATATATATATATATATATATATATATATATATATATATATATATATATATATATATATATATATATATATATATATATATATATATATATATATATATATATATATATATATATATATATATATATATATATATATATATATATATATATATAAAATAAGAACTGAAACATGTGATACATATTTAGATCACAGTACATCAGGCAAGATGCTTGACTATGGTCAAGTTGTTCATATGCGCAAGCGCATAATACAATAGATACTATCTCCGAAGCACGCCGTCAGGTCAGCACTTCACCGTTTTATTGCCAAATGTATTTTCAAGAAAAATATGTGAACATGTTCCATGAAAAATAGTTGGCGCAATCACATTTTACGTTTTATCTTATTTAATTTAATTTTGAGGCCTGTCGTGGCGCAGCGGCACAAGCGTGTGACTGTAACCGTCAGGTTCTGGGTTCGATCCCCACTCGAGGAAATGAAATATTTAATATTTTAAATTTAAATATTTAATTTTTAATTTTTCTGCTCTGTTAATAAGGCAAAGCGCGGCGTTGAGTTCCGCCACTCAACACGCAATGCCTCAAATTCGGCGGAAAGTGGGGAACGGAAGTGGAACGGAGTGTCTTAGCGTGAAGCTGAAAAAAGAAAAAAAATATATAATTTTCAGGTAATTTTAGTTCATAACTAAAACGAGACTGTAAAACGTGGGTTTACCGTCTTCCATCTGGTTGGCGGTTGGAGGTTTTAGGGGGGCGACTTCCCATAGAAGTACTACCACGAAAGTGGTGGGAGCCAGACCTGTCTTATGGTCTCTGCCACTGGGGTAAAACCCGGAGGCAGGTATACTGGCCTTGCTGGTGTGACCGGTTGGTACAGGAGGACAGTATATGTAAATATCATAAACGGTTAATCTCGAAAGAGAAAGAGGGGTATGTAAAACGTGGGTTATGAATTCGATTCTTAGCTCTGATAAGAAGACAACCGTTAAGTTAAACTCTAGCACCTAACAGGAAATGTCTCAAATTCAACGGAATGTGGGCAACGGAATGGAGTGTTTACTACTAACTAGCCCACTTCCCGTGTGCAACATACAATTTGAAGCTAAAAAAAAACGTATTATCTATAGAAGTACGCAAATAAACACCCACTAAATAATTGTATACAATAATTAAAACTTTTCCTCCCACCATAAATAACGTAAATAAAGAATATAATGAAAATATCATCAAAATCTGTTCAGCTTTTAACATCAACATTTATGAAGTGCTATGTTAAGTAGTTCATATAAGTAGCACAACAATTATTGCATTTTATCTATTTCACCACATCCTGTAGCAAATTATACGCAAAGTGTAAACAGATTACTGTGGTCATAAATGTTTATAATAATTATTATTTATCTGTGTTGGGAATAAGATCTGGTATTAAGACATACCGCGGTGTTGAGCTCCGTCGTCTCAATAAGCAGCTTCACGCCGTATCCTGCGCATGGCAGGGTACGGCAGAGGGAACATAGGTTAAGACATTCCGTTCCACTTTCCACCGAATTGAGAAATTGCGTGTTGAGTGGCGGAACTCAACGCCGCGCTTTTGCCTAGTCACCAGAGCGAAGAAATGAAAACACTAAATATTGAATTTGAAAATATGAAATATTTCATTCCCTCGAGTGGAGATCGAATCCACAACCTACTATTTACAGTCACACGCTTGTACCAGGCCAGGCCTCCTATCCTTTCCTATGCTTTATTAACAACAATTTATGATTTTATTTATCAAAACCAGCATCAGTATTATATATAGAAATTAATTAAAGCGCCATTACGCAATCGTTGAGCAGTTGAGATGTTAATAATGATAACAGAATATCTCTTATGTTCAAAATGCAACTGTATACACCACAGGTTGTGGGTTCGATCTCCACTCGAGAAACGAAACATTTCATATTTTAATTTCTCAGGTAACAAGGCAAAATGCAGCATTGAATTTCGCCACTCAATACGCAATAACTCATATTTAGCGGAAAGTGGGGAACAGAAATGGAACGGAGTGTCTTAACACTAGGTTCCCTCTGCCTACCCTGCCTCGTGCGGGATACAGCGTGAAGCTGAGTAGAGTAGTAGTAGCGGAACGAACGCAGTGTCTTAAGACTAAGTGTTCTGTCAGGATACAGCGTGAAGCTGATAAATATAAAAATGGCGTATTCTTATCACGCTGTATCCCGCATATCACTGGCTAGACAGAGTGAACCTAGTGTTAAGGTACTCCGTTCTCCAACGTCATATTTTCATGATTATCATGTAGTGATAATCATGAAGCGTGTTGAATGGCGTAACTCAACGCCGTACGTGGTTACAAAGCACGGTCAATGAATCCAATTTCTTCCAACATTTAATTTTATTTATTACTTTTTTATATGCACAAATTAGTAATAACGTACAAGGGTATTAACATAACAGCTAAAAATTTACTGACACTTGATGAGCTAGAAGTTAAGTTTCCCAAATAAGAAATACGCAATTCTCAGTACAACACACGCACTTCCCAGCCTTAAAGTCAGTCAGAAAAATTTATTCCCACATATATTTATTGCTTCTGCGATTTTTTAAGAAAACCGTTTACATACATACAAAACATCTTGCAAGATTTACGTCACTTTATATAAAAATATTTGGCAAGAGCTCAAAATGATTCTATGAAAAACAAATACATATAATGAACAGGTATCTGTGAACGTCTAAATCAGCAGCAATATAAATAACACGCTCCTTCACGCTGTATCCCGCATAATGCATAGCAGAATAGGCAGAGGATATTTAGTGTTAAGACACTCCGTTCCCAAACCACCGGCTATTTTTCACTATCGCGTTTATATTCGGACACAAAGCCGTTGGCCCAACACAGTGCTTAGGTAAAGGAGTGTTTCAACACTCTGCTGATTCTACTATAGGTTTGGTAACACAGTATGTCGCTAACAAGCAAATTCTGTTTAATTTTATTATGCATAATTTTCAAGTTTTTATATGTAACATTTTATTTCAATTTAAAATTGTAAATCAATGTAGTTTAAATATGTATAGATAGACCTCTGGACTGCTGTAACTATAATATAAATTGCATTATAAAGGCCACTGGTACGGCCATAGGTTGTAAGTTCGATCCTTACTCGAGGAAATTAATTATTTAACACTTTTTCTTCGTCATTCTTAGTTTTAGCAAAAAGGCAAAGCGCGGCGTTGAGTTCCACGTAAAATGGAGAAGGGAAGTGTCGTAATATTAAATTCCTAAGTTCCCTTTGTCTAAACAGTCATGTGCGGGATACAGCGTGAAGGTAATATCAGACCCGCTACTGTCGACGGCTGTCTACATCATTAAAATACGTAACTTGCCAGCATATATTATCAACTAACTGCTCATCGCTTATCATAAGTAGATATATATAATTAAATACATAATTAAATATCATTATTTAGTCATTATACTGGAGGTTAATCATTAAAAATGATTCATTATTGTTACGTATTCGATATGCAATAGAAATAGATAGTGGTGAAATTTCTTTCTTTTCACAGTATCCGAACCCTGAACATGGCAGGGTAGGCAGAGGGAACTTGGGAACCTGGTGTTAAGACACTCCGTTCCACTTCCATCCATACTTTCAGCCGAATTTAAGTCATTGCGTGCTGAGTAGCGGGATTCAACGCCGCGCTTTGCCTTGTTACCAAAGCGAAGAAATAAAAACATGAAATATTTCATTTCCTCGAGTGGGGATCGAATCCACAAGCTGTCGTTTACAATCACACGCTTGTGCCGCTGCGCTACGACAGGCCTCAAAAATCATAAATTAAAAAAAATATAGATAAAAGGAGCAGTAGCGCAAAGGCAACGTGAGGAAGTAAACGTGACATATTGTGGGTTCGATTCCCATTCGAGTAAATAATATATTTAATATTTTCTTATTTTCGTTCTGGCAACAAAACCATTCAACACGCAATGCCTTAACTTCAGTGTCAAGTGCAATACGAAATTATTTCAAAGGGATTACAGCGGGATACAGCGTGAAGCTAAGCAAAAAGAGAAAAATAAATTGAAGACGTAAATATAAGTAGTACCAATACCAAGAGTTATAATATATTTTTACTAATTTTTAAGTGATGATAATTCACACTTGAGAAGAATATTTAATATATAGCATCCTCTCTTGCCAAACGATAATTTGAACAAATTTGGTCTTTCTGTAGCTAACATTTATAAAATTCTGCCTTCAGACATGCTAACAACGTAAATAAGTTAAAAATAACATATATATATATATATATATATATATATATATATATATATATATATATATATATATGTATATATATATATATATATGTATATATATATATATATATGTATATATATATATATATATGTATATATATATATATATATGTATATATATATATATATATATATATATATATATATATATATATATATATATATATATATATATATATATAAGTAGATATATATAATTAAATACATAATTAAATATTATTATTTAGTCATTATACTGGAGGTTAATCATTAAAAATGATTCATTATTGTTATGTATTCGATATGCAATAGAAATAGATTGTGGTGAAATTTCTTTCTTTTCACAGTTTCTGCACCCGGAACACGACAGGTTAGACAGAGGGAACTTGGGAACCTGGTGTTAAGACACTCCGTTCCACTTCCATCCATACTTTCAGCCGAATTTAAGTCATTGCGTGCTGAGTAGCGGTATTCAACGCCGCGCTTTGCCTTGTTATCAAAGCGAAGAAATAAAAACATGAAATATTTCATTTCCTCGAGTGGGGATCGAATCCACAATCTGTCGTTTACAATCACACGCTTGTGCCGCTGCGCTACGACAGGCCTCAAAAATCATAAATTTAAAATAAAAACTAGATAAAGGGAGCAGTAGCGCAAAGGCAACGTTAGGTAGTAAACGTGACATATTGTGGGTTCGATGCCCATTTGAGGAAATAAT
Source organism: Eueides isabella (assembly GCA_019049475.1). Lineage (NCBI taxonomy): Eukaryota > Metazoa > Arthropoda > Insecta > Lepidoptera > Nymphalidae > Eueides > Eueides isabella. Next base: position 4,967,164 of record CM032413.1, on the reverse strand, counting down.
ATATTCAATATTTTCTTATTTTCGTTTCTGGCAACAAAACCATTCAACAGGCAATGCCCTTAACTTCAGCGTCAAGTGAAATACGAAATTATTTCAAAGGGATTACAGTGGGATACAGCATGAAGCTAAGCCAAAAGAGAAAAAAAAATGATGACGTAAATATAAGTAGTACCAATACCAAGAGTTATTATAAATTTTTACTAATTTTTAAGTGATGATAATTCACACTTGAGAAGAATATTTAATATATAGCATCCTCTCTTGCCAAACGATAATTTGAACAAATTTGGTCTTTCTGTAGCTAACATTTATAAAATTCTCCCTTCAGACATGCTAACAACGTAAATAAGTTAAAAATAACATATATATATATATATATATATATATATATATATATATATATATATATATATATATATATATATATATATATATATATATATGTATATATATATATATATGTATATATATATATATATATGTATATATATATATATATGTATATATATATATATATGTATATATATATATATATATATATATATATATATATATATATATATATATATATATATATATATATAATATATATATATATATATATATATATATATATATATATATATATATATATATATATATATATATATATATATATATATATATATATATATATATATATATATATATATATATATATATATATATATATATATATATATATATATATATATATATATATATATATATATATATATATATATATATATATATATATATATATATATATATATATATATATATATATATATATATATATATATATATATATATATATATATATATATATATATATATATATATATAACAAGCGTATAAGAATTTCTAAGTAGCTTGATGACAACGTATGTCTCAGTAGTCAGAGCGCTTGGACTTGGTCGGATTCCATGTAACACAGGTTCAAATATAAATATATTTATATTTTTATTCGTTTTCCAAATAAGAAAATATTTTTAAATGAAAATAATAGGTACTCTTTAACTTGTTACATAATTCTAATTTGCACACCCATCAATTTATGAACGCAATTAGCATTACTTAACCCAATCAATCAACCTTCGATCTAAAGTGGTACCATTACTAATGAGGTTTTTGGCAGTGCTTTTTTATTAAAATAAAAAAAAAATACTATGCGGTCATCTATTACATTAGCATTACATAATCGTCGTAAGGGGGATTTGAAGTCTTGATACTAGGTTCCCAGGTTCCCCTGCCTAATCTAATATATGAGGGAAACGAAGAGCTTCACGCTGTATCTCACACATGGCAGGGTAGGCAGAGGAAACTTGGGAACCCAGTGTTATGACACTTCGTTCTACTTCCGCTCTCCACTTTCCGCCCAATTTGAGGCATCGCGTGTTGAGTGCCGGAACTCGACGTCACGATTTGCCTTGTACTAGAGAGAAGAAATGAAAACATTAAATATTTAAATTGAAAATATTAAATATTTCATGTTCTCTATTGGGGGTCGAACCCACTACATGTTGGTTACAATCACATGCTTGTGCCGCTGTGCCACGAGAGACCTCTAGAATGTCGGTCGCAACTTTATAAATTAAAAATACTTCATAAAACGTAAAATAAAAATAACTATCCTCGATATATGCAGCTTTCGTAACTCAGTCCAGTAGTCTCGTTTGTGCGCTGTTTGTTAATTACATAGTAACAAAATAGTGAAATATCTATATCGCTATATATATCAAGATCCGTGTAAGAACTTTCTAACCACACCTAAGAATTACGTTACTAACAGACTTCCTAAGGTGAATGTACAACGCCACGTTGAAAGCCTGTCCATTTAATTACAAAACTAATTTGCAAAAAATCAATCTATACATATAATAAATCTGTAACCGATCTCTGTCTGTACGTGGAAGATATGTTAAATAACATCTTATAGGGAACGTTTATTTGTGTAGTTTGTCTGTGCATTTGTACGCGCTAATCTCAGAAACGGCTTATTATATATATATATATATATATATATATATATATATACATATACATATACATATACATATACATATACATATACATATACATATACATATACATATACATATACATATACATATACATATACATATACATATACATATACATATACATATACATATACATATACATATACATATACATATACATATACATATACATATACATATACATATACATATACATATACATATACATATACATATACATATACATATACATATACATATACATATACATATACATATACATATACATATACATATACATATACATATACATATACATATACATATACATATACATATACATATACATATACATATACATATACATATACATATACATATACATATACATATACATATACATATACATATACATATACATATACATATATATATATATATATATATATATATATATATATATATATATATATATATATATATATATATATATATATATATATATATATATATATATATATATATATGTACTTTTCACTATTATATTTTAGCAATCATCATCACGTAACATTATTTCAATCGGTTAAAATAAAAAGAAAGCTACGATTTGTTCACAAAATTGCTACAACATTTTTATTCATTTAGCTAAAATTATACTTTTTAAGTACATATATTATCTTAAAAGTTATATTGTGATTAGATCAAGAAAACAATTGAAATTAATAAATAAAAAGAAATGTAATTCAAGCGGGCGAAGCTGCGTGCAGGTCTTATTGTGTTAAGACACTCCGTAATTTCCAGCAGTCAATGGCGAAACTCAACACCGCGCTTTGCTTTGTAACTAGAGCAAGTATTTAATAATATTTTTACTAACTCAAGTGGCAATCGAACCCACATCCATATTTTACGTAACAAGATCAAAAACTATACCGACATTTATATAGGCAGTACTTTTTTATTATATTTATTGATATTTTTCTATTATATAAAAAGGCCAGTCGTGGCGCAGTGGCACAAGCGTGAGACTGTAAATGACAGGTTGTGGGTTCGATCCCCATTTGAGGAAGCGAAATATTTAATATTTTCATATCATTTAATATTTAAATATTTCTTTGCTCGGGTATCAAGTGCGGCGGTGACTTACGCCACTCAACACATACTTCTAATACAGCAGAGAGTGCAGGACGAAAACGAAATTTTCGGAATGTTTCAGCACTAGGTTCTCAAGTACCCTGCTATAAGCGGGATACAGCGTAAAGCTAAAAAAATCTCTGTTAGATATCAATTATCCGTTGTACACATTTTTCTGTTATTATATATTGTTTTACATTTTCTCTACTCAGCTTCACGCCGTATCCCGCACACGGCGGGACACAGCGTGAAGCTAAACTTAACACTAGGTCTCCGAGTTCCTTCTACCTACCTAGAAGGAACTCAGAGACCTAGTGTTAAGACACTATTTTATCTTGTGTGTTACATACAACTCTAAAAAATATACAAAATCGATGATACTGAAGGAAGGTCACGTAAAATCCATGAGGATCCCCAGACATACATGTCGAACGTCCGGATCGATGACTGACGAGACGGCTTAAAATATTAATATACGCCTATGCAAAATTAGAAATTATTATCCAAATATATAAAAATAATTGCAATTATTTTTGACAGGCAAAGCGCGGCGTTGAGTTCCGTCACTGAACACGCAATGCCTAGGATTCAGCGGAAAGTTGACAACAGTACGGTGTCTTAAATTAACCGGGGATCTTTTCCTTCATTTCCGTCACTTAACATAAAATCTCCAGAAATAAGTCGGAAATGGGAAAACGGAGTGTCTGAACACTATGTCCTCTCAGCTATATACGGAAATACAGTGTGAAACAACAAACATACTTCCAGTTTTTATCGTTTCAAAGTCAACAATGTAACATGATGATATAAAATTGGTAACACGTACTGGTTACAAGAAGAAACTGAATAAATAAGCTGAGTTATTTATTAAAAAAATATAACAATATATGCAACATAATATGGTAATAAGGCAAAGCGCGGCGTTGAGTTCCGTCACTGAACACGCAATGCCTCAAATTCGGCGGAAAGTGGGGAACGGAAGTGGAACGGAGTGTCTTAACACTAGGTTTCCGGGTTCCCTCTGCCTACCCTGCCTAGTGCGGGATACAGCGTGAAGCTAAGAAAGAAACAATATATGTATATATGTTTGAGCTAAAAGCACTAAATGCTTGTGGGGATTTACGTGAACATATAATTTACATACTCAAACACTTATGTGGGCTGTATATTAATGAGGACGAATATAGCGAGGAAGCCATACATACATACAAACATATATAAGATATCTTTAATATGATCGACGCGTGCTGTTTTCTTTAGAGCTCAAGATTAGTCGTTTTTTTTTCTGAAAGCCTATTCAGCTGTTTTGTAGAACCATCGCCATAATCCAGGCTTTCGATGAAAAAATCACAGTAAAATCGGCATTTGCTAAAAGCTAAAAGCTACAGGTGCCGCAGATATACTTCTTTATGCGTCCAGGATTAAAAGTGATAAACTTGTCAATTATATAGTTGGGCAGAGAGAATGTTCGTCTAAGAGACTCTAACTAGTATTGTTAAGACACACCCTTGAAACATTGAATGAATGAGCTGGACGTTCCACGTAAGCATAGTACTTAGTTACTTACTTAGCTTCACGCTGTATCCCTAGCGGGGTAGGCAGCAGAGAATGGAGAATTAAACGCTACTGTAATAGTACTATAGTAAATTTATAAAAACCATTTCTCCAAGGAGGGATCGAACTCACACCTGTCGCCTACAGCCAGGAGACACATTAAATTTTAAATTATTTATTGTAAGACAAAGTTACAAGGTTACAAGGCTAAGCGCGACGTTGAGTTCCACCACTCAACACGCAATGCCTCAAATTCAAAGGAAAGTATGGAACGGAAGTGGAACAAAGTGTCCTAACACTAGGTTCCCAAGTTCCCTCTGCCTGCCCTGCCGTGTGCGGTATACAGCGTGAAGCTGAGTAGTAGAGAAGCAGTATTGGAAGACATTTTACAAATAAAATTGTCCATATTAACAACAAGAGTTGCACGATTCAATGAAATAAATACCATAAATACGTAAAAAGATCAGACAAAAACCGGTCAAATCGGTCTTGATAACGCGAGTCGGACTTGACTGGTACAGGTTGTATAGATCTACGGGAAATACCCAAAAGGGTTAAGCGGTGATACAATACATGCAAAAACGTTGCATATATGCTTTATCTTTTGATTGCATTGACCTTGGAAACTTGATTTATATTACTGGGCTTTCGAGGAGATTTCAAAACTTGGTATTAATTCCAAGTTCGATGGGGAACGGAAGTGGAACGTGTCATAACAGAAGGTTCCCAAGTTCCCGCTGTCTACCCTGCCAGCAGCAGCTGCTCAGCGTGGAGCTGAGAGAGTACTATTTATTGATTTGATTTCTTTGTGACCCCAACACAAAAATATGTATGAACTTATTAAATTGCGTTTTTGTTTAATTAATGAAAATCCGTATATTTTAAGTGCTAAAAGAACTTTTGCCAAGCTGGAGTAGCAATTTTTTGAGGTACAGATTTTGTTATTCTGTTTGTTTGTTAATAAAAAATATTATATAATATGACGAAGTTAATATATAAATAGATCTTGGAAACCTAGTGTCGAGACACTCCGTTCCACTTCCGTTGCCCATTTTCCGCCAAATTTAAAATATACATTTAATATATATATTTTTTGAATTATTACTATTAATTCAAAAAAGGCCAAGGTCTAATTTGAGGCCTGTCGTGGCGCAGCGGCACAAGCGTGTGACTGTAACCGACAGGTTCTGGGTTCGATCCCCACTCGAGGAAATGAAATATTTAATATTTTCAATTTTAACATTTAATGTTTCATTTCTTCGCTCTGGTAATAAGGCAAAGCGCGGCGTTGAGTTCCGCCACTCAACACGCAATGCCTCAATTTCGGCGGTAAGTGGGGAACGGAAGTGGAACGGAGTGTCTTAACACTAGGTTCCCGGGTTCCCTCTGCCTACCCTGCCTGGTGCGGGATACAGCGTGAAGCTAAGAAAGAAAGAAATTACTATTAATGAGATATACAGCCTAGTGCCAAACGGATAGACAGACAGCAAAGTGTTACAAGTGTTTTTTTTCAATAGTATATCACCATGTTAAAATACTAAGGCGTACTAGCTACCTCAAAATTTCAGCTGAAAAAGCGGTCTAGACTCTTCGTGATAAACGTAACGCTCCGTGACACAGATGGTAACGGTAGCGCGTCTACTTTTTAAGCCGGCTACTTCAGGTTCCAGTCTGAGTCAGTTTACCTATTTTTCTTGTCATTTTTTTTACATTTTAATTTATAAAATTATTATTCATTATCAAAAAAAAATCGAGTATTTATTTCATCAATTTTGTAAAATCAATTATTCATTAACTTTTATTTCTTCGAAAAAAAAAACTTTTTACACAAACAACTTCTTGGAAAACTACAGTGTTTTTCATATAAAAAAAATATGTGATTTTTATTATAAAAATATTAAGCAACTGGAGGCTAATACTAATAGTACTTAAAGGGTAAAAAGGAACCCCTTTTTACCCTTTAAGTACTTAACATTTATCATTACAATAATTGGCTTAATATCTGGAAATCTCATACAATTTGTCTTAAAATCTGGAAAAAAGAAACGACAAGTATTTGTCCCATCCCAATCGATATTTCCATATCAAACCCCAAAACTTCTTATCATTACAATCAAAGTAAACGAGATATTGATACCCTCTAAGGTAACAAGTTACTTTCAATACATAATTCTAGTAACAAGACAAAGTGCGGCGTTGAGTTCCACCACAACAATTATCTCGTTTAGTAGAAGTCTGGCAAGCTTTATATATCCAAATAGAATTAATTAATATTCTACTTTTTATATGTATATAGTAAATTCTTTACAATATTTATGCTCATAGAAAGTGCTGCTAGTATCAGAAATCCACGTGAACATGTATGTAGGGAGTAGGGAGAGGGAACTTGGGAACTTAGTGTTAAGACACTTTGTTCCCAAGAGGACACTGTGTTCCCGATGTTGTGTGCCGATTTGGCATGAATAAAAAAATATTCATGAACGAATGGCTTATTTGGCAGAGCACTTGAACGGTTTCCAAGAGGCGCAGGTTCACATCCTGCTTCGTTCAAACTTTTATACGTTTTTAAATTTAATATAAGAATTTATTTATTCTATTTCTTTTCTAAGTCTATAATGATAACAGAGCGAAGGATTGAACATTTTAAGTATTTCATTTCCTTAAGTGAGAATCAAAGTCACGCTTATGCTAGTGTCTGACTATAAACGTGACACGGCGGCAATACACGGCGTTGAGTTCCGCCTATCAACACGGAATGCCTCAGATTCGGTGGTAAGTGAAGAAGACTAGGTTCCCAAGTTCCCTCTACCTTCCCTTCCACGTGCGGGATTATCACAGTATTTATATGCGTTCTTTACATACAAATAAATGCTCCACGTGGATATTGATTCTTGGTTCAAGTCGCACAGGTCGTATTTATTATATATACAATACAATAGAATACAATGGTTGTCCTTGATGCAGTACGAAATTTTATCTATACTTACGATAAAAAAATATTTTATTTTAATATATCTTCCAAAATATATAACTTCATGCTGTGTGATCCCGGCTTAGAATAGGATCACCCTGGTACTGATGGTGTCGTAAGAGGCGACTAAAGTGCATGTGGTAGAGTCACACGGGGCCGTGAGCGACGGTGATCACTTACCATCAGGTGACCCGTACGCTCGTTTGCCGTCTCTTCCATAAAAAAAAAAAAACAAAATATGTCTATTTGGCTGTATATCTGTTTGTCGGTACGTTGCACGCGTTAATCTCAGAAACGGCTAACCAGATTCATATGCAGTTTTCACTATTAAATTTTGGCAATCTTCTTTCAATATGGAGTGTTTGATTTATTTTAATCGGTCGATAAATATATATATATATATATATATATATATATATATATATATATATATATATATATATATATACATATATATATATATATATATATATATATATATATATATATATATATATATATATATATATATATATATATATATATATATATATATATATATATATATATATATATATATATAAATATAATTTTTTTTTATGGAAGAGACGGCAAACGAGCGTACGGGTCACCTGGTGGTAAGTGATCACCGTCGTCCACGGCCCCGTGTAATCAGTACCAGGGTGATCCTATTCTAAGCCGGAATCACACGGCAAAAATCGGTCGATAAATAAAATTACGTTAGTAACTTTGAATTTTGGTTCTCAATGTATACATAATTTCTTAGTCAATGTCAATGTTATTACAACCAGAAAGAATGTAATTATGATTAGTAAATGAAATTGTGTAATTCAAGCGGGCGAAGCCGCAGGCGAGGTGCTAGTATAGAATAAAAACATCCTTATTCTAAGGCGCAAAATATAAAACGAAACTTTCATACAAAGAAGTATATAAGTAAAGCCAGAATTTTTAACAGTTAACAAGAAATACCAAACACAAATGCTGATTTTGTCTGAAAAGTTATAATAAGAATAACATTTAGGTCATTGTTATCGCTCCACATCTGCACATCTGTACAACGATGAATTCGACAAGATCTACATAGCAACATACATAGCAAGGTTGGCTGAGGGAACTTGGGAACCTAACGTTAAAGCGCTTTCCATCCCAACTTTCCACCAAATTTAATTACCAAGGCATTGCGTGTTGAGCCACGGTACTTAACGCCGCGCTTTGTCTTCGTATCAGAGCAAAGAAAATGAAATAAATAAATATTTAATTTCCTCGAGTGGAGATCGAACTCATAACCTGTCAGGTTTACAGTTCACCGACGCCGCTGCGCCACTATAGAACTGCATAAAAACTGGAGCGATTGTATCACAATATGAAAATGTGCCCAAAACATCGCTAAGGCACGTATCTAATCGATGATGTCATCGGATGTATTTAATTATTCAGACTATCCGAATTGTACAAACTGATATATTATTTATATGAATATGTTAATATCTTTATAGACAAAGCGCGACGAGTTCCGCTACTAGACTATATGCTGCCTCCAGAATTCGGCAGAAAGTGGAGAACGGAAGTGTCAACATTAGCTTACCAAGTACCTCCTTCCTTCCTAAAAAATGTTTACACGCGTCATATAAAACACTGAAACAATTTATCCCTGGTAGTCAAAACACAGCGTTGTATTCCGTCACTGGTAGTCAAAACACAGCGTTGTATTCCGCACAGTGACACCTCGAAAATTGAGTCCATAACGGACACCGAATTGTCTTAATACAAGGTTTCGCGTGAAAGTGGAACAAAAATCCATCGTCAGAAGCTATATACTGTAAGATTTCCCTGAGAAGGCTTTGAAATCGATCTAACTAAACAGTCATCTGGGGACCATATATTAATTGACCAGACCTTCCTTTCAGGATTTACTTATAAGAAAAACCCGTGTTATTATAGTTTAGAAGGTATAATTTAATATACATACATACATATATATAATTAAAGTATAATAATAATATTTAAATGTAAACGACATCGTGATGCTATTAAAACATATTCAATTTGCATATTAAGAATAAGTACATAATACTGCTTTATGTTCCGCTCTCAAATTCAGTTCTTGACGCAGGCATGCCAAATAAATATATATCTATATATATATCAATATATATATATATATATATATATATATATATATATATATATATATATATATATATATATATATATATATATATATATATATATATATATATATATATATATATATATATATATATGTTATCAATAAGTCATTAATCTTGATTAAAAAATATTATTTTAATATAAATTATTCAAATACGTACTTAAGAAGTTATTATACACTATATGTCACAGGTATCTGATAAGTGACTGATAAGGCGTTAGTTAGCCTTTGTGTTTAATCAATTATGACTATTTTTAATTTTTAATCCAATTTAAAATAATATAGTTCTATTTTTGATTAAATAAGCATAAACTAACTTTCTTTCTTTCTTAGCTTCACGCTGTATCCCGCACGAGGCAGGGTAGGCAGAGGAAACCCGGGAACCTAGTGTTAAGACACTTCCGTTCCCCACTTTCCGCTGAATTTGAGGCATTGCGTGTTGAGTGGCGGAACTAAACGCCGTGCTTTGAAAGAATATTAAGAATAAACAATTGACTATAACGGCATTTGAACACGTGTCTCTTGCATACCATCCAAATTCTGTCACTACTAAGCCATACGATGCTTTCACATTTACAACGTAACTCATATTGTTATCAATTCCCTATTGGGTTTTTTACAAATTTCCGCTACCCAAAGGTATTTTTCCAGAACTAGAATTGAACCCACAGCGATCATTTTTCGCGTTTGATGGAAATATTATTAACCCGCCCGCCCGCGGCTTAGCCCACCTGAATAACATTTCAGATGCTAATTCAAACTATTTTCTTGTAGTAACAACATCTGCACTTTTAATATCATTGATACTTAAAATTTCAACTAAATGAATAAAAATTTTGTAGCAATTCGTTGAACTTAATATTTTAAATTGACATAACTTTGGTATTTTTTTAACCGACTTAAAAAAAAACAAACATCAAATGTAGGGGGTAGGTCACAAAAAATAAAATAGTAAAACTTCATTCAAATCTTATCAGCCGTTTTTAAGATTAGCACGTGCAAAGGCACTGACAAACGGACAAACATTAATAAACGATCGATAAGATGTTTTTAATATATCTTTAATGTACACAGAATAATCAGCAAGAAATATGTTATAAGTATTGATATAATTGATTAATTGGCTATTAAAGCGCCATTGTAACGTCATATAGAAGGTAAAAATATATATTTATTCATAGATTACGGTGATAAAGTGTTAAAGGAAAAAATGCGAGGGAACCAATTTAGTTGAATCTATGTATATTTTATTAGCTTCACGCTGCATCCCGCACATGGCAGGGAAGGCAGAGGGAACTTGGGAACCTAGTGTTAAGACACTATTCCCATTAAGACGGTTTTTGTACCGTTTCGTTCGTTTTGCTGAACTTTGCTTCGATACCAGGGAGTATAGAAAGAGAAAATATTACATACCAGCGACCCGCCCGCGGCTTCGCCCGCTTCGAATAATCTATTTTGTTTATTAATCTAAATTACTTTCTTGTTCTAACAACACTATCATTATACAAAAGAAAGAAATTTTATAACGATTTTATCGATCTAAATATTACAATTCAACGTAACTTTATAAATTATTTACCGATTTATTTATATTTTTTAGCTTCACGCTGTACCCCGCACGAGGCAGGGTAGGCAGAGGGAACCCGGAAACCTAGTGTTAAGACACTCCGTTCCACTTCAATTCCCCACTTTCCACCGAATTTGAGGCATTGCGTGTTGAGTGGCGGAACTTAACTCCGCGCTTTGCCTTATTACAATTTAAATATATTAAAGAAAGGTTGTCAAAATATCCGAATAGCCGTTTCTAAGATTAGCGCCTACAAACGCACAGACAAACATTTTAAAAATCACTATTTAGTGCCCTACTACATAAATAAACGTCCCATATAAGATGTTATTTAATATATCTTCCATGAACAGACAGAGATCAGTTACAGATTTATTATAACTATACTAGTAGATTACGTTTCCTTGAATGGTGATCGAAACCACAACACGCGCTTGTGCCCATCAGCGACAGCACTCACTCAGCTTCACGCTGTATCCCGCACACGGCAGGGTAGGCAGAGGGATCTTAGGAACCTAGTGTTAACCTACCTTTAATCTATATATATCACTGGAAGCTTTTAGATGTTGAAATATGAAATAAATGTACCCACAACACACTTTCTGTACTCAATTTGACCGCAGGTAGGTCAGATAAGATATCAATGTCGTTCATTACTGTCGTGACGCAGGATCACAAGTGTGTGACTGCAAACGACAGGTTGTGGGTTCGATACCCACTCGAGGAAATGAAATATTTAATATTCTCAAATTAAATATTTATCAAGGCAAAGCGCGGGCGTTAAAATGGAAGATCGGAAGAGACGGTAAGAATGGAATTAATAAGAACCTGCCACATGCAGGATACAGCGTGAAGCAGAAAAATTAAATCTACTTATTATTTTAAAGTGTATTTTTATGAGGTATACATAAAATATTATTCGCTACAAAAAAAGCCAATATCTAAAATATTGATGTGTACAAAACATTAAAAATACCATTAGTAATATAGCTATACCTACTTATTTAAAAAACGACGATATCTTCGCGTGGTACGAATCTGACCTGGTCTGCTCTAATCGACAGTACAGATTTTTCTCTTAGTTCTTACCAAACGTCAAATTTATATTTAACAAAAGTAGTACCAGATTTATATAAGAAAAGCGAGTGGTAAGAGAGGGAGGGGGAGATATCGGTTGACCTTTGAAAACACAGTATCTACGATACTGGAGGAAGGTCATAAAAAATGCAACCTCTCGGAGGACATGTATGAAGAAGTTGATGACAGATGACGCTCATCAATAATTATGTCATATCTACTACAATATTCCACTGTATTCTAAAGCTAAACAAGATCATCATCTTTTTTATGGATAAGCACGGCAAACGAGCGTACGGGTCACCTGATGGTAAGTGACCACCGTCGCCCACGGCCCCGTGTGACTCCAGAGGAGCTACAGGAACGTTGCTGGTTCTTAAGATGGATGGGCACCCAAGCCCGCCATTACCCAATGCGAAACGCATTGGCCAAAACAACTACTTAACGCTGGTATTAAATGCCGGGGGTGGTATTGATCCAGTCGAGTCTGCCCATGCGTGTTGTGATTGCTGACAACCTAACTCTCCCACACGTACTTTAGTCGCCTCTTACGACACCATCAGTACCAGGGTGATCCTACTCTAAAGAATCACACCACCGGCACCATTTTCTATTAAAGTTTACTTTTTTACAAAAAAAAAAAATATATGCCTCTTGGAATCCATATAAGAGACGCCAGTTGAAGAGTCGCTACTGTCAAACGTTTATATGTTTTCTAAATAAATACTTCACATCCCCTAACTGTACATTAACACTTTAAAAATTCGAACCCCAAGCCCCATCATTCTCGCTACAACTGCACCACAACGACAATAACTTATGTCATTGAACTGAGATATCTAAAGAAATAACTGGTTCCATACATACAAACGGTAAGCAATTATTGAGAAACTACTTTGCGGCTAATATTTATTAACAAGGCCAGTATTTACGTCATTGTGAGACTAATTTTTGAAACAAATAAAGTGCTAAATGATTATAATTATAAGAGAAAAAAAACGAAGTTAGTAAAAGTTATTTATAGTCTGTTGTGGCGCAATGGGACAGACGTGCCACTGTTGAATATGTATGTGGGGGTTCGATTCCCGAAATTAAATCTATCTATACTTATAATAAATCTGTTACCGATCACTGTCTGTACGTGGATGATGTATTAAATAACATCTTATAACACTAATAATGATACTAAACTTAAATTTAAAAAGCGTATAAAAATTTTGAACGAAGCAGGATATGAACCCGCGCCTCTGGAATACCGTTCCAGCGCTCTGACCAACTAAGCCATTCGTTCTCACCGAGCTCCGTCGAAATTTTTATACGCTTGTTACAACTTATTTGTTGTTAGCAAAGTTTTTATACGCTTTTTAAATTTAAGTTTAGTATTTTCTGTCCTATGTGTGGAATAACACTTTAAAACATAGTAAAAACACTAATAATGATTTTTAAAATGTTTGTTTGTTTGTCTCTGAGTTTGTACGCAGTAATCTCAGAAACGGCTAATTCGATTTACATGCAGTTTTCTTTATTATATTTTGGCAACCTTCACTAAACATTTAGTATGTATTTGTTTTATTTAAATGGTTAAAAATAAAATTGAGGCCTGTCGTGGCGCAGTGGCACAAGAGTGTGACTGTAACCGACAGGTTCTGGGTTCGTTTTCAATTTAAATATTTAATGTTTCATTTCTTCGCTCTGGTAATAAGGCAAAAGCGCGGCGTTGAGTTCCGCCACTCAACACGCAATGTCTCAAATTCGGCGGAAAGTGGGGAACGGAAGTGGAACGGAGTGTCATAACACTAGGTTTCACTTCCGTTCCCTCTGCCTACCCTGCCTACCTAGTGCGGTATACAGCGTGAAGCTGAAAAAAAAAACACCAATTTAAAATATTAAACTTGATAAAATTGTTAGTATACCCTTTTTATTTGTTAACCTATTTAAAATAAACAAGCACTAAATGAATCTTAAAAAACCCTAAAAGTTTAGCTGAAATTTTAGTTTTCAATGTAATATATATTATTGAAAGTGATAATGTTTTTAGAACAAGAAAGTAGTAGACGTAAGTAAATAAAATAGTGCAATTCAAGCGGGCGAAGCCGCGGTCGAATCGCCAGTATTTGATTTTTTCATTGCTTTGCTCTGGTAACAAGGCTATAAATGGCGTAGGGTCATTCAGTATAAAATGCTTGAAATTCGGCGGAAAGTGGGAAACGGTACGGAGTATATAAGAAAATAAGGCTGTCGTCACACAGTGTCAACCTTTTACTCCAAACGTGACGATTACTGTGTACCAGTTATTTCCATTACGTGGAATTAATTACGTTAAGTTCCACTCTCTAGCTACAAGACAAAGCGCGGAGTTGAGTTTCGCTACTCAACACTCAATGCCTCAAGTCCAGTGGAAAGTGGGTAACGTAACGTAGTGCCTTAACACTTGGTTACCAATTTCCTCTGCCTCTACCCTGCCATGTGCGAGATACAGCGTAAAGCTGAAAAAAAAAATATTCGTAATATTTTGCTATACTAAGTTCAAGCGGACGAAGCCGCCGATAGTTGAAAAAACATTTATAACTATTCTCATTCAGGTACTAAAGTTAGATATAGTATAAGTAAAAATATATATATTTGTTAAAATTTGCTATAATTAGTCCAAGCGGTCGAAGCCAACGACAGTTAAAGAAAATTTACAACTATTATCATAAACTAAAGTTATATATAGTACCTATAATAAGAAAAAAATCCTATAATAAGTCCAAGCGGGCGAAGCCGCCTATAGATAAAATTACAACTATTCTCATAAACTAAAGTTATATATAGTATACAAAACATTCCTCAATCAAGCCATTTATAGCAAGAATTCATTTAGCATAGCGCAAAATCACGCGCAGAACGCGTGTTCTACATACATATATATATATTATATATGTAGACAGAAACTGACCTTAACGCCATAGTATGTACGTTACCTACATATACATACATACATTGTGATCTTTTTCCACATACATAAAAGTAAACTCCATAGATTACCAACGATAGTAGCAGGTTCAAAATTATTAGCGAATATTGCTTTTAGCATAGAGAACATTTTAATGACAATTTATTTTCCGTCCGAATTCATCATATGAAATTGCGATTGAATGGCGGATTTAAACGCCGCGCTTTGTCGTAAAGCAGAGAAATGATAATAATTTAATCAATGAGATCAAACCTAAGCCAACGCGCATAGTTAAACGCTGTCTTATCGACTCACGATAGCCCCAAAAACAATATGATCTAAAATGTTGCCGTGACGAAGCATGGGCGTACGAAATGAATTATTTAATACTTTTATATCTTTGCTCTAACAAGACAAAGCGCGGCGTTGTGTTGCGCTTCCAACACTTAATAGGACTAGGTTCCCAAGTGGGTACCATAAGTGTCTTAATGAGAACGAAGTGTCTTAACACTCGCTTAGCCTCGTTACCAGATCCAGTAAATAAAAATATTTTATATTTATCCTCGAGTGGGTATCGAACCCACAACCTGTTGTGGTTACAGTCGCACGCCAGCACCATGACTATCCTTAATATAACTATACCATATATGCATTTGATACACATTCAGTTGACGTCAATAGATAAATTAACTAAGGAAAATTGTGCAAATATTACAAATATTACAATATAGGTACATATATATTTTTTTTAGCTTCACGCTGTATCCTGCTCGAGGCAGGGTAAGCAGAGGGAACCCGGGAACCTAGTGTTAAGACACTCCGTTCCAATTCCGTTCCCCACTTTCTGCCGAATTTGAGGCATTACGTGTTGAGTGGCGGATCTCAACGCCGCGCTTTGCCTTATTACCAGAGCGAAGAAATGATACATTAAATATTTAAATTGAACATAATAAATATTTCATTTCCTCGACTGGGGACCGAACCCAGAACCTGTCGGTTACAGTCACACGCTTGTGCCGCTGCGCCACATCCTCTTTTTCCGCGGATTTTAAGGCATTGCGTGTTGACTGAAGGAACTCATCGCACTGTGCCGTGCTACCAGAGTGAAGAAGTGAAAACATTAAATATTTCATTGATGGGATCGAACCCACAACCTACCGTTTACAGTCACAAGCTTGTGCCCCATGCACCAAGACAGGCCTCAATTGTCTAGATGAAACTCAAAGACAAACAAAATAGATTTGAACCTTCAACCCACGTTTCAATTAACACGTCTCAATTCCGCCAGGGTCATGTTCCGGTATGGTACGATAGACTACGACATAAATTCTGACATGTCCGAGAAATGTCTATTTCTAATATATTTATTAGTGTAACGGCTATCGTGTGTGTGTGAGAGAGAGAGAGAGAGAGAGAGAGAGAGAGAGAGAGAGAGAGGTATATGAATAATGTCCAACCAGTTCGAAAACTTTCAACTGTCCAGACACTTAGAACACACAGAGTTCAAACAGCAGCTGGCGCGACACTAACGGTAGCTCAAATATTATATATATATTTCTTAATTAGAGACACTCGTGTTCATACAGAGACACTCGATGTATACACTAATTGTGCCGTTACCTTACTACTGTATGGGAGTGGGACAGCATTGGACTATAAGCACGATGATTGTGAATTCAATCAACGCTCAGTCAATGTATATGTATTAATTTTCTTTGTCAACAAAACGCGTCGTTTAGCTCCGCCACATAACATAGCAGATATATTTTCATTCATTCGCTCTGGTAACAACGCAAAACTCGGCGTTGATTTACGCCACTCAACGCCTCAAATTTAGCGGAAAAAATAGCTATAAAAATCACAGTATCCAGTTAATTTCCTAATAGATTTGCAACCGTTTCATCGTCCTAAAATTTGTATCTTAGCAATATTCATAAAAAAAAAAGAAAAATACTTATTCAGAAAACGTTAAAAAATTTGAACGTAGCGTCGAATCCGTTCAGAATCGTACCAGGTACACAAAACGCGGCGTTCAGTCCCGCCACTCAACACACAATGTATCAAAGATTCGGCCTAGCTTACATATATGTAAATACAATTACTAGGGGTGACACTAGTTACGCTGCTACAATATAAATAAGAAAAGCGCAGCGTTAAGTTACACCAACTCAACATATCAAAATACCCCATGACCTTTACAGTTTAAATGGTAGATATACTAAGAAGAACATATATAAACATCCAGGCATGAAGAGCATTACCGTGAGATCTATTTTTATCTTATAACTCGATCTCAGCTCGAACAAAGTACTAAAGAATTTGTATATAAATATAAACAAGAAATATCTCATAACCTTTGAATGTAGTCGTGACGGTTGCAGGATCGATTCTCAGTTGAAAGAATTCATTATTTAAATTTCCTCGCTGTAGGAACAAAACTAAGCGCGGCGTTAAGTTCCGTCGCTTATCAGGTAACGTCTTGGAAATTGGGCAGTGCGTGGAGAACGGAGTCTCTTAACACTAGGTTCCCTTTACGTTCCCATCCCATACACGTGACATATAGTGGGAAGTTAAAAAACAAACATACTCGTATCATAATTTCTGTTGTTTACATTTTTTTCAGGTACATGCTGTATTCTGCGATCATGATATTCCTCCCGCTTAAGGAACTTGGGAACCTAGTGTTAAGACACTAAGTTTCGTTCCACACTTCCCTTAAAATTTGAGGTATTACGTCTTAAGTTGCTGAACTCAACGCCCCACTTTGCCTTGTGACTAAAGGAAGATATGAAAATACAAAATCTTTAATTTGACAATATTAAACATTTCATTTCCCCGAATGGGGATCGAACCTGCAACCTATGACGGTCAAATTCACACGCATGTACCGCTGCGCCACGACAGCCCTCGACTTGTTTACATATCATTAAATTCTAACCTCTGTAACTCTATTTTACATATTTTCAATAATTCCTCCATAAATCATTAGCCATATATCTGTCTGTTCTCGAGGAACTCATAACTTAGTTCTTAGACAGGTTGAAAACAGAAATTTTCCGACATTAAAGACTATATATAATGAGGGTTTTTTTTTCAGCTCCACGCTGTATCCCGCACGAGGCAGGGTAGGCAGAGGGAACCCGGGAACCTGGTGTTAAGACTAAGGCTGTTCCACTTCCGTTCCCCACCATATAATGAGTTTCAGCTATTTATTGCTAAATATGTTTAGCGTTTGGACGACTGCAACTTCGAATCCCGTTTGAGTCATTCTTACATCTTTTATATATTTTTAAAAAATATATTTCTATACTTGATAATGAAACACCAATTTTAATATATATATATATATATATATATATATATATATATATATATACATATATACATATATATATATATATATATATATATATATATATATATATATATATATATATATATATATATATATATATATATATATATATATATATATATATATATATATATATATATATATATGTATATATATATATATATATATATATATATTAAAATATTTCATATTTGATTTGAAAATATTAAATATTGCATTTACTCGAGTGGGGATCGTACCCACAACCACATTTGTTTACAAACACACGACAGGTACGTTAGTACCTATATACACATCTAGTTTATAAAAAAAACTTATGGCAATATTTCCTTCATCTATCCAGAGACTTCTAAGTGAGAGACAAAATGTTACCCATAACAACATTGTCTTCGAAAACTGGAAACAGTACAATAGTCCTAAGTTCAATTTCCTGAATTATAAATGATGATAAAGATTACTATCGTTATCACTATCTGATAACTAAATAAAAAAAAAGGTAACTACTTGTAACACTGATAAGATAACGAGTTAGGTTATAAGATTAAATTATGTAAATGTGTAAATTTAGAATATATATCTTATTACGCTGTTACGTTTCAGTGGCAGGACACTTCCGCTTTCCACTTTCTGCCGAATTTGAGGCATTACGTGCTGAATAGCGGAACTCAACGCCTCATCAGCAGGATAACTATATAAAATATTAAATATTTCATTTCCTCCAGTGGCATATCAAGCACACAACCTGCCACCACTGGTTAAGATTGTTAGGAAAATTTTGAGTAGTGACAAATCACTCTGTTGTTAAATGCTGCTTTGTATTATTTACCGAAGATTCTTCTCGGCTTTCCAAAGCAGACCCGACTGTGTGATAGCTAACTGTAGGACGTAACTGCCATTTCTATGTAACTTGACGATTATCAATTTAATTATATAAGAGTAAGTGACTGTAGTTGCGCTAACGCACAAACGTGTGACTGCAAACGACAATTTGATATTTCCAAATGAAACATTTAACGTATTAATTTTCCTAGCGAGGCAAAGCGCGGCGTTCAATTCCTCCACTCAATAAATAATGTCTCGAGAATTTGTCGGAAACGGGGTTGAACGTGCACTTTGCAAATGCAAGAAATCACTGTCTTTACCACTGAGTCAGTATATCGTGATGATGTAATAAGTGTTTTGACCTTGTTTAATGCTAAAGACTGATGTCCTAAAAGAATTATACGATAAAAATATATTTCTAAGTACTACTAATCTAATTAGTGAACATATAGTGTAATATACATACTACTTATGGTGAGTTTCCATCGCGAATAGTTAAGACTAGGAGTAATTTAACTTTTCTTTTTAGCAAGAGAAAATGCGGTGTTAGGTTACGCAATCTGATGATTATGAGAGAATAAATTGGCAGATTTGTGTGGAACACTGCAAATTTCTAGTATTAATAGGTAAATGCAATTTATTTGAAAAAAGTTATTTTGTTTCTTTTTTTTTTATATACGATAACTAAGATCATGATTTTTCAGTTAGTTTATGGGAAATTTGTGGACAGACATACAGATAAATAAACTCTTAACTAAGAAAGCCCATCACATTCTCAAATATTATCCACAATAAACGATATCACATACAAACATGTCAAACTAATAACCTTCTTTTCGTAAAGTTGGTTAAAAACATCGATCCATATAATAAAATGTCTCGAAAGGGAAGGAAAAGGAAAACAATTTTCACAAGTTTTTTTTTTTAAATATTGATAATTAACTATTCAAGTAGCGTTTACGAGGAAGTTTTATTTCATTATATATTGTATTTATTGCTGACACTATAATTAATGACATCAATCATTATCATTATCAATTGCGTGCGAGAGGTAATGACAATTTGGAATGATATTTTCCGTGTCTCGGATTATTGATGACTAGCTTTTATTTGCGGCTTCGCCCGCTTGGTTGGTGGAAATAATATATGACTATCACGCTGTATCCCTTACATAGCGGGGTGCACAGAGGGAACCTGGGAACTTAGTGTTAAGACACTCCATTCCCATATGAACACTCCCGTTGCCACTTTCCACCGAATTCTTACTATTTAGTACTTACTTTACTTTACTTCACGCTATATCCCTGGGGGGGTAAGCGGAGAAAATGGAGCACCAAACGCTACGGTCTTGGCATACCACTTTCGCCTCGTCCACTGTCATCAACCTCTCTGTACATGCCCTCCGGAGGGTCCTCATGCCTTTAACGTGACCTTCCGTTTTCGAAGATCAACCGAGGTCTCCCCCTCCCTCTCTTACTACTCAGTTTTCCTTCATAAATCTTTTATGCCATTCTTT
Source organism: Eueides isabella (assembly GCA_019049475.1). Lineage (NCBI taxonomy): Eukaryota > Metazoa > Arthropoda > Insecta > Lepidoptera > Nymphalidae > Eueides > Eueides isabella. The sequence goes on along the minus strand of CM032413.1, from coordinate 4,946,042 downwards.
CTTCATTCATTCGCTCGACGTGCCCAAACCACCTCAGCATGTTTTTCTTTTTTTTTCATTTTCAGCTTCACGCTGTATCCCGCACGAGGCAGGGTAGGCAGAGGGAACCCGTTAACCTCCACTTTCGTTCCCCACTTTCCGCCGAATTTGAGGCTTTTGTGTGTTGAGTGGCGGAACTCAACGAGACGCGCTTTAGCATTATTACCAGAGCAAAGAAATGAAACATTAAATATTTAAATTGAAAATATTAAATATTTCATTTCCTCGACTGGGGATTGAATCCAGAACCTGTCGGTTACAGTCACACTCTTGTGCCGCTGCGCCACGACAGGCCTCAATGTTTTTCTTCATTTTTACTATTTAGTCATGTCTATTTAGTATTTACTATTTAGTCATGAAAATAACCCAAAATAATTATATCACTGTAATGTTCTCAGAATGACAAATATTTGACACATTTAATGTGGTTTTTTATATTACATATATAATTATAATTAGAAATTTGTGACCAATATGACACAATTGTCACATGTAAATGTTATCGGTATGGTATTCAGTTCAGTTTCCACATGGAGAATTGAATTATTTTTAATTTTCTGGCTTTAGCAAGGCAAGGCGTTAATAAAAATAAAAATTAGTATGGTAAAAGTCAGCCATTTAACATCAAATGTTAATTGAAATTTGGACAGAAAGCAAGTGGATGTTGCCGTTGGCACAAGGGTGAGTTGCACCACTGGTCATGCAATGTCTCAAAAATACAGAATCTTCAGAAATGTTTAGTGTCTTTGGGAGCATGGAATATCTCAATAAGCGGTTTCCAGGTTTATTTGTATTTGTTAATCAAACTTAAATTTCAATCCAATTATGACAAAAAACAAAAAATATGGAGTGTCAACACTATTAATATCTCTTTCCTTGTTATATGCGTCATAAAGTGGAAGTTACTTTACTGAACCCAATTTTATGACTACTTAAAATACAATCAAAAATTTATATGCCGCCTATGGCAGGGTCGGTAGAAGAAACTTGGGAAGCCAGTGTTAAGACAGTTCTGTTTTCCACTTCCCGGCGAATTCCAGGCATTCTGCATTGAACCAAATGTGCCATTTACAGTTATTTTATTACATTAAATATATTAAAAATATTTCATTATTAGCCTTCCGTTTTTTCAAATGATAATTGTACACAATTATCTTTGAATTGCAAAAATTGTAAAAATATTCCCACAGAGATGCTTACAACATAAATAGGTTGTAATAAGCATATCAGAATTCCCATATAGCTACATATGAACATATGGCTCAGTGGATCGGAGTGCTTGGACGGTTTCCAAAGAGGCACGCTATCAAATCCCCCAAACCAAAACCTTGTAGCATTTACAATTATGATTGCACCAATGTGACTTAAATGGATATGGCAATAAATTATTTTCATTGCCTTCCACTTACTGCTTACCTGACATATGCAGGATGCAGTGTAAAGTTAAACAAAGTTTATTATAATATAATAAGAATATAAAATGTTTTATGAATCAATGGCATGACTTGTAAAAATTAATCAATATTATATAATTAAAAACTGGATTTAAATACACTAATTACTTTTTAAGTGATACAAATGTAAACATATATACAGACACAAGTGATAAGATTTGTTTGTCTATAAACATTGTAAACTATATTAACAAATGTGTTGATTTAGAATAACTGTCTATTAATATAATTGTTATATTTTTAAAAAATAAATCACTCTATTTAATGGTAACGTTGTGGCTATTGAAGTAAATAAAATACTGAAGAAAATTATAAATATTGAAGAAAGACAATTAATAAAAATTTTGAAACGTAATATTATTATTATTGAAAAATGTAAAAAAATAATATATATCCTTCAAATAATTGAACTTTCTCCATAGTATAATTCATCACCCTAACTTCCCTTTCACTATTTACTGAGAAGTCAAAAACACGAATTACAACCAAAACCTATAAATATATAAATAAACACGTCTACAAAATTAATTAACAAACAAAATAAGTAGACAAGTACAAAAATAAAGGAGGAAAATCATTAATAATCATTTCAGGTCATACCTCTGACGTAGTAGCAGCAGCGGAGTAGAAATGTCTTTTTTACAATATTCAATTTAATTATATAAACACTGCAATCCAATGTGGTGGCACTCTTTTGTTTTATTTTACACAATTTTTGTAACTGTTTATGTTTTTGTGCGAGATTATTGCGCACGAGTTGGACGAATGACCGTACCGTTCTCTTCCCTCTTTACGTTTGACACACAGATTAAAAATAAATAGATTGTAGTGTAAAAATGGATGTTTATATCTTGCGAATAAACGTGGAAATTTAATTTAAATAAATTTTATAAAATATTACCAAGATAACTTGATAATAAATTAAACTTTATTTGAAATTTATAAAAATTTTGCTAAATTATAATGTAATGTATTTAAAATCTTATAAATTTTATTTTCGGTAATTTGGTGAAATAAAGTTATTGATATATTATTGTAGTATCATGTGAGACACTTTTTGAATAATTTTATAAATATAATGGTTTTTAAAAATCAGATAGGTAAAATTATTGATTTATAATGGTCTTTAAAAATTATTGATTTATAAACTTACAGAAAAGAAATTTATTTGCATGTAATAATATTAATCCACAGTTACTTTTAATTAAAGTAAAAAAACATATAAAACAAAATCCAATAACACAAGTCGTTTGCTATAAACGGTACATCCAATGTTACCACCTACGAATTAACGATGTAAAACATATTGCCATTTAAAAAATATATATATTTCTCAGTAACGAGATGTTTATTTTTTTATGTGCGTCTATGGCGTGGTATTTAATTGGCTGACCCGTTTTATTTTTTCTTGAAATTGTAGATATAGTTTTCTGTTTTACACTTAATTGATAGTTTTGATAATATTTACAATATTAACTTCTTTGTAGCTATCGTGCCATAGTTGGAGTACAACATTTATTGTAAATAAATATGGTTGTATATAGATTTTTTTAGCTTTACGCTGTATCACTTATGTGGCAGGGAAGGCAGAAAGAACTTAGTGTTAACACACTCCGTTCCCACTAAGTACTTCTGTTTCCCACTTTCAAACTGAGGCGGAACTCAACGCCGTGCGTATTCCTAGTTTCCAGAGCGAAGCCGTCAGATTCAGCAAAAGAAAAAATAAGTTTTGTTAAGTAAGCGGTAATTGGAATTTTGGTGTTAGCCAATCTGTTGACAATCTAAGTACAGTATACGTTTGATTTTAATTTGTTCCATTTATGTAGAAAACCATTAATAACTGTATTTAATTATAGAGTAGCGTTATCAATCTTGTTATTCTAATGCATTTACATAATTTGAACTGAGTTTCCTAGTCAGTGTGTTAAGTAAGTACCAGAGCGATTTTCCTGTTTTTCGTTGACATTTTTACTTACTTAGTTTCACGTTGTAACCTTAGCGAATAGCCAGAGAGAACGGAACGGCAAACGCTACGGTCTGGGCATACTTCTCGCCTCGACCACTGTCAGCCACCTCTCCATTCATTTCCTCCGAAGGAACCTCAAACTTCTCACGCGACCTTCCTTCAGTATCATAAATATTGTGTTTTCGAAAGTTACCCGTGGTCTTCCCGTTCCACTTTTACCACTCACTTTTCCATCATAAATCTTTTCCATTATTTCCTCACTCATTCGTTTGACGTGCCCAAACCACGTGATCACGTTCTTCATCATTTTCACTTTGAGATACACGATAGTAGCATTCTATGTATTACTTAATTCAGTATGTGATCAGCTAAACTTACTGCGAACCGACTGATCCTACAAGGAGATTGCATCTCCAAAGTATATATTTCATGTTTCATGTCATACCACCGTTTCGCTGCCTTATAACATATGTAAATTGACGTTTTTGATTTAATAAATTTGATATTTATGGATTTTTTCTTTCAATAGTAATTAATTTGTTGTATATTATTATATTATTTCGTAGCCATTAAATGCTAAACAAACGTTATATTCAATTATTTTAAAATGAATACGAGTATAAAAAGATAATAGTAGACACGTTAAGAACAGATTATATAAATTTATATTACTGATTGATTATAATACTTGTGCCTGTAGATTTTTTTTTGTAATTGATCTAGATAGGTACAACAGTACCATGTACCTGCGATGGGTTATGAGAGATATAAAATACGAGGCCTATTGTGGCGCAACGGCACAAGCGTGTGACTGTAAACGTTAGGTTGTGAGTTCGATCCCCATTCGAGGAAATAAAATATATAATAATAATAATATTTTCAGTTTAAATATTAAATGTTTTAATTTCTTCGCTGGTACGAGGCAAAACGCGGCGTTGAATTCCGCCACTCAATACGTAATGCTTCAAATTCGGCCGAAAGTGGGGAACGAAAGTGGAACGGAGTGTCTAGATCAACACTAGGTTCTCATGTTCCCTCTGCCTACCCTGCCATGTGCGGGATACAGCGTGAAGCTAAGTGATTGAGTGTTTTGAATATATTATTTCAATCTAAAATTTAGCTAATCGCGGAAATTCTTAGCTATGATTTAGAAAAATCTAATATTTAAATTGAAAATATTAAATATTTCATTTCCTCTCGTGTGTATCGAACCCACAACCTGTTGTTAACAGTCACACGCTTGTGCCGCTGCGCCACGACATGCTTCAATATATTAATATCAACTATTCATTATTCTTATAATTATATAATTTTTAGAAATGCATTGAACACTAAAATTTCAGCTAAATACATAAAAATGCTGTAGCAATTTCGTCAAACTTAATAATTTAAATTGCAAAAACAAAAACAAAAAGTTAAAGGAAGGTTGCCCAAATATAAAAGTTAAAACTTAATTTAAATTTGTTTAGCCGTTTCTGAGATTAGCGCGTACAAACGCACAAACAAACACCCCTACTACATAAATAAACGTCCCCTATAAGATGTTATTTAATATATCTTCCACGTACAGACAGAGATCAGTTACAAATGTTTTATAAGTATAGATTTTAAAGTTGAATATGCGAAAAGTTAAGAAGACGCCGATCTTTTGTCAAATTCTTATACCTGAGGCCCGTAAATAAAAAAGTTACAGCGAACAAAGCTTGCCCTTTCTCTTGGTTGGATCAGTACGCCTAGGTGTCTGTACACGCCGCAGCTACATGCGCTCAAGGTAGCCAGAATAAAACAACATTCGGTACATAATGTTTTGTATTCCTTATATATTATTATTGAAGCCTGTCGTGGCGCAGCGGCACAAGCGTGTGTCTGTAACCGACAGGTTGTGGGTTCGATACACACTCGAGAAGTTGAAATATTTAATATTTTAAAATAAATATTTAGTGTTTTTATTTCCTCACTCTGGCACAAGGAAAAACGCGGCGCTGAGTTCCGCCACTCAACACGCAATGCGTCAAATTCGGCGGAAAGTAGGGAAGGAAGTGGAATGGAGTGTCTTAACAACTACGCCCCACGCCTCTGTCCACAAAAGGTAGATTCCAATTTAAAAATACTAAAAATAAATAATCAATTGTTAATTGTCAATTGCAATTAATAATTTGCCTACTTTGGATATACTAATATTATGTCATCGCGTGTTTACTTACATTATAACTTACCAAGTACGCTAAGCTCATGTCATCACTCACTCAGCTTCACGCTCTATCCCGCACACGGCAGGGTAGGCAGAGGGAACTTGAAAACCTAGTGTTTTTTTTTTTTATGGAAGTGACGGCAAACGAGCGAGGTGATCACTTACCATCAGCGAGGTGATCACATACCCGTACGGTCACCTGATGGTAAGTGATCACCGTCGCCCACGGCCCCGAGTAACTCCAGAGGAGCTACAGGAGCGTTGCCGTCTTTTAAGGTGGAAGGGCACCGGGGCCCGGCATTACCTAATGCGAAACGCAGTGGCCAAAGCCACTACTTAACGCCGGTCTTAAATACCGGGGGTGGTAACAATCCGGTCAAGTCTGCCCATGCGTGTTGCCATTGTTGGCAACGTGACTCTACCACATGCACTTTAGTCGCCTCTTACGACACCATCAATACCAGGGTGATCCTATTCTAAGTCGGGATCACACGTCTGAAGACACTCCGTTCCACTTCCGTGTCCCACTTTTCGCTGAATTTGAGGCATTGCGTGTTGATTGACAGAAATCAATGCCGCGTTTTGCCTTATACCAGAAAGAAGAAATGAAGACATTAAATATTTAAATTGAAAATATTAAATATTTCATTACCTCGAGTGGGGATCGAACCCACAACCTATCGGTTACAGTCACACATTTGTGACGCTGCGCCACGACAGAAGAACGATAGAATTATCAATTGCAAATGCTAAATACTTATAAATTACATGAATTACTACAGGCTTGTAAAGACAATGGTGAATAAATTTGTATTCTACTATAAAGTTAGATCCTGTTTTGAGGTCTGTCGTGGCGCGGGGTGACTGTAGCCGACAGGTTGCGGGTTTTATCCCCATTCGAGGAAATGAAATGTTTAATATTTACTTCTTTCTGGTGACATGGCAAAGCGCGGCGTTCCGTCACTCAACACGCAATGCCTCAAATTCAGAGAACAATGAGGTCGTAAATGACTTAATGGGATGGATGTGTCTTAACTCACTCTACTCAGCACCACGCTGTATCCCGCACATAGCAGGGTAGACAGAGGGAACTTGGGAACCTAGTGTTAAGACACTCCGTTTCACTTCCGTTCCCAACTTGCCGCCGAATTTTTGAGGCATAGATAGCGTGTTGAGTGGCGGAACTCGACGCCGCGTTTTGCTTTGTATCAGAGCGAAGAAATTAAATCATTAAATATTTAGATTGAAAATATTAAATACTGATTATTTCATTTCCTCGAGTGGGGATCGACCCCCACAATCTATCGTTTACAGTCACACGCATATGCCGCTGTGCCACGACAGGCCTCATTTCAAATTATTTAAATTAATTCAATTTAAGATTTAACTTGTATATACTTGATATACAGCGTGGTGTTGACATTAACACGAGCAGGAATAGAACCAACAACCTTCTTAACAATCAGTATCACAATCGCATGATGTTTTTCCATGAACATTCTTGTTATCTTACTTAATAAGATACAAAAAGGCAAACGTGAGCTCAGGTATGTCGATGAGTGAGCCTATGGCTGTACTTACTATGTATGAACGTTTTTTACTTTGCTCTATGCAAATGCTCGGCCTGGCGAAAGGTTGTGGGTTCAATCCCCACTCGAGGAAATGAAATATTTAATATTTTCAATTTAAATATTTAATGTCTTCATTTCCGCGCTCTGCTAATGAGGCAAGCGTGGCGTTGAGTTCCGTCACTCAACACGCTATAAATCAAATTTGGCGGAAAGTGGGGAACGGTTCGGAGTGTTTTTACACTAGGTTCCCAAGTTCCCTCTGTCTATCCCGCCATGCGTCATACAGCTAAAGAAAAAGAATTGTAAATGCTTAACGCCATTGTAGCGCAGTGGCATAGTGTTAGGTTGAACGCATCAGTTGTAAGTTTGATTTCAATTTAACGGGATTTTTTTTTTATTCTCAAGCCTTAGCTTAACAAATTGGGGCATTGACTTTCGTCAGATATTACACAATATCTTGAAAAATGTTATATTTGAGACATAGTGTCTTAATTTTTCTCTTTTCTTTCTTCTCCAACTTCTCTTTGCTTGTTTACATTTAGTGTCTAGAAAACTTGTATGGTGCGTGGGGAACGGAGTGTCTTAACACTACGTGCACCCTCTGTTTACCCTGGCATATGCTGGATATAGCGTTAACCTGCCATTTTAGTTAAGTAAATGCTTTTTCGCGAAGAAACTACTAAACAAATTCCGATGAAACTTTACAGTAATATAGCTTATACATCAGAATAACACATGTACTACAATTTAAGAGAAAATTTAGTATAATTTAATTATAATAAGTTTAAGCGGTAGAAGCCGTCGTCGCTTTTGGTCGCTAGTTTTCAATATAATTCCACCGCCACCGAGTGTGAGGCATTGCGTATTGTAAAGCGAAACTCAACGCCGCACTATCCTTACTTACCGAAGCTAACAATTAAAACAACAAATATTTAATTTAAAAATATTAAATATCCATTGCCTCGAGTGTGTATCGAACCCAATACCTGTCGTTTACAGTCACACGCTTGTGCCGCTGCGCCACGACAGGCCACGCTCATAATAAAAGGTAAAATACAGATAAAATATACATATATAATCAAGTCTATTAGCATGCAAAGCATTACTGCATTACAAGGCCGAAGCTTGTTTTATAAGTTGTTTTGGAGGAGTATCTATTAGATATTTATATATATACTGCACCTGTACCTGTCTACGTCTAGCTGTAGAACTAAATTATTTTGTAAAAATTAAAAGTAAAAATTTTCTGTTAAATTGTTATTTTAATTAATTATTTAACATTTTCTATTTTAAAATTTAATGTTTTCATTTCTTCGCTCTGGTAACAAGGCATAGCGCGGCGTTGAGTTCCGCCACTCAACACGCATTGACTCAAATTCAGTGGGAAACGGAGAAAGGAGTGGAGTGTCTTTACACTAGGTTCCCAAGTTCCCTCTGCCTACCCTGCCATGTGCGGGATACAGCGTGAAGCTAAGTGAATGAGTGTTTTTTTATACTTAGAGAGATGGATATTTAACGAATAAAAAATTGCATGTAGCGGATTTGAACCCGCGTCTCTTGGAAGACGTTCAAGAACTCTGAGCACTAGGGAACTTGGAAACCTAGTGTAAGACACTCCGTTCCACTTCCGATTACCACTTTCTGCCGTATTTAAGGTATTGCATGTTGAGAGGCGGAACTCAACGCCGCGCTTGCCTTATTACCAGAGCGAAGAAATGAAAACATTAATTATTTAAATAGAAAATATTAAATATGTCATTTCCGCGAGTGGGGCTCGAACCTACAACCTGAGTAGTATTACCTTACTATAAGTTATCGTAAAAACATTAAACTAACTGCATACAAATGAGAATGTTCAACCTTGAATATATTTTGCAAACATTTTAGAGAATTGTTTTAGGGCATATTGACATTTAAAGGGGCGTCCCCGGAATTAATGCTAACCAAATGTTATGGTTATTGAATTACTATCTATTTTTTTAGTTCCTATGTTTATTTAAAAAAAAACTATTTGAGGCCTGTCGTGGCGCAGCGGCACAAACGTGTGACTGTAACCGACAGTTTCTGGGTTCGATCCCCAGTCGAGGAAATGAAATATTTAATATTTTCAATTTAAATATTTAATGTTTCATTTCTTCGCTCTGGTAATAAGGCAAAGCGCGACGTTGAGTTCCGCCACTCAACACGCAATGCCTCAAATTAGGCGGAAAGTGGGGAACGGAAGTGGAACGGAGTGTCTTGACACTAGGTTCCCGGGTTCCCTCTGCCTACCCTGCCTCGTGCGGGATACAGCGTGAAGCTAAAAAAAAAACTAAATAGAGTGTTAAGGCCCGTCTTTCCCCATACACGTTTTAATAGCGCCGCTACTTCAATGTCACGCTTTTTCTGTATACTTATTCATACTCAGCTTCACGCTGTATCCCACACATGGCAGGGTAGGCAGAGGGAACTTGGGCACCCAGAGTTAAAACAGCGGCGTAACTCGACGCCGCGTTTTGCCTTGTTGCCAGAGCAAAGAAATGAAATCATTCAATATTTTAATTGAAAATAATAAACATTTCATATTCTCGAGTGTGAGGGTCACGCGCTTTGTGCCCCTGCGACACGACACTCCCATGTATACTTAAATAATTATATAAAATTTATTTCTGTCCCCCGAGCGGGATTCGAACCCGCATCGGTATTACAGTTGGATGATGTGCCAATACGCCATGACAGATTCGATCTATTAAATATTAAGTAGAAAATTTTCGCTACGTTTATCATCGGCCCATTAGCTCAGTTGGTTAGAGCGTCGTGCTAATAACGCGAAGGTCGCGGGTTCGATCCCCTCATGGGCCATGAATAATTCTTGTTTTTATGAAAAAAATATTTTTGATATAATATATTTTTTGAACATATTTAAAGTAATATTCCACTTAAGATATTTACCTGAATATATATTCAATAATTATTATTTTTTCACATATATATATTCAATAATTATGATTAATAATAATAATTTACATATAATATATTATAATGAGGCCTGTCGTGGCGCAGCGGCACAAGCGTGTGACTGTAATCGACAGGCCGTGGGTTCGATACACACGAGAGGAAATGAAATATTTAATATTTTCAATTTAAATATTTAATGTTTTTATTTCTTCGCTATGGTACAAGGCGTAACACGGCGTTGAGTTCCGCTACTGAATACACATTGCTTCAAAGTGGGGAACGGAAGTGAAATGGAGTGTCTTAACATTAGGTTCCCAAATTCCTTCTGCCTACCCTGCTATATGCGGGATACAGCGTGAAGCTGAGTGAATACATATATCATAGCGCTAATTTTCTATATCTAAATTTGAAGTGCCACAACGTGCGAAAACAAGCTTGGTTTTCTTAACCAATCCTGCTAAACGCGGGATAGAGCGTGAAGCTCATGACCCAACAAAATGAGTAACAACGGGAAAAGCTTATGTATATACAGAAAAGGGAAAGGAAATGAGTAATACGTACGAGAGTTCATACGTTATAAGAAAGTATGACGTCATCAATGGTTTAACATTCCAGTTAAGTTAACTGGGATTTTTATACGGGCTTACTGTTTTATTATTGAGGCATAGACAGTCATAACCTAGTGTTAAGACACTCTGTTTTAGACATAACGCCCGAATAGGAGACGTGTTGAGTGACAGGGTTCAACGCCGCAACTTATTTTTTCAAAAAAAATATAATGAGACCCGTTGTGGCGATGTGGCGCAATAGTGAGACTTTAAACGCGACAGATCGTGGGTTCGGTCCTCACTCTAAGAAGGGAAATATTTAATATTTTTATATGTAATATTTAATATTTTCAATTCTTAGCTCTAGTAATAAAGTCAATAGCGCGTAAATATTGGAGTGTCTCAACACTAGGTTCCCAAGTTCCCTCTGCCTACCCTGCCATGTGTGTTATACAGAGTGAAGTTGACAAAAAATAATATAACTTAATCCCACCAGTGGCCATCGAACGCAAGACTATCACATGTACAGCCAGACACTGTGCCACGACGACCACTATTTCTTACAGCTTGATGAACCTAGACAAAAGAAAAATATGACAACTCTATGTATGAAAAGCTTCTACATTAATTTATTAATTTTAAAGTGTCAATCCACACGTATTTAACCTCTTGGACGTATTACAAGAAGCGCGGATTCGAAGCCCGATACGTTCAATTTTTTTTCCAAATCCTTCTACTATACAGTAAATTAAATATGATATTAAAATATTTAGCTCAATAGCAAAACTAAAGCGTGATATCCTAAAGTACGCTGGTTCAAATTCGGTTTTGGCGAACATTTTTAAATGTTATGTTTTGTGAAGCTTGTCGTGGCGCAGCGGCACAAGCGTGTGCTTGTAACCGATAGGTTCTGAGTTCGATTCCCACTCGAGGAAATGAAATATTAAATATTTTCAACGTAAATATTTAATGTTTCATTTCTTCGCTCTGGTAAAAAGGCAAAGCGCGGCGTTGAGTTCCGCCACTCAACACGCAATGCCTCAAATTCGGCGGAAAGTAGGGACCGGAAGTGGAACGGAGTGTCCTAACACTAGCGTTAAGCTAAAAAAAAAATAAATTAAATGTATCATTACAAAAACTACAAAAAAATAAAATGGCCAATTTCTAGAAATCTGATACATTAATGTAGTGTCGTCATTTCCAGCCGAACAGGTCGATTGTATCAACAAGAAGCTTCCGAGAAATTCGAGGGAACTATTAAATTAAATTATAACTTTGTTTTTTTTTAACCTTCACGCACTATCCCGCAGACTGCAGGTGGGCAGTTCGCAGCTAATCTTGAAACTTCTTTCTCTACTTTCGATCTGAATGCACAAGATTGCATGTTTATTTACGGAACATAACGCCGCAAAATTTTCATGCCGGAACGGGAAAAAGAAAGTAATTTATATGCTCGAATGGATATCGTATAATACAACGGTTGGTTGAATTCGACTACTAGCGGCGTTGAGTTCCAACAACACGCTATGTCTGAAAATTTAGTGGAGTGCCTGGAGTTAATAATGAACTGTCTTACATACTAAGTTATCCTGCGGGAAAAACAAGCTGTTTCTTTTTGGTGTAACGTCTGACATTAGCCCTATTATAATACTCGTAAACTTTAATTGTCAATCTGTGGTTATAAGGCAAAGCGCGGCGTTGAGTTCCGCCACTCAACACGTAATGCCTCAAATTCGGCAGAAAGTGGGGAACGGAAGTGGAACAGAGTGTCTTAACGCTAGGTTCCCGGGTTCCCTCTGCCTACCCTGCCTCGTGCGGGATACAGCGTGAAGCTGAGAAAGAGAGTTAATCTGTGGTTGATGGTAATAGCGGAAAATTTAATGTCAAAAAACATCAATATATCTATATTATTATATAAAAAGAAATGTGCAAATGACTTCGATCCCCACTCAAGTACATGCGATATTTAATATTTTTATTTCTTCGCTCTGGGAACATGGCAAATGGACGATAAGTCCTTAGCACTTAACACGCAATGACTCAATTTCAGTGGAAAATGGGGGCGCAACGTCTTAACACTAGGTTCCCAAGTTCCCTCTACGTACCCTGCCATGTGCGGTATAAGCTAAAAAATTATAAAATTTATATACGTTAAATATAAAATAGAAAAAAATAAAACCAAATGAGTCACCTTGTTGATTGCAAGTGTACGGACACCTTATAAGGTACATTGATCCAGAACGAGTTACAGGCCGTTACTACTACATACTCGTTTCTATGTAAATATATTTAACCGATTTTAAAAAATGAGGCTATCTATTTAACTTGTATGTATTTAATATAATATAATATGGGATATGTGTGAAGTTGGTTAATGTTTTATAACTAGCTTTTATCTGTGGCTTTGCCTGCAATGTTATTATTATTTTTTTTATATTTTCTCCACTTTTAAAAGTCTAGCCTGATGTAACTAAGCAAATCGTACTGCATTTGCAGTATCTAACACAATTTTTATTTTCTATTCAAATCACTTGTTCTTTAGACTATCGTAGAGGAAAGGTGGGCAAGATGGGAGGGTTAATTTTATGATGTGATGTTTTCTGTGGGTAGTTCAAAATAAGGTTCTCCGCATGATACACAGAATTCACAATTAACGAAAGATTGATTTATTTTTTTCTAATACTTACTTTTTTTTTTCTTTTTTTTTACCATTTGAGTTGTTTACTGTTTCTTATTTCTTATTACTGTACCTTATTTTTACTGTACCTTATTTGTAAGATTTATAAAAAAACTATTTAAAATTTAAACTTCTGACATCTTATTTTTAAGATCTTTATGGTAGTAGTTAGTACCTTTGGTAATGGAAGAATTTTAATATGAGAAATATGGTACGAAGTGGGCGGTTCATCTCAATTTTTATTAATAGCACTAGAATGACTTTTATGCATAAAATTTTTAATCACGGCATATTACATTATCTAAAGCTTTGCCTCAGTCAGCGTCGGTTTTTTTTATTTTTGTCTCCTTCATCTGCAGCGGCCGGTGTAAAATTTAAATCTGTAAGTAAATATCTATTATATAGGAAAATGCCAGCTTCTAAATGGTCTAGTGGTATCTTGCACAGTAGCACTCTTTTCATAGGCAATGTAGACAATTCTTTTTAAATCAAAGCTATCTCTAAAGCTATCGCTAGCTCTTCTAGCAGAAAAAGCAGGTTCTTTTAAAAAAAATCGAAGGTTAAAATTCTAACGGTAAATTGCTAAGTCTAATGGTTGTAGTTTATAGTTCGTATGGGGTTAGATTATAAGCTCAAGCGGTGAGTTTGGGAATAGTGTTCTCATCTTTATACGGAATGTGTTCTCATAAATCAATTCATAAGCCGAGCCTTTTCAGCTTTTTCAGATGAACAATTAAAAGGATGCGGGATGATATTTTGATTCGCTACCTCATAAGCTAAATGTTAACATTGCAAGATCACATTTTTTTCGCTGTACTTCTTTTAAAAAAAAATAAGCCTTCGTAGATTTTTAGACGTGTACCCGACACAGCCAAAAATCTTTTATTAAAACGTATTTTAATACAACGGTACAAAGTGCCAATTGGAATATTTTTTTTTGATGACTTTAGCTTCTTTCAACTTGTCTGCATCGTATTTACAGTCAACGAATTTATTTTTTTCTTATATATTTATTCACCATCTAAATATAGTAAAAAATATCCGTAGTTCAAAAAAAAATTACGTTAATTAAATTAACAAGAGCGCAGGCAAGAAGGAAACTCTTCCAACTTACGTACAAACATATCATATTTTTTTTCAATAACGATAGCAATATTTTAAATTTGCTTTATTATTTCTCTAATTTAAATATAAAATTACTCACACTAAACGTTATATAGCTATTAAATAAATTAATATCAGAAAGGCCTGATGTGGCAGAGCGGCACAAGCTTGTGACTGTGAAATGATAGGTTGCGGGTTCGATCCCCACTCGAGTAAATGAAATATTTAATGTTTTCATTTCTTTCCATCGTTGAGTTCCGCCACTCAACACGCAATGCCTCAAATTCGGCGGAAAATGGTTAACGGAAGTGGAACGGAGTGTCTTAACACTAGGTTCCCAAGTTCCCTCTGTCTACCCATGAGCGTGAATATTAGAAACGCACTGTATTTAAATAATAGTATAACACAAATCCAATAGTTGCATAATACTATGCTATTAATTGCATTGAGCAATCCTACGTAAATACAATATGGAATCAGGCGCTTCGCTGCACGATTCGATTTTTGTTGATAGTGGCCATCTTTCCCTACGTTCCCCCATTCAACCAAACAATTTCTTCCCCATTAAAAAAAAAAAATAAGCTTCACGCTACATTCCCGACATGGCATGGTAGATAGAGGGAACATGGGAACCTAGTGTAAAGTGATCACTTTCCGCTATTTATTTTTCTTTCTTTTTACTTTGGACATATTAGATATTTCATGTCCTCGGCTAGGAATCGAACCTCTAACCGGTCGCGTTGTCAGTCACACAGTAAAATTATAAATAGTAAGTATATAAATAATAATTGTATAATTATATGGCATAATAAATAAAAATAGTTTTTTTCTTTCTCATTACAACAACGTTGACATCGAAAGTTGTAAGTTGAAGCCCTTGAAAGAAACCACCTTCGCATGCCGCATCTTTTTATGTTTTTTTACCACCGACTCATGGATCCTCTCGCTTGAATAGTCAAATTATTTATATTTTACATTTATAAAGAATTATAATTTATAATTTGAGGCCTGTCGTGGCGCAGCGGCACAAGCGTGTGACTGTAACCGACAGGTTCTGGGTTCGATACACACGAGAGGAAATGCAATATTTAAAATTTTAATTTTAAATATTTAATGTTTTCATTTCTTCTCCCTAATTAATATAAGGCAAAACGTGGCGTTAATTTCCGTCACTCAACACGCAATGCCTCAAATTCGACATACAGTGAGGAACGGAAGTGGAACTAAGTGTCCTAACACTAGGTTCCCAAGTTCCCTCTGCCTACCCTGCCATGTGCGGGATACAGCGTGAAGCTGAGTATAAAGAATTATTCTACATTTAAGTAAGAAATAAGGCCAATCGTCGTTCTGTGGTATTATAGTGCGACTGTAAACACGAAAAGTTATTATAGGTTCCTTTCTCGCTTGAGAAACCTTTATATATTGATTTTTCTTTATATACTTTTGGTAACGACATTAGTTCCGCCACTCACAATGCCTCAAGAATCCAATGAAAATTGAGGAACTGAAGTGTTTTAATGGTAACGGAACGTCTTAACAATAGGTTCTAAGGTTCCCTCCGCTTAACCTGCTATATACGATATACAGCGTGAACCGAAAAATTAAATTATATCATTTATTTATGATGCGCGTTTGAACGTTTGTTCCATTAGTTATTAACAAAAAATTGCAACACGTTGTCTATCAGGGTAGGCAGAGCAGAGGTAACATGAGAACTTAATGTTAAGACACTATGTTCCGTTCCCAGATTTCCACCGAATTTACGATATTGCCTGTAGAGTAGCGGAACTTAACGCCGAACTTTGCCTTGTTTCTAGAGCGAAGAAATTAAAATATTAAATATTTCATTTGAAGACATTAAATATTTCACTTCTTCGAGTGGGGATCGAACCCATAACCTGTTGTTTATAGATGTTTGCGCTGCGCCACGACAGGCCTGGATCGACAATTACTTAATTAAATTTTAATTGTGATTTTCTTACAAAGAAATTATATTTTTTTCTAATTTCAACCAGTAAGTCCTGTACTTAGAGTTAACTACGACACAGTCTTTTATACAAAATAGAAAAGTTAATTGTAATTAGTAATAATGGAATGTATCCAATTGAGTAAATATATCATTATATATAATAGGCTTTATTGAAATTACTTTATACACAAACACGCAGAAATACGTATTATACATATGTATAATGAATAAAAGTTGTAATGTCTACTTGTCGTTAAGGATATTTATATTTTTGTTAAGGTACAAACTGTATTCCACGTATGGCAGAAGTAACCTGAGAACGTAGTGATAAGACACTCTGTTCTCATTAAAATACTAATACGAAAAATGGAGAAAGCGTCACCACTTCTTCTCTTCTTTTATTCTTTTTTTTCTCTCTTTTCTCTTCTTCTTTCGTCTTGAGGCTTGGCTTGGTTCGTTACCAGTGCTAAATAAATATATTGAATACTGAGAATTGAACACAGTCGTCGCTTTTACAATAGCATGCTTGTTATCCTGCTCCAAGTCGGTGTCTACATTGGACATAAAGAAGCAGCTTCACGCTTTATCCCGCTGTATCCCTCATATAGCAGAGAAGCTTAATTGTTAATACTTATGTGAAATAGTTGAAATTCGTTTTTCGTACACTAACATAGGCCTCTACCCAGGTCTGCTCCGTTCTTGTTCTTGTTTCATTTTTCAGCTTCACGCTGTATCCCGCACATGGCAGAGTAGGCAGAGGGAATTTGGAAATCTAGTGAGTTAAGACACTCCGTTCTGTTTCCGACTTTCCGCAGAACTCGAGACATTGCGTGTTGAACTGCGGAATTTACCGCTGCGCTTTACCTTGTCACTTTTACTTTCATTTTGATAATATTCAATATATTACTTTTTCGAGTGGGGATCGAACCCACAGCCTGTCGTTTACAGTCACACGCTTGTGCCACTGCACCACGACAAGCCTCATAATCATAATGTTTTATTATCAGATATATATATAGCGTAGTGACCGAAAAATATAAAAAATGCTTCAAGCCGGTAAAAGAACTAACAATTTCATCAAGTAGGTAAATCTTTTCATGTACTAATAATATCAAACTTAAAGAAACGGATAGTAAATTTACGCCAAAGATAATTGTCAGAAATCCTTGATATTTCTTCGACGCTCCATTCCGTTTCCGCATATTATATTTACAAATGAGTGTTCAATCACTCTATTCTTACTTTCTCACCGAACTTGAGACCTCATCGTTTTAGTGAAAGAACTCAATGCTTAACACTAACTTGTCCTACTGGAACCGGAAAATATGAGGAATCAAAATTTTTAATTTGATTTTTTCTACAGTGATAGTAGTAATCTACAAAAAACTGCAGTGGCTGTAGTAATAACAAGTAGATAGTTCTTTTTTTTTGCTGTATCCCGCACGAGGCAGGGTAGGCAGAGGGAAGCCTGGAACCTAGTGTTAAGACACTCCGTTCCACTTTCGTTCCCGACTTTCCGCCGATTGCATTGCGTGTTGAATGGCGGAACTCAACGCTGCGCTTTGCCTTTTTACCAGAGCGCAGAAATGAAACATTAAATATTTAAATTGAAAATAATAAATATTCCATTTCCTTGACTGGGGTCGAACCCAGAACCTATCGGTTATAGTCACACGCTTGTGCCGCAGCGCCACGACAGGCCTTAAGTAGATAGTACTAAGTAAAAATGTAATCCGCCTTCTATTTTTTATTTTTTAACCGATTTAAATAAAATATATATAATAATAAACACTAAATGTTATGTGGTGGCTATAATATAATTGTGAAAACTACATTTTAATATAATTAGCTGTTTCTGAGATTGGCGTGTACCAAAACACGGACAAGCAGACAAACGGACAAAGGACAAACGGTGATTCCAGCTTAGTATAAGATCACCCTGGTACTGATGGTGTCGTAAGAGGCGACTAAAGTGCGTGTGGTAGAGTCACGTTGTCAGCAATGGCAACACGCATGGGCAGACTCGACCGGATTGTTACCACCCCCGGCATTTAAAACCGGCGTTAAGTAGTGGCTTCGGCCACTGCGTTTCGCGTTGGGTAATGCCGGGCCCCGGTGCCCGTACACCTTAAAGACCGGCGACGCACCTGTACGGCAAACGGACAAACGTACAAACATACAAACAGACAATAGTAGAAAAAACGAATTCGTAATTTATCTTGAAATTTCACGTACACTAAAAAACAATCTAATAGGGCAAGGCAAATAAATGCTTGTAATAATTAAGAATTTTTTCATATAGTCGCTTCACGCTGTATCCCGCGCATGGTAAAATAGGCAAGCGGAACTTATTAACCTATGGTTGTTCCGTTCTCCACTTTCCGACGAATTTGAGGCTTTGCTTCTTATATATATATAGAAGGTTACGCTTTTCCTTGTTACCAGAGTCAAAAAAAAAATGTAGATCTATACTTATAATAAATCTGTAACCGATCGCTGTCTGTTCATGGAAGATATATTAAATAACATCTTATATGGGACGTTTATTTATGTAGTAGGATACAAAACAGTGTTTTTTAAAATTTTTGTCTGATTTTCTGTGTGTGTGTTTGTTGCATGTCTTTGTACACGCTCAGCTGAGAAACGCCTAACCAAATTTAAAAGCAGTTTTCACTATCATATTTCGTCAATCATTCTTCAACTTTTACAGTTTATTTACGGTACGTCCAGTCGTAGTTAATTAGTTTAGCTTAAGTTTTAGTTTTCAATGTACAGATATTGTCTTAAAAGTCATAATGTTATTAGAACAAGAGAGTTATCTCGAGATTCATAAATAAAATAATGTAATTCAAGCGGGCGAAGCCGTGGACGGGTATCTTATAATAAATATTCCTCTAATGGGTATCAAACCCACAACCTCTCCCGTGTATAGCTTATTAAGATTACAATAGACGAAACCGCGTGTAAAAGCTAACTAAATAACTAAATCAACATCGAGCAGCTTGCAAAGAACAAAGACAAAGGAAGACATTAAAATATAATCAGTTGTTAATTTAATTATTTCAGTGCAAGACAGACGCTATGTCGATTTTGGGAAAATGTGTGGTTATTACGATAAGTGTACGTCTTTTTCACGCTTTATCACGCATTCAGCACGTGAGTGCTAAGAAACTTGGGAACCTACAGTTAAAACTCTCCGTTATTCACTCGCAGCTGAATAAAGCGTCACCTAGTATTCGATCCTACGACCGTCGGTACACAAACGATGTGTAATTTCACAAGAATGGCCCCAGTGTTAAAATTATAAAATGAAATTTGGATTAATATTATTTTGTTAAGAGTGTAACAAGGCAAAGCGCGGCGTTGAGCTCCGCAACTCAACACGCTTCCTATTCGGCAAAAAGTGAGGAACAGAAGTGGAATGGAGTGTCTTAACACTAGGTTTCCAAGTTCTCTCTGCCTGCCATGTGAGGGTTACAGCGTGAAGTTGAGTAGCCTTTGGTTGCTCTCCGCATACAATAAGCTATCTGTAATTTTAACGTTTTTCATTAAGGTAGATAGGGCCAGATTTAATGCAGGGGTACAAGTTGTGGGTTCGATCCTCACCCGAGGGAGAGCCGTTTATATATATTTTATTTCCTCGTTCTGATAACTAGTCAAAGCGCGTGGTTTAACTCCGCAACTTATCAAGCAACGACTCTAGAATTCAGCGGAAAGTCGTTGTCAGAAGTGTCTTAATTGGAGAGTTTGCATTCACTTACAAATTAATTGTTCGTTTTCTTACAGATTCTCCTCGTCGACGGGTTTCCTGCACGAGAAGGTATTTTTTTTAAATACAACGACTGCGTCATCATTTTTTTTATATTTGCTTTATACCCGTTTACTCCACTGTTACCTCAACTAGTTGTAATACTATATCGATTGCGTTTAAAAAAAAATAATAAAAAAAAACTTT
Source organism: Eueides isabella (assembly GCA_019049475.1). Classification (NCBI taxonomy): domain Eukaryota; kingdom Metazoa; phylum Arthropoda; class Insecta; order Lepidoptera; family Nymphalidae; genus Eueides; species Eueides isabella. The sequence goes on along the minus strand of CM032413.1, from coordinate 4,925,631 downwards.
TTGTAAAATATGTAAAATTTGTATAATTTACGAAATTATAAAAACATTGTGATAATATATGTATATTTATACATATATTATGACAGCGGTATTTGAACCTGCGTCTTTTGAATCCATCCAAGCGCTCTAAACACTAAGCCATACGTTCTCATCAAGTCATCGTCGTTCTCATGTAGCTTGTTATAACGTTGTCTGTGTTGTTACCATCTCTGTACGGAGATTCTTAGAAATTACGGCTACCCAGGCATTACGGATAATTGCTTAGAATTTTCATTTGGAAAGAGAACAAAAGTGTTAAAAGAGCACCGTTTTCTAAGTACTTATCACACATGTGATAGGGGCAGAGTTTAATTAACAGGAAACAATGAACATAATTAATTCCCCGAACATGGAATCAAACCCAAAGCTTTTGCTCTTCAATGATAACCAAGATTTATATTCAGCTACGAGCCGTATCCCGCACATGGCAGGGTAGGCAAAGGGAAATTGGGAACCTAGTGTTAAGACACTCCGTTCCACTTCTGTTTCCCACTTTTCGCCGAATTAGAAGTATTGCGTGTCGAGTGGCGGAACTCAACGCCGTGATTTACTTTATACCAGAGCAAATAAATGACAACATTAAATATTTAAATTGAAAATATTAAATATTTCATATCCTTGAGTGTGTATCGAACCCACAGCTACCGGATACAGTCACACGCTTGTGCCACTGCGCCACGACAGGCCTCAAGATTTATATTTTATATAATTTTATAAATTATTAAGATTTATATGAAGAGGAAAATATTTAAAACTATATATAACGAGAAATCTGAACCTACTATAACTGTGATACATAATTTTCATTTTCATTTCAGAAACAAAATCGTTGAGTACTGACGAAAACTGTCTTAAAATAAATTCCGAAATACAAAAACAAATTGATGGCATCATTGAGCAAATAACCAACAATATAAACACTATAACCGCTAACTATGACGACATCGATCTAAGATTACTAGAAATATCCATGGATCGACATTATCCTGAAGAAGGCGAGAAAAACACAGTCGTCCAAATCACAATTAATGATTGCACTAAAGGTGTAAGCCAAACTAAATATAACGCAGATCAGAAACATAAAAATATTCCCGTAGCTCAAGGAAAAGATGAAAATGACCCTAAATTGCAAAACTATGATGACAAAGACGTTAAATCTGATGATATAGAAGACGACGATGATGATGATATATTAAATGATTCAAAGAGCGAAGAATTAATAGATAATGATAAAAATGATAAGCCAAGTCATCTATTTCCCAAAGAAAATGAAATAATTGAAGATGATGTATTTATAGATGATGTAATTAATAATAGTAGTGAAATTCTAAAATATAAAAATGACGATGAAAAATTATTCGTCGATCATAATAAGGATTCAAATATTAACAAAGATAGTGTTCCAGATGTTTTAGAGTTTATTAATTATAATGATATAAAAACAGCACTATTTAATGATGAAATTAATAATGATTCAAATGAATCATTAATACTTAATGATAATGATAAGATTTTCTTCAGAGCATTGACTAAAGCACGCGGGACGGGACCCTTTGTCGTCTATCAGAGACGTTACGATGACGCAGAAGAATATTGGTTCTTTTAATTTGAGGGTAGACCAGAAAAATAAATTGCTTATAATATAATTTGTTTTGTTTTCTTTCCTGTAGAGAGTGCAATCATATTTTTGTATTTTTTTTTTCTTTAACTGACTTCAAAGAAGAGGAACCGCACATAACAATGTGGGTAGAGGAGACCTTGGATCCTAGTGTTAAGACACTCCATTCCCCATTTTCCACCGAATTTGAGGCATTGCGTGCTGAATGGCGGTACTAAACGCCGCGCTTTGCCTTGTTACCAGAGCTAAATAATGAAAATATTATTAATAGTTTAAATTGAATATGTTAAATATTTAATTTCTTCGATTGGTCCCATTCACAACCTGTTGCGTTAACGGTCACACGCTTATGCCCCAGAGGCACCACAGGCCTTAACTTTATATTCAGCCGAAATAAAGCCTACCTTTACCTATAATTACCTATAATAAATCCAAGAAGCAAAAGAATTCGATGAATTCCCAACTGTGACATATACAATCACGCGCGCCACCACTACACTACGACGGCCACTAATATAATAATTCAATAGTTAAATCATGGGCGTATTTAGAGATATTTTCTGGTCTTTGAACAGATAGATATGTTCGAGGAAAGCATTTTTGATAAATACTTATTTAAAAAGATTATATTTTTTTTAACATGGCGAGATTTGAACCCGCCTCTCTCAGAATCCGTCCAAGCGCTCTGACAAACTAACGTTACGTTCTTATCAAGCTACTTCGAAATTCTTATACTAATATTTTTCCGCTGCCCAGAGACAATTCTTTAAAATTAAGAACAAAAACGTATAAAAAAATAATTTTCTATAATGTACACCATATTAATCTGGGATGGGCACGGATCACGCGGCCCCCTTCTTTTTTGTCCATGGCCTAAATTAGTAATAATATTTTTCTTAAATAACATGTGTCATACAAAATGTATGTCATTACTAAAATAAGTAGTTTTTATCTTCACACTGTATTCCGCTCATGTTAGGATAGGCAGAGGGAGGGCATCTGGGAACCTAGTGTTAAGGCACTCCTTTCCTATATAGAAACTTATCTTCCTCCCTTTCCGCTAAACCAAAGCCTACCGAGTTGAGAGGCGGAACTCAACGCCGCGCTTTGCCTTGTTACCAGAGCGTACAGACGACAATATTAAATAATTTATTCCACCGATTGGGAATTGAACGTACGTACGTCAGTACAGTCGTACTTTACGATAAATAAATATAATTATATTTTAAATATTAATTTAGAAAATATAATTAAGGCCTGTCGTGGCGCAACGGCACAAGAGTGTGACTGTAACCGACAGGTTCTGGGTTCGATCCCCAGTCGAGGAAATGAAATATTTAATATTTTCAATTTAAATATTTAATGTTTCATTTCTTCGCTCTGGTAATGAGTCAAAGCGCGGCGTTGAGTTCCGCCACTAAACACGCAATGCCTCAAATTCGGCGGAAAGTGGGGAACGGAAGTGGAACGGAGTGTCATAACACTAGGTTTCACTTTCGTTCCCTCTGCCTACCCTGCCTAGTGCGGGATACAGCGTGAAGCTGAAAAAGAAAAAATAATTTAGAAAATATTCGTACATCTTTATGAAATTCACAGTGTTTTTTAAATGCTCCAGTTTAAAAGGTATAACATATTTTTATACTAAAATGATTGTTTGCTCAGTTCAGTAAATAATGTCAGTCTTTGTTTGGGCGTACGTACGTAATTCGATGAACACTTGTGCATATACGATACAATAAATTTGATTTTACGTAGTTTTATGACGGCAGGTTGTGGGTTCGATTCCCAATCGAGGAAATTAAATCTATATATATAGATATATAATTATAATAGGTCTGTAACCGATCACTGTCTGTACGTGGAAGATATATTAAATAACAATCTTAAAGGGGACTTTTCAAATTTTTGTCTGTTTATCTGTGAGTTTGTACAAGTTAATCTCAGAAACGGCTAACCAGATTTTAATTTAATTTTCATTATTTATGCATATTTTTTCAACCTTACTTGAACGTATTGATTGTTTTTTACATAAAAAGTTACGTCATTACGAATACGAATCGTTACGTTAATAACGTACGTAAATACGTAATTACGAATATATAAATTGAATTTACGAATTTGCTACATAGTTTTTAGTGTTTTAACTAAAATTTTGGTTTGCAATGTATAGATATTGTCGTAAAATTTATAACGTTAAGAAAGTAATTAGAACAAGAAAGTAATTGAGATTAGTTAAGAAAATAGTGTAAATTAAGCGGACGAAGCCGTTAGAATTAAATATTACCATTTCTTCGCTCTGGTAACAAGGCAAAGCGTAGTTTTGTGTTCCGTCACTAACATTAATCCAGAATTCAGTAGAAAGTGGAGAAAGGAGGGATCTTAATAGAATAAGAGTATCTTATTACTAGGGTTCCCTTAGGTTCCCTCTGTTCTGCAATACTCCGGATACCTCGTGCAGCTAACAAATTTTTAACGTTACTACGGAGTTACGTAATAAATATATGAGGTTATAATAATGTGGCTTCAATTTGGTTCTCTTTTAGCTTCCCGCACATGGCAATGTACAGACAATGACAGAGGGAACTTGGGAACCTTGTGGTAAGACACTCCGTTGCGATCTCCACTTTCCGCCAAAATTGACACATTGTGTGTTGAGCGAGGAAACTCAACTTTGTCTTCTTATTAGATATAAGAAATAAAAACATTCCTCGAGCGGAGATCGAACCTGTCACGTATACAGTATACAGTCGTATACGTATACTTGTACATTAATTGTGTCAATTAGGTACCTACTATTACTCAGCTTCACGCTGTATCCCACGCATTGCAGGGTAGGCAGAGGAACCTGGGAACCTAGTGTTAAGACACCCCGTTCCACTTCCGTTCCCCACTTTCCGCCGAATGCAATGCCTGAGGCATTGCGCGTTAGGTGGCGGAACTCAACACCGCGCTTTGCTTTGTTACTAGAGCGAAGAAATGAAACATTAAATAAACGGTACGTGAGTTTACTTACAGTACAAATAAAGGAAAACATAAAAAAGTGATAATTTATTTAAAAAAAAAACAATTACAAACTTATATATGTAGTTAATTTTATAGAAAATGAGTGCACACGACCGCAAATTTAACTATGTCAACTTTCGGACCTACGAAGATACAGAAATCTCAATTGGCGAAACCAGCTTGTACTGGGCCATTTTTTTTAATTTTTCAAGTTAATCCCAAGAAAAGTCAGTCACAAATAATGGTATGATAGGAAATTTAAAAAATGCCACTTTCATTTTCAATGTTTATACAGAAATAAAACAATAAATTTGTATAGATTTGTTCAGATGTAATTGATAATTTATTGCTGGCTTAAAAATATTTATTTTATATAATTAATAGTGTTTGTGTAACATGAGACCTGTCGTGGCGCAGCGGCACAAGTGTGTGACTGTAACCGATAGATTGTGGCTTCGATCCCCACTCGAGGAAATGAAATATTTAATATTTTCAGTTTTAAATATTTAATGTTTTCATTTCTTCGCTCTGGTACTAGGCAGAACGCAGCGTTGAGTTCCACCACCCAACGCCACAAAGTTGGCGGGAAGTTGGGACCGGAAGTGGAACAGAGTGTCTTAACACTAGGTTCCCAAGTTCCCTCTGCATACCCTACCATGTGCGGGATACAGCGTTGGACGGTGGGGGGTGTTGGCTTTGTGTAACATATATCAACTCTGCGTTCACAAGTTTGAATTCGATGAATTATTAGTTCGTTACCGACCATAATGCCACTTTGCTCGTATTTTGTTATAGTTTGTCGAAATCACACATATCTTGTATATTTCATTTTCATTTCATTTTTATATTTTATCTTTCATTGTAAAGTTACATTTTAATCTGTTTAGTAATTTTTACAGCAACACGAACAAACATATATACACACAAATTATATTATCTGTACATATGATATTTAACGTAATGCTTGAAATTCTTTGGAAAATCGGGGACGGAACCAAGTGTAATAACACTAGGTTCCCAAGTGCCCTCTGTCTTCCCTGTCCCGTGCAAATAAATAATATAAATAGCATTCTCTCTTGCCAAACTATGATTCTCAACAATTTAATATTTTAATTTTCTCGCTGTAGTAACAAGGCAAAGTGCGGCGTTGAGTGATCAAACTCAACGCCATTCGGCAAAAAAATGGGAAACGGAGTGTCTTAACACTCCTAAGTTTCTCAAGTTCCCTGCCTCCCCATGTCACGTGCAGCATTCACAATAAAATTAAAAGAAAATACTTATATACCAAAGATGCTCAATTATTTAGGACTCATAAGTGAATTATCGCAATGTTGAAATTATGCAAATTTATATCTATTTTTTAAAGAGGCCAGTCGTGGTCTTGGGGCCCTCGAGGAACACCACTCGGGAAATAGTAGATTGACCTGGACTCAATGCTACAGATAGGCCATGCCACGGTTGTAGGAGGGAAGTTTTTACAAAACGGCACAGTATTGGTACGCCATGTATCCAGATGATGAGGATGATTTTTGAATTTGTAATGAGCTGTACAGTTAGAGAATTCAGCGGTGGGAACCAGATCAAGCCCAATAAGTTCTCCACCACAAATGCGGTGAAGAACGTACAGTGAGGAGAACTCTCTTTGCAAAGCCAAACCTAGGTGTCAGAGGCCTTTGACATATTATTGGGCTTCCAACGATTCAAACGACAAATTTCCATACAAATTTAATTTAAACCAATAATTCTTGAGATTAGAATGTTTTACGTAACATTTTTTATCATATAATAATGTTAGCGGCGTTGAGTTCCTCCACTCATCACGTAATGCCTCAAATTCGGAGAAAAGTGGAGAACGGAAATGGAACGGAGTCACTAGGTTCCCAAGTTCCCTCTGCCTACCCTGCCGTGTGCGGGATTCGATGTGAAGCTAAAAAAAATATATATTATAAAACTAGACTTAGTCGAGTATATGTAGTTTTAAAAAGATTTCAGACCGCATTTATTACCGAAAAGTAACATTTGGACTGTATCAATTTTTTCCTTCATCTGCACAATGTATCCTCATGGCATGGTAGAAAGAGTCTATGTATGATACTCTGTTCCGTTTCCCAATTTTTGCTGAATTTGCGACGAGCGAGGAAATATATTACTTTATCGAGTGGGGATCGAACCCACAACCTGTCGTTTACAGTCACACACTTGTACCGCAGCGCCACGACAGGCCTCAGTATTAATTTTTTTAAAAATAATTTCTAGAAAGAATAAAATGTTATTTGTTTTCTTTCTCATTTTTATGTGATGAATTCCAATAGATGTGGGTTCAAATCCCGTACATTTCATTTTTTATACATTTTCTAAATAAGTATAAAACTAAGTGAATTTGTTGATAAAGTAAAGCCATCACTCATATGTTTCCGCTTTTCCCGCTAACTACGCTGCCAAACCTGGTTAGAGTCAGAAGGAGTAGGCTTACCTCTTCTGACGCTGGAGAAATTTAATATAGAAGAATTGAATGAGATTGAAGTATTTACATTTCCTAGATCATAAACAAGACAAAGCTTGGCGTTGAGTTCCGCCATTCACCACAATGTCTCGAAAGTTGAGCGATGCATGTGGAACGAAATGTCTTAAGACCAGGTTCCAATATGATAACCCTGATATATGCTGGATACAACGTGTTCACTAATTTAAGATAACGGTAGGTTAATACAATGTTTACTTTTGATTTGTCCTAATATCTAAATATTATATCGCGTGACGCCATTTATGTATACATACAAATTTATTGAAACGTACGTTTTTGTGTATTTATTTTTTGTTTGTTTGTTTCGCGTTAAAAATCTTTGAGATACTCTCAGCTTTACGCAAAATCCCGCACATGGCACGGTAGGCAGAGGGAACTTGGGAACCTAGTGTTACGACACTCCGTTCCACTTCTGTTCCCCACTATGAGATAGATCTTCTATCTTTTTAATGCGTTCCAAAGTTGTAAACGCGACGGGTTGTGGGCTCGATACCCCCTTGAGGAAATGCAAAAAATAATATTTTATAAGATAAAGGGCGGCGTTGAGTTCCGCTTCTTAACATCTAATACCTTAAGTTCGGCGGAAAGTGTGGAACCGAACGGGGTGTCTTAACACATACACACACACTTAAGAAACTTAGCTAAGTTCCTTTTGTCTGCCCTGTCATATGCGGGAATAAGGGTGAAGCTTATGAAGCTTAGGATAGAATGCTATGAGAGTGGCCAAAATAAATTAGTCGGGCAGCGTTGATGTCCGCCTTGTCTTACTTTTCAATGTGCAAACGTGACAGAGCTGATAGCCTAAGATCCCACTTCAAAAATGTACGGTTGTGTTTTTTTACTTAAACTTATTCAGAGGAACGATACATGATAGTACACTTCGATTGTTTGTCTGTCAATTAATCACCTTCATTCATTAGTGATAATGATTTTCTGTTGATCAATTACAGGTACATGTTTATAAGAATCCAACGGCCTTTCAAAGCAAATCGTATTAGGAATTGAGAAAAAAAATGATTGCCACCTCTTAGTCTGCCGCCTTTAGGTTTCCAGGCTTAACATGTGATTTTCAAATTCAATTAGGCCATTTAAGCATTTTTGAATCGTCAAGTTACATATAAGTGTCTGTGGTGTCAGTCCTTACAGGAAGCTACCACCGGTGAGGAAGGCGGGTCTGCTGAGAAGAGCCGGCAAGAAACTCAACAGTTGCTCTTTTCAAAATATCAATTAAAGTAAATATATAATATAGCTTCCTGAGTGAGTACCAACAGCATTTAATCCCACGCACTGTTATCATTGTAGTATTCTTGAATTGAATAATATGCTTTGCCTAACAATATATTTTTAAATTTTTGAAGTGGCAAATTTAAAATGACTTGTGGAATTTTATTATACATACGTGTACCATGTCCTATAAAAGATTTACTAACTTTTTGAAGACGAAAACTACGAGTGATCAGCTTGTTTTTATTATATTTAATAGTTTATAATTTTCGGATACTATAAAACACGGGAGCTTGTTTCTTTAATAACGTAGGGGAAATCTTCAAAAAGATACCCAGTTTGGTTCATAAAACCTGGCTATGTGGAATTCCTACCCATTAATAGTTTTCTGGATGTCAATCCTCAATACGACTGAAAGTCAACGAGAAATCGAGTGAACCGCATCCGTTACCCTTCCCAATTATGCTAACGCTCGCCGCCCATTTATAAAACCCCTAAACTACTTATACGAAATTACTTGGTTTTAAGATTGATAGAAGATAGAAGACAGACCAAGTAACCCCAACCAGCACTTATGTAATGAATATTTTAAGCCCTTGTGCTTGAGGCTACTATGATGGGATTATAAAAGGCGCTACTATAACGACGTTGAACGCGTGTAGGATCCGTACTCTGTCAATCCTGTGATAAAGCCTCCTTTTGCGTCATTACTATTTTACAAAAGAAAATTAATACTCTCCACGACTCACGAAACATTTTGGAGAGCAGTGTTGGCAGGGAGAGATCTTGACCTAATATTAAAATTATAAAGTTTTGAATTCGTCCCATGCAGAACGTGCTGGGCAGTATCCTGAATTGTTCCACAGTGTCCACAGTTCCACTTTGGAGTTGACTCACGTCCAATTTTAAACAGGAATTATTTGAAGCAACCTGGGAAAGTCACTTGTCAGAAATGGCAACACACATGAGCAGACTCGACCGGACTATTACCACCCTGGCATTTAAAACCGACGTTAAGTAGTGGCTTCAGCCACTGCTTTTCGCATTGGGTAGTGCCGGGCCCCGGTGCATCCACCTTAAAGACGGACAACGCTCCTGTAGCTCCTCTGGTGCTACACGGGGCCATGGGTAGCGGTGATCACTTACTATCAGGTGACCCGTAGGCTGGTTTGCCCAGTCTTATCCATAAAAAAAACCATAGCCAGTGATACTTGTGAAAGACGGTAAGTAATTCGTCTTTCTTTCTCATCCAAACTTTGGAAAACGGTAGAATTGTCTCCAAGACGCGTTTACGAGCACATCGTTCCCCGAGTATACTGTGCTGCAAATGCGACTTTCCGTTCTTCCTGCCTCATTTCGCACAGCATATTCAAAGATCAAGGATAACATTCCAGACGAATGACGAAAGCTGCGAATTTTATCGAATCTACAAGGATATTGGAGAAGATTCGCATCTCTGCCAGAACATATAAGAGTGGAAATCACGAGAGTAAAGTAACGTCTCTACAGATTTGAGAGATATAGTCCGATACAAACTATACCCAGTACCGTATTTATGTGTTGCACTAACAACTTTGTTGGTACGCGCTACCATACGTTTATAATGTTTACAAAAGCTCCAGCGGCTATCCAATACGAGACATAGATATTTCATACTCGTATATCAGCTAACTTTAACCCACCCATATAAGTAAGTTAGGTTGTTCTTAAGTTTTTAGCAATTTATGGAACCAAAGCGCCTCGATCTTATGGGTTGCTACCGGCGTGGCAGCGAGTATCTAGATATTGAATCTTTGTTCGACTGTGTTCACGCTCATTTCAGTAAGATTTTTTATCTTCCCGAAAGTATATTCCATGACTAGCACCAAAGTGACATCTGCGTATGCAGAGATGATGCTGATATCGTCAGTAAGTCATCTCGCAATACTGCATCATATAACAAGGTTCTACAATAACGGTCATAACACGAATCATTGAGGAACCCCACAATATACTTCTCTGTGTACTCTGCGACCACCTTGTGTACGTTACACGTGTTACGCATTATGTATATCTGGAACACAAATAATCTCAGACTATCACCTGCAGATACAAAGGAACTTGCTGATGCACCAAATCATTTTACTATTAAAAAAAATTTTATATTTTCAAAAGAAATATTTATTTTTTTCATTTTATTCACCACTCAACAGCCTCAATTTCGACAGAAATTGGACAACTCTCGGTTTTGTATTTAATATTGAATAAGCATTTCCGTATTTTAATTTGTTTACAATAATCTCTTCCCAAGATTATTATTACCTTTTCTAAAAAAAATAATATTAAATTTATCCTACTTGTAGTATCCTCTTCATTTCATATACTATTTATATTCTTTTTTCTAATCGAATTGTATATTCATATACAATAAACGCTAAGGGATCATCACCAGAAAAAGACACTCATTTAATAAAAATTATAAATAAAATAAACAGCATAATTAGATAAAACAATGTAGGTACAAAGAAAAAAATGGCAACCAAATTTCTTTCTCAAAAACAAAATAAATTGCAGGTTTTGCGGCGAGATCTTTTACTATAAATCAAGCAAGTGGTTCCAGTGGCAAGTGAACTTACTTGTTGTTGAGTTTAAATCTATGGTTACATAATTATGTTTGATTTGAGGCTTTACGTGTCCAGAGGCGGGACTCAACGCCGCGCTTTGCTACATTACCAGAGCAATGAAATGCAAACATTTCCTTTTTTTTCCTCTCGAGTGGGGATCAAATTCACGTTTGTGCGTGTCCCTGCGCCACGACAGGCCAACAAAATTATAACAACTCTCAGATATGTGTAAAAATAACTAATTAGCAATCATATACTTCAAAAAACTAAAAGCACATTTTTATCGTGCAGATTAGGTACCAATACACGCTACCTATGTATCTAAGTTATGTATAACGGACGACACAATTATTATAGGAAATACAAAAATCAAATATTGTATATTTTTAAATTCAATATTTGATTTATTTATTTCTTCAACTTGCTAGCAAGGCAAACCGCGCCATTGAGTTCCACCACTGTACACACAATTAATTAAATTTAGTGGAAAGTGGGGAACGTAACGAAGTGTCTTTACACTATGTTCCCAAGTGCCCTCTGGCTACACTGCCAAGTGCGGAATACAGCGTCAAAGAAAAAACCAAGTTTACATTTTATTACATAACAATATAATTAATTATATATGATAGGGGGCTATCATGGCGCAGGGGCACAAGAGTGTGACTGTGAACGCCACAGTTTTGGTGGGTTCCCCACTCGTTGACATGAAAGATTTAATATTTTAAATTTAATATTTAATATTTGTATTTCTTTGCTCTGGTAACAAGGCAAAGCGCGGCGTTAAGTTTTTCCACTCAACGCGCAATGCCTTAAATTCAGCGAAGAGTGGGGGACGGAAAACTAGGTTAACATTAGGTTTCCAAGTGCCCCCGGGCTACCCTGCAATATGCGGGATATAGCGTGAAAGAAAAAAAAAACACTTTCTTAAATTTTATTATATAGTAATAAAGTTACAAGATAAACTTAATAAAGTATTTTGTTTTAAATATTAATATCATTAGAAAAAAGACACGTAATTTCTTAAAAAGTAAACAAAATATTCGTTCTGTCGCCGCTCTTATGGAAAGCTGTTCTTTTATTCCTACTTATAAGTTAAATACATATTAGAAAACACCAGACAAGATCCGCAGTAATTAATAGTATAATTATGAAGGCTCTTTTTCAGTTTGCCAATGTTTGCGTCTATCTTCTTTGAATTTGTACAATATGTAAAGAATTTGTTCAGCTGTAATCGATAATTTATTACCTATTAAATATATTTACTTTATTAAATTAATGTTGTTTGCGCGAACATTAGTAACAGTATATATAGTCGGTTCGAGTCTCCGTTAAGTACAGTCAAGGTTCACTGGTCTTTTAAGGATATTCTCCGAAGACCTGAAAAATGAATCCAACACTAGTGCTTCTAATTGGCGTTTTGAGCGTAAGTTGATTCTTATTTTCTAATAGTTTGCTTGATTTTTGATATCTTAGCATTAATTTGATATCTTAAAATATCTCTATCTCTCTACTTTCCTTGATGTTACCAAACTATTTATTGAGATATTATTATTATTATTATTGCCTCGAGTTTAGTGTAAAAAGTACCAACATTTCGATTTTTCTATATTGTAATAGCGTAGCTGTTCGTCGATCAGACAAGCAGCGTTGAATTCTGCCACTTACTAGGTTTTCTCTGTCTGCCCCGCTAAATGTATCGTAAATCTATCTTAACGCAATCTATATTATGCAGATTTTTATACAATCTGATCAAATGTCTTCTTAAATCGTATTGGTAGTAAATAAATTAATTTAATATAATTTTTAATATGGCAACACCAAAGTTGAACGTCATATATTGGATTTCTGTCAGTTTAAACTTTGATCCGCTTACCCACAAATTACTGACTTTATCTACTTTATTACGTCGATTTTATTATTTGCTTAGTATGTATTTTAAATACATATGTCGGTGTATTGCGGCGTTGAGTTCCGCCCTTCGTCATAATAAAGGCGTAAATAGTATGTCTCACCACTTACTACTATATGCAGGATGAAACGTTAAGTTTTAAAAAGTAAACACATCTACCTACATTCTTTTAATTTTATTGTTTTATAATTTAGTAGAGGTTCTACTTAATCTAATCTTAACATAGAACCTGCCTTTACATCATTTAAAACCTAAATAATGTCACTGAAGCCTGTCGTGGCGCAGCGGCACAAGCGTGTGACTGTAACTGACAGGTTGTGGGTTCGATCCCCACTCGAGGAAATGAAATATTTTCAATTTAAATATTAAATGTTTTCATTTCCTCGCTCTTGGTACAAGGCAAAACGCGGCGTTGAGTTCCGCCACTCAACACGCAATGCCTCAAAATCGGCAGAAAATGAGGAACGGAGTGTCTTAACAATAGGTTCCCTCTGCCTACCCTGCCAAGTGTGGGGTACAGTGTGAAGCTGAGTAAATAATATCATGAAAATATATATTAAAATAGAGAATAATAATAAAAGCATTATAAATAAATGTTGGTTACATCTAATTTATAAAACAAAATTAATTATTACAAAATCAATAAATTAATTATATGTTTTTGTATTACAGGCTTTAAGCGCCCAAGCCGCTCCTCAAAGTAAGTACCAAAATTATCCATTTGTGTGAGAAATCAGACATTTTTTATAGTTCAGCTAATTCAAATATTTATTTTTATTTATTTTCTTATAAAATGTAATCTGGTAGTATAAATACTGATTATGACTAAATCCATAAAACTGTTTTTTTTTTTACATTTATTATAAACTTCTATTATATTTACTTTTAGTATATTTACATGGGGTCAATGGGGATTTTAGATATTTTTTTTTTAACAAAACAACAAACTTTCTACCAAATTGTATTATTTCATTCATTTTACAACTAATTTAAAGCTTATTTTACTACACTATTATGTAAAGACAAAATTTTTTTATTTATGTGTGTTATCTAATATTAAGTGGTTTTACATACAATATATGTATATTGAGATAGACATACACTGTAGATATTACAGTGATGTGAAATAGCGTTTCATTGTAAATTTGATAATAAATGTTTATTACATGCCTTATTTTCGCAAGATGAAATATAGCTGATGATGGGAAGTGCAGTGGCAGCTAGATATGTCCACTAGGTTCCCTCTGTCCTCCATAAGTGAGACCCTGGATGTTTGTAGAATTTGAAGGCATTATAGTATTCCAGGGGTCTGCTTCTGTAGTTCAGAGTTCATTTCCACTCAACTTGTACTCTTATGTCATAATTGTTTTAAACAAAATTAAAAAAAAAGAAAAATATTGGTCCCATGCCAGCTCACACACAGCAGAGTAGACAGGAAGCATGGGAACGGTGGCTTAACATTTAAGCCACCGTTCCTATCATGACACTTCGATTTCCTACTTGACGTGCTGAACTCTTGAGGCTTTATTATGTGTTGGGTGGCAGAGTTCAACGCCACGCTATGCCTCGTTACCAAAAGGGGGAGCATGAAAGTATTAAATAGAGGAATTCTCTCAAGAGGAAATAATACTCAAAACCGTTGCGTTTAAAGTTGGGCACTTGTACCCATGGTCACCTATGGCCTCAAATAAGATTCAATTCAAGATAAATGTTGTATACAAGATATATACGATGTAAATAATAATAATTAGAAAATTAAACATGCATATTTCATGATTTGTCTCATTTTTTCAGTCCCAGGACAATATTTGAATTACGGTTTACCAGGTGCGAATCTTTATACTTATCATTTATATAGTTTTTAATGTATCCCGAACCTAGTCGGGCAGGCAGAGGGAACTTGGGAACCTTGTGTTGAAACATTTCGTTGCTCTGTGTTGAGTGTTGAGTCACCAAAGCGTGGAAAATTACTCAGCTTCACGCTGTATCCCGCACATGGCATGGGTGTGCATAGGAAACTTGGGAACCTAGTGTTAAGACACTTCGTTCCATTTCCGTTCCCCACTGTTCCCGTCCATTGAAAATTATTTTTTCTAATATTTTAGTTCCTCGAGTGGAGATCGAACCCACTATCTATGGTGTATACAGAACCTTTTGTCTCTGCTGCATGAGAGGGTCCTTATTTAACAGATATTGTTTTTTTTTATCTGTAGATAACAGTTTTTGTCTCTTGCAAAATTGTTGTTGGGATTTCAACTTCCAACTTCCATTTGTTAGAGGCAATATACATATTGGTTTCTATTTCGAATACGTAACACGTTTAGTGCGACCATAATGTAATGCGTGTTTGTTACGTCCTTTTTTATTAAAATGTTTAGACTTTCGAAGTTAGTCTCATACTTGTCCTAGCTCACTGTTTCGGATAATAATCAGAAAAAATTGGAATAAACAAGTTTATTAATACAAAAATGTATAAATTCTTATAAATCTATACCATATTGTGACAGAAAAGAAATATATATATTTTATACGCACTTATATTGCTGTTGGCGTATATAAGGATTCAGGAATAGACATAGACCAGCCGTTTAATCTTTTGTAGTCAGTTCATTGGTTGTTGAATCTTACTTTCGTCAAGAGAGAAATAGAATATAGAAAGAGTATAATAGCATAGTCAGTGAGCCAAGGCAATTAAAAACGGCAAACCGTTGCAGATGACGATAACGAATACCAGGTCTACACGGATTCGGAGTTGGACAATTATGGTAAACCAATCATAACCCTCAAATTAGTGCCGATTGGTAAGTTAGACAGTATGGCGCAAAGTAGTTCTTTGCCTAAACTCTTTAGGTTTAGCTCTCAAGAGCGGCTCTGCTCGCTTGATCTCATAGAAAGTCTAGCCTTTGTTGGTAGATGAATTGTCCATAGAAAGTTTTATCAATTCGGACTAGTGGTGTCTGAGAATAGCGCATAAAACCAAACAAACTCATCAGCTTTTCATTGGAAAAGATGATGAAATGAATGTCTCCTCATTTTTATCCAACTCAACTCAAGTGCCCAAAATCCTTAGATAAATTAGGAAATTATAAGAAGCTAGCTATATTACTTTAGCCATATTAAATAGCATGTCAGGCTAAGCTACTTGCGTTGTGCTCTAATGAGGACGCTGACAAAATTTAAAAACCCTGCCCGTAAAATATGAGAATTTTGGCCAAATTTATTAACAAGGACTTCCTCTTTGCAGAAGATGAAGGTCAAGGTTACTATTCAGGTTCCAACTATAACTCTCAAGCAGCAAATAGCAACGAATATGGCGGTCAAGTGAGTGATGGAAACAACAACGCGTACTATAGATCAGCTCAGAAATCAAACGCAAATTCTGCGGGTTCCAGCAGCAATTTTGGATACAATTCTAGTAAGTCCATTGTCTATACAATTACAGCCAAATTACTCAAATTGTAAACTGTAATTATCGCTTCTCGCTGTATCCTGCAGTGTGGGCATATGATCCCCGTCTACCACACAATTGTCCTGGTATTTGTCGTTGGCGGAACTCAACGCTGAGCTTGGACTATCAGAGATTTTATTTTAATATCAACTTTTCCTCCGAGGGTTTATCGGATCTTCTACTTTTGCGTCAATTGAGCGTTTGACGCTGATCACTTCGCCGCATTGACTTATAATTTTTGGAGCTTCTTATAATTTTGAATCACTTAGCATGGAACCCTAATGTTTCCCATTTCCCCCAAATTTTGGTGCCATCCGTATTGACTGATGGAAATAAACCCCGCTCTTTATTTCGTTGCCAAAACACGACAGTGAAATAATTTCAAACGACCCAAACTAACTCATCAGCTTTTCATTAGAAAAGATGATGTAAAGAGTGTCAGCTCATTTTTATCCAACTCAAGATTGGCCAAAATCCTTAGATAAATTAGGAAATTGTAAGAACTAGCTATATTACTTTAGCCATATTAAATAGCATGGAAGGTTAAGCTACTTGCGTTGTGCACTTATGAGAACGATGACAAATTCAAATACCCTGTCCATAAAATATGAGAATTTGAGCCAAATTTGTTAACAAGGACTTCCTCTTTGCAGATGATGGGAGTCAAGGGTACTATTCAGGTTCCAACTATAACTCCCAAGCTGCAAACAGCAACGAATACAGCGGTCAAGTGAGTGATGGAAACAATAACGCGTACTATAGATCAGCTCAGAAATCAAACGCAAATTCAGCGGGTTCCAGCAACAATTTTGGATATAATTCTGGTAAGTCCATTGTTCTACTAAAATTGTAAATGGTAAAGTTTGTGAGGATGGATGTTATGTTAATGGATGTAAATGATTTTTTAAAGTAATTAAAACAGGCTACAATTTATGTACAATGAAATTTTTGGGCGGCAATTTTGGATATAATTCTGGTAATTCCAGTGTCCTACTAAAATTGTAAATGGTAAAGTTTTTGAGGATGGATGATATGTGGAATGGATGTAAATGATTTTTTAAAGTAATTAAAACAGGCTACAATTTATGTACAATGAAATTTTTGGGCGGGCGAAGTCGCGTGTGTGCCGCTAGTTTATAATATACTAGCGATCAACCTGCAGATTTGATTTGCCCCATGAAACATATTGTTGAATTACAGCCAACGCCGCCCTTTATTCGTTGCCAAAAAAGGACAACGAAATAATTTCATTTCTTCGAGCTACACTCGGAACCACCACTCGCCTGTCCATAACAGGCAATAAATAAATAATCTATAAAATATATATCTTTTAACATTTTCATAGGTAATGGGCAGTCTTGGTCAGGATCAAGCAACAATGCTCAATCATCAGCTTCTGACAGCAACGAGTATGACGCTCAAATAAGCAATGGGAACAGTAACGGTTATTTTAGATCGAAATCCAATTCAAGATCGCAATCAGCTAGTTCCAACAGTGCCTATAATTATAATTCTGGTAAGTTCCGTTTCTCTAGCTTCACGCTGTATCCCGCATGTGGCAGGGTAGACCAAGGGAACTTGGGAACCTAGTGTTGAGAAACTTCATTTCATACTCCACTTCCCATATGAATCTGAGGCATTGATGTTGAGTGACGGAACCAGGGGTTAAATTTTTATTTCTTTACTCTTGTAGCAAACCCACAACATGCTGCATTTAAATTTGCAATCCAACGCATGTGCATCACGACAGCCTTCATCCGTTATCAACCTTTTTTTTTATTGTGGAACCTGCTGGATGGCTTATATTATTCTGGACAACTTCGTTTTTCTAAAAACAGATTTAACAAATAATGAAATCAATATAACAAATTAATAATGTTTTATAACTATGAAAGTTTAAAATTTAAAAGAATACCTGACCCAAGAAATCATTTCTTGTGGCAAAGTGCTTATAGCTTATACCATTTGTACACAAATCATAGTTTTCAATTGAAAAAACTGCATGAAAAACGGTTAATTCATTCAGGAGCTACGATGTCAGAGACCAACAGACACACTCCTCTTTTTCGCTTAGGATTAAAAAGTATAAAACATCTTTGTGTAGCAAAAAATTACTAAAATCGTCCAGAGTCGATAACTACATAAAAAACTTTGTAACAAGCGTATAAGAATTTCTATGTATCTATGAAAACGTATAGCTGTTAATCGAAAAGCTTTGACCGTAAACTAGACTAGGCGCATGTTCAAATCCCGTTATGTTCAAACTGTATTTAATCTTCATTTTTTTCTTTCCAGGCTATCAAAACCCTACGTACCCCTCTGTAGGGCCAGTGCTACCACCAGCTCACCCACCAAAATCACTACCTCGACCCCCATTCTACACTAAACCCTATCCACCTTTCTACCCACCCGCTGCATATGTCCCAGCCCCAATCTACCCAGAACCAATTATTCCATATGGCCAACCAGCTTACGTTCCCTCAAGTGGCTACCCAGGATACCCAATCCTTCCACCACAACCCGTTGATGATAACAATGATGATGATTATCCATATGTGGGGCCTCAACGTCCATCACCAGGCTGGAAAATTGGCAGACCAGGTCCCAAAGTACCAGTTGTGCCAGTAGTGCCAATTGTTCCTCCTATTCCAGTACGATCTGGAGATCCACAAGGAAATCCCGGTGATTATGCTGATACTTACTATTTAATTAATATTTTTTAGGCTTCACGTTATATCCCGCTCGTAGCAGTGCCGATCATTGATCCAGCGTGTTTTGTGGCGGAACTTTTGCTTTATATAAAACAACTTAATATAATTATTTTTTCTCAGTGAGAATTGAATTAGCAATTAACGATTAATTAATATTATTTGATTTGATTCGAAAAGAGTACTATCGAGGAATGATTACTAGCAGCAAAATTATTAAAAAAAAACAGGTTGTTTACATTTAAACTAAGGAAATGTGTAACATAAATATTTTATAAAAAAAATACTATATTGACAACAACAAAAAAATAATTACAGGAAAACCAACGTCATCCAGTTTATGGAGCTCCGGTAGTTCAAATAGTTATTCTAATAGCAACGCGGAAAGTTCCTCATACATCTGGGGAAAACAATATGGCTCACAACAACCTCAGCTGCCACAACAAAACCCACAACAACAGCAGCCAGGTCAACCTCAAAACCCACAACAACAGCAGCCAGGTCAACCTCAAAACCCACAACAACAGCAGCCAGGTCAAAACCCACAACAACAGCAGCCACAAAACCCACAACAACAGCAGCCAGGTCAACCTCAAAACCCACAACAACAGCAGCCAGGACAACCTCAAAACCCCCAACAACAGCAGCCAGGTCAAAACCCACAAATACCCCAAAACCCACAACAACAGCAGCCAGGACAACCTCAAAACCCACAACAACAACAGCAGCCAGGACAACAACAGAATAACCCACAACAACCTCAGGAGCAACCACAACCACAGCATCCAGGAAAACCACAGAAGCCAGGGCAACCACAGAAGCCAGGTCAACCTCAGAAGCCAGGGCAACCACAAAACCCAGGTCAACCCCAAAACCCACAACAACAGCAGCCAGGACAACCTCAAAACCCACAACAACAGCAGCCAGGTCAACCTCAAAACCCACAACAACAGCAGCCAGGTCAACCTCAAAACCCACAACAACAGCAGCCAGGACAACCTCAAAACCCACAACAACAGCAGCCAGGTCAACCTCAAAACCCACAACAACAGCAGCCAGGACAACCTCAAAACCCCCAACAACAGCAGCCAGGTCAACCTCAAAACCCCCAACAACAGCAGCCAGGTCAACCTCAAAACCCCCAACAACAGCTTCCAGGTCAACCTCAAAACCCCCAACAACAGCAGCCAGGTCAAAACCCACAACAACCCCAAAACCCACAACAACAGCAGCCAGGACAACCTAAAAACCCACCACAACAACAGCAGCCAGGACAACCTCAAAACCCACCACAACAACAGCAGCCACAACAACCACAACCACAGCAACCAGGACAACCACCTTATACATCATACACTTCCAGTTCTAGTAGTGCAGGTTCCAAAACTTCCGTAAATAATTATGGGTCAGACTCTAGCAGTTGGGCACAAAGTGGTAGTACAGCTGTTTCAGGCAATTATCCACAACCATCCCAAAATGACTCAGAGAAACCACAGCAACAACAACCTCAAAACCCACAACAACCTGAGGAGCCAGAATATGAACCTCAAACCCCAGAACAACCACCGCAGCCACAACAACCTCAAAACCCACAACAACCACAGCAGCCACAACAACCCCAAAACCCACAACAACCCCAAAACCCACAGCAACCACAGCAGCCACAACAACCTCAAAACCCACAACAACCTCAAAACCCACAACAGCCACAGCAGCCACAACAACCTCAAAACCCACAACAACCCCAAAACCCACAACAACCCCAAAACCCACAACAGCCCCAAAACCCACAACAACCACAGCAGGCACAACAACCTCAAAACCCACAGCAACCACAGCAGCCACAACAACCTCAAAACCCACAACAACCTCAAAACCCACAGCAACCACAGCAGCCACAACAACCTCAAAACCCACAGCAACCACAGCAGCCACAACAACCTCAAAACTCACAACAACCCCAAAACCCACAACAACCTCAAAACTCACAACAACCACAGCAGCCACAACAACCCCAAAATCCACAACAGCCCCAAAACCCACAACAGCCCCAAAACCCACAACAGCCCCAAAACCCACAACAACCACAGCAGGCACAACAACCTCAAAACCCACAACAACCTCAAAACTTGCAACAACCACAGCAGCCACAACAACCTCAAAACCCACAACAACCTCAAAACCCACAACAGCCACAGCAGCCACAACAACCTCAAAACTCACAACAACCACAGCAGCCACAACAACCACAAAACCCACAACAACCCCAAAACCCACAACAACCTCAAAACCCACAACAACCCCAAAACCCACAACAACCACAGGAGCCACAACAACCACAGCAGCCACAACAACCTCAAAACCCACAACAACCTCAAAACTCACAACAACCACAGCAGCCACAACAACCTCAAAACCCACAACAACCCCAAAACCCACAACAACCACAGAAGCCAGGGAAACCACAGAAGCCAGGTCAACCTCAAAACCCACAACAACAGCAGCCAGGTCAACCTCAAAACCCACAACAACAGCAGCCAGGTCAACCTCAAAACCCACAACAACAGCAGCCAGGTCAATCTCAAAACCCACAACAACCCCAAAACCCACAACAACAGCAGCCAGGACAAACCCAAAACCCACAAATACCTCAAAACCCACAACAACAGCAGCCAGGTCAACCTCAAAACCCCCAACAACAGCAGCCAGGTCAAAACCCACAACAACAGCAGCCAGGTCAACCTCAAAACCCACAACAACAGCAGCCAGGTCAACCTCAGCAGCCAGGTCAACCTCAAATCCCACAAACACACCAAAACCCACAACAACAGCAGCCAGGACAACCTCAAAACCCACAACAACAGCAGCCAGGACAACCTCAAAACCCCCAACAACAGCAACCAGGACAACCACAGCAACCACAACAACCACCTTATACATCATACACTTCCAGTTCTAGTAGTGCAGGTTCCAAAACTTCCGTAAATAATTATGGGTCAGACTCTAGCAGTTGGGCACAAAGTGGTAGTACAGCTGTTTCAGGCAATTATCCACAGCCATCCCAAAATGACTCAGGGAAACCACAGCAACAACAACCACCAAACCAGCAACAACCTGAGGAGCCAGAATATCAACCTCAAACCCCAGAACAACCCCAAAACCCACAACAACCCCAAAACCCACAACAACCACAAAACCCACAACAATCCCAAAACCCACAACAACCACAAACCCACAACAATCCCAAAACCCACAACAACCCCAAAACCCACAACAACCTCAAAACCCACAACAGCCACAGCAGCCACAACAACCCCAAAACCCACAACAACCCCAAAACCCACAACAGCCCCAAAACCCACAACAGCCCCAAAACCCACAACAACCACAGCAGGCACAACAACCTCAAAACCCACAGCAACCACAGCAGCCACAACAACCTCAAAACCCACAACAACCTCAAAACTCACAACAACCACAGCAGCCACAACAACCTCAAAACCCACAACAACCTCAAAACCCACAACAGCCACAGCAGCCACAACAACCTCAAAACTCACAACAACCACAGCAGCCACAACAACCTCAAAACCCACAACAACCCCAAAACCCACAACAACCTCAAAACTCACAACAACCACAGCAGCCACAACAACCTCAAAACCCACAACAACCTCAAAACTCACAACAACCACCAAACCAGCAACAACAGAATAACCCACAACAACCTCAGGAGCAACCACAACCACAGCATCCAGGAAAACCACAGAAGCCAGGGCAACCACAGAAGCCAGGTCAACCTCAAAACCCACAACAACAGCAGCCAGGTCAACCTCAAAACCCACAACAACAGCAGCCAGGTCAACCTCAAAACCCACAACAACAGCAGCCAGGACAACCTCAAAACCCACCACAACAACAGCAGCCACAACAACCACAACCACAGCAACCAGGACAACCACAGCAACCAGGACAACCACCTTATACATCATACACTTCCAGTTCTAGTAGTGCAGGTTCCAAAACTTCCGTAAATAATTATGGGTCAGACTCTAGCAGTTGGGCACAAAGTGGTAGTACAGCTGTTTCAGGCAATTATCCACAGCCATCCCAAAATGACTCAGGGAAACCACAGCCACAACAACCTCAAAACCCACAACAACCTCAAAACCCACAACAGCCACAGCAGCCACAACAACCTCAAAACTCACAACAACCACAGCAGCCACAACAACCTCAAAACCCACAACAACCTCAAAACCCACAACAGCCACAGCAGCCACAACAACCTCAAAACTCACAACAACCACAGCAGCCACAACAACCTCAAAACCCACAACAACCTCAAAACCCACAACAGCCACAGCAGCCACAACAACCTCAAAACTCACAACAACCACAGCAGCCACAACAACCTCAAAACCCACAACACCCCCAAACCCCACAACACCCACAGGAGCCACAACAACCTCAAAACCCACAACAACCACAGCAGCCACAACAACCTCAAAACCCACAACAACCCCAAAACCCACAACAACCACAGAAGCCAGGGCAACCACAGAAGCCAGGTCAACCTCAAAACCCACAACAACAGCAGCCAGGTCAACCTCAAAACCCACAACAACAGCAGCCAGGACAACCTCAAAACCCACAACAACAGCAGCCAGGTCAATCTCAAAACCCACAACAACCCCAAAACCCACAACAACAGCAGCCAGGTCAACCTCAAAACCCACAAATACCTCAAAACCCACAACAACAGCAGCCAGGTCAACCTCAAAACCCACAACAACAGCAGCCAGGTCAAAACCCACAACAACAGCAGCCAGGTCAACCTCAAAACCCCCAACAACCCCAAAACCCACAACAACAGCAGCCAGGTCAACCTCAAAACCCACAACAACAGCAGCCAGGTCAACCTCAAAACCCACAACAACAGCAGCCAGGTCAACCTCAAAACCCACAACAACAGCAGCCAGGTCAACCTCAAAACCCACCACAACAACAGCAGCCACAACAACCCCAACCACAGCAGCCAGGACTACCACAGCAACCAGGACAACCACCTTATACATCATACACTTCCAGTTCTAGTAGTGCAGGTTCCAAAACTTCCGTAAATAATTATGGGTCAGACTCTAGCAGTTGGGCACAAAGTGGTAGTACAGCTGTTTCAGGCAATTATCCACAACCATCCCAAAATGACTCAGAGAAACCACAGCAACAACAACCCCAAAACCCACAACAACCTGAGGAGCCAGAATATCAACCTCAAACCCCAGAACAACCCCAAAACCCACAACAACCCCAAAACCCACAACAACCTCAAAACCCTCAGCAACCACAGCAGCCACAACAACCTCAAAACCCACAACAACCCCAGGACCCACAACAACCACAGGAGCCACAACAACCTCAAAACCCACAACAACCACAGCAGCCACAACAACCTCAAAACCCACAACAACCTCAAAACTCACAACAACCACAGCAGCCACAACAACCTCAAAACCCACAACAACCCCAAAACCCACAACAACCTCAAAACTCACAACAACCACAGCAGCCACAACAACCTCAAAACTCACAACAACCACAGCAGCCACAACAACCTCAAAACCCACAACAACCCCAAAACCCACAACAACCTCAAAACCCACAACAACCTCAAAACCCACAACAGCCACAGCAGCCACAACAACCTCAAAACTCACAACAACCACAGCAGCCACAACAACCTCAAAACCCACAACAACCCCAAAACCCACAACAACCTCAAAACCCACAACAACCTCAAAACCCACAACAGCCACAGCAGCCACAACAACCTCAAAACCCACAACAGCCACAGCAGCCACAACAACCTCAAAACCTACAACAACCCCAAAACCCACAACAACCTCAAAACCCACAACAGCCACAGCAGCCACAACAACCCCAAAACCCACAACAACCCCAAAACCCACAACAACCACAAAACCCACAACAACCACAGCAGCCACAACAACCTCAAAACCCACAACAACCACAAAACCCACAACAACCTCAAAACCCACAACAACCTCAAAACTCACAACAACCACAGCAGCCACAACAACCTCAAAACCCACAACAACCACAAAACCCACAACAACCTCAAAACCCACAACAACCTCAAAACCCACAACAGCCACAGCAGCCACAACAACCTCAAAACTCACAACAACCACAGCAGCCACAACAACCTCAAAACCCACAACAACCCCAAAACCCACAACAACCTCAAAACCCACAACAACCTCAAAACCCACAACAGCCACAGCAGCCACAACAACCTCAAAACTCACAACAACCACAGCAGCCACAACAACCTCAAAACCCACAACAACCCCAAAACCCACAACAACCTCAAAACCCACAACAACCTCAAAACCCACAACAGCCACAGCAGCCACAACAACCTCAAAACTCACAACAACCACAGCAGCCACAACAACCTCAAAACCTACAACAACCCCAAAACCCACAACAACCTCAAAACCCACAACAGCCACAGCAGCCACAACAACCCCAAAACCCACAACAACCCCAAAACCCACAACAGCCCCAAAACCCACAACAGCCCCAAAACCCACAACAGCCCCAAAACCCACAACAACCACAGCAGGCACAACAACCTCAAAACCCACAGCAACCACAGCAGCCACAACAACCTCAAAACCCACAACAACCACAAGATTGCCCACAACAACCTCAGCAACCTCAGCAACCACAAAATGGCTCATCACAACCTCAGCAGCCACAACAACCCCAACAGCCACAAGGAAATTCTCCTTCACAAGGCAGTCCATCGACTGTTGGTAGGCCTGGAATTGGAAGTGGTAAGAATTTTACATTTTTTTTTATGGAAATAGTGTAAAGAAAGTAATTGATCATTTTTAGCGGTGATCATTTAAACAACAATTATTTTTGTCAAATATTGATAAAAAAAATGTTATATTCAGAAGTCTGAAGTCGCAGAAGGCACAAGTGTGGGACTGTAAGCACGACAGGTCGAGGGTTCGATTTCCAGTAGGGAAAATACTTACTTACTTACTTATTTAGCTACACGCTATATCCCTAACGGGGTAGGCAGAGAGTACGGAGCGCCACACGCTACAGTCTCGGCATACCTCTTTCGCCTCGTCCACTGTCATCAGTCTCTTCATACATCCGCCCTCCGGGGGGTTCAAACACATTTCAAACTTTGTATGGCACTCTCAACTTCTTTCATACGGATGTCGCCATCAGCTACATCAAGACTCAGCGTTTCACTGTTACTTGAGTACTTGAGGCAGAGGCGTGATCACATTCATATATCTCCCTGTACACTTCTCACCAGAAAAGCTTCGTGTTTTTCCAAAAGTTGTTCGTTATCTCTCTCATGCTTTTTCCCTACCCGAGGCTTTATAATGCTGCTATGCTTTATTCTTTCTTTCTACTGTATTTTTTTTGTTAAAGCCTATTTTCCTTTTACCACATACCTCTGCCGCTACTACAGTCATACAATTCATTAGGTTCTGCCAGCATACTTCAATATTTCCATTTGCAGATTCGCAGCTGTTTAACGTCTTAGAAACTTTTTCTTGATATTCCTCTATGATCGGTGGATCTTGAAGCTTCCAGCTTCTTATGCGATGATTCGGTGCCAAGCTTGGACAACCAGTGCGGCTGCGCCTACCTGCGAACAGACCTCAACACTCGCGTGTCCATTACCTGGCTTCGAATACGCTGATCCACTAGGAATAGATCTATCATACTTTTACTCTTCCATTCGCTCCCATGTGTACATATGAATTTGTTTGTGGTCGAACATCGTGTTTGCCACAAACGCATTCCTTTCCTTGCAAATTTCCAATATAAGCTTTCCAGCCTCATTAATTCTCTTGTCACCATACTTCCCTAGCCCTCCTTCATAACGCTACGCGCAGTTCCGACCCATCCGTTCAATTCACCAAATATTTTTAGTTTTTCTTTTTCTCTAAGACTACCTAGAACGTCCCTGACACTCTGCTAAAACTCCTCGAGTTCGCATAATGGAGCTGAGGATACCGGCGCATACGCTGCTAACAAGAAAACTCTTGTTATCCCCAGCTTACAGCGCACCCAAGCTCCGCCATTTAATACACATTGACTCCAGAATTTGGCGAAAAATGGGGAATAGAGTGTATGAACACTAGGCTTCCCTCTGCCTTCTACAGCGGGATACAGTGTGAAGCTGAAAAAATATAGACAAACTTTTTGTTTTTTTGAAAAAAATTTTTTGATAAACCAATAAAAAACACATTATTTTTACAGGACTTATCCCAGGACCAGGATTCTACCCCCCCATTGCACCAGGAAAGACCCGCATTTGCGTTTGCTTCGCCAGTTTTAACGATATGCCTTCTGTCCTTCGTAATCAGTTCCAATTTTACTGAAAAACTTCGACACGACACGATTATGAGTTCAATACTTTTTATTAATTAATAAATATTGCATTTTGATTTATTGTTTTATTATTCCGTTCTTTAAATTTTAATTTTTAGCAAACGAGCAAATTAAATATTTAATATTTTCATTCCGTTTGAGGTCTGCCACTTAACACGCAGTGCCTTCAGAATGCCGTGGACAGTTAAGAACTTCACACTGGGTTCCCAAGTTCCCTCTGCCTTCCCTGCCATGTGCACACAGAGTGAACTTAAAAACAAATTTCTAAACATTCATATAAGCTAAGATTTCACAAACCTTGCGTGCTAGTACTAACAATGCACTATTGAATAATCTAAATGGGAAACATAAATTTAAATCGTATATTTGTAGCCGCAAAAAGGTAATTTTACATGTAAAAGTTTATTTCTTCAACATAGCCCAAATAAATATAACATACAAAGTTTTAGATATCTGGTTATATTTAACATTTATTTAACGTATAATAAGACATTTTAAGGGAACCTAATATAAATATACTTTTTCCCATACATTTTCCAATTCGATAATTGAACTCATGATAAATGATTACAACGACTTAAAATATATCCATACCTGAATTCTGAGAGGAAGAAGGAAATTGGAAATCGTATGTCGCACACCAGAGCGAAGAAGTGAAAATATATCATTTCTTTGCACGCTAATGCTCCTGCGCCAGGCAGATATTCTAACTCACTCAGCTTCACGCTGTATCTTGCACATGGCAGGGTAGGCAGAGGAAACCTAGTGTTACAACACTCCGTTCCCCACTTTCCGCCGAATTTGAGGCATAGCGTGTTGAGTGGTGGAACTCAACGACGCGCTTTGCCTTACCTAGCTTGCTTTACCTAACCAGAGCCAAGAAATGAAAACATTAAATATTTAAATTGAAAATATAAAATATTTCATTTCCTCGAGTGTGTATTGAACCCACAACCTATCGTTTACAGTCACACGCTTGTGCCGCTGCGCCACGACAGTCCTAGATATTCTAACAACCTCAATTATTTGTATATAACACTTCATATAAGGAAAATGAACTACAACAATATTTATTGAGATTATAAACAACACTACATATTACTTTTTCATTTTACGATTCACAAATATAATTATGAATAATTTTTAAAATGCTCATGGAATTATTTTAAAATAATTAATTATGAATTATCAACTGCAGCTTTTTGAGATTCCCTTATCACTTGATCGATTTTCTGTCTCGTCACATAAATATTCTTTCTCAAGGCAAAAGTGACTTGATCCGCTGTCTCTTCTTTAATATTGGGCAATTCATTTTTGATACAATTCTTGACATCCTCAAACGTAGAGTCTGGTAGACCATCATCGACTTTATCAATTCCCTTCACATTTTCAGCATTTTCTATGATATCTTTTAGATCTTTGGCGAATTTGTGGCAAAAATCTTCTAAATAATCTTGGATTTTCTCCATGTCGTGGACAGTTAGGTCCTTGTACTGAGATTTCACGTAATCTGCCATCATGTTTTTGAATTTTGTGACATACGAGACGTCATCAAGAACTTTCTTTAAGTCATCTATTTCTCTTTTCTTCAGCTCTTCTATGGCTGTGATGTCTTCATCTTCCTTCAGAGGATAAGCAGTGGCAGCTGCTATCAGCAATGTGAACAAAATTAGTTTCACTGGAATAATACGACAAATATTTATTAACTTCCTTTTATTGTTTCAGTTTCACGCCGTATCCCGCACATGGCGGAGTAATCAGAGGAAATTTGGGAACCTAGTGTTAAGACACTTCATTTCATTAAAAACTCTCACTGAACTTCGGAACTCAGCGACGTGCTTTGTCTTGTTAGCAGAACGAAGACATTAAAATATTAAATATTTTTTTCAGTTTCACGCTGTATCCCGCACTAGGCAGGGTAGGCAGGGGGAACGGAAGTGAAACATAGTGTTATGACACTCCGTTCCACTTCCGTTCCCCACTTTCCGCCGAATTTGAGGCATTGCGTGTTGAGTGGCGGAACTCAACGCCGCGCTTTGCCTTATTACCAGAGCGAAGAAATGAAACATTAAATATTTAAATTGAAAATATTAAATATTTCATTTCCTCGACTAGGGATCGAACCTAGAACCTGTCGGTTACAGTCACACTCTTGTGCCTCTGCGCCACGACAGGCCTCGTTATATTTCATTTTCTAAATTGAGAATCGACCCACAACTTGTCGCGTTTAGGCACTGTACACACGCTTGTATCCACTGAGCCACGAGAGGTTTCAAATTTTGTTAAATTTCCATAAACTTCGTTATGAGTATTATTTTTTAAGCCAAGTTAGATCTCATTTTAATTAATGAACAAATATCGAAAATTCAGCAGTATACAAATAAGAAAAAGGTTACTTTACAGTTCACGATTCATACAGTTATATATTATATAAAAATAAGTACGAAAGTTAGGAGCAATATAAATAATACTATTGAATGATATCTATAGAAATTATTTAACCATTCCAGATTTTATAGAGATGGAAAATAAATGCCCAAACTTATTATTTTTTTAAATAATTATTTGTAAAACAGTTCACATGTAAAAACACCCAAAATTTGCTGTGGTACAGTGGATTCTCTGACTGAAACGATAGGCTGGTTTTGGTATTGATTCGCTTAAAAAATTAAATGAGGGACGGAACGGAGTGTCTTAACACTAGGTTTCCAAGTTTCCTCTGCCTACTGTCATGTGCGGGATATAGGGTGAAACTGAGCGTGTACAAATTAAATATATTGAAATATTTTTCGTTTTCCAAAATGTATAAAGAAAATGATGTGCACATTTTAAATAAATAATAATGAAAATTAACACTTCAGTTATTTTAAAAAACTTCAATATGGCAAACAATTTAAAGATATTGAAAAAGGCTAAAAGATCCTGCCGTGGCGCAGAGGCACAAGCGTGTGACTGTAAACAGGTTGTGGGTTCGATACTCACTCGAAGAAATGAAATATTTAATATTTTCAAATTAAACATTTAATGTTTTCATTTCTTCGCTCTGGCAACAAGGCAAAGCCCGGCGTTGAGTTCCAACATTCAATTCATGTTCATCTCTCTGGCAACTCGACAAAACGCGGCGTTGTGTCCCGCCCTTACTCAACACGCAATGTCTTAATAAATGTGCCTTGTGAAATGGAGTGCCTCAACACTGTGTACTGCTATGCGGGATAAAGATATGAATTATAATAAAAAAAACTGACTAATGACCTATCGTGGTGAAAGAGCAAAAGCGCCCTACGATAAACGCAACAGGTCGTGAATACAATTCCCTCGAGGAAATGAAATATTTAATTAATTGAAATTTAATTTCTTCTCTCTAGTTACAAGGCAAAGCGCGGCGTTGTGTTCCGAAACTCAACACGCAATGCCTCAAGTGTATGGGGGAAATGAGAGAACGATCTTAACACTCAGGTTCCCATGTTCCCTGAGTACCCTACCATTGGTGGCGTGAAGGTGAGAATAAAAAAAAATACACAAAAAATCTTACTTACACATAATTTGAAACGCGTTATTCGTTCACGTGCGGTCGGATGCACAATGAATTACTTTGAATTATCCTCTACCTACTACATACATACATGAGGATGTCTCTTCAAACCACAGTCAAGCAAGAACGCCTTAATAATAATATGTATTTTTTTTAGGGTAAGCAGAGGGAACATGGGAACCTGGACACTCCGTTTTGTTCCCCACTTTCCGCCTAATTGGAGAAATTAACATTGTATTAAATTAAACTTTCGCGTACATTTCTCTTTATAAGCTCAAACAATTGCTATCATGGTGGGGGCCGTTGTGGCGTTCCCACTTGAGGGAATGAAATATTATTATCTCATTTAATCTTTCTTTCTTTCTTTCTTAGCTTCGCGCTGTATCCCGCACGAGGCAGGATAGGCAGAGGGAACCCGGGAACCTAGTGTTAAGACACTTCGTTCCACTTCCGTTCCCCACTTTCCGCCGAATTTGAGGCATTGCGTGTTGATTGGCGGAAGTCAACGCCGCGCTTTGCCTTATTACCTCATTTAATCGCTCTGGTATATACGCAAAGTGTGTTTACAACTCAACAAGCAATGCCTCGAGGACTCGGCCAAAAGTTAAAAAAGATAATGTTACCTGGAGCCTTTCTCAACGCCTGGACACCACAGCAAAAAAGGATAATATCAAATATGTCATTTCGTCGTGTTGGAATCGAACCCACAACCTGTCGTTTACAGTCACACGCTTGTGCCGCTGCGTTGCTACAGGCCTCAATAGGCTTTTAGAATTTACTTGAAAACTTGGCCGCTTGAATAACACTACCTTATTTACTAATTTCAATTACTTTCTCGTTCTAATAACATTATCGGTTTTAAGATAATATCTATAGATATTATAAAAAAAGTTGAAAACAAACGCACAGGCATACAGACAAACTGAGAAACAGAAAAAATATATAAAAAAGATACTATTTTGGACCTCACACCTGATCTTTAAAGTACCGACAGATTTATTATAAGTATATATATATAGATATACAATTAAATATAAAAAGTAGAAAGACTTGAACCCACGTATCTTAGAAACCGTCCATATGCTTTAACCACTAAGCTATACGATTTCCTTTCTTCACTGAGAGCGAAATTTTGATATATATTGTAAATAATATTAAAAAAGCTCGCATAAAACTTATTTTATTATATATTACATAAAACCGTCCAACCAATTCGCGCGCTCACTCAATTGACTAATCCAATGCATATTGAGAAACGTGTCATACGGATAAGTACCTATTAAGTTATATAATATACATATGAACGAACGCTTCACGCTCTATCCCGCATATAGCGGGAAACGCAATTGAAACAAAGTGTGAGAACACTTCATTCAAAAAGAGATATCGCGTGTTAAGTCGTGGATTTTAACACCGCGTTTTTCCTTTTCAACCCGAGCAATTAAATGATCATTCCCTATTGAAAGAGGGAATCGAACCTGCTCGAAGCCTGTAAATCGAGCAATCACCATATATACTCATAGCTTCACGCTGTATCCCGCACGAGGCAGGGTAGGCAGAGGGAACCCGGGAAGCTAGTGTTAAGACACTCCGTTCCTAGAAGAAGAAATGAAACATAAAATATTTAAATTGAAAATATTAAATATTTCATTTCCTCGACCGGGGATCGAACCCAGAACCTGTCTGTTACAGTCACACGCTTGTGCCGCTAAGTTACAATAATATAACAATTAAAAGGCCTATCGTGGCTCGACGCGCAAGGGTTGTGATGTGTCGATAGCTTTTGGATTCCATCTCTCTTGAAGAAATTATAATATTTAATAATTTCATTTCTTGAAAGCGCGGCGTTAAGTTCCGCCACTCAATACTGCGCAATAATACTGTATATATTTCTATGTATATACAGTATTATATCAGAACTATGGGAAGACTGTGTAAAGCGACACTAATGTGTAACATCCGCACTTCTTAGAAGTCTTCAACGTCCTTATTTACTGAATTATCGTTTTTGATTTGAATTATTAATTCACGGTGGTCGTCAGTTGAAATCAATTATAAACATGTTGAGGCCAGTCGTAACAAGGATATATAGAGGTAAAGCGCGGCGTTGAGTTCCGTCACTCAACATTCAATGACTAAATTCGACTGAAAGTGAGAAACTGAAGTGTTTTAATGAGGGAACCATAGAAATTTGTATTTGGGAACATAATTTTTCAACACTATGTTTTCAGGTTCCCTCAGCCCATACAGCCTATGTATGGAATACAAGGTTGACCTAAAAAAATGTAAAGGAAGCCCTAGTAGCACTATTATTTTTTTCAATATAATTGTTGGGGGGTTCGATATCCGCTTGGGGGAATTAATTATTTTTCTCCTTTGCTCTGGAAAGACAAAACGTGGTGTTTAATTACGCAATATTAAACTTAAGTTAATATCTACCTGCATATTATTTATTTTCATAGCTATTTCCCGCATAAAGTAAAGTATATCACCGTTTGTACACTGCGAATACAGCGTGAATCAGAAATTACATTAGAAAAGAACGTAATAACGAGAACTATGTAATTCGTTCAGACGAAGCCGCGAACAAAACACTAGCTAAAATTATAAAATACTGACTGACAAATAAAAATAAAATACTGACTGACAAATAAAAGTAAAATACTGACTGACAAATAAAAGTAAAATACTGACTGACAAATAAAAGTAAAATACTGACTGACAAATAAAAATAAATACTGACTGACAAATAAAAGTAAAATACTGACTGACAAATAAAAGTAAAATACTGACTGACAAATAAATGATAAATTGAAGAAATCAATCTTAAACAAGGTTTACTTATGTTTGAACATAAGATACTGAATGTTTGTATGTTTGTTAATATATGTACTGAATATTCCGTAAGGAGTGTAAATATTGAAATATGTTTCATATTTTCACTTCCTTGTATAACTAAACGATGTTTGGAGAACCGGTAATCAAATAAAAAGCTTACAAAGTGATATACTACTCGTAGATATTATTGCACGGCTTGCAGTACTCAACACCGCGCTTTGTCTAACAAGACGGGGGAAATAAAGATATTTTTAAAGTCAAATCTAGATCGAACTCCATTGAATGTCATAATCACGCTGTATCCCGCAAATGCCGGATGGTTGGTCGAGATGTGTGAGAATGGTGTTAATATACTTCAGTTTCCATTTTGGAAATTCTATGTTGGAAATGTTAAATGGAGAGAGTTTCACTCTCAGGGCTCAACACTCAATGCAATGCCTCAAATTCGGCGGAAAGTGGGGAACGTTAATATAACGGAGTGTCTTAACACTGTGTTCCCAAGTTCCCTCTGCCTACCGTGCCATGTGCGGGATACAGCGTGAAACTAAAAAAAAGAAAAAGAGAAAAAAAAGAAATAAAAATATTTCATTCTCCTGTCGTTGGACCACAAAATTCTCAATATTTAGCCAAACATTTTCGTTTCCTTCTAATCACGTTACTAAACACGCAACAATATTAAATTTAAATTGGCTGAAAGTGGTGAACAGAGAGTTTTATCACAAAAGAATTTCTTGAATATCAAATCAAATCTAATAAGCAGTTTAAGAGTTAGAAGCACTTTGCATTTGAGGTAGCGTTTTTTGGGGTATTTAAAATTTCTAATTTTTATTATGGTGAAGTGTGAACTTATGAGCGATTTCAAATCCCGACTCAAGCTTAGTCATTTTACGGTTCTCTCAGCTTTTTTTAAGGGCTGGAACAGATATATACTTATAATAATATACATATATTGTGTAAACCTGTTTGGCGTTCAAAAAATTAAATATCTAATTTCTTATTTTGAACAAAATACTTAAATTAGAATTTGATATTGAAGGTAATTTAATTGTACATGTATGGTGTTGAAGGCTGTCGTGGCGCAGGAGCACAGACATGAGAATTTCTCCACTCTTATAACAAGAGCGCAGCGTTGAGTTCCGCCACTCAATAACTTTCCACCAACAACACGCGTTGTGTTGTGCACAACACAATGCCTCAAATTCGATGGAAGATGGCACAGAACGGGAAACCCTGCCATGTGAGGGATACAGCGTGAAGCTGATTCAGTGAAAAATTGTAGACAGCCACCATCGAGAGACCAAACTAGTATGTACATATACCTATAAATAGAAAGCAATATAAGTTTGCCGATAATCTGGTTCTTATTGTCACATTTATATCAATTTGTTACTAACACTTTAAGCCAATAGGGGAAGTTGGGGACAAACAGGGCTTTGTAAAATGTCTCTAGGTTTAGTAAGAACATGTTTTGAGACTAGGATCATGAATTTAAATTTTAATAAGGTTAATTATTAATAATGTTAATAAGATCTTTGACTCTTGAGTTTGTTACATAATTAAAATGAACTGCCCATTTTTAAAAATTTTGCATGTTGAGAGGCCAGATTGTAGGAAATGGAGTGTTTTATAACTTATAAAAGTTTCTACTCTCTTGTGCGAAAAAAGGCTAGTATACTATATAGAAACAGAATTGTAGAAAATAAATGAAGTCTAATATCCGCTTCTTTTTGCAATTATTGACTGTATTTTTTGGTTATAATATGCCCTATTCCTATCTCTCGAGGCCTGTCGTGGCGCTGCGTCACAAGGTAGTGACTGTAAACGACAGGTTGTGGGTTCGATACACACTAGAGGAATTATTTCAATTTAAATATTAATGTTTACATTTCTTCGCAAAACGCGGCGTTGAGCTCCGCCAATTCGGCGGAAAGTGCGGCACGGAAGTGGAATGGAGTGTCTTATAACTTGTGCGGGATACAGCGTGAAGCTAAGTAAGTAAGTAAGTATTCCTATCTCTTGTAAAATGATTAAACAGTGTTCATTATCGCTACTAAACATACAATGTCTGAAAAATTTGGCAGTGTACAGTTAAAAGATCTATCTATCAACTCCACACTGTATCACGCACATGGCAGGGTAGGCGGAGAGAAATTTTGAACCTAGCGTTAAAACACTCCTTTCCTTTCCCCACATCCCGCCAAATATGAGACATTTATGTGTTGTGTTGCGGAACTCAACGCCGTATTTTACCTAGTTACCAGAGTTAACAAACGGAAGTACTAAATATTTAATTGAAAATACTAAATATAACACTTCTTGTACACCCTTGTATTTATATCTATCAAATTTTATATCTATCAAAACAAATTAATTTCCCTTTATACCCCACTCTCCCCCTTTCATTAACATACAATTTCAATCACCTTTAGTATAAAAGAGGGAACTAACTGCCGAAGACACCAGTGGACTACAGTCACTCAACGAAATCAAAACAATAAAAATGTTCTCCATCTCAGATACGTTCTTTTGTTTCTTAATTATGTTCTCGTTCATTCATTTTTTGGCGGCCACAGATAATACAAAGGTTGGTAAATTGATCTTTTTATATTTAGCTTGACATGGCAAGGTTGACGGAGGGAACTTGGGAACCTAGTGTTAAGGAAATACGTTCCGTTTTTCAATTTGCGCCGAATTTGAGGTATTGCGTGTTAAGTGACGGATCTCAACGCCGCGCTTTGCCTTGTTACCAGAGCGAAGAAGTGAAAATGGTTTGTCTTTCGGAATGGAAACCACAAACAACCCTATACAAATATGTGAACTAGACTATATTTTTAATAAGGTAAAGACATCTTTTTAGTGGTTATAAAAATTACACATTTAAATTAAAAGTATAACAGGGTTGGCAAAATGAACATAGTGTTAATACAATCACTTCCACAGACAGTCTTCAATTATAGCAACATTATGCGTTAAGTTGCGTAACTCAACGCCGTGAATGAATCAAATTATTTAAAATATTTAATCATTTATATTTCCAGGCCGACGGTCTGGACAGGGGCGCGCACAGTGACCGAGGTGGTCTCTGGTTCGGTCCCCGACTCGGAAAGAGATCTTTGTCGCTTGGCAATGAAGATGACAGGTAATTATTGAAGCATTTAAAATTTACTTTTTACTTGTATGTTACTCACCTACTTACAGAGCTTCACGCTGTATCCCTAGCGGGGTAGGCAGAGAGAACGGAGCGCCAAACGCTACCGCCTCGGACCTCTCTCGCCTCGTCCACTGTCATCAACCTCTTCATACATGCCCTCCAAGGGTCCTCATGCTTCACATGACCTCCTCCAGTATCGTAGAAACTGTGATTAGTAAGGTTAACCGAGGTCTCCTTCTCCCTCTCTTACCACTTGCATGTTAATATTTATTTATTTTTTAAATTGTATTAAATAAAAATATTAAAATTGTATTATAGCTTATATATTATGGTATGGCAAAATCGTAAGAGGCGACTAAAGTACGTGTGGCAGAGTCACGCTGTCAGCAATGGCAACACGTATGGGCAGATTCGACCGGGTCATTACAAACTGGCGTTAAGTAGTGGCTTCGGTCACTGCTTTTCGTATTGGATAATGCCGGGCCCCGGTGCCCTTTCACCTACAAGGCCGGTAACGCTCCTGTAGCTCCTCTGGTGCTACAAGGGGTCGTAGGCGGCAGTAATCACTTACCATCAGGTGACCCATACGCTCGTTTGCCGTGTCTCGTCCATAAAAAAAATAGTCATTTGGGCTTGATTTGACCTAATGTAAACAAACAAAAAAATGTTTCTCAAGCCTTTATTAGTAAACAGCTACCCGCCGGAGGCTTCGCCCGCTACATTATTTTATTTACTAATTTCAACTGTTTTCTTGTTCTAATGACATTATCACTTTTAAGACAATATCTATACATTGAAAACTAAAATTTCAGATAAAAATAATATAATTATAAAACGTTCGCATTATATGTTTTCTATAATTTATTATTATTAAAAAGCTTTTGGAATTAGTAATAAAAGCCTTTAAAGTGTTTTAGATGTAAACTAGGTATTTAATATGTAATAATGTCTTTGATTTTCGCGATTGTTACAAATTCAAATTCAAATTGAATTTCAAATATTTTTATTCAAAATAAGAAGTTACAAGCTTTATTGTTTGAACGTCAAACAATTTACCACCAGTTCACTAAAGTTACTGCCTCAGACCTGAGAAGAACCGACGAAAGACACTCAGCGTTTGTTTACCTTTTACCTTATGGCTTCCTGTATACAATATAGTGTTAAAACACTCCGTTTCCAACGCATCGCATAATTTTCGAGATAATGCATCTTTATTGGCACTCTGTTAACGGTATTTACTTAAAGCACGGCGTTGAGTACCACCATTCCTCATGTCAAAAATCAGCGGAAAGTAGAAAACGGAGAATCTTAACACTAGGTTCCCTAGTTCCATCGAGACAACCCAGCCACGTGGGGAATACAGCGTGAAACTCAAAAACTATTATACACAACGTGAGTAGATCAAAAACAGAGACTTAGTCACTATTTTTAAATTTCAGAGAGACCTTCCTTAGATTGCTGGAAGCAGCTGACGCATTGAAATACTATTACGAACAACTGCCCTACGAAATGCAGGCTGACGCTGCACCTAAAGGTAAATACTTAACTGATCAAGAGCCTGTAGTCAAGAGACAGTAAACGACAGGTCCTGAGATTGATTCCCACTCGAGGGATTTAAAATGTCTTCAGTAAAAGTTAAAGTATTTAATATTTTCATTTCTCAGGTCTGGTAACTCAACACGCAATGCCTTAAATTGGGCGAACGAATGACATAAGGTTCCCAATTTCAATCTTCTTCCCCTAAAATATGCAGGATACGGAAGCTGATAAAAAATATATTATTTTTATTTCAGTGATGAAAAAAGTTATTTTCACACCAAAACTGGGCCGTGCTCTGGAACAAGAAAAACGATATGAAAGTATCGATTTTACTCCACGTTTGGGAAGAAAGCTGCCTGAGAGGATGCCCGACTCTGCTGATGAAGATAGGTACGGAATTGAATTTCATATCTCAAAAGAAAAATTGGTAACTTCATAGGATCATTTTGAAGACCGTCTGTCTGTATGTAAAGACCATATTTTATAAGATTTATATGGTAATAAGGCAAAGCGCGGCGTTGAGTTCCGCCACTCAACACGCAATGCCTCGAATTCGGCGGGAAGTGGGGAACGGAAGTTTAACGGAGTGTCCTAACACTTGGTTCCCGGGTTCCCTCTGCCTACCCTGCCTCGTGCGGGATACAGCGTGAAGCTCAGTATTTTATATGATTGAATTATCGTAAATTTGGTAAGATCCTTTAGAGCACGGGGAAAATTAGACTTCTATGTCATCGACGTTTAAAGATACGAGCGTTTTTTTTGTATAAAACTCACGGCATAATAAAAAAGTATAGGGTATTGTATTTCCTCCATCAGTTTACGAGATCTTTAATTATAAAAACGCTACAGGTTATGGGTTCGATCCCCACTCGAGTAAAAAAAAATATTTAAAATTTTCAATTTACATACCTAATGTTTTTCATTTTCTTCGCTCTGGTACAACACTGGATACGTACGCTTACACGTTAAGTTCTGCCATTCAACACGCAATACCTCTAATTCGGTGGAAAGTGGGGAACGGAACGGAGTGTCTTAACACTAGGTTCCCGAATTCTTTCTGCCTACCCTGCCATGTGCGGGATACAGCGTGAAAATGAAAAAAAATAATAATTATATAACTTGGTTGGAAGAGAAAACCTGGTAGCCACTGCGATCTTCATGAACAATTCGAAATAACATTTCTAATTATTTACAATTTTTATTTCATTACAGGCCTGATCCAGTAATGGCTGACCCGAGGACCAACTACTTCTCCCCAAGGCTTGGCAGGAACTTCAATTTAACTCCTAGACTTGGCAGAGAGTTACTTTATGGTGAGAATTTGTAACGCTTTATTTTCTTCACGCTGTATCCCGCACATGGCAAGATGCGTCGAAATTCTTATACGCTTGTAAAATCTTTCTACAGAGATGCTAACAATATAAATAAGTTGTAATAAGCGTAAAAGAATTTCGACGTAGCTTGATCAGAGCGCTTAGGCGCAGGTTCGAATCCTGCTTCGTTCAAATTTTTATACCTTTTTCAACTTAGTAATATATTTCTTGTTTCTTATTTCAGATTTGTACCCAGAATCACGCATTAGAGTAGCAAGGAGCATCAACAAAACCAAATCTACATAAATTCGATATACATACATTTTTAATGGGATTTACTATGTTTTAGACAAATATTGTTATTGTATAATATATTAAGGTGCTAGTAATAAAGTGATCTCAATTCAATTTGATTTATTATTTTTTTATTTATTTTTTAACGTTTTCCATTAGGGGCATCAATAAAACACTGTTTTTCTAATATTGGTTGAATCGTGACAACGACGTGGTTGTAAACTCGACAGTTGTAGATGCGATTCCCATTTATTAATATTTCCATTTCCATGCTCTGGGAAAACACGGGAAGTTTATTAATACGAACGGAGTTTCTCTCTTTTTTATGGAAAACATGGGTCACCTGATCATCGCCGCCCACGGCTCCGTGTAACACCAGAGGAGCTGAAGTTTCAGGGTGATCCTATTCTAAGCCGGAATTATACGGCGAAAACCTCTCGAAGTTTCCTCTACCCACTGCCTACCATGTGCGGTATACACAATTTTGTGTTAGACTATGCAATACTTACGCAGCATGTATTACGTACGTAATAACCACGTACCATTCCTCATTTTAGCCGAATTAGAGGTATTGCATGTTGATTGGCGAAACTCAACGCAGAGAAGTGCAAGGCAAGGGCCCTGTTACCAAAGGGAAGATAATGGAGATATTATGTATTTCATTTTGTCGAATGGCGATCGAATCGACAGGCTTGAACATGAAGAAAAAAACTAGGAATTATATTAAAACTTTTTTATTGATCCTCGCGGGTGGATTACCAAAATATTTTAGCTGTTTCCTTTCCCTGTCCTTGTCTGGAATGGGCTCGTCGAAATCATATCTTTCGGCCCCCACTGGAGAAACATAGTTGGGTGTGACAATCGTATAGACCTCTCTAGTCGGCTGAAAAGTACCCAGCTTCAAATCCCTAATACTAGACGAACTTATATAATCATCGTACACTATATTCTCCGTTCTCGCTTTCACTTCTTCGCCAGATTCTCCATAGGTTGGCTTGTACATCTGTGATTTGACCACTTTCAAAGGTTTTCGAGAAACTTCTTTGGAAATTGGACTTTTTTTAATTTTAAATCGTTTGTTCTCTTTACTTGAATAGACGTTGGGATCTTTGGAAGGTACTTTATAGTCTTCGTAGCTATCTTTTTTAACCATTTCTATCTTTTTAAATTCATCATAATCTCTTTCTTTCGTCTTTAATTTCATTTTCTTACTTGTATACGTTGTTTCTAAGGCATCTGCATAATCATATCGTTCAGTTGTAAAAGTTACCGGTTTTTTAGGTCTATAATTTGTCGGTTTATCGGTTATTTCATCGATATATTCCGATTTATCATCTAAATCCTTCACTTGTTTACGAATTGTTGAATATTTGGCTCCAGTTTTTGTTGTAGCATCATCTTCTCTTTTACTATCTTTAATAACAGACAATTTATCTTTTAATTCTTTTTCTATACGTTTTTTCACTCTGTCAACTAATTCTTCGAAATCTATAGCAGTGTCAGCTTTAACATGAACATTGCTTGATTTATTTGTCTTTTTACCTCTTTTTTCTTTATCATTTTGTTTTTCACGTACACCATGTACTATTTCAGTTTCTACGCTACTCTCATATTCGTATTCGCGGTCTCTCATTGCTGGATTCAGGCCAATTCTCTTTAAGCTATCAGCAAAATCTTCCGGGACAAGTTTCTTGGCGATCGTATGGAAGTCCTCTAGATTGGCCGCAAATAATAAATAGCCATTCAGTAGTTTGAAAAATATTGAGTAGTATCCTGAAATTAGTTTATTTATTAAATGAATACTAAAAGATAGTTTTTTGTTTTTACACTCTAGTAACATGACGTAGCGCGGCGTTGAGTTACGCTATTCAATCGGTTATATCTGGTTTGATGGTGGGGAACGTAGCGTTGCCGCTTGATGAAAGTCATAACGTAGCGGGTTCGTTTCCCTCCCGTGGAAGTAATTGTGATAATTATTATATCGTAAGTCGTGGCGTTAAGTTACGCCACTCAAGAGTATCACAAAGGTTTGAGTAATACAAAATCAATATCAAAATTATATCAGAAATAAGTATAAATATAGGAGTATTTTTATTTCATTTTTTATTAATTTTACCAACTATTTATATTGTAATATAGATATTTCAAAATAAAACTAAATATAATTAAAATCAAGTTCACTGTAAGCGGTGGTGACTTCAATTTTCAAGAGGTATAGAAAAATTATTCTCATTTACATACGCACTGGTAACAAGCAATAAGCGCGGCGTTAAGCGCCGCCGCTCAAAACGCTGTTTAGAAAATTCAGCAGCGTGTAGGGCACGAAGTGACTTAACACTTGTTTCCCTCTGCTATCTTGCTATGCGGGAAAGCGCGTGAAGTGAAAAAAGCGCTTAAAGTAAAAATACTAAAAATAATCTACGCTCACCAACTCTGAATATATTCGATAAGAGTTTCATTTTGTTTTGTCATTTTATTACTGTACTATAACTATTTTTTGATTCAATACACATTTTATAAAAGAAATTGATTTTATAAGGCCTGTCGTGGCGCAGCGGCACAAGCGTGAGACTGTATACGAAAGGTCGTGGGTTCAAAAGGAAATTAAGCATGTACTATGTACTTTCAAATTAAATATATAAATAATGTTATCATTTATTCGCTCTGGTAACAAGGCCAAAGTGCGGCGTTGAGTTCCGCCACTCAACATGAAATGCCCCAAATTACGGAGTGTCTTAATACTAGGTTCCCAAGTTCCCTCTGCCTACCCTGCCATGTGCGGGGTACAGCGTGAAGCTGAGTGAGTGAGTATGACTATTGACTGTAACCGATCACTGTCTGTACGTGGAAGATATATTAAATAACATCTTATAGGAGACGTTTATTTTAACTTAACGAATGTAGTATGATCCAGCATAGTGATTTTTTGATTTATCTGTTTGTGTATCTCAGCTAAAGAAACGGCTAATTAGATTTTAATGCAGTTTTCACTATTACATTTTGACAACCTTCACGTAACATTTAGTGTTATTTAAATCGGTTAAAAAAAAATAAAAAAAAAATAA
Source organism: Eueides isabella (assembly GCA_019049475.1). NCBI lineage: Eukaryota > Metazoa > Arthropoda > Insecta > Lepidoptera > Nymphalidae > Eueides > Eueides isabella. The sequence goes on along the minus strand of CM032413.1, from coordinate 4,882,372 downwards.
AAAAATATATGAAATTTAAAATATTTTATTTCTCTGTAATTTTAGTTTTCAATGTATAGATATTGTGTTAAAAGTGATAATGTTATTAGAACAAGAGAGTAATTGAGATTAGTAAATAAAGTATAATTCAAGCCACCGTTTCCGCCTTTCAAAAGCTCATTAGCCGTAGTATTCATCGAAGATTGGGGAACGAAGTATCTTAACACTAGGTTCCCAAGTTCCCTCCGCCCCGCTAAGTACACGCAACTAGATACATAATTTTTGAAAAAAAAAAATCCACAAAAAGAAAAAAAAGACAATCACATACAAAATTTATTTAATATTTCCGATTACATACAAGAATTACACTCTAATAAATCATTTTTTTTTTATTTAATTCTTTTTTTTTTTAATTCAAACCAGTTCGATTCCCGCTTGAATCAAATAACCACTCATTTATTTTTTTAGCTTCACTCTGTATCGCGCACGAGGCAGGGTAGGCAGAGGGAACCCGGGAACCTAGTGTTAAGACACTCCGTTCTACTTTCGTTCCCCACTTTCCGCCGAATTTGAGGCATTGCGTGTTGAGTGGCGGAACTCAACGCCGCGCTGTGCCTTATTACCAGAGCGAAAAAATGAAACATTAAAAACTTAAATTGAACATATTAAATATTTCATTTCCTCGACCGGGGATCGAACCCAGAACCTGTCGGTTACAGTCGTGCCGCTCATTCATTCTCTATATGGATTTTATTGGACTTAATCTTGTGGAAAACTTGGAAAAGCTCAGAGTTGGGCAATATAGCTCCTTTCACTGCCCAAGACAGCAACGTCTGCGCTATATCTTCACTTTTCAAATGAATTGTCATTTTCATTTTCTTATTTAACCTGTGGACAAAAAATAATTAAAAAAAAAAAAAAAAAAAACGAAACAAAAATCTTCACGCACTAACACGCACACAGCAGGGTTAGCCCAGTGTTACGAGGTGTCAAAGTCTGGAGATATAACGTATTGTAGTGGCGGAACTCAACGCCGTTGCCTTGTTACCCGAGCGGGGAAACGAAAATGTTAAATATTTCTCTCCGTATAGCGGGATCGAACCCACAAGCCCTTATCTATATGTGGATATGTTATGGGTTTGATACCCAATTGAGGCATTATTTATTTTCGTTTTTAATTTCACTTTTCTATATACCAAAATATATTAAAAGAACCCGCCCTAATCTAATGAAGAAAAAAATATCCTCAAGTAGAAATTGAACCCGTAACCAAAGCAATAATAGTAAAATGCTTATCTATACAACAACAACATAAAACATTCTTAAAGTTACTTTAATATTAAAAACTCTCACTTCCAGCTTCACGCTGTATCCCGCACATGGCAGGGTAGACAGAGGGAACTTGGGAACCTAGTGTTAAGACACTCCGTTCCCCACTTTCCGCCGAATTACAGGCATTGTGTGTTGAGTGGCGGATCTCAACGCCGCGCTTAGCCTTGTTACCAGAGCGAAGAAATGAAAACATTATATATTTAATTTGAAAATTTTAAATATTTCATTTCCTCGAGTTGGGATCGAATCCACAACACAACCTATCGTTTACAGCCACACGCTTGTGCCGCTGCGCCACAACAAGCCTCAATATTAAAAACAAATTATACAAAAATGTTCACATAAATTACATACTGTAAAGTATCATCAAAATCCGTTCAGCAATTTTTGGATGCAAGTGAAACAAACATACAAAATTAATAAAAAAAATAAAAAAAAAAGCCAACCTGTCCCGATCAAAGAAATCCCTCTCCGCTGTCACAATTAATTTGTTCAAGCTGGGAGCCGAACCCAGTATGCCTCTCGCGCACTCCTCGATCTGACCGCGGGATGTGTAGTCTATGCCATTGCGGGTTATCGATGGTACCTTAAAAACAATAAAATAAAAAAAAATAATAAAGAAAAAATCACATGTTTTTTTTTAAAAGCTGCATGCCAGTGTTAAGACACTCTGTTTCTTCAAATTTCTGTCATCAGACATGTTGAGTGGCGGAACTCAACGCCGTGGTTTTTTCTCCTGTTACCAGAGTGAAGAAAATAAAAATGTTAATAATTTAACTCTTGCGGTGGGAATTGAACCCAGAACCCATTGTGTATACCCACAGTCACACGCTTGTGCCCCTGTTACATACATAAATAACATAATTAGTAAAATAACAACAAAAAAATCAGTTCCTTCTTCTGATAACACAATAAAGTGCGGTGTTGAGTTACACTTAATCATCTCAACAAAAGTGACTTAATGGGAACTTGGGTACATGTTTCCCATCTTAGCACTAGAATCCCAGGTTCCCCACGCCCACCCACCATGTGCCTTGGCAGAGTTAAAGTTAAAAAACAAATAAAAATAAAAAAAAAAGTACAAACCATTGAACAAGATGGCGGCTCTGTCAAATAATCAGGTTGTTCATTGTGATTTCTATTATATATACGTAAAAGAGAATACACATCCTGTCCACTTAAATGTGCATCTTTGAAACTATTGTAGCCAAGACCTGGAAAAGAAAACAATACTTTAATGTATTAAACTGCGGTGCTTAACGCCGCAAGCGGTCGACGGAAATAGATAGAGTAAACAATGATATATGACACAACAATGCTTTGTATATACTTTCATATGTTAAACTGCGGAGCTTAACACCGCAAACGGTAAACGGAAATAAATAGACTATATACGGTCGAGATCGAACCGATCGAATTATAAATATTTCAGACAAAATTATTACTATGGTAAAAGTGAATTTTGTAATAAATGTTTTTAATTTAAACTGTTGCGACTCAGTCTGTATATAAAAGGGATAGATTGAGGTTCGATCCCCACTCAAGGAATAGAAACTAGTTAATATTTTCAAATTAAATATCTAATATTTTCATTTCTTTGCTCTGGCAACAAGGCAAAGTGCGGCGTTAAGTTACACCACTCAACACCTTAAATTTGGCAGTAAACGTGGAACCAATAACAAAATAAACATTAAATATTTATTATTTTCAATTTAAATAATTGAAAATAATATTAAATATTTCCTTCAAGCGGGGATTGAACCCACAACCAGTCCCAATAAGAGCAGTACAAGGCCTCTATTGATTAATTACTTTCCATACTAACCTCTTACACAGGCGTTTAATACAGACCCCCTGAGACTGCTGACCAACGCTACTGGCTCATTCGGCACAGCGGCCACATATAATATAGAAGTGGAGTGCGACTGAGATACCATTTGTATACTAATGTAGATAAGATCTCCTAGTTTTACTGTGTGTACCTAGAAATTTAAAAAAAAATGAATTATTCCCACGAAATATTTAATATTTAATATGAATGTAATGAAATATTTAATATTTTCAATTTGAATATTTAATGTTTCATTTCTTCGCTCTGGTAATAAGGCAAAGCGCGGCGTTGAGTTCCGCCACTCAACACGCAATGCCTCAAATTCGGCGGAAAGTGGGGAACGGAAGTGGAATGGAGTGTCATAACATTAAGTTTCACTTCAGTTTCCTCTGCCTACCCTGCCTAGTGCGGGATACAGCGTGAAGCTGAAAAAAAATATATATTCCCACAAATATTGTTAGAATCTGGTCAAGTGTGAGTTGGACGCGGCCACAAATTATTATCTTTGCATTTGCAATTAATAGTTAAGTTACAATATTGTTGATAGGGGTTATTTATTTTTTTCTACGCTATATGAGACTGTAGATTGAAATAATTGATATTAATTTTGGATGGCTTAGCCTTGACAGGAGAGAGAGGAGAGACAAAAGGACAACAGACAACAAAGTGATTATAGAAGGGTATCCTTTTTATAATTTTTCACTTGTATTCCCCACTTCCGCCGAATTTGAGGTATTGTATGTTGAGTGGAGGAACTCAACACCGCGATTTGCCTTGTACCATAGTGAAGAAATGAAAACATTAAATATGTAAATTGAAAATATTAAAAATATCATTTCCTTGAGTGGAGATCAACCCACAACCCGTCATTTACAGTCATACGCTTGTGCCACTGTGCAACGACAGGCCACTATTATTTTAGAAAATTACATTATTCACGGATCTCAACGCCTTGCCAAGTCAGAAGCATAAATATTTTCCATATATATGATTAAACTCTGTACATGTTCTACTGTGGCTTTAATTTAAGTCTACCAAATTCATATTATAATTTAATAATCACAAAAATTTTGTGTCTTATATGGCGTAACTTAACACTGCACTGCACTTTATAACTTACCAAAGCACAGTTATGAAAATAAATTATACATATGGTTAGCTGGATTCTCAAGAATACTTCAGCAATATAAAAAAAAATACCTTGAAATAGTGTTACATAAAAACTCATAAAAAAATTCTATTTAACAGAATTACTTCAAAAAATATGAACTCCTTACCTCCGGCTGCAAATTCTTGCCACCTTTCAAATTGCGTACGGCCTGCAACACCCTTGAGGGTAAAACTCTAGTTAGAACATTGACTGGCTCGTCTGTAATTTGTTCCGTTAACTTAATTAGATGCCATGTTCTTATTCTTCTCGCTTGAACTGACAAAATATTAAACAAATTTTATATACTGCACTTTGCCGTGTTACCATAATGCAGAAGTGATTTTTTTTTTACATTTCATTGCCTGGAGTGGAGATCAAGCCCTTAACTTGTTGTTTCTTACTCAGTTGCGCTTGTGTAGGATCAGAAGTGTCACAACAGGCCTCAATTATATACATCACTAAATTTCAACTTTCTATATGTATATTTAGAAAATTTTGTAATATAGGTATAATAGTAGTTCCATAGCTCATCAGTGTTTTAGAAGATATAAGGGAAACTGTGGAACGGAAATGGAACAGAGTGGCTTGACAAGTTCCCGATGCCAACCCTGCCATGTGCAATCATAGACTAGCCGTCTCCAATAAATGGACAAAGATTTTTATAATTAAAACAATACTTGTTCTGTACAGTTTTGTTTCTTATTTTATAGACTTTTAAGTATGCCAGATGACCATAAGCTAGCAAATTTTGATACTTTTTAAGATGTACTCACGTTTTAATCTCAATCTAGCAACTATTTCATTAACTTCTTCTATAGGTAAAGAAACTGCATGTCGGCACAATACCCTGGCCACACAATTAGGTGCCATTGGCAACCTCACACTTCTTAACGCTTTGGAGACATCCGTCCAACTCACGCCAAATTCAGGCAAAACGGTCACACAACACGACTCTATTGGCATTTTACTTATTATTTTATGCAGTTCGTTTAATTCTGTAAGGAGAGTTATTTAATTGTTTATTTAAGACGTTACCATTGATTAGAAATTGTAGATTTTAGTATGTAAGTTTGAGACATACTTCTCTTTGATGCAGTTGACATTTTTCTTGGTTTTAATTAAATTATTCGTATATAATGATTGTTTAAATGCCTTAAAAATATATTTGCCTATAAATTAATCTATTTAACAACACTAAACAGACACTGTAAATGTCACTGACCGTTACTGTTAATAAATTCGAATTTTGAATCAAAATCAAATTCTGACGTTAATTAAAGTATTTTATTTAGTCTATGGTTTTTAGTATAACGTTCAAAATTCTTATATTTTTGATAAAATAAATATTACCTGTTGTGACTGTAAAAAAAAAGGAAAGGTTGTAGGTTCGATCCCCACTCGAGGAAATGAAATATTTAATCATTTTAAATGTAATGTTTTCATGTCGCTCTGATAAAAAGTCAAAGCGCGACGTGTTGAGTGGCGGAACTCCGGCACTCAACACGCTTCAAATTCGGCGGAAAGTAGGAAACAGAATGGAGTGTTTTAACACTAAATTCTCAAGTTCCCTTTGTCTACCCTGTCATGCGGGATACAGGGTGAAGCTGACAGAGAAAATTAAAAGAAAAATACACTACACTACACATTAACCTATATGTTTAGATAAATAATTAATTCATAACTTGATAGTGATGTCTTGTATCGCAGTTTAATTGATACTAACACGATAACTGGGTTTCGATTCCTATTGAAAATATTTATATTTTAAATATTTCATATATTTGGTATGGTGATTAAACTACTCTTCGTCAAGCAACCATTAATTCCACATGTGTCTTTAAATAAACCGAAAGCAATACGCAAGTTATTTAATTTAGGTATGAAGAAAATGACACATATGTTTATACAACATTAAGCGTTTCCATAGATTTTCTAGCTAATTAGGCAAATATGAATATGTAAGTAATTCTTTTAATTTCGTTATACATTTTATTTTTCTTCAATTTGCAATGGCAATCAGTAAGTCAACATTCTCATATCATCAACAGTGAATGCTATTTCATGTGGTAGAAGTGAAACATTCTAAAAATTTTAAGATAATGAAGTAAGTAATATAATCATAGTAACAAAAAATTTGTTAATTATTTGACATTAACCAATAAAAAGATATTTTTCCTCATTTATCTAAAATACGACCGTGGTAAAAGAAATATTTTAATCAATAATGAATAACAAAGAAATCAAAATCAAATTATTACAAAGCAAGTCTTTATTATACTACAATACAATACATACTTATAAACTAACAGTCAATAATACATTTTACATTAAAATTTCATCAAACATAATTTTGGCCTTTTGAAATTAGAAAAAAAATCTATCTATAACATTTATCACCACCTGTGCTACCTATTTATTGTTTTAAAAATCATAATATAAAGAAGAACAAAAAAAATATAACAAAGAAGTGAATGTTTTTTATTTCGAGACGAACAAAAATAATAAACTGTGACAAGTACATATTTTTTATATATATATTTTCACATGCAATTTTCAAAATAAAGGATATTAAAGAGAATCTTAAACTATACCATATTTTAGAACGTACATTTTAGTCTATAAAAATGGCGCCAAATAATTGAACTAACTGTAACTGTCAATTTAAAATAATGATGCGAAATAACAGATTAATTGATATATTAATTGATGAAATAAATTTAACCGGTCACAGGTTCCAGGCAGAGGTAATTTACGGAGTACTGCAAAGTGTTCAAAACTTCGTATTTCCAAAGTTGCATAGAAAACAATAAACGCGATTACTCCAGTTAAATGTGTTTCATTTAAAATGTGTAATAATCGTTAAAATCAAAGATCAGATAATTAGATACTGGCGGAAGCTAACTAATGCAGGTACAGTGGGCACATCGAAACGATTTTACTTGTACAATATAATCTTCCTCTTCAATACAAAAATATTCTTTCAAATGGAATCACTAGTTCTTGAGATTAACTCATTCAACAAAAAAGCCTTCAGCCTTATAATAATAGTATAGAAGCTTGTTTCTGATGTTATAGATTATTGTATATATAATTATTTTCTTATAAATGCCACTTGTTTTCAAGTTCAAGTTATAAATAAAAGAAAGAACCACTTTTAAATCTTATTAGTCTGATTTTCCAATAACAAGTCACACCCAGTTCCCATTAAACAAAAACATTATGCTTGCTATTTTGTCTACAACAAATTCGAAACATTATCTCTCAACAAATAGTCAAAATAAAAAAAATAATAATATTGATAATTTTAATATATGAAACGAAAAACGTACTTATAATACTTTAATAGAACTAAAAAGAAGTATAAAAAAAAATCTTTTCACACACACAATTCCATATATATCTTTGTCAAACATAAATGAAAATATCAATTGCAACATGCATTTCTATTTATTTAACATAATTATTTATCGAATAATAATTTATACATAGAAAATTATAACTAAAATGAAATATGTACAAGGACAATGATTTTAAATAAGAAAAAAACATGGAAGCATGTGATATTCAGCCTAGTAATTAAAAATAAGTATATGAAAGTAAAGAAAATATTTTTTTTAATGTTCTGGCAATATTTTTTCAGCTTCAGAGGGCATTTGGGAACCTAGTGTTAAGACACTCCATTCCATTCTTCACTTTTTGAGGCATTGCATAGCAGAACAAGTTGTTACTTTGTTACCAGAGCAAAGAAATAAAAAAAAATCCACAAGTAGGAATAGAATCCACAACCTGCCGCGTTTACACTGACAAGCTTGTGCTACTGCACTACAGCAGGCGTCTATTCACCTAAAAAAACATATTTTAAAAAAATATGATAAATTCCAACAATATATAGATATTAATTTTTTTTCTTCTACCATTACTGCAGTACGGAAGGGCAGGCAAAGAAAACTCATTAAAAACACTGTTTTACACCCCAGACATTGCTTGGAGAGCTACGTAACCCAACACTGCTGTTTTTCTTTACATATACTATTGTTATTGTCTCACCACCAAATATTTTATTACACTTTCAATATTAATATATTACATCCATCTTCTTGTTCTTTAACTTCATACTTTAAATCCACTATAGGTTTATCAAAAGTCAATTTGTGTACAATTTTCTCTTTCACTTTGCTCTCTTCCGGAGTTTTCGGAGATCTTGGTGATAAACTAGGTTTAAATTGACCAATTTTAGTTTTAACTACGGGCTTTTTAACTTTCTTCTTGATCTCCTTTTCGGCTGATGGAAAGTTTTTGACGACAAAATCTTTATATGAATCATTAAATGAAGATGGAAAAGGCTCCCAATCTTTCTTATTCATATCTTTCTCACTATTGATTTCTTCTATAACATTATTTTCATTTGTACCAACTTCTATTTTTCTATCAACATCATTATTTCTCTCAGTCGTGGCCAAAGAAAACGAATTAACTATTTTAGGTGACATTTCATGTTTCTCCGAACTCTCCTTAGCCCTTTTTATGTCTAAACTAATTTCTACATCACCTTTCCGTTTGCCTGGTGACATTTTAGAATATTCTAGAGATTCACTATCAATATTATCAGTTTCCTCATCATAATTAGACAAAATGGAAGTCATATTCAAAGCTTTTTCAAACAAAACTTTCAGCGTGGCCACATTCATTTTGCCAGCATCAACTATAATTTCTTCCATCAGGGACTTAAATTGTGTATACAATTCATTTATATTTGACGGTACAGTCGTTAAAGTTGTAAAATCATCAGTGCGTCTCAAAAATGATGTTATTGTAAATTTTTTATATTTATCCGATAATAAATAGTTGCCAGTAGTATGTTGGAAGTGTTTCTTGAAAAAATGAACTTGTATACCTTTCGGGAATTCCTGCACGACTATTGTAGATGGACAAAAATGTGTAGCGTCCACTTTTTCTGTATTTTCTTTTGTAAAATCACAGTGGTAATAGTATTTCGAATCATATTTTTCTAGCACCGCATATTTAACACCTGTTTGAGTTTCCATGTCTGATTTCCAGCTTGTGAAGTCTGTAATAATTATTATTTATATATGTAAATAAAAGGATATATATTTTATTGTAAAAAAAAAATAATTAACACTTTTCACCTCAACTTTGCTGTAAAACATGTCTTAAACTCATACTCAGCTTCACGCTGTATCCCGCACATGGCAGGGATAGACAGAGAAATTGGAAACCTAGGGTTAAAACACTCTGTTCCACCTCCGTTGTCAATTTGAGACATTACGTGTTGAGTGGCGGAATTAAATGCCGTGCTTTACCTTGTAACCAAGTAGCAAAGGAATGAGAACATTAAATATTTAATTGGAAAATATTTAATATTTAATTTCTTCGAGTGTGATTGGAACTTACAACCTGTTGTTTACAGTAATACATTTGTGCCGCTGCGCCACGGCAGGCCTAAAAGATGTCTTAAATAATTCAATGCTGCAAGTAAGAATAAATCCGCTATCGTCATAAAAACTCTGCCAGATCAATATAACTGTGATACTGGGACACAATGGCCTCCTTATGCAATCATACTTCTTAAAGAAACATATAAGAAAGAGAAGAAAGAAAGAGGGTGCAACTGTAAAACGACAGATTTTCAGTTCTGTTCTCACTCAATAAAATGAATAAAATGAAATAATTAATATCCCATAATTAAAGAACCATACCAGAACCATACTATTATTAATTTTAAAAAAATTCTAGCTTTTAGCCGTGAGACAAAGCACAGGATTGAATTCAACCATTCAATACTTGAATGTGTTGATAATTTAATCAAAAATTAAAAACAGAGGAATTTTAATGGAACCACAGGTTCCCTGATTATCCCCTATTATTCCCTATCCAATATGTTTGGGAAAAAAATGGAGATGAAAAGAAAAATATATAAAAAAGATTAACATAACTCAGATGTACAGTAACTAACTATACAAGTGATTGTTCAATCTCGACACTGAAATATATTCATTTTCTTCATCTTTCCAGACAATATCTAAGAAAAAGCCTTAAAACTAGAATCTTTACCTAATATAAAAAAAAAATAGTTTTTTGACCTACCTGTAGTTAAAGGGAAGAACATACTCTCAACATCTTCAGCATGAGAACTTAATATATGCCAATCAAATGATTTTAAATTCGGCAACCAATCGTCACACGCCGTACAAATTACCACTCTGCCTGGGCTTAGCTCTTTGAAATCCTCATCGCATAAATGAGTTTGTATTGATTTAACTTTTCTATAACATTTGTTGCATTGTTCTATTCTTATTGGTTCGATAAGGCTTGGAGAATTAGGTGGGCTGAAAATTATAATTATTTTAAGTACTATAATAGGTTTATGATCTTAATTTTGTTGTATGAATTAAATTTCATAACATATAACTTTATATAAGCCTAATGATGTAACTAACTTTAGGCGTGGTGTGGTGCGGCGGCACAAGCGTGTGACTGTAACTGTCAAATTGTGTGTTCAATCCCCACTCAAGGAAATGAAATATTTAATGTTTTCATTTTAAATATTTAATGTTTTCATTTCTTTTCTCTGGTAAAAGGCAAAACATGGTGTTGAGTTCTGCCACTCAACATGCAATGCCTTAAATTTGACGGAAAATCGGGAATGGAAATGGAACCGTGTCTTAACACAAGGTTCCCAAGTTCCCTCTGCCTACCCTACTATATGCGGGATACAGCATAAAGCTGAGTAGAGTATGAACAAACTAATAATAATAACTTTCTTCATTTATAAACATTATGTTATGACCATCTTGTTATAGTATATAGTACTACTAGAAAAATGTTAGTTATTTTATCATAAATCATCAATCTTGTATACTTTTCGTCTTAAACATAATTTTGAACCAAATAAATATTCAATATGATCACTAATAACTACACAAATCATTTTATATTAACAGATTTTACTCTCAAGTGTAACATAAATGAAAACAGAATAAAACAGAATAAATTATAACTTGACTTACACTTTAGCACCTTGTTTATTAACACAATGATATTTCTGTATATGTTTATGTGCCGGAAAATAGGTGGCGAACACGCTGAAGCACTTGGGGCATTTATATTCAACTTTTTTCTTCTTAAAAGACACACTCTCCTGGTTCACAGTTGGAACTTCCTTCACTTCTTTCTTACTTTCCACTTTTTCCGGTTCTGAAAACTTTACTTTTTGAGTACTCTTTGGCGGCGTGGGCTCTTTACGCGCTATTTTTTCCTTAATTTGCGGTTTAATAGATTTTAAAGGTTTATTGACCTGTTTAGGTTTGTTTCGTCGTGTGATAACATTGTGCGCGGTACGCTGGTGAATTATTAAAGCGTCCATAGTCATCAATTTCCTTCCGCAGAGGTCACATTTAAAGGCAGTGCCTCTAGCTCTTAACTTAACTGCAGTTTTGGCGCGCATCTTTATGTTTAATATTGTACATTTATATAAAATAACAGTTACTATTTATCAACGCAACACAGAGCGGACGACGCGCTTTGACGTTTCGCATTCGTAGTACATTCTGACAAGTAACCTAATTATTTAATTATAATACAGATTATATAATATATATATATATATATATATATATATATATATATATATATATATAAATAAAGAAATATATTATCTGCTGTATGCATGAAGGTTAATGAATAATCAATTCAAATTTTTTTTTCGCTCTGGTACAAGGGGTTGAGTTCGCCTCACGCAATGTCTCAAATTTGGTGGGGTAATTGAGACACAGAACGGAGTGTCTTAACACCTAGTACCCAAGATGCTTCTGCATGTCTTGCTATGTGTGCGATACAGTGTGAAGCAAAAAAAAAGAACTAAAAGTATACATGAAAGACGACTTTTAATAGTCTATTTATACGCCTATGTATTAGCAATATTAGCATACGCCCACAAGCTCCAATCTTTCACACAGCTTTTTCACTAGGCTTTACGTATTATAAGAATATATACGTAGTATAAGAATAAAAAAAAAAAAGAAACAACTAAAATTTTAGCATAAAAAACAGTCAGACCCAGTTGAATTAGTTAAAAACACCATGGAAAGAATAAAATTGCATAATAAAATAAATCTGTATATTTAAAAATTGATAAGTTATTTATTCTACACTAAAAATAAAATAATATTCCAAGAATAATGTTTAATATATTTAAATCTATTTATCATTCGTCTATATGTATATTTTTTATTACTTAGTTAAGTCTTATGTTAAAATAAGCAAGTAATATAATTCTTTAATATTTATTTTAAAACAATTTATTAGAACATTGTGCATTAAAAACATGAGATCGGCACGAACTCATGAGAGATGCTGTATATGTATGTACAAACATGATTGCTAATCTGCATCTTTAAAACAAAAAACCGACGCTATTTCAGATCGGTGACAAGTTCACCAGCCATTATAAGCCATAATAAATACCCTGTTCAGACGCCTGTGTTGCCCGACGCTTGGCAAGCCACTGCAAGTATGTAATTGATGTATGACAATACAAGTAATTACTTAGATAATAGTATGTATTTATAATTTAAACAAAATACTCAAAAAAACATAATTTAGAGTGAATATAATTAATCAAATTAAATTATGAACGATTGATAAAAATGCTCATTTTCATTTATGTTTTTCTGATAAGAAATACCGCATAGGCTATTTCATTATAATATTGATTTCTGAATAAAGTTATTGTTGAATTACTTCTAACAATTATTTATAATGAATTATGTGATATTATTTTTAATTAAATTCGGTAGTAATTCAACATTGTATGCATAAATATATATAAAATATGCATTTTAATACATTCAATACAAAAATATTAAACCTCACAAATAAGAACAACAACAAAGAATAAGAAACAAATACAGAAACATTATAAATTTATTATTGACATCTACCAAATATATGTATAGATTTAGTACAAATATTTAATAAAACAAGAATATTTACAATAAAGTAAGTCCTAAGTTTTGTGAAACTTTGTTTATGTATATCATATTAATATTTTTCTTCCAGCTTCAAACTGTATCCCGCACATGGCTGGGTAGACACAGAAATCTTGGAAACTTAGGGTAAAGATACTCATTTCCGTTTCCATTTCCACTTTTTCTCTATTAGCTGCTTTTAGGCCACAGCCAGGCAATTTGGCAGAGAATTCTATTATCACGGCACTCTTTCATTAGTTTCATATAATATATTTCCATCATTCCATCTGGGATATACCCCAAAGTCTAATTTCATCTTCTGAAGCAGTCAATAAGTAGTTTTCTGTAGGATGATGGTTCAAGGAAACCACGGGCTTAGACCCATGTTTTAACCTATGAACACAACTGCTAGATACTAAATCCCAATACAAAATTTCACCATTCGCCGAACCAGATATAATATGGCTATCTTTTTCATTCACTGCATTTTCAATTAAGAAATCTTTACTTTCATGTCCAGAGAATGTGTTTAATATCTCTCCAGAGTCTTTATCAAATAGTTTAATTGTACTATCAGCGCAGCTTATTATAGAACATTGTCCATCATGAGTTATACTTGCAAAAGTTATAATATGACCTATATAATCAGAAAACATTTTTCCCACCCTTAAATCATAAAGCCTTAGATGACAATCAACCGAAGATGTCATCACTTCATGATCAGTTACTTGAATCGATGTAATTGTGTCCTTAGCGTCTTTCAATACTTGTACTGGCTCTTGTCTCCGGCTTACAACGTCCCAAAACGAAACTGTATTATCAACTGATCCCGACACAGCCATAGTGGATTCTTCGTTAAATTTGACACAAGTTACAGAACTCGCGTGGCCTCGATATCTTCGTATGGGCTGGCCTGTAGTAACATCCCAGAGAATAACTGATTTATCTGAACTACATGAAATGATGTGGCTACTATCGCAAGAGCCCGCGGCGTCTAAGACTTCGTTGGCGTGTCCGCCATAAGTTTTTAAGAGCAATTGGTTTTGAGGGTTCCATAGCTTTATTTTCTTATCAGCCCCACAAGTAAGGCAATAAGTTCCATCTACATTGAAACGAACTGCCCTTACTACTTGTTGTTTACATGGTATCGTCGCGATAGTTGATAATTTCGTAATATCTGACATTATTTATTTTAGTTTATTTCATTTTTGGTTTATTTTACTATAACAGTTATTAATAAAGCTATATAAAGCCGACTTTGTTTAGGTACATATTTTTAAATTGTTTCCTTTTTGACAATTATTATGATTAAAAGTGCTACCAGTACTTGGTAATAGCTACCTTCTTAGTAGTTTTATTTTTTTAAAAGAATATTGTTAATTTAGAATTTAAATTTTTATTGTTTGTATTACGTTAAATTTGATAATTTCAATTACCATATACAAAGTATTAAAACTAATGATTTTTTAAACAGTTCTTAGATTAATATAAAGAGATTACATGAAGAGTTTCTTAAAATATAAATCCAGCTCATTGCTCAGTATTATAGTATAATAGAAGTCTAAAATATTTTTAATCCGATCTCTTTAAATAAAAAACTATTTACAGTGATTAATACAAATTTATTACATTTTAGTAACAAGTTTGGTAACAATTAGTACAACATAAATCCTACAATTGGCAACACTATGACGATCTGTCAAATAGTAATAGTTCTTTTATCATATTTGGAACCGTGAGTGTATAAATTTATCAATATTTAGTATTTACTACTTATAACATATATATCTCCTTCACAATTATTCACAAGAAAATAGATTGGTTATATTATTTTTAAAGGAAAATTAATTTCTTTCGTGTCTTCTCCGCTTAAATCGATGATAGCAAAGAGATTTGACTACTATTATTGGACTAGAAGCGTTTAACAACAAAATAACCAATGGACCGTTCGTCTTTGTAACAGAAGTTATAATATATATAAGAAGCATATTACCGATAAATATAATATGAAAATAATTAAATGAGGTTATGCGATGGCGCGAAAAGAAAATAGCGTGATTGAAAAAGAAAAACACATTTTGTAACAAGTTTAGTTTTCTTGATATGAGGTTATTATAGATATAAGATAAAGATTTACCTTCAAATTCCAAATTGATCCAAAAATAAAACGATAATTTAACATAGAATCTAAATAAAACGATAATTTCGTTTTCTTAATACATATTTACCAAAACTTTTCTAAATATCAGTGAAAATTATATAAAACAGGCATCATGGGAAGAAATTCTGTACTATGGGATTACTTTGAAAAGGTTCCAGACAAGTTTTCAGTTGCAAAGTGTCTAATATGTCAGAGGCAATTGTCTTACAGATCAACGACTAGCAACCTAAAGAAACATCTAGTGAACAAGCACCAAATGAATTTCAAAACTGAACACATACCAAATAAATCAGATAATTCTATAGATTTTGTTTATACGGGATTTGAAGAGGATGATAATCCGCAATTTTCGTTCGTTGGTGAGGAGGTTGAAGTTCACAACACTTTTCAAGAAGAAGAATCAACGGATATTCCAATAATAACGAACCTGAAACAGGAAAATATTGACAACTTCGATGAACCAAGAAAAAAACGTTCAGCAGTTTGGGATCATTATTTGAAATTGCCAGGTAGAGATGGTATTGCTAAATGCTTATATTGCAGCCAAGAATATTCCTATAAGACAAGTAGCAGTAACATAAAAAAACATTTAAAACTCAAACATATGAGCTATTGCTACAATTTGTTCAACGAATCAGAAATTTCTGCTTATAAAGCAAATTTAAAGAAAAAGCACGAAGATCCGCTTTCACCGCAGTCGTCAGAAGAATATGATGATAAATCAACAGAACTATCCAATACCATGAAAACACGAAGGATCACATCCCAGATCCCAGAACCCCAAGTTGTGGCGACGAAAACACTGATTAAACAAAGAGAGCCTATAGTGCAACAAAACGTTAATACAATTCGACTTACGTTACCGCAAAATAAAAAACCTATTCTTGATAAAAAATTGTTGGATATGATAATTCGAGATCAAGAAACGTTTTCACTAGTCGAAGGTGAAGGGTTCCGGAATTTTGTTAAAGCGTTAAACCCTTCTTACGAACTACCAACACGCAAATTGGTTTCCAGTACATTAGTACCAGAAAAGTTTAATGAATGTAAAAGACATGTTATGAATTTGGTTAAAAATGTGAATTATCTTTGTATTGCCATTGATTCTTGGGTATCTCTGGTGAAAGATACATATATAACTATGACAGCCCATTTTATGGTGGATTACAAATTAAATAGTGTTATGTTACATTGTGAAAATTTAAATGATTCCTACACTGTTGATACTGTAGCGAAAATTTTAAATGGCGTAGTACAAGAGTATGATATAGAAGATAAAATCACTTTGGTAGTGTCCAAAAACGATCATAATATAACACGAGCTGTTGAACAAAATGGGTGGCCATCTTTAGTTTGTTTTTTACAAAAATTTAATTCGGCGATTGAAGAGTCTATTGGTGTCATCGATCCAATTATAGAAAAAGTTAAGAGAATAGTAGTATACTTTAAAAGTAACGTAGAAGTTACACAAGCCCTCTTAAAATATCAAACGGATTTTGAAAATAAAACGCTGCCCCTTCGCTTAATACTGGCAGTATCGACGAGATGGAATTCTGTATTTTACATGTTACAAAGATTTCTAAGTCTCCAAAATGCTGTTACGTCTGTTCTCGAAGATCTACCCGTGGATTTGCCAGAAATATCCGCAGAAATGTGGAATACGATAAAGCAAGTGTGTATGATTTTGCAACCTTTAGAAGAAACAACTAGAGCTATGTGTGGTGCTCAATACCTCACAGCCAGCTTGGCTATTGTTATCGTTGATGGCTTAAAAAACGTAATCGAATTGATGAAGAATAAATCACTAAATGGCATAGCAAAGAAGTTATTTCTAAGCGTAAAATCATGCTTGAAAACGTATTTGCTAAATTCAGAAATTGAAGATAATCTGCTTTTAGGTGTGTGTACATTTTGGACCCACGATTCAAAATACACGCATTTTTGGATCATGATTCAGAACAAGACGCACTAACAGATGAGACATCTACACGAACGAGACGCGCCTACACAATCAAGAACCATGTTTTAGAACTGCTACAACTCAAACTTAAAGAAAAACGGCAAACAATCACAAATTCAGAATCAGATGTCACACATTTAATTCTGATTGTTGAAGAAACAGAACCAATATCAATTTGGGGCAAAATCAATAAGACTATTGCAGCGGCGACTCCGTCTCAGGACGACGTTTCTACCAAAGCGAAAAAAGAATTAGAAATGTTCCTTAACGAAGAAGTTATTTGGAGAACTTCTTGCCCCCTGGAATGGTGGAAGAGCCATGAGATGATATACCCAAATCTTGCAGAGATTTATGCCCAGCACAGTCACATTGTTGTGACGTCAGTTCAATGTGAAAGAGCCTATTCTAAAACAGGAGATATATTAGATGAAAAAAGAGCACGTCTAAGCAGAAAACGAGCTCCAGAGTTGGTGTTTCTTAACAGTAACATCCATGTTTTGAATTAGAAAACGTACTTTATTAATTGCTAATGTATAATGGAAATTTAGAAGATAAAACAAAAGACTTCATTTGAATCTGATCAGCAGAGTATGCAGAGGGGAATTTAGTGTTTTGACTCTCCGTTTCCCACACAGCATAATTCTCGACACATTGCGTGTTCACCGGCGGAGTTTAACGCCTCGCTTTGTCTTGTTACCGGAGCAGTGAAATGAAAATAACCATTTATCATTTTCAAATATCACATAATTAAATATCGATATAATAACTTATTTGCAAGTTAAAACCTGTTACAATATTAACAAAGTCTGTATAACAGTTAAAAAAAATATAACATAGTTCCAGAGTTATGTGTAACATAATATTTTTTTGCTATATCGATATAAGATATAATTGTAATAGAGATTTTAATGCTTTATGGTAAAGTGGTTAGTGGTCAGTAGTAGCGGGTTCGGTGTTCGATTGATGTTTTAATATTTATAATTATAATATATATAAATAGATAATTTGTGTTCGTTAGTTAGTTATGTGGACAATATTTTTAACGGTATTTTCTTTAATTCTGTAAAAGCAAATATAAGATATATTAGATTAAAGTATGTAAATAAAACAGCGTTTTGTACATATTATGTACTAAATAATAAAAATATTTTTTGTATGGCAGTAAAGTTTTATTTATAAAATAAATAAGCCCAAATTAGTTGTTTTAAGTTCACGCCGCATATAGCAAAATAGGCAGAGGGAATATGGGAACGTAGTGTTAAGATATACTGTTCCCATAATGACACTTCCGCGTTCCCCGCTTTCCGCTGAATTTTTGAAACATTGCGTGTTGAGTGCTTTAACGCGATATGCCTCGTGTCTAAATGATAATATATCAAATACTTACAAGCAATCCACGGCTTCGCCCGCTTGAATTACACTGTTTAAATTACTTACAATTCAATTACTTTCTTGTTCTAATAACATTATTACTTTAAAGGGAATATTTATACAATGAAAACTAACATTTCAGCTAGATGAACATACATTTTGTAGCAATTTTGTTGACATCTTTTTTTTTTTTCTGCCTCACGCTGTATCCCGCACGAGGGAGGGTACACAGAGGTAACCCGGGAACCTAGTGTTAAGACATTCCGTTCCCCACTTTCCGCCGAATTTGAGGCATTGCGTGTTGAGTGGCGGAACTGAACGCCGCGCTTTGCCTTATTACCAGAGCGAAGAAAGGAAATATAAATATTTTAAATTGAAAACATTAAATATTTTATTTCCTCGACTGGTGATCGAACCCAGAACCTGTCGGTTACAGTCACACGTTTGTGCCGCTGCGCCACGACAGTCCTCATGTTGTTGTTTATTGTTGACTTTAATATTTTAAATTGGCGTAAATTCTATATTTTTTTAACAAATTAAATAAAAGAAACACTGAACGTTAAGTGATGGTTGCCAAACCATAATATTATACCGTAAGCTGCATTTAATTCTAATAAGTTTATTTTTATAAACGGACAAAAAAAAAATACAACCTTTTCCTCATTACATTAAAAAACATCCGCTATAGGATTCCATGTTCATCAGTGATGCAATGCAGATTTATTTAAAGTATATAGACATAATTCGCTCAATGATCGCGTTTACAAAATGTTTTTAAGGTATTACGTGTTGGCTGATAAGATAAAAATTTTATAAGTTTAATATTTAAATTAGCCTTTTCTACAAGCTCAAGCAGCAGAACCGATCCGGAGTCACTTGGACACGTTCGTATCTAAAGATATTCTTCAGTGAGATCCGGGACTCCAGTGGCTCACATGGTTGATGATAGTTATTTAGAAAACGTATAAAAAATTGAACACCCTCACCTCTTGAAAAGAGGCCGAGGCGGAGATTCCGTTCTAGAGTGTTAAGTTCACGGGTTCTTTTAGTACATACTTTTTTTTACCTAAGTATGGATTAACACTTTAAAGAAGTGAAATAGGTTGATAGTAATGATATGCCGGGTCATTAACAAAGTATATATTAGATTCTAAATATTTGTATATAAATTCAGTGTTAAGATACGCATCTTCACTTTCTTACTCAGCTTCACACTGTATTTTGCACATGGCAGGGTAGGAAGGGACTGGAGAACCTAGTGTTAAGGTACTCCGTTCCGTTCCCCGCTTTGCGATGGATTCGGGGCATTGCATGTTGAGTGGCGGAACTCAACGCCGCGATTTGCCTTGTTACCAGAACGAGAAAATAAAAATATTAAATATTTAACTTGAAAATATTAAATATGTGATTTATTTAAGTGGGGATAGAGCCCACAGCCTGTCACATTTTTGCCACACGGTTTTTAACGAGGTTGTTACAAAGATTTTTTATTGATCTTAAACTTAATATAACGATATTAAAATTATATGTACCTAAAATAAATGTTGGTAGTAACTGATTTTTTCAAATGTACCATTTAATTTAAGAAATAAACTAAATCTTACAGATTATAGGTTCTATTTAACTGGCACTTAACTTAACTGCTAAACTGGTAACAAGTGGCGTTGAGTTCCGTCACTAAAGACACTGTCCTAGAATGATAAAAATGTATTTAATTAAGATTATTTGAATTTCATGCAGGATAGTCACCATTGTATTAAACAATGAAATTGTAACATTTAAATTGAAAAGAGCAACTGTTGAGTTTCTTGCCGGCTCTTCTCTGCAAAACCGCATTCCGAGTCGAGAATATTTTGTTCGTTCGACGATTCAAAAGTGCTTGCAAAATTCTATTTTAATAAAGAATATTTTGAATTTGAATTTAAAAAGACACAATTTCACAAATTCAGAAGTGGGGAAGGAAATGGAATGTCATAATAATAAGTAAGCAAATACATAGTAGAACAATTGTCTAACATTCTAGACTTCAGCTTTCCACAGATCTTTTTATGTAATCTTTTTATGTAAGTTCTTAATCTTTTTCATTATATTTTTTGTTCACTAAAATTTTGGTCAATGGGCAGAAACTTCCGGAGAGAGCACAAATCAATCGGTCACCCCTCCTAAGCCCATGCACTAGTGTTAAAAAGATATAATTTTATTTCGTATAAGTAAACAGTAGGGATATTTATTTATATATAAATATTTTTATTTAGTTTTTCAGCTTCACCCTGCATTTCGCAAATTCAGACAGGGGCGTACAGGCTAGGCACAGAGAATCTGGGAACCTAGTGTCAAGATATTCCGTTCCGTTAACTACATTACGCTTAAGGCATTGCAAGTGTCGTGTAGTACAAATAAAGAATGAAAAAAGTTAGAGGTAAGAAATGAATTATTTTTTTGTAAAACATTAAATATTTTATATTTTCAAGTGAGGATTTACCCTATAACATGTCGCTCTTACAGTACACACTCTTGTGCCGCTGAATTACCATAGGTTTTTTCTTAGTTAATAGTTTCAAAATTAACACCATAGCAAATCAATTAATTTCGTTGAAAAAATCGATTAAAAAATCGATATCATTCCTCAAACGAATATAATTGTTTGTCATCTGTCACCACTATGTGTTGTTGTCATCGCGTTGAACCTTACAATATTGTTTATTATTTTATTTAAAAATACTTTAAAATAACATCGTTATAATTACAAATGGTGCTCTATCTAGTGAAATGTTACTAAATATTATATATAAACAAACATTTTCCTCGTTATCGTGACCAAATGGGCGTAGCGTAGTAAATCTAATTGAATTGTATGACAATGTAAGTTGTTTTGTGAAGGTTGCCTTATTTGATTTAATTTGTATGTATTTTGCATAATTCAACGAATCCTTAATTTATAATGTTGTTAGAATAAAAAATATATATATCTTTTCAATTTAATATGTATACTTTAGTAAGTTAGATAGGGTGTAGTTTAATTTAAATAAAAATAATATAACAGAGCATCTCTGATTGAAGAATATTGCTCAATTAGGTAAAGTTAGCGTAATCTTATTTATTTTCTACTTAGATTTTCAAAAGGCTTAATATTATCGATTTAATACATTGAACATATTTATTACATATAATTAAATCCTTATCACAAAATTTATTAGTATCAATTTGTTTCTACATTACATTATTTTGAATGGTATATCAGTCATTTACATATGCTAAGCGACCAATTTTTAATATTTCAAAAGTATTTTATTAACATAATAAAAATTAAATATAACAGCAGTAAATTAATCAACTCTAATTTGTTTATCTCAAATTGCTTGTTACATATGTAACGAAACAAAAATAACTTATGCCCACTACTGACGAGATTACTGTATGTCTGTGTGTTGTTGTTACACTAAGTAGATGTTAAATAGTTTTAAAAATATATGAGGCCAGTTGTGGAGTAGTTTATGTTATTAATATCCAAACTAGGATATAAAATTTTTATTAGTTATGTTAATAGTGTTTCATCTCTCCGGTGATGGAAGGCAGTGTTGAATAACTCTAGCTAACATTTCTAGAAAACTCAATCCAACAACTCGAGTTTGATAAAGTGGGTATGGCAGTGTCTTAATAGATAGAAATAGTTTCATTATTCTAGTTTTGTTTTTAAATGTTGTTGTGGAGTGGCACACGCGTGTGACTGTAACTAACAGGTCGTAGGTTCAATCCCCACTCCAGGAAATGAAATATTTAATATATTCAATTTATAAATATATTCATTTCTTTGCTCCGATACAAGTAAAAACGTGGCATTGAGTTCTGGCTATCAACATGCAATGCCTCAAAATTGAAGTGGGGAATGGAGTGTCTTAACACTGTGTTCCCAAGTTCCCTCTGCCTACCTTGCCATGTGTAGGATAGCGTGAAGCTGAATAAGTGAGTGAGTGAGTCAGACTGCTTTTAATTCTTAGAATATTTTAAATTTTTGTTTAAAATATTATAGTTTTACTTGTGTTACTATTTTTATAGCTTTATGTGTTATTCCACATTGATAAGAAAGTTCTGGGTCGGCCGACCAATAATTGTTTTATAATTGCCTTGTATTTATTTATTTATTTATTTAAAATGAAACACCAATGATCATTTTAATAAACATTTACATTGAATTCCATTTGGAAATTATTTATCTTTATTTCCTATACATATATATATATATATATATATATATATATATATATATATATATATATATATATTATATATATATATATATATATATATATATATATATATATATATATATATATATATATATATATATATATATATATATATATATATATATATATATATATATATATATATATATATATATATATATATATATATATATATATATATGTATATATATATATATATATATATATATATATATATATATATATATATATATATATATATATATATATATATATATATATATATATATATATACATATATATATATATATATATATATATATATATATATATATATATATATATATATATATATATATATATATATATATATGTGTATAGGAAATAAAGATAAATAATTTCCAATGGAATTCAATGTAAATGTTTATTAAAATGATCATTGGTGTTTTCATTTTAAATAAATAAATAAATAAATACAAGGCAATTATCCTGCAGGGTAGGCAGAGTTTTTTCTGCCTACCCTGCAGGATACTTTGTGTGGCCAACCAGCTTAATATTTATAAATATATATATATATATATATATATATATATATATATATATATATATATATATATATATATATATATATATATATATATATATATATATATTTATAAATATTAAGCTGGTTGGCCACACAAAGTATCCTGCAGGGTAGGCAGAAAAAACTCTGTTCTATTCCCCACTTTCCTCATGGGAGATAAATAAAATTAATAAAATAAAATTTTGAAAACAGGCTTCAGGAAAGACAAATTATTATTAAAAATTTGAGTATATTTTATCTCTACCTTAGAAAATAAAATAATTTTCTATTTATCAAAGTACCCTAGTATATTAACATGTCTTTGACATCCTCCTTGTTGCTCAAAAGTTATTATTTATATTTTGTATGTGCTTCTTTTTAATGAAAAAAAAAAATTTTTTTATTTTTCTTAAATATTATATTAAAGTACAACTTTTTTGTTGGTTAATTTGCGTTAAAACCCACATAGTGATTGTTCATTCTGTATAACCATAACTCTGTAACTACAAAAAATGCTCAGTCCCTTAAGTTGTATTATAAAGAGTTTATACTGCACTTATCAGTTGGTTCCTGTTTATCTAGAAAATCGTAGGCGTTGGATTGCGTCACCCGATGCTAACTGAATACAAAAGGATCTTGTTTACATTAAAAACGGAGCTTCACGCTACAGGATACATTCTTGTATATAGATAGGGGATGTCTAGTGTTAAGACACTCCCTTTTCTGATTTCCATCCAAGTATAAAGATTTTATCAGCCCGTCTCATCAATCCATCAACATCTAAGGAAATGAACATAGTAAATTTCTTTGAGCGAGATCCGAATTTGTATACATCGCTTTTATAATCTGATGCTTTTCTTCTGCGCTACTGTTGTTACTATGAAAGGACAGAGGAGAAAAAAGTGTTTATAAAGTGTTAGTGTAGGAATTTCCCAACATTTTCTTTTGTTACGTTATTTGCTGTCAATTTAAAAAATATATATGTTTTTGTTTTCAGTATAAATGAAATGGCGACACAAAAGATGGAATCCAAAAGAATACAGCTAGACAATCGTCCAAGAGATAATATGAACAACGAAATATCCTCAACATCAAGCGAAGATAACTCCGATGCTGTATCGAAATTCAATAATTTCTACAAATCCCGATATATAGAGAATACTCAGTCGGACAACGAAACTGTGGAGCCGTCGCGTTTAAAAAATAAAAACCATTATAAGTCCATGGGGAACATTCATGATTATCAGAGCAGGGTGCAAAATTCTATAACCAATGTGGATGTGCGACTCCATTCGTCTGAAATTAAGAAATTTGAAGCCTTACGTATACCGATAGTTGGTTATGAGGTGATGGAAGAGCGAGCTAGGTTTACAATATATAAATTAAAGGTAGAAGACGATAAAAGAGATCAATCCTGGCTGGTGTTTCGAAGATATACAGATTTTGTTAGGCTTTACAATAGAATAAAAAGTGAACAACCCAATTTACTGCTTCCATTGCCAGGGAAGAGGTGGTTCCGGGATAATTTTGAACCGGCGTTCTTGGAAGAAAGGGTTAGAGGTCTCCAAGTTTTTGTGAACGCGATACTGGGAAAGCTCCCAAATCATCCGATAGTTAGGGAATTTTTCTGCTTGGACGATCCACCTCAAGTGTTCAGCTATCAACCGGAAGTCCAAGCGGTTTACGGAGCGTTGGAAGATTCTATAACAACGTTGAAAGTGCAATTGAAACAGAAAGATGCGTCTATAATGCATTTGCAGAAACGCGTCGCCATTTTGGAAGATCAAGTGAAGAACTGTCCGACTTGTAGTACAAATAAATCTATGAATCAATAGTTTAAAAAACTATTTTTTTTTATATAAGTAAGTATTAATTCTTTGTGATGTTGAAGTCTGTTAGCGTAGGGGCTTAAATGTGTTGACAGGTTGTGGGTTCGATGCTCACTCGAAGAAGGGTAATATTTAATATTTTCAATTGAAATATTTAATATTTTCATTACTTTGCTCTGGTAACAAGGCAAAGCGCGGCGTTAAGTTCCGCCACTCAACACGCATTACCTCAAATTCGGCGGAAAATGAGGAACGGAAAGGAAAGTCTTGACAATAGGTTCCCAAGTTCCCTCTGCCTACCCTGCTAAGTGCGGGATACAGCGTGAAGCTGATTAAAAAAAAAAACTGTGTAGGTGTTAAATATTTTAATACAATGATAATAGTTCAAATTTTGCAGTCGTTTTGGCTGTTTTTTTTTATCTGTAATTAATCTAAGTATAGACCATGTTATGCTGGTTGGTAGTAATATTTTTTTGTTGGCAGCATTGTCTTTTAGATATAATATTAAATATAGTGATAACAAAAGGACCAGAATTTCGAGCTTAAAAAAATTTTTTTTTTTTTTTTAATTTTGGGGTTATACCACTTTGATAGGATGACATGTTATATGATATTGAATTATTCAGCATTTGTTAGAAAATACTGCTTTGTAATATTGTTAGTGTTTTGGTGTCTATTTTTGATTGAAATAAAAAAATATATAAAAATTAAATATCAACACAAAAATATTATGAAAAAAAAAAAAGTAAAAAAAAATTACCTTTCATATTTATGTACAAAATAATGGCATTTTTTTTTATAAATCTTAAAGTTATTTAAGGATATTTGCATCTATCACAATATAATTCATAAAAGGATACAATTTGCTAAACAAAAATATATAAAATAACTTTTTACAACAGTTTTACTGGGAATATTTTTTCATGTACAAATATATATAGACCTTCTCATTAGAATGGTCACCTTTTAAGGTACAAACTAAGTGATATTAAATTTAATTATCAAATTCATTTTAAAATTATTGTATTTACTTTTAAAATTCTGATTTTTAATCTGTGACTTGTGACGTGAATTAAAAAAGATGTTATATATATATATATATATATATATATATATATATATATATATTATATATATATATATATATATATATATATATATATATATATATATATATATACAATTTGCTAAATAGGATACAATTTGCTAAACAAAAATATATAAAATAACTTTTTACAACAGTTTTACTGGGAATATTTTTTCATGTACAAAATATATATAGACCTTCTCATTAGAATGGTCACCTTTTAAGGTACAAACTAAGTGATATTAAATTTAATTATCAAATTCATTTTAAAATTATTGTATTTACTTTTAAAATTCTGATTTTTAATCTGTGACTTGTGACGTGAATTAAAAAAGATGTTATATATATATATATATATATATATATATATATATATATATATATATATATATATATATATATATATATATATATATATATATATATATATATATATATATATATATATATATATATATATATATATATATATATATATATATATATATATTTAGTTTTATTAATGTCATCACAATTATTATTATTAACATTTTATGCATGTTTAATATTTAAAACAAGAGTTACATATGTTATAAAAAAATATTCTACTTCAAAGCATTTTTTTACACTACCAAAAAATGATTTTTTTTCTTTATATAAACAAAAAATATTATATATACTTATTATTGTTGAATATTAAAAGAAGATGGTGGATTATATAAAAGGGAATGATTTCTACCACGTTATGAAAAAAAAACTTTTATGGTATTTTTAATTAATATATATTTAATTTATAGTAATAATTTGCATTTTTTTTATTACTGAATTTGCTTAAAGTATGAAATATTTGTTCAAAATCTATGTTTTGAACCATTTATGTCTTAAATTTTGTTATTTTCTGCTAAAATGATTAAAAACAATATGTTTTTTTTTATACAATCGTTATTATATACATTGTAATAATTTGAAAGTCTGTATGTATACAAGTTAATATTAAATTTTGATTCTGTACAAATTGTAAGAGAATGTAGTGATTTATCACTTTTCTTTTTTTCTTCTAATTGTTATACAAAAAATAATAGGAAGTTTGATGTGTTTTGAATATTATAGTAAATTTTAGGCTTAGATAGAAAACTTGCTAAAAAAGATGCCTGTCATGGCGTAGCGGCACAAGAGTGTGACTGCAACCGATAGGTTCTGGGTTCGATCCCATGTCGAGGAAATGAAACATTTAATATTTTCAATTTAAATATTTAATGTTTCATTTCTTCGCTCTGGTAATAATGCAAAGCGCGGCGTTGAGTTCCGCCACTCAACATGCAATGCCTCAAACTCGGCGGAAAGTGGGGAACGGAAGTGGAACAGAGTGTCTTAACACTAGGTTTCACTTCCGTTCCCTCTGCCTACCCTGCCTAGTGCGGGATACAGCGTGAAGCTGATAAAAAGAAATGTATAAGTAAGTATATAACGACAACTAAAGGATTTAGCAGGTTTACACACTAAGCCGTCAATATGTACCAATTTAGAGTGAAACTACATAAAAAAGTTAACTTTTTTTATTTTTATAAATTTACCTTTTCACGTATTATTATTTTGATTTTGATGAATTTCAAGATTTTTTTTATTTAAAGATTTAATGTCAATATTTGTATGATAATCTGTAGGTGCTAATCGTCACATGTAACATAATTTAACGTATAGATTAGAATAGGAAAAAAAAAACATTTTTTACTCATTTTTTTTTAATATATGTATGTATATATATATATGTATATATATATATATATATATATATATATATATATATATATATATATATATATATATATATATATATATACATATATATATATATATATATATATATATATATATATATATACATATATATATATATATATATATATATATATATATATATATATATATATATATATATATATATATATATATATATATATATATATATATATATATATATATATATATATATATATATACTTTGTATATTTAATTTGTTACAACATTTATTGTGTTTATATGA
Organism: Eueides isabella; assembly: GCA_019049475.1. Classification (NCBI taxonomy): domain Eukaryota; kingdom Metazoa; phylum Arthropoda; class Insecta; order Lepidoptera; family Nymphalidae; genus Eueides; species Eueides isabella. Next base: position 4,853,870 of record CM032413.1, on the reverse strand, counting down.
AATAGACGTTAAAAATATAATTTTATTGATTAATTATTAAATTTTGAGGTAATTGCAAAGGTACGTGAGTTCGATCTCCGCTTGAGGAAATGTTTGATTATTTTTATCGCTCTGGTTAGTTTCGCCTCTCAACACGAAACGGAGTCTTAACAGTAGGTTCCCAAATTGTCTCTGTCTACCCTGTTGTGTCTGAAGTTAAAATAGATTTTTTTTTTATATATTCAGAATAATTCAATAATATTAAAAAAAAAAAAAACGTTTTTTGTATTTTTTTTTTGTAGAAAATTGAGAAATATTATTATAAAGATGTTAATGTATATTTAATATAATTTGATTGTCTGTATGTTCATGATTTCTATGCGTTGAACTGAATTTTGTATAATATATAAAAATAAAGTATTTTTTAAGTTACACAACTTTGCCTCAAGATTTTTTTTAAATGTGATTATTTCTTATATATTTTAATTATTGAAATACATTTTAATTTAAATTACTGAAACAATAAGTGCCTTTAATGAAATAATAAATATTATTATAATTATGTATTGTTTTTCATTTATTTTTTGTTTGAGCCCTGTCGTGGCGCATCGGCACAAGAGTGTGACTGTAACCGACAGGTTCGATTCCCAGTCGAGGAAATGAAATATTAAATATTTTCAATTTAAATATTTAATGTTTCATTTCTTCCCTCTGGTAGTGAGGCAAAACGGCGTCGAGTTCCGCCACTCAACACGCAGTGCCTCAAATTCGGCGAAAAGTGGGGAACAGAAGTGGAACGGAGTGTCTTAACATTAGGTTCCTGGGTTCCCTCTGCCTATCCTGCCTCGTGCGGGATACAGTGTGAAGCTGAGTGAGTTTTGTTTAATTTTAATATTATTTTTGGGATGCAGCGCAGTGGCACAAGCATTCAGCTGTACATTCTTCATTGTGGGTTCGATCACGCTCAGAAATATTTCCATTTCTTCGCTCTGGTAGTAAGATGAAGCACAGCGTTGAGTTCCGTCACTACACACACAATGTCTCATACTTAATGGAAAGTGGAAAACGGAATGGAGTGTTTTAACACTATTTACTATATGCGGGATACAGCGTGAAAGAAGTGTGGGCTGAAATAATTTTAGCTTCACGCTGTTCCTTTGTCATTGCGTGTTGTACGGCGGAACTTAACGCCGCGCTTTATGTACTCTGTAGATATATATATGAAGTAAATAATAATTTCCAGAAGTGGGATTGAACCTACGATTATACATCGGTAGCCCATAGATTCGAAAGCAGTTTTCATTATTATATCATGGCGACCTCCACTCAACATTTAGTTTTTATTTTATTGAAATTAGTTATAAAAGAAAAAACTTCGACAAAATGCGGTCTTAAAAGTGATAATGTTATTAGAACAACAAAGTAATTGAGATTAGTGTAATTCAAGCGGGCGAAGCCGCGGGCGGGTCGCTAGTTTATAATGTAAAAAAAATACATGAATATTCTATAAATATTTTATTAAAAGATATACATATATCATTATTGTTTTTTATTAAACTATGTACTATTTTATATAAGGCAGAATCAATATTAAATGGACTTTTCCATTTCAATGTGTTTGGAAGACAAGATGCCTATCTTTCCATGTCTTCCAAACGATAGAATATTTTTAAATTATATGTATATATCTATAATGTATATATTTTTAAATCTTAAAATATATGTATATATTACGCATATAGATAGCGTTGTGCTGCTAAGATCGTTTTCACCGACTGTAAAAGAGAGGGTTGTGGTCTCAATTCCCACTCGAGGGAATGAAATAATTAATATTTTTTTATTCATTGCTCTGGTAACGAGGCGAACTGTGGCGTTGAGCGCCGCCAATCAACACTTATTGCCTCAAAAATTTGGTAGAAAGTGGGAAATGGAGTGTCTTAACACTAGATTCTCAGAAATGATATTTAAAGTATTTTGGTAGGTATTTACAATTATTTTAATTTAATAATAAAAAAATAACAATTTTCAATAATTATTTTTTATATAAATCTTTTGAAATCATTAGTGCTCTATTATATGTGAAATTTCTATATTTATACACATTTATACTGTCCATATATATGCATAATCAACTATCTTCCAATACTTCCAAACGAACTATATAGTCATTTCACAAATTTCACTTTAACCATTTAAATTTATAGAAGTTATCATAATCTTCTCAAACTTCCAATACTATTTAACTCAAATATAGTACCAACTATAGGAAGATTTAATACAAATTTAAATAATCACCCGTTGTCACAAAATTTCTCAAAGTTTATATAAGTTTTCATTATCTTCCAAGTCCTCCAATACTATATAACTCTGGTAAATTTAGTCCAAATCAAACTATGATTTTCGTTTTTGACTTCCACAAATTCAACCACATATATAGAAGTTTTTCTTTTCTTCCAAACTTTCTACACAATCCTTTTAACTAATTTTTTCAATTTCCAAGAAAATTTTCATTATCTTTCAAAACTCCAACAATCCAAGCTTCAAAAAACTCATCCAAATGTACGATCATAGATTCGACTTCCACAAATTTGACCAACTATATAGAAAAAAAACTTAACTTCCAAGATTTCTAAGAAAATCACTAAAACCCTCAATTTCTATTGAAATATTCATTATCTTCCAAAACTTCCAAACATCCGATCATAGATTTTGGTTTTTCACTTCCATAAATTCGACCATACGTTTCGCCGGGAACACCTTGTGGACCCGCTTCCGGTGCGTATATAGGGAGGCCTTCTGTTTAAAACTTTGTTGGCAGATGTCGCAAGTGAGAGGTCTCTCCTTTGAATGTATCACTTCGTGTTGCGTCAAAGCTTTCTTGTCCTGGAATTATATTTACTTATTTATATAAAGGATTATTTGGCGCGGCGTTGAGTTCCGCCACTCAAACAACACGCAATACCTCAATTTCTGCGAAAAATGGAGAACGGAACGGAGTGTCTTTCTTTATACTAGGTTCAGTAATTCCCTCTGCTCTGACGTGTGCAGAAAAAAAGTATTAAATATCATCTCCTCCAATGGGTATCGAACCCACAACCTGTCGGTTACAGTCACACGCTTGAGCCGCTGCGCCACGACAGACCTCAATAAAGACTGTTTTATATCATTATCAAGATGTCTCTTGATATTAGTTTTTTCTGCTTACCCTACTAGGGAATGATTGTGTGTGTGTGTATGTGTTGTGTGTGTGTGTGTGTGTGTGTGTGTGTATGTGTTGTGAGTGTGTGTTTTTATGAGAAAAAATACGCTTCTTTATCATAATCATATAGGGAGTGTTCTATATGGGGGTATTATAAGGTCCAGTCTACTTGTAAATAAGTATGTCATACCAGCTTATGTTTGCGTATATGTATTTATGTGTGTCTGTGTGTGTGTGTGTACTTATGTGTATGTGTGTGTGTGTGTGTTGTGTGTGTGTGTGTATGTATGAATTTCATTATACATACCGTGAAACCTTTCTTGCAAGTTTTACAAACATGGTTTCTCGGCTTCGGCTTCTTCTCGCCGTGTACTCTCATCATGTGTTTTTCCACATTCGCCCGGGACGCTATTGGCTGAAAAAAATGTCCTTCGTAAGCATCATAGAAATCGACTTTTTGTCTTCATTTAAAATTATTATTATTCATATATTTTTTATTTAATGCTTTAGATATAAAAAAATATAAACTAAATAAGCAATAAGTGATATTATTTAAAAACGACACGAGGCAACAAGCGGCGTTGAGCTCCGCCACTCAATATTTCCAGAATTAGGCAGTAAATACCGGCTCCCAGGGTCCCTCCACCGACCTTGGGGTACAGCGTGAACCCAGAAAAAACTTTGTTTTTATAATAGAAATAAAAAAAATAATTGAGACCTGTCGTGGCGCAGCGGCACAGGCCTGTGACTGTAACCGATGGGTTGTGGATTCGATCCTCACTCGAGAAAATGAAATATTCAATATTTTCAATTTAAATATTTAATGTTCTCATGTCTTCTCTGTTACCTAGACACAGCGCGGCGTTGAGTTCCACCACTCAACACGCAAATGCCTCAAAATTCGTCGGAAAGTGGGGAACGGGAGTGGAACGGAGGTGTCTTAACACCAGGTTCCCAAGTTCCCTCTGTCTACCCTGCCGCGTGCGGGATACAGCGTGAAGCTGCAAAGAAAAAAAATACCTTATTGCAAACGGGACACTTGTGGGTAGTCTTCCCTAAATGTTGATAATTGAAATGATCCTGCATACTCTGCTTTGTCGGGTAGCCCTTATTGCACATTGGACATGGGAACCTGAAAAAAAAAAAAAAAAACCAATAACCATCATGGCACAGAGACTGAACGATAGCGGATTCAATTCCAGGGAAATAATTATTATAATTTTGAACGGTAGAATCATTCGGACGTTGCGTAGTGTTGAGTTTCGGCATTCGCCGTGTGATTCCCGTTTAGAATAGGATCACCCTGGCACTGATGGTGTCGTAAGAGGCGACTAAAGTGCGTGTGGTAGAGTCACGTTGCCAGTAATGGCAACACGCATGGGCAGACTCGACCGGATTGTTACCACCCACCCCCGGCATTTAAGACCGGCGTTAAGTAGTGGCTTCGGCCATTGCGTTTCGCATTGGATAATGCCGGGCCCCGGTGCCCATACAGCTTAGTGCGGTGCGTGGGAAACATAGTGTTTTATCACTAAGTTCTCTCTGATCATCCTTTTGAAGGCGGGATATAGCGTGAAGCTATATGTTGAGACCATCTCTCATTTGCACGCTGTATCCCGCACATGGCAGGGTAGACAGAGGAAACTTGGGAACCTAGTGTTGAGACACTCCGTTCCTTACCTTACTCTTCGCCCAATTTGAAGCACTACCTGTTGAGCGATTGAACGAAAATATTAAATATTTCGCTTCATCGAGTGGAGATCGAACCCACAACCTGTCTTTTACAATCACACACTAAGGCCCCTGCGCCATGACAGGCGTCAAGACCATTTAAAGTATTTAATTCATTTTCATTCCTAGTCATTAATTATTTTATAGTTTTATATATAAAAAAGAACCATAAAAATCTTTATGCCCTGTCGTGGCGCAGCGGCACAAGAGTGTGACTGTAACCGACAGGTTCTGGGTTCGATCCCCAGTCGAGGAAATGAAATATTAGATATATTTAATTTAAATATTTAATGTTTTATTTCTTCGCTCTGGTAATAAGGCAAAGCGCGGCGTTGAGTTCCGCCACTCAACACGCAATGTTTCAAATACGGTGGAAAGTGGAGAACGGAAGTGGAACGGAATGTCTTAACACTAGGTTCCCGGGTTTCCTCTGCCTACCCTGTCTCGTGCGGGATACAGCGTGAAGCTATGTATGCATAAAAATATCGAATATTTAGGTTATTGTGGTAGGCGGAAGGTAGAGAAGGAATGTCTAAAATAAAACAACTGTCTAATGACCATGACACTGAACAAACAAGACATTGGAAATAAGGACATAGCAAAACAAGACATTGCAAAAACAAGATATTGCAAAACCAAGTCCTTTTGACAGAAACCAAAACAAGATATTATCAATGAAACACTTTTGACCGGATTAATCGCGTATGTTGATTGTTAAACATGTTTTTTGTTAAAAGTGTTTCATTTAAAATGTGTTACAATCGAGAAAATCAAAGATGTTATTAGATATTATCAAGCCATATTCCGCACATATTAGGATAAGCGGTTACTAGAATAGGTCCAGTGCTAGATATTTCATTAACCACAAACAAGACACAGTAAAAACAAGACATTACAAAAACAAGACATTACAAAAATAAGACATTACAAAAACATACTAAGCTTAAATTTAAAAAGCGCATAAAAATTTTGAACGAAGCAGGATTTGAACCCGCGCCTCTGGAATACCGTTCCAGCGCTCTGACCAACTAAGCCATTCGTACTCATCAAGCTACGTCGAAATTCTTATCCGCTTGTTACAACGTTATTTATGTTGCTAGCATCTCTGTAGGGAGATTTTTACAAATTTCCACTACCCAAAGACAACTCGTAAGAATTATCGTTTGGTAACAGAGAATACTATTATTATTTTAATATTTTTATACGCTTTTAAAATTTTTATACGCTTTTTTAAATTTAAATTTAGCATTTTCTCTCCGAAATGTGGAATAACACTTTAAAAACATAAGTAAAAACATTTATACATAAAAAAGAAACCCACTTAAAAACCTGTTCGGAAGCGTGTGGCCTGGAATATTTGAGGTGTGCCTGATACGTGGCGAGATGGCTGAACACCTTGTTGCAGTCCCCACACTCGTATTTGTTTGTGTTCTGGTGTCTTTGTATGTGGTATTTAATTTGTATCGACCTGACCATTTTGTGGCAAACGGGACATTCCTCTCTCGGCAGCGGGCCCTCGTGTAATCTGAAACATTAGAGAAAATGTATGCTGATATGTGATTGTTGTTTATTTCCCATAAGGAAAATTTAATTATTTTTTATTTCTCTCTTTTATTATATGACAGATTGTGTTGTTAAGTTCCGCTAACAGGACAATATAATGTCTGGGAAAGTGATGTTTCATCGCTGGGTTGGTTCCCTTTGCCTACATCGGTACAGCGTAAAGATGAAAAATAAATATATTTAAATAAAATATTATATAAAACATGTACATATATAGTATATGTACACACATATATATATATATATATATATATATATATATATATATATATATATATATATATATATACATTAACGACGAAGCATCCCTCTGCCTACACCGCTATGTGCGGGAAACAGCGTGAAGCTAACAAAAATCTAACTTTTTAAATTATACACCGATGTCCAAAAAACCAATATTTCACCTCATATGCGTAGTCAAAGTGGTTCTATTAACGAATCTCTTCTTACAATGATCACATTGCAGACCTTCCCTATGGAACCTGTCCACGTGGTTCTTGCGTGCCCGGGAATTTCTGAAAAAAAAAAAAAAAGAAAAAAAAACTTTTTATTGTAACTTAACACTGTACTCCGCACATATCAGCAATATTCTCATTTCTTCGCTCTGGTAACAAGGGGAAGCGCGGCGTTGAGTTCCGCAACTAAACAAGCTACCTCTCGATTTCAGTTGAAAGTGAGGAAAAGAACGGAATTACCTTCTGCCTTCCCTCCGTATGGAGCTCAGCGTGTCCATTATATTGTCAATACTATATCTCTCTCTCTCAGCTTCACGCTGTATCCCGCACTAGGCAAGGTAGACAGAGGGAACCCGGGAACCTAGTGTTAAGACACTCCGTTCCACTTCCGTTCCCCACTTTCCGCCGAATTTGAGGCATTGCGTGTTGAGTGGCGGAACTCAACGCCGCGCTTTGCCTTATTACCAGAGCGAAGAAATGAAACATTACATATTAAATTGAAAATATTAAATATTTCATTTCCTCGAGTGGGGATCGAACCCAGAACCTGTCAGTTACAGTCACACTCTTGTGCCGCTGCGCCACGACAGGCCACAATTATATAAAACGGAGCCCATAAGGCCGGCGTTAATAACCGTGTACCGTCTTTTTGTCTATAATTTAGCCATTAATATACATAATATATAGGCCTGAGCACAAGCGTGTGACTGTAAACAAACACATTGTGGATTCATTAACATTTCCTAAGCGCGGCGTTGAGTTCCGCAACTCAACACTCAAACGCCTCAACTTCACCGGCACCGGCAAGAACGAAGTGCCCCAACACTAGGTTCCCATGTTCCCTCAGCCTACCCTACCAAGTGCGGGATACAGCGTGAAGCTACATAAAAAAAAATCGAGCACCCACTTGAAGAACATGTCACACTCCAAACACTTGTAGCCAACTATTGTGGTTTTAGACAGTAACTTCCTTAAATCACTCCTAGTCGGCGCCATCTTTTTGTCTCTAATTTGATCTAATTCCGGTTCCTTCTTCTTTTTTCTCCCCTGAAAATATATGTAAATAAATAAATAAATAAATGAATGAATGAATGAATAATAAATAAATAAATAAATAAACAAACAACAAACAAAAAAATAAATAGTAAATAAATAAATAAATAAATAAATAAATAAATAAATAAATAAATAAATAAATAAATAAATAAATAAATAAATAAATAAATAAATAAATAAACAAACATATCTACAGCGGCACCGGGGTTCGATTTCCATTTGAGGAAATTAAACAAGTAATATATGCATTTCCTCGCTCTGGTAATAAGGCAATGCGCAGTGTTGAGTTCTGCCACTCAACATACAATATCTCAAACTTGGCGGGAAATTTAACGGAACGGAAGAAGGAAAATATTAATAGTTTAAATTGAAAATATTTCATTTCCTCTCGAGTGGATCAAACCCAGAAATTATCGGTTACAGTCACACGCTTGTGCCGCTGCGCCACGACAGACATCAAGGTACGAGCGCCATTATTATTTATAAAAAAAACTAAAGCCTCTTAATAAAAGATTAGGCCTGTCGTGGCGCAGCGGCACAAGCGTGTGACTGTAACTGACAGGATCTGGGTTCGATCTCCACTCGAGGAAATTAAATATTTAATATTTTTAATTTAAATATTTAATCTTTTTATTTCTACGCTCTGTTTTTTTTTTTTTTTTTTTTTTTTTTTTTTTTTTTTTTTTTTTTTTTTTTTTTTTTTTTTTTTTTTTTTTTTTTTTTTTTTTTTTTTTTTTTTTTTTTTTGTAAATGATTTTTTACAGTAATTAAAACAGGCTACAATTTATGTACAAATGAAATTTTTGGGCGGCAATTTTGGATAATTCTGGTAATTCCAGTGTCCTACTAAAATTGTAATGGTAAAAGTTTTTGAGGATGGATGATATGTGGAATGGATGTAAATGATTTTTTTACAGTAATTAAAACAGGCTACAATTTATGTACAATGAAATTTTTGGCGGGCGAAGTCGTCGTGTGTGCCGCTAGTTTATAATATACTAGCGATTCAACCTGCAGATTTTGATTTGCCCCATGAAACATATTGTTGAATTACAGCCAACGCCGCCCTTTATTCGTTGCCAAAAAAGGACAACGAAATAATTTAATTTCTTCGAGCTACACTCGGAACTACCCACTCGCCCGTACATAAACAGGCAATAAATAATAATTCTATAAATATTATATCTTTTAACATTTCATAGGTAATGGGCAGTCTTGGTCAGGTATCAAGCAACAATGCTCAATCATCAGCTTCTGACAGCAACGAGTATGACGCTCAAATAAGCAATGGGAACAGTAACGGTTATTTTAGATCGAAATCCAATTCAAGATCGCAATCAGCTAGTTCCAACAGTGCCTATAATTATAATTCTGGTAAGTTCCGTTTCTCTAGCTTCACGCTGTATCCCGCATGTGGCAGGGTAGACCAAGGGAACTTGGGAACCTAGTGTTGAGAAACTTCATTTCATACTCCACTTCCCATATGAATCTGAGGCATTGATGTTGAGTGACGGAACCAGGGGTTAAATTTTTATTTCTTTACTCTTGTAGCAAACCCACAACATGCTGCATTTAAATTTGCAATCCAACGCATGTTGCATCACGACAGCCTTCATCCGTTATCAACCTTTTTTTTTATTGTGGAACCTGCTGGATGGCTTATATTATTCTGGACAACTTCGTTTTTCTAAAAACAGATTAACAAATAATGAAATCAATATAACAAATTAATAATGTTTTATAACTATGAAAGTTTAAAATTTAAAAGAATACCTGACCCAAGAAATCATTTCTTGTGGCAAAGTGCTTATAGCTTATACCATTTGTACACAAATCATAGTTTTCAATTGAAAAAACTGCATGAAAAACGGTTAATTCATTCAGGAGCTACGATGTCAGAGACCAACAGACAGGGCAAACTTGTAACACTCCTCTTTTTCGCTTAGGATTAAAAAGTATAAAACATCTTTGTGTAGCAAAAAATTACTAAAATCGTCCAGAGTCGATAACTACATAAAAACTTTGTAACAAGCGTATAAGAATTTCTATGTATCTATGAAAACGTATAGCTGTTAATCGAAAAGCTTTGACCGTAAACTAGACTAGGCGCATGTTCAAATCCCGTTATGTTCAAACTGTATTTAATCTTCATTTTTTTCTTTCCAGGCTATCAAAACCCTACGTACCCCTCTGTAGGGCCAGTGCTACCACCAGCTCACCCACCAAAATCACTACCTCGACCACCATTCTACACTAAACCCTATCCACCTTTCTACCCACCCGCTGCATATGTCCCAGCCCCAATCTACCCAGAACCAATTATTCCATATGGCCAACCAGCTTACGTTCCCTCAAGTGGCTACCCAGGATACCCAATCCTTCCACCACAACCCGTTGATGATAACAATGATGATGATTATCCATATGTGGGGCCTCAACGTCCATCACCAGGCTGGAAAATTGGCAGACCAGGTCCCAAAGTACCAGTTGTGCGTGTAGTGCCAATTGTTCCTCCTATTCCAGTACGATCTGGAGATCCACAAGGAAATCCCGGTGATTATGCTGATACTTACTATTTAATTAATATTTTTTAGGCTTCACGTTATATCCCGCTCGTAGCAGTGCCGATCATTGATCCAGCGTGTTTTGTGGCGGAACTTTTGCTTTATATAAAACAACTTAATATAATTATTTTTTCTCAGTGAGAATTGAATTAGCAATTAACGATTAATTAATATTATTTGATTTGATTCGAAAAGAGTACTATCGAGGAATGATTACTAGCAGCAAAATTATTAAAAAACAACAGGTTGTTTACATTTAAACTAAGGAAATGTGTAACATAAATATTTTATAAAAAAATACTATATTGACAACAACAAAAAAATAATTACAGGAAAACCAACGTCATCCAGTTTGTGGAGCTCCGGTAGTTCAAATAGTTATTCTAATAGCAACGCGGAAAGTTCCTCATACATCTGGGGGAAAACAATATGGCTCACAACAACAACAGCAGCCAGGTCAAAACCCACAACAACAGCAGCCAGGTCAACCTCAAAACCCCCAACAACAGCAGCCAGGACAACCTCAAAACCCACAACAACAGCAGCCAGGACAACCTCAAAACCCACAACAACCCCAAAACCCACAACAACAGCAGCCAGGTCAACCTCAAAACCCACAACAACAGCAGCCAGGTCAACCTCAAAACCCCCAACAACAGCAGCCAGGTCAAAACCCACAACAACAGCAACCACAACAACAACAGCAGCCAGGACAACCTCAAAACCCACAAATACAACAGCAGCCAGGACAACAACAAAATAACCCACAACAACCTCAGGAGCAACCACAACCACAGCATCCAGGAAAACCACAGAAGCCAGGGCAACCACAGCATCCAGGAAAACCACAGAAGCCAGGGCAACCACAGAAGCCAGGTCAACCTCAAAACCCACAACAACAGCAGCCAGGTCAACCTCAAAACCCACAACAACAGCAGCCAGGTCAACCTCAAAACCCACAACAACAGCAGCCAGGTCAACCTCAAAACCCACAACAACAGCAGCCAGGACAACCTCAAAACCCACAACAACAGCAGCCAGGTCAACCTCAAAACCCACAACAACAGCAGCCAGGACAACCTCAAAACCCCCAACAACAGCAGCCAGGTCAACCTCAAAACCCCCAACAACAGCAGCCAGGTCAACCTCAAAACCCCCAACAACAGCTTCCAGGTCAACCTCAAAACCCACAACAACAGCAGCCAGGTCAAAACCCACAACAACCCCAAAATCCACAACAACAGCAGCCAGGTCAACCTCAAAACCCACAAATACAACAGCAGCCAGGACAACCTCAAAACCCACCACAACAACAGCAGCCACAACAACCACAACCACAGCAACCAGGACAACCACCTTATACATCATACACTTCCAGTTCTAGTAGTGCAGGTTCCAAAACTTCCGTAAATAATTATGGATCAGACTCTAGCAGTTGGGCACAAAGTGGTAGTACAGCTGTTTCAGGCAATTATCCACAGCCATCCCAAAATGACTCAGGGAAACCACAGCAACAACAACCACCAAACCAGCAACAACCTGAGGAGCCAGAATATCAACCTCAAACCCCAGAACAACCCCAAAACCCACAACAACCCCAAAACCCACAACAACCACAAAACCCACAACAATCCCAAAACCCACAACAACCACAAAACCCACAACAATCCCAAAACCCACAACAACCACAAAACCCACAACAACCTCAAAACTCACAACAACCACAGCAGCCGCAACAACCCCAAAACCCACAACAACCCCAAAACCCACAGCAACCACAGCAGCCACAACAACCTCAAAACCCACAACAACCTCAAAACCCACAACAGCCACAGCAGCCACAACAACCTCAAAACCCACAACAACCCCAAAACCCACAACAACCCCAAAACCCACAACAGCCCCAAAACCCACAACAACCACAGCAGGCACAACAACCTCAAACCCCACAGCAACCACAGCAGCCACAACAACCTCAAAACCCACAGCAACCACAGCAGCCACAACAACCTCAAAACTCACAACAACCCCAAAACCCACAACAACCTCAAAACTCACAACAACCACAGCAGCCACAACAACCCCAAAACCCACAACAGCCCCAAAACCCACAACAGCCCCAAAACCCACAACAGCCCCAAAACCCACAACAGCCCCAAAACCCACAACAACCACAGCAGGCACAACAACCTCAAAACCCACAGCAACCACAGCAGCCACAACAACCTCAAAACCCACAACAACCTCAAAACTCGCAACAACCACAGCAGCCACAACAACCTCAAACCCACAACAACCTCAAAACCCACAACAGCCACAGCAGCCACAACAACCTCAAAACTCACAACAACCACAGCAGCCACAACAACCTCAAAACCCACAACAACCCCAAAACCCACAACAACCTCAAAACCCACAACAACCCCAAAACCCACAACAACCTCAAAACTCACAACAACCACAGCAGCCACAACAACCTCAAAACCCACAACAACCCCAAAACCCACAACAACCACAGAAGCCAGGGCAACCACAGAAGCCAGGTCAACCTCAAAACCCACAACAACAGCAGCCAAGTCAACCACAAAACCCACAACAACAGCAGCCAGGACAACCTCAAAACCCACAACAACAGCAGCCAGGTCAATCTCAAAACCCACAACAACCCCAAAACCCACAACAACAGCAGCCAGGACAACCTCAAAACCCACAAATACCCCAAAACCCACAACAACAGCAGCCAGGTCAAAACCCACAACAACAGCAGCCAGGTCAACCTCAAAACCCCCAACAACAACAGCAGCCACAAACCCCGCAGCCAGGTCAACCTCAAAACCCACAAATACCCCAAAACCCACAACAACAGCAGCCAGGACAACCTCAAAACCCACAACAACAGCAGCCAGGACAACCTCAAAACCCACAACAACAGCAGCCAGGTCAACCTCAAAACCCCCAACAACAGCAGCCAGGACTACCACAGCAACCAGGACAACCACCTTATACATCATACACTTCCAGTTCTAGTAGTGCAGGTTCCAAAACTTCCGTAAATAATTATGGGTCAGACTCTAGCAGTTGGGCACAAAGTGGTAGTACAGCTGTTTCAGGCAATTATCCACAGCCATCCCAAAATGACTCAGGGAAACCACAGCAACAACAACCACCAAACCAGCAACAACCTGAGGAGCCAGAATATCAACCTCAAACCCCAGAACAACCCCAAAACCAACAACAACCCCAAAACCCACAACAACCACAAAACCCACAACAATCCCAAAACCCACAACAACCACAAAACCCACAACAATCCCAAAACCCACAACAACCCCAAAACCCACAACAACCTCAAAACCCACAACAGCCACAGCAGCCACAACAACCCCAAAACCCACAACAACCCCAAAACCCACAACAGCCCCAAAACCCACAACAGCCCCAAAACCCACAACAACCACAGCAGGCACAACAACCTCAAAACCCACAACAACCTCAAAACTCACAACAACCACAGCAGCCACAACAACCTCAAAACCCACAACAACCTCAAAACCCACAACAGCCACAGCAGCCACAACAACCTCAAAACTCACAACAACCACAGCAGCCACAACAACCTCAAAACCCACAACAACCCCAAAACCCACAACAACCTCAAAACTCACAACAACCACAGCAGCCACAACAACCTCAAAACCCACAACAACCTCAAACTCACAACAACCACAGCAGCCACAACAACCTCAAAACCCACAACAACCCCAAAACCCACAACAACCACAGAAGCCAGGAAAACCACAGAAGCCAGGTCAACCTCAAAACCCACCACAACAGCAGCCAGGTCAACCTCAAAACCCACAACAACAGCAGCCAGGTCAATCTCAAAACCCACAACAACCCCAAAACCCACAACAACAGCAGCCAGGACAACCTCAAAACCCACAAATACCTCAAAACCCACCACAACAGCAGCCAGGTCAACCTCAAAACCCACAACAACAGCAGCCAGGTCAAAACCCACAACAACAGCAGCCAGGTCAACCTCAAAACCCCCAACAACAGCCAGGTCAACCTCAAAACCCACAACAACAGCAGCCAGGACAACCTCAAAACCCACAAATACCTCAAAACCCACAACAACAGCAGCCAGGTCAACCTCAAAACCCCCAACAACAGCAGCCAGGTCAAAACCCACAACAACAGCAGCCAGGTCAACCTCAAAACCCACAACAACCCCAAAACCCACAACAACAGCAGCCAGGACAACCTAAAAACCCACCACAACAACAGCAGCCACAACAACCCCAACCACAGCAGCCAGGACAACAACAGCAACCAGGACAACCACCTTATACATCATACACTTCCAGTTCTAGTAGTGCAGGTTCCAAAACTTCTGTAAATAATTATGGGTCAGACTCTAGCAGTTGGGCACAAAGTGGTAGTACAGCTGTTTCAGGCAATTATCCACAACCATCCCAAAATGACTCAGAGAAACCACAGCAACAACAACCTCAAAACCCACAACAACCTCAAAACCCACAACAGCCACAGCAGCCACAACAACCTCAAAACTCACAACAACCACAGCAGCCACAACAACCTCAAAACCCACAACAACCTCAAAACCCACAACAGCCACAGCAGCCACAACAACCTCAAAACTCACAACAACCACAGCAGCCACAACAACCTCAAAACCCACAACAACCTCAAAACCCACAACAGCCACAGCAGCCACAACAACCTCAAAACTCACAACAACCACAGCAGCCACAACAACCTCAAAACTCACAACAACCACAGCAGCCACAACAACCTCAAAACCCACAACAACCTCAAAACCCACAACAGCCACAGCAGCCACAACAACCTCAAAACTCACAACAACCACAGCAGCCACAACAACCTCAAAACCCACAACAACCTCAAAACCCACAACAGCCACAGCAGCCACAACAACCTCAAAACCCACAACAACCACCAAACCAGCAACAACAGAATAACCCACAACAACCTCAGGAGCAACCACAACCACAGCATCCAGGAAAACCACAGAAGCCAGGTCAACCTCAAAACCCACCACAACAGCAGCCAGGTCAACCTCAAAACCCACAACAACCCCAAAACCCACAACAACAGCAGCCAGGACAACCTCAAAACCCACAAATACCCCAAAACCCACCACAACAGCAGCCAGGTCAACCTCAAAACCCACAACAACAGCAGCCAGGTCAAAACCCACAACAACAGCAGCCAGGTCAACCTCAAAACCCACAACAACCCCAAAACCCACAACAACAGCAGCCAGGTCAACCTCAAAACCCACAACAACAGCAGCCAGGTCAACCTCAAAACCCACAACAACAGCAGCCAGGTCAACCTCAAAACCCACAACAACAGCAGCCAGGTCAACCTCAAAACCCACCACAACAACAGCAGCCACAACAACCACAACCACAGCAACCAGGACAACCACAGCAACCAGGACAACCACCTTATACATCATACACTTCCAGTTCTAGTAGTGCAGGTTCCAAAACTTCCGTAAATAATTATGGGTCAGACTCTAGCAGTTGGGCACAAAGTGGTAGTACAGCTGTTTCAGGCAATTATCCACAACCATCCCAAAATGACTCAGAGAAACCACAGCCACAACAACCCCAAAACCCACAACAACCTGAGGAGCCAGAATATCAACCTCAAACCCCAGAACAACCCGAAAACCCACAACAACCCCAAAACCCACAACAACCACAAAACCCACAACAACCACAAAACCCACAACAACCACAAAACCCACAACAACCTCAAAACCCACAACAGCCACAGCAGCCACAACAACCTCAAACCCACAACAACCACAGCAGCCACAACAACCTCAAAACCCACAACAACCACAAAACCCACAACAATCCCAAAACCCACAACAACCACAAAACCCACAACAACCCCAAAACCCACAACAACCTCAAAACCCACAACAACCTCAAAACCCACAACAGCCACAGCAGCCACAACAACCTCAAAACCCACAACAACCCCAAAACCCACAACAACCACAGCAGCCACAACAACCTCAAAACTCACAACAACCACAGCAGCCACAACAACCTCAAAACCCACAACAACCTCAAAACCCACAACAGCCACAGCAGCCACAACAACCTCAAAACTCACAACAACCACAGCAGCCACAACAACCTCAAAACTCACAACAACCCCAAAACCCACAACAACCACAGGAGCCACAACAACCACAGGAGCCACAACAACCACAGGAGCCACAACAACCTCAAAACCCACAACAACCACAGCAGCCACAACAACCTCAAAACCCACAACAACCTCAAAACCCACAACAGCCACAGCAGCCACAACAACCTCAAAACTCACAACAACCACAGCAGCCACAACAACCCCAAAACCCACAACAACCTCAAAACCCACAACAACCCCAAAACCCACAACAACCTCAAAACCCTCAGCAACCACAGCAGCCACAACAACCTCAAAACCCACAACAACCTCAAAACTCACAACAACCACAGCAGCCACAACAACCTCAAAACCTACAACAACCCCAAAACCCACAACAACCTCAAAACCCACAACAGCCACAGCAGCCACAACAACCCCAAAACCCACAACAACCCCAAAACCCACAACAACCTCAAAACCCACAACAGCCACAGCACCCACAACAACCACAAAACCCACAACAACCACAAAACCCACAACAACCTCAAAACCCACAACAACCTCAAAACTCACAACAACCACAGCAGCCACAACAACCTCAAAACCCACAACAACCCCAAAACCCACAACAACCTCAAAACCCACAACAACCTCAAAACCCACAACAGCCACAGCAGCCACAACAACCTCAAAACTCACAACAACCACAGCAGCCACAACAACCTCAAAACCCACAACAACCCCAAAACCCACAACAACCTCAAAACCCACAACAGCCACAGCAGCCACAACAACCTCAAAACCCACAACAACCTCAAAACCCACAACAGCCACAGCAGCCACAACAACCTCAAAACTCACAACAACCACAGCAGCCACAACAACCTCAAAACCTACAACAACCCCAAAACCCACAACAACCTCAAAACCCACAACAGCCACAGCAGCCACAACAACCCCAAAACCCACAACAACCCCAAAACCCACAACAGCCCCAAAACCCACAACAGCCCCAAAACTCACAACAGCCCCAAAACCCACAACAACCACAGGAGGCACAACAACCTCAAAACCCACAACAACCACAGCAGCCACAACAACCTCAAAACTCACAACAACCACAAGATTGCTCAAAACAACCTCAGCAACCACAACAACCACAAAATGGCTCATCACAACCTCAGCAGCCACAACAACCCCAACAGCCACAAGGAAATTCTCCTTCACAAGGCAGTCCATCGACTGTTGGTAGGCCTGGAATTGGAAGTGGTAAGAATTTTACATTTTTTTTTATGGAAATAGTGTAAAGAAAGTAATTGATCATTTTTAGCGGTGATCATTTAAACAACAATTATTTTTGTCAAATATTGATAAAAAAAATGTTATATTCAGAAGTCTGAAGTCGCAGAAGGCACAAGTGTGGGACTGTAAGCACGACAGGTCGAGGGTTCGATTTCCAGTAGGGAAAATACTTACTTACTTACTTATTTAGCTACACGCTATATCCCTAGCGGGGTAGGCAGAGAGTACGGAGCGCCACACGCTACGGTCTCGGTATACCTCTTTCGCCTCGTCCACTGTCATCAGTCTCTTCATACATCCGCCCTCCGGGGGGTTCAAACACATTTCAAACTTTGTATGGCACTCTCAACTTCTTTCATACGGATGTCGCCATCAGCTACATCAAGACTCAGCGTTTCACTGTTACTTGAGGCAGAGGCGTGATCACATTCATATATCCTGTACACTTCTCACCAGAAAAGCTTCGTGTTTTTCCAAAAGTTGTTCGTTATCTCTCTCATGCTTTTTCCCTACCCGAGGCTTTATAATGCTGCTATGCTTTATTCTTTCTTTCTACTGTATTTTTTTTGTTAAAGCCTATTTTCCTTTTACCACATACCTCTGCCGCTACTACAGTCATACAATTCCTTAGGTTCTGCCAGCATACTTCAATATTTCCATTTCCAGATTCACAGCTGTTTAACGTCTTGGAAACTTTTTCTTGATATTCCTCTATGATCGGTGGATCTTGAAGCTTCCAGCTTCTTATGCGATGATTCGGTGCCAAGCTTGGACAACCAGTGCGGCTGCGCCTACCTGCGAACAGACCTCAACACTCGCGTGTCCATTACCTGGCTTCGAATACGCTGATCCACTAGGAATAGATCAATCATACTTTTCTCTTCCATTCACTCCCATGCGTACATATGAATTTGTTTGTGGTCGAACATCGTGTTTGCCACAAACGCATTCCTTTCCTTGCAAATTTCCAATATAAGCTTTCCAGCCTCATTAATTCTCTTGTCACCATACTTCCCTAGCCCTCCTTCATAACGCTACGCGCAGTTCCGACCCATCCGTTCAATTCACCAAATATTTTTAGTTTTTCTTTTTCTCTAAGACTACCTAGAACGTCCCTGACACTCTGCTAAAACTCCTCGAGTTCGCATAATGGAGCTGAGGATACCGGCGCATACGCTGCTAACAAGAAAACTCTTGTTATCCCCAGCTTACAGCGCACCCAAGCTCCGCCATTTAATACACATTGACTACAGAATTTGGCGAAAAATGGGGAGTAGAGTGTATGAACACTAGGCTTCCATCTGCCTTCTACAGCGGGATACAGTGTGAAGCTGAAAAATTATAGACAAACTTTTTGTTTTTTTGAAAAGAATTTTTTTGAAAAACCAATAAAAAAAACATTTTTTTTTCAGGACTTATCCCAGGACCAGGATTCTACCCCCCCATTGCACCAGGAAAGACCCGCATTTGCGTTTGCTTCGCCAGTTTTAACGATATGCCTTCTGTCCTTCGTAATCAGTTCCAATTTTACTGAAAAACTTCGACACGACACGATTATGAGTTCAATACTTTTTATTAATTAATAAATATTGCATTTTGATTTAATGTTTTATTATTCCGTTCTTTAAATTTTAATTTTTAGCAAACGAGCAAATTAAATATTTAATATTTTCATTCCATTTGAGGTACTTAACACGCAGTGCCTCCAAAATGCCGTGGACAGTTAAGAACTTCACACTGGGTTCCCAAGTTCCCTCTGCCTTCCCTGCCATGTGCACACAGAGTGAACTTAAAAACAAATTTCTAAACATTCATATAAGCTGAAATTTCACAAACCTTGCGTGCTAGTACCTAACAATGCACTATTGAATAATCTAAATGGGAAACATAAATTTAAATCGTATATTTGTAGCCGCAAAAAGGTAATTTTACATGTAAAAGTTTATTTCTTCAACATAGCCCAAATAAATATAACATACAAAGTTTTAGATATCTGGTTATATTTAACATTTATTTAACGTATAATAAGACATTTTAAGGGAACCTAATATAAATATACTTTTTCCCATGATAAATGATTACAACGACTTAAAATCATGATAAATGATTACAACGACTTAAAATATATCCATACCTGAATTCTGAGAGGAAGAAGGAAATTGGAAATCGTATGTCGCACACCAGAGCGAATAAGTGAAAATATATCATTTCTTTGCACGCTAATGCTCCTGCGCCAGGCAGATATTCTAACTCACTCAGCTTCACGCTGTATCTTGCACATGGCAGGGTAGGCAGAGGAAACCTAGTGTTACAACACTCCGTTCCCCACTTTCCTCCGAATTTGAGGCATAGTGTGTTGAGTGGTGGAACTCAACGACGCGCTTTGCCTTACCTAGCTTGCTTTACCTAACCAGAGCCAAGAAATGAAAACATTAAATATTTAAATTGAAAATATAAAATATTTCATTTCCTCGAGTGTGTATTGAACCCACAACCTATCGTTTACAGTCACACGCTTGTGCCGCTGCGCCACGACAGTCCTAGATATTCTAACAACCTCAATTATTTGTATATAACACTTCATATAAGGAAAATGAACTACAACAATATTTATTGAGATTATAAACAACACTACATATTACTTTTTCATTTTACGATTCACAAATATAATTATGAATAATTTTTAAAATGCTCATGGAATTATTTTAAAATAATTAATTATGAATTATCAACTGCAGCTTTTTGAGATTCCCTTATCACTTGATCGATTTTCTGTCTCGTCACATAAATATTCTTTCTCAAGGCAAAAGTGACTTGATCCGCTGTCTCTTCTTTAATATTGGGCAATTCATTTTTGATACAATTCTTGACATCCTCAAACGTAGAGTCTGGTAGACCATCATCGACTTTATCAATTCCCTTCACATTTTCAGCATTTTCTATGATATCTTTTAGATCTTTGGCGAATTTGTGGCAAAAATCTTCCAAATAATCTTGGATTTTCTCCATGTCGTGGACAGTTAGGTCCTTGTACTGAGATTTCACGTAATCTGCCATCATGTTTTTGAATTTTGTGACATACGAGACGTCATCAAGAACTTTCTTTAAGTCATCTATTTCTCTTTTCTTCAGCTCTTCTATGGCTGTGACGTCTTCATCTTCCTTTAGAGGATAAGCAGTGGCAGCTGCTATCAGCAATGTGAACAAAATTAGTTTCACTGGAATAATACGACAAATATTTATTAATTTCCTTTTATTGTTTCAGTGTCACGCCGTATCCCGCACATGGCGGAGTAGTCAGAGGAAATTTGGGAACCTAGTGTCAAGACACTTCATTTCGTTAAAAACTTCTCACTGAACTTCGGAACTCAGCGACGTGCTTTGTCTTGTTAGCAGAACGAAGACATTAAAATATTAAATATTTTTTTCAGTTTCACGCTGTATCCCGCACTAGGCAGGGTAGGCAGGGGGAACGGAAGTGAAACCTAGTGTTATGACACTCCGTTCTACTTCCGTTCCCCACTTTCCGCCGAATTTGAGGCATTGCGTGTTGAGTGGCGGAACTCAACGCCGCGCTTTGCCTTATTACCAGAGCGAAGAAATGAAACATTAAATATTTAAATTGAAAATATTAAAAAATTCATTTTCTCGACTAGGGATCGAACCTAGAACCTGTCGGTTACAGTCACACTCTTGTGCCTCTGCGCCACGACAGGCCTCGTTATATTTCATTTTCTAAATTGAGAATCGACCCACAACTTGTCGCGTTTAGGCACTGTACACACGCTTGTATCCACTGAGCCACGAGAGGTTTCAAATTTTGTTAAATTTCCATAAACCTCGTTATGAGTATTATTTTTTAAGCCAAGTTAGATCTCATTTTAATTAATGAACAAATATCGAAAATTCAGCAGTATACAAATAAGAAAAAGGTTACTTTACAGTTCACGATTCATACAGTTATATATTATATAAAAATAAGTACGAAAGTTATATTATATAAAAATAAGTACGAAAGTTAGGAGCAATATAAATAATACTATTGAATGATATCTATAGAAATTATTTAACCATTCCAGATTTTATAGAAATGGAAACTAAATGTCCAAACTTATTATTTTTTTAAATAATTATTTGTTAAACAGTTCACATGTAAAAACACCCAAAATTTGCTGTGGTACAGTGGATTCTCTGACTGAAACGATAGGCTGGTTTTGGTATTGATTCACTTAAAAAAATAAATGGGGAACGGAACGGAGTGTCTTAACACTAGGTTCCCAAGTTTCCTCTGCCTACTGCCATGTGCGGGATATAGGGTGAAACTGAGCGTGTACAAATTAAATATATTGAAATATTTTTCGTTTTCCAAAATGTATAAAGAAAATGATGTGCACATTTTAAATAAATAATAATGAAAATTAGCACTTTAACTATTTTAAATAACTTCACTATGGCAAACAATTAAAAGACATGTGACAAGGCCAAAAGGTCCTGTCGTGGCGCAGCGGCACAAGCGTGTAACTGCAAACAGGTTGTGGGTTCGATTCTCTCTCGAAGAAATGAAATATTTAATATTTTCAAATTAAATGTTTAATGTTTTCATTTCTTCGCTCTGGCAACAAGGCAAAGCCCGGCGTTGAGTTCCAACATTCAATTCATGTTCATCTCTCTGGCAACTCGACAAAACGCGGCGTTGTGTCCCGCCCTTATTCAACACGCAATGTCTTAAAAAATGTGCCTTGTGAAATGAAGTGCCTCAACACTGTGTACTGCTATGCGGGATAAATATATGAATTATAATAAAAAAAACTGACTAGTGACCTATCGTGGTGAAAGAGCAAAAGCGCGCTACGATAAACGCAACAGGTCGTGAATACAATTCCCTCGAGGAAATGAAATATTTAATTAATTGAAATTTAATTTCTTCTCTCTAGTTACAAGGCAAAGCGCGGCGTTGTGTTCCGAAACTCAACACGCAATGCCTCAAGTGTGTGGAGGAAATGAGAGAACGATCTTAACACTCAGGTTCCCATGTTCCCTGAGTACCCTACCATTGGTGGCGTGAGGCTGAGAATAAAAAAAAATACACAAAAAATCTTACTTACACATAATTTGAAACGCGTTATTCGTTCACGTGCGGTCGGATGCACAATGAATTACTTTGAATTATCCTCTACCTACTACATACATACATGAGGATGTCTCTTCAAACCACAGTCAAGCAAGAACGCCTTAATAATAATATGTATTTTTTTAGGGTAAGCAGAGGGAACATGGGAACCTGGACACTCCGTTTTGTTCCCCACTTTCCGCCTAATTGGAGAAATTAACATTGTATTAAATTAAACTTTCGCGTACATTTCTCTTTATAAGCTCAAACAATTGCTATCATGGTGGGGGCCGTTGTGGCGTTCCCACTTAAGGGAATGAAATATTATTATCTCATTTAATCTTTCTTTCTTTCTTTCTTAGCTTCGCGCTGTATCCCGCACGAGGCAGGATAGGCAGAGGGAACCCGGGAACCTAGTGTTAAGACACTCCGTTCCACTACCGTTCCCCACTTTCCGCCGAATTTGAGGCATTGCGTGTTGAGTGGCGGAAGTCAACGCCGCGCTTTGCCTTATTACCTCATTTAAACGCTCTGGTATATACGCAAAGTGTGTTTACAACTCAACAAGCAATGCCTCGAGGACTCGGCCAAAAGTTAAAAAAGATAATGTTACCTGGAGCCTTTCTTAACGCCTGGACACCACAGCAAAAAAGGATAATATCAATATGTCATTTCGTCGTGTTGGGATCGAACCCACAACCTGTCGTTTACAGTCACAAGCTTGTGCCGCTGCGTTGCTACAGGCCTCAATAGGCTTTTAGAATTTGCTTGAAAACTTGGCCGCTTGAATAACACTACCTTATTTACTAATTTCAATCACTTTCTCGTTCTAATAACATTATCGCTTTTAAGATAATATCTATAGATATTATAATAAAATGTTGAAAACAAACGCACAACATACAGACAAACTGACAAACAGAAAATAATTTTAAAAAAGGCCACTATTTTGGACGTCACTCCTGATCTTTAAAGTACAGACAGATTTATTATAAGTATATATAGATAAACAATTAAATATAAAAAGTAGAAAGATTTGAACCCACGTATCTTAGAAACCGTCCATATGCTTTAACCACTAAGCCATACGATCTCCTTTCTTCACTGAGAACGAAATTTTAATATATATTGTAAATAATATTAAAAAAGCTCGCATAAAACTTATTTTATTATATATTACATAAAACCGTCCAACCAATTCGCGCGCTCACTCAATTGACTAATACAATGCATATTGAGAAACGTGTCATACGGATAAGTACCTATTAAGTTATATAATATACAAATGAACGAACGCTTCACGCTCTATCCCGCATATAGCGGGAAACGCAATTGAAACAAAGTGTGAGAACACTTCATTCAAAAAGAGATATCGCAAGTCGTTTTCAACCCGAGCAATTAAATGGTCATTCCCTATCGAAAGAGGGAATCGAACCTGCTCAAAGCCTGTAAATCGAGCAATCACCATATATACTCATAGCTTCACGCTGTATCCCGCACGAGGCAGGGTAGGCAGAGGGAACCTGGGAACCTAGTGTTAAGACACTCCGTTCCTAGAAGAAGAAATGAAACATAATCATTTCCTCGACCGGGGATCGAACCCAGTACAGTCACACGCTTGTGCCGCTAAGTTACAATAATATAACAATTAAAAGGCCTATCGTGGCACGAGGCGCAAGGGTATAAACACGATAGCTTTTGGATTCCATCTCTCTTGAAGAAATTATAATATTTAATAATTTCATTTCTTGAAAGCGCGGCGTTAAGTTCCGCCACTCAATACTGCGCAATAATACTGTAGTATACATTTCTATGTATATACAGTATTATATCAGAACTATAGGAAGACTGTGTAAAACGACACTAATGTGTAACATCCGCACTTCTTAGAAGTCTTCAACGTCCTTATTTACTGAATTATCGTTTTTGATTTGAATTAATAATTCACGGTGGTCGTCAGTTGAAATCAATTATAAACATGCTGAGGCCAGTCGTAACAGGGATATATAGAGGCAAAGCGCGGCGTTGAGTTCCGTCACTCAACATTCAATGACTAAATTCGACTGAAAGTGAGAAACTGAAGTGTTTTAATGAAGGAACCATAGAAACTAGTGTTTGGGAACATAATTTTTCAACACTATGTTTTCAGGTTCCCTCAGCCCATATAGCCTATGTATGGAATACAAGGTCGAGCTAAAAAAATGTAAAGGAAGCCCTAGTAGCACTATTATTTTTTTCAATATAATTGTTGGGGGGTTCGATATCCGCTTGGGGGAATTAATTATTTTTTTCCTTTGCTCTGGAAAGACAAAACGCGGTGTTTAATTACGCAATATTAAACTTAAGTTAATATCTACCTGCATATTATTTATTTTCATAGCTATTTCCCGCATAAAGTAAAGTATATCACCGTTTGTACACTGCGAATACAGCGTGAATAAAAAATTACATTAGAAAAGAACGAAATAACGAGAACTATGTAATTCGTTCAGACGAAGCCGCGAACAAAACACTAGCTAAGATTATAAAATACTGACTGACAAATAAAAGTAAAATACTGACTGACAAATAAAAATAAATACTGACTGACAAATAAAAGTAAAATACTGACTGACAAATAAAAGTAAAATACTGACTGACAAATAAAAATAAAATACTGACTGACAAATAAAAGTAAAATACTGACTGACCAAGAAAAGTAAAATACTGACTGACAAATAAATGATAAATTGAAGAAATCAATCTTAAACAAGGTTTACTTATGTTTGAACATAAGATACTGAATGTTTGTATGTTTGTTTGTACTGAATATTCCGTAAAGAGTGTAAATATTGAAAAATGTTTCATATTTTCGCTTCCTTATATAACTAAACGAAGTTTGGAGAACCGGTAATCAAATAAAAAGCTTACAAAATGATATACTACTCGTAGATATTATTGCACGGCTTGCAGTACTCAACACCGCGCTTTGTCTAACTAGATGGGGGAAATAAAGATATTTTTAAAGTCAAATCTAGATCCAACTCCATTGAATGTCATAATCACGCTGTATCCCGCAAATGCCGGATGGTTGGTCGAGATGTGTGAGAATGGTGTTAATATACTTCAGTTTCCATATTGAAAATTCTATGTTGGAAATGTTAAATGGAGAGAGTTTCACTCTCAGGGCTCAACACTCAATGCAATGCCTCAAATTCGGCGGAAAGTGGGGAACGTTAATATAACGGAGTGTCTTAACACTGTGTTCCCAAGTTCCCTCTGCCTACCGTACCATGTGCGGGATACAGCGTGAAACTGAAAAGAAGGAAAAGAGAGAAAAAAATATATTTCATTCTCCTGTCGTTGGACCACAAAATTCTCAATATTTAGCCAAACATTTTCGTTTCCTTCTAATCACGTTACTAAACACGCAACAATATTAAATTTAAATTGGCTGAAAGTGGTGAACAGAGAGTTTTATCACAAAAGAATTTCTTGAATATCAAATCAAATCTGATAAGCAGTTTAAGAGTTAGAAGCACTTTGCATTTGAGGTAGCGTTTTTTGGGGTATTTAAAATTTCTAATTTTTATTATGGTGAAGCGTGAACTTATGAGCGATTTCAAATCCCGACTCAAGCTTAGCCATTTTACGGTTCTCTCAGCCTTTTTGAGGGCTGGAATAGATATATACTTATAATAATATACATATATTGTGGTAACCTGTTTGGCGTTCAAAAAATTAAATATCTAATTTCTGATTTTGAACAAAATACTTAAATTAGAATTTGATATTGAAGGTAATTTAATTGTACATCTATGGTGTTGAAGGCTGTCGTGGCGCAGGAGCACAGACATGAGAATTTCTCCACTCTTATAACAAGAGCGCAGCGTTGAGTTCCGCCACTCAATAACTTTCCGCCAACACCACGCGTTGTGTTGTGCACAACACAATGCCTCAAATTCGATGGAAGGTGGCACGGAACGGGAAACCCTGCCATGTGAGGGATACAGCGTGAAGCTGATTCAGTGAAAAATTGTAGACAGCCACCATCGAGAGACCAAACTAGTATGTACATGTACCTATAAATAGAAAGCAATATAAGTTTGCCGATAATCTGGTTCTTATTGTCACATTTATATCAATTTGTTACTAACACTTTAAGCCAATAGGGGAAGTTGGGGAGACACAGGGCTTTGTAAAATGTCTCTAGGCATAGTAAGAACATGTTTTGAGACTAGGATCATGAATTTAAATTTTAATAAGGTTAATTATTAATAATGTTAATAAGATCTTTGAATCTTGAATTTGTTACATAATTAAAATGAACTTCCCATTTTTTTAAATTTTGCATGTTGAGAGGCCAGATTAGAGAAATGGAGTGTTTTATAACTTATAAAAGTTTCTACTCTGTTGTGCGAAAAAAGGCTAGTATACTATATAGAAACAGAATTGTAGAAAATAAATGAAGTCTAATATCCGCTTCTTTTTGCAATTATTGACTGTATTTTTTGGTTTTAATATGCCTTATTCCTATCTCTCGAGGCCTGTCGTGGCGCTGCGTCACAAGGTAGTGACTGTAAACGACAGGTTGTGGGTTCGATACACACTAGAGGAAGTGAAATATTTAATTATTTCAATTTAAATATTTAATGTTTACATTTCTTCGCAAAACGCGGCGTTGAGCTCCGCCAATTCGGCGGAAAGTGCGGCACGGAAGTGGAAAGGAGTGTCTTATAACTTGTGCGGGATACAGCGTGAAGCTAAGTAAGTAAGTAAGTATTCCTATCTCTTGTAAAATGATTAAACAGTGTTAATTATCGCTACTAAACATACAATGTCTGAAAAATTTGGCGGTATAAAGTTAAAATATCTATCTATCAACTCCACACTGTATCACGCACATGGCAGGGTAGGCGGAGAGAAATTTTGAACCTAGCGTTAAAACACTCCGTTCCTTTCCCCACATCCCGCCAAATATGAGACATTTATGTGTTGTGTTGCGGAACTCAACGCCGTATTTTACCTAGTTACCAGAGTTAACAAACGGAAGTACTAAATATTTAATTGAAAATACTAATAACTATAACACTTCTTGTACACCCTTGCATGTATATCTATCAAAACAAATTAATTTGCCTTTATACCCGACTCTCCCCCTTTCATTAACATACAATTTCAATCACCTTTAGTATAAAAGAGGGAACTAACTGCCGAAGACACCAGTGGACAACAGTCACTCAACGAAATCAAAACAATAAAAATGTTCTCCATCTCAGATACGTTCTTTTGTTTCTTAATTATGTTCTCGTTCATTCATTTTTTGGCGGCCACAGATAATACAAAGGTTGGTAAATTGATCTTTTTATATTTAGCTTGACATGGCAAGGTGGACGGAGGGAACTTGGGAACCTAGTGTTAAGGAAATACGTTCCGTTTTTCAATTTGCGCCGAATTTGAGGTATTGCGTGTTAAGTGACGGATCTCAACGCCGCGCTTTGCCTTGTTACCAGAGCGAAGAAGTGAAAATGGTTTGTCTTTCGGAATGGAAACCACAACCCTATACAAATATGTGAACTAGACTATATTTTTAATAAGGTAAAGACATATTTTTAGTGGTTATATAAATTACACATTTAAATTAAAAGTATAACAGGGTTGGCAAAATGAACATAGTGTTAATACAATCACTTCCACAGACAGTCTTCAATTATAGCAACATTATGCGTTAAGTTGCGTAACTCAACGCCGTGAATGAATCAAATTATTTAATCATTTATATTTCCAGGCCGACGGTTTAGACAGAGGGGCGCACAGTGACCGAGGTGGTCTCTGGTTCGGTCCCCGACTCGGAAAGAGATCTTTGTCGCTTGGCAATGAAGATGACAGGTAATTATTGAAGCATTTAAAAATTTACTTTTTACTTGTATGTTACTCACCTACTTACAGAGCTTCACGCTGTATCCCTAGCGGGGTAGGCAGAGAGAACGGAGCGCCAAACGCTACCGCCTCGGACCTCTCTCGCCTCGTCCACTGTCTCTTTATACATGCCCTCCAAGGGTCCTCATGCTTCACATGACCTCCTCCAGTATCGTAGAAACTGTGATTAGTAAGGTTAACCGAGGTCTCCTTCTCCCTCTCTTACCACTTGCATGTTAATATTTATTTATTTTTTAAATTGTATTAAATAAAAATATTAAAATTGTATTATAGCTTATATATTATGGTATGGTAAAATCGTAAGAGGCGACTAAAGTACGTGTGGCAGAGTTACGCTGTCAGCAATGGCAACACGTATGGGCAGATTCGACCGGGTCATTACAAACTGGCGTTAAGTAGTGGCTTCGGTCACTGCTTTTCGTATTGGATAATGCCGGGCCCGGTGCCCTTTCACCTACAAGGCCGGTAACGCTCCTGTAGCTCCTCTGGTGCTACAAGGGGTCGTAGACTGCAGTAATCACTTACCATCAGGTGACCCATACGCTCGTTTGGCGTGTCTCGTCCATAAAAAAAATAGTCATTTGGGCTTGATTTGACCTAATGTAAACAAACAAAAAAATGTTTCTCAAGCCTTTATTAGTAAACAGCTACCCGCCGGAGGCTTCGCCCGCTACATTATTTTATTTACTAATTTCAACTGTTTTCTTGTTCTAATAATATTATCGCTTTTAAGACAATATCTATACATTGAAAACTAAAATTTCAGATAAAAATAATATAATTATAAAACGTTCGCATTATATGTTTTCTATTATTTATTATTATTAAAAAGCTTTTGGAATTAGTAATAAAAGCCTTTAAAGTGTTTTAGATGTAAACTATTTAATATGTAATAATGTCTTTG
The DNA here is from genome assembly GCA_019049475.1 of Eueides isabella. NCBI lineage: Eukaryota > Metazoa > Arthropoda > Insecta > Lepidoptera > Nymphalidae > Eueides > Eueides isabella. The sequence continues at coordinate 4,823,887 of CM032413.1, read as the reverse complement.
ATTTTCGCGATTGTTACAAATTCAAATTCAAATTGAATTTCAAATATTTTTATTCAAAATAAGAAGTTACAAGCTTTATTGTTTGAACGTCAAATAATTTACCACCAGTTCACTAAAGTTACTGCCTCAGACCTGAGAAGAACCGACGAAAGACACTCAGCGTTTGTTTACCTTTTACCTTATGGCTTCCTGTATACAATATAGTGTTAAAACACTCCGTTTCCAACGCATCGCATAATTTTCGAGATAATGCATCTTTATTGGCACTCTGTTAACGGTATTTACTTAAAGCACGGCGTTGAGTACCACCATTCCTCATGTCAAAAATCAGCGGAAAGTAGAAAACGGAGAATCTTAACACTAGGTTCCCTAGTTCCATCGAGACAAACCAGCCACGTGTGGGATACGGCGTGAAACTCAAATACTCTTATACATAATGTAAGTAGATCATGAACAGAGACTTACGTCACTATTTTTAAATTCCAGAGAGACCTTCCTTAGATTGCTGGAAGCAGCTGACGCATTGAAATACTATTACGAACAACTGCCCTACGAAATGCAGGCTGACGCTGCACCTAAAGGTAAATACTTAACTAGTCAAGAGACTGTAAACTACAGGTCTTGGGGTTGATTCCCACTCGAGGGAATTAAAATATCTTCAGTAAAAGTTAAAGTACTTAAATTGGGCGAACGAATGAGTAAGGGAACAGAATGTCTTAACATAAGGTTCCCAATTTCAATCTTCTTCCCCTAACACATGCAGGATACGGAAGCTGATAAAAATATATTATTTTTATTTCAGTGATGAAAAAAGTTATTTTCACACCAAAACTGGGCCGTGCTCTGGAACAAGAAAAACGATATGAAAGTATCGATTTTACTCCACGTTTGGGAAGAAAGCTGCCTGAGAGGATGCCCGACTCTGCTGATGAAGATAGGTACGGAATTGAATTTCATATCTCAAAAGAAAAATTGGTAACTTCATAGGATCATTTTGAAGACCGTCTGTCTGTATGTAAAGACCATATTTTATAAGATTTATATGGTAATAAGGCAAAGCGCGGCGTTGAGTTCCGCCACTCAACACGCAATGCCTCAAATTCGGCGGAAAGTGGGGAACGGAAGTTTAACGGAGTGTCCTAACACTTGGTTCCCGGGTTCCCTCTGCCTACCCTGCCTCGTGCGGGATAAAGCGTGAAGCTCAGTATTTTATATGATTGAATTATCGTAAATTTGATAAGATCCTTTAGAGCAAAGGAAAATTAGACTATGTCATCGACGTTTAAAGATACGAGCGTTTTTTTTGTATAAAAATCACGGCATAATAAAAAAGTATAGGGTATTGTATTTCCTCCATCAGTTTACGAGATCTTTAACTATAAAAACGCTACAGGTTATGGGTTCGATTTCCACTCGAGGAAATAAAATATTTAAAATTTTCAATTTACATACCTAATGTTTTTCATTTTCTTCTCTCTGGTACAACACTGGATACGTACGCGTACACGTAAAGTTTTGCCATTCAACACGCAATATCTCTAATTCGATGGAAAGTGGGGAACGGAACGGAGTGTCTTAACACTAGGTTCCCGAATTCTTTCTGCCTACCCTGGCATGTGCGGGATACATCGTGAAAATGAAAAAAAATAATAATTATATAACTTGTTTGGAAGAGAAAACCTGGTAGCCACTGCGTTCTTCATGCACTATTCGAAATAACATTTCTAATTCTTTACAATTTTTATTTCATTACAGGCCTGATCCAGTAATGGCTGACCCGAGGACCAACTACTTCTCCCCAAGGCTTGGCAGGAACTTCAATTTAACTCCTAGACTTGGCAGAGAGTTACTTTATGGTGAGAATTTGTAACGCTTTATTTTCTTCACGCTGTATCCCGCACATGGCAAGATGCGTCGAAATTCTTATACGCTTGTAAAAATCTTTCTACAGAGATGCTAACTATATAAATAAGTTGTAATAAGCGTAAAAGAATTTCGACGTAGCTTGGTGAGAACGTATTGCTTAGTTGATCAGAGCGCTTAGGCGCAGGTTCGAATCCTGCTTCGTTCAAATTTTTATACCTTTTTCAACTTAGTAATATATTTCTTGTTTCTTATTTCAGATTTGTACCCAGAATCACGCATTAGAGTAGCAAGGAGCATCAACAAAACCAAATCAACATAAATTCGATATACATACATTTTTAATGGGATTTACTATGTTTTAGACAAATATTGTTATTGTATAATATATTAAGGTGCTAGTAATAAAGTGATCTCAATTCAATTTAACTTATTATTTTTTTATTTATTTTATCTGCCCGCCAAGTCGAGTGACGTTTTCCATGAGAGACATCAATAAAACAGTGTTTTTCATTATTTTCTAATATTGTTTGAGTAGTGACAGCAGTGTGATTGTAAACTCGACGGCTGCAGGTTTGATTCCCTTTTATAAAAATTTTCATGTTTTGCCTTGGTAATGAGATAAAGCGCGGCACATATGTCTCAAATATTCGATGAAAGTGAAAAGTTTCCCGCCTTCTTGGCAAGTATTATAAAAGACGGACATTATCAACAAATCAATTTACTAAATTGAACAAAAAAAGAGATTTTAGGCGTTTTATAATCCAAGCAAACAAATCCTGGGCCTCCACCACAGTCTCACGTTGTATCCTACAGTTTGGGCGGAGGGAATTTTGGGAACCTAATGTACATACGTAATAACTATCTTCCATTCCACATTTTCAGCCGAATTAGAAGTATTGGATGTTAATTGGCGGAACTCAACGCAGTGCCTCGTCCTGTTACCAAAGCGAAGATAATGGAAATTTTACATATTTCGTCGAATGGCGATCGAACCCATAATTTTTTTTTCCCGTTTTGCAATAACACGCTGACGCCACGACAAGCTTGAACATGAAAAAAAACTAGGAATTATATTAAGGCCTGTCGTGGCGCAGCGGCACAGGAGTGTGACTGTAACCGACAGGTTCTGGATTCGATCCCCAGTCGAGGAAATGAAATATTTAATATTTTCAATTTAAAATATTTAATGTTTCATTTCTTCGCTCTGGTAATAAGGCAAGGAAAAAGGAAAAGTGTGTGTAAGAAGGAAAGTGGGGAAAGGAAGTGGAACGGAGTGTCATAACACTAGGTTCCACTTCCGTTTCCTCTGCCTACCCTGCCTAGTGCGGGATACAGCGTGAAGCTAAGAAAAAAACTAGGAATTATATTAAAACTTTTTTATTGATCCTCGCGGGTGGATTACCAAAATATTTTAGCTGTTCCCTTTCCCTGTCCTTGTCTGGGATGGGCTCGTCGAAATCATATCTTTCGGCTCCCACTGGAGAAACATAGTTGGGTGTGACAATCGTATAGACCTCTCTAGTCGGCTGAAAGGTACCCAGCTTCAAATCCCTAATACTAGACGAACTTATATAATCATCGTACACTATATTCTCCGTTCTCGCTTTCACTTCTTCGCCAGATTCTCCATAGGTTGGCTTGTACATCTGTGATTTGACCACTTTCAAAGGTTTTCGAGAAACTTCTTTGGAAATTGGAGTTTTTTTAATTTTAAATCGTTTGTTCTCTTTACTTGAATAGACGTTGGGATCTTTGGACGGTACTTTATAGTCTTCGTAGCTATCTTTTTTAACCATTTCTATCTTTTTAAATTCATCATAATCTCTTTCTTTCGTCTTTAATTTCATTTTCTTACTTGTATACGTTGTTTCTAAGGCATCTGCATAATCATATCGTTCAGTTGTAAAAGTTACCGGTTTTTTAGGTCTATAATTTGTCGGTTTATCGGTTATTTCATCGATATATTCCGATTTATCATCTAAATCCTTCACTTGTTTACGAATTGTTGAATATTTGGCTCCAGTTTTTGTTGTAGCATCATCTTCTCTTTTACTATCTTTAATAACAGACAATTTATCTTTTAATTCTTTTTCTATACGTTTCTTCACTCTGTCAACTAATTCTTCGAAATCTATAGCAGTATCAGCTTTAACATGAACATTGCTTGATTTATTTGTCTTTTTACCTCTTTTTTCTTTATCATTTTGTTTTTCACGTACACCATGTACTATTTCAGTTTCTACGCTACTCTCATATTCGTATTCGCGGTCTCTCATTGCTGGATTCAGGCCAATTCTCTTTAAGCTATCAGCAAAATCTTCCGGGACAAGTTTCTTGGCGATCGTATGGAAGTCCTCTAGATTGGCCGCAAATAATAAATAGCCATTCAGTAGTTTGAAAAATATTGAGTAGTATCCTGAAATTAGTTTATTTATTTAATGAATAGATACTAAAAGATAGTTTTTTTGGTTTTACACTCTAGTAACATGACGTAGCGCGGCGTTGAGTTACGTTATTCAATTGGTTATGTCTGGAAAATTGGTGGAGAACGTAGCGCTGCCGCTTGATGAAAGTCATAATGTAGCGGGTTCGTTTCCCTCCCGTGGAAGTAATTGTGATAATTATTATATCGTAAGTCGAGCACTCAAGAGTATCACAAAGGTTTGAGTAATACAAAATCAATATCAAAATTATATCAGAAATAAGTATAAATATAGGAGTATTTTTATTTAATTTTTTATTAATTTTACCAACTATTTATATTGTAATATATTGTAATATTTCAAAATAAAACTAAATATAATTAAAATCAAGTTCACTGTAAGCGGTGGTGACTTCAATTTTCAAGAGGTATAGAAAAATTATTCTCATTTACATACGCACTGGTAACAAGCAATAAGCGCGGCGTTAAGCGCCGCCGCTCAAAACGCTGTTTAGAAAATTCAGCAGCGTGTAGGGCACGAAGTGACTTAAAACCTGTTTCCCTCTGCTATCCTGCTATGCGGGAAAGCGCGTGAAGTGAAAAAAGCGCTTAAAGTAAAAATACTAAAAATAATCTACGCTCACCAACTCTGAATATATTCGATAAGAGTTTCATTTTGTTTTGTCATTTTATTACTGTACTATAACTATTTTTTGATTCAATACACATTTTATAAAAGAAATTGATTTTATGAGGCCTGTCGTGGCGCAGCGGCACAAGCGTGTGACTGTAAACGACAGGTTGTGGGTTCAAAAGGAAATTAAGTATGTCCTATGTACTTTCAAATTAAATATATAAATAATGTTATCATTTATTCGCTCTGGTAACAAGGCCAAAGTGCGGCGTTGAGTTCCGCCACTCAACTTGAAATGCCCCAAATTACGGAGTGTCTTAACACTAGGTTCCCAAGTTCCCTCGTCCTACCCTGCCATGTGCGGGATACAGCGTGAAGCTGAGTGAGTGAGTATGACTATTGACTGTAACCGATCTCTGTCTGTACGTGGAAGATATATTAAATAACATCTTATACGGGATGTTTATTTTAACTTAACGAATGTAGTATGATCCAGCATAGTGATTTTTTGATTTATCTGTTTGTGTATCTCAGCTAAAGAAACGGCTAATTAGATTTTAATGCAGTTTTCACTATTACATTTTGACAACCTTCACGTAACATTTAGTGTTATTTAAATCGGTTAAAAAAAAATAAAAAAAAAATAAAAAAATATATGAAATTTAAAATATTGGTATTAATTTATCTGAAATTTTAGTTTTCAATGTATAGGTATTGTGTTAAAAGTGATAATGTTATTAGATCAAGAGAGTAATTGAATAAAGTATAATTCAAGCCACGGGTCTCGAGCCACGCTACTGTAACGAAGCCAAGAGCGCAGCGTTGGTTTCCGCCTTTCAGAAGCTCATTAGCCGTAGTATTCATCGAAGATTGGAGAACGAAGTATCTTAACATCAGGTACCCAAGTTCCCTCCGCCCCGCTAAGTACACGCAACTAGATATATAATTTTTGAAAAAAAAACCACAAAAAGAAAAAAAAGACAATCACATACAAAATTTATTTAATATTTCCGATTACATACAAGAATTACACTCTAATAAATCATTATTTAAATTAAATCTTTTTTTTTTTTAATTCAAACCAGTTCGATGCCCGCTTGAATCAAATAACCACTCATTTATTTTAGCTTCACGCTGTATCCCGCACGAGGCAGGGTAGGCAGAGGGAACCCGGGAACCTAGTGTTAAGACACTCCGTTCCACTTTCGTTCCCCACTTTCCGCCGAATTTGAGGCATTGCGTGTTGAGTGGCGGAACTCAACGCCGCGCTTTGCCTTATTACCAGAGCGAAAAAATGAAACATTAAAAACTTAAATTGAACATATTAAATATTTCATTTCCTCGACCGGGGATCGAACCCAGAACCTGTCGGTTACAGTCGTGCCGCTCATTCATTCTCTATATGGATTTTATTGGACTTAATCTTGTGGAAAACTTGGAAAAGCTCAGAGTTGGGCAATATAGCTCCTTTCACTGCCCAAGACAGCAACGTCTGCGCTATATCTTCACTTTTCAAATGAATTGTCATTTTCATTTTCTTATTTAACCTGTGGACAAATAATAATTAAAAAAAAAAAAAAAAACGAAACAAAAATCTTCACGCACTAACACGCACACAGCAGGGTTAGCCTAGTGTTACGAGGTGTCAAAGTCTGGAGATATAACGTATTGTAGTGGCGGTACTCAACGCCGTTGCCTTGTTACCCGAGCGGGGAAACGAAAATATTAAATATTTCTCTCCGTATAGCGGAATAAAGCCTACAACCCCTCATATTTATGTGGATATGTTATGGGTTTGATACCCAATTGAGGCATTATTTATTTTCGTTTTTAATTTCACTTTTCTATATACCAAAATATATTACAAGAACCGCCCTTATCTTGTAATGAAGAAAAAAATATCCTCAAGTAGAAATTGAACCCGTAACCAAAGCAATAATAGTAAAATGCTTATCTATACAACAACATAAAACATTCTTAAAGTTACTTTAATATTAAAAACTCTCACTTCCAGCTTCACGCTGTATCCCGCACATGGCAGGGTAGACAGAGGGAACTTGGGAACCTAGTGTTAAGACACTCCGTTCTCCACTTTCCGCCGAATTACAGGCATTGTGTGTTGAGTGGCGGATCTCAACGCCGCGCTTAGCCTTGTTACCAGAGCGAAGAAATGAAAACATTATATATTTAATTTGAAAATTTTAAATATTTCATTTCCTCGAGTTGGGATCGAACCCACAACACAACCTATCGTTTACAGCCACACGCTTGTGCCGCTGCGCCACAACAAGCCTCAATATTAAAAACAAATTATACAAAAATGTGTAAACATTAAATAAACTACATCACTGTAAAGTATCATCAAAATCCGTTCAGCATTTTTTGGATGCAAGTGAAACAAACATACAAAATTAATAAAAAAATAAAAAAAAAAGCCAACCTGTCCCGATCAAAGAAATCCCTCTCCGCTGTCACAATTAATTTGTTCAAGCTGGGAGCCGAACCCAGTATGCCTCTCGCGCACTCCTCGATCTGACCGCGGGATGTGTAGTCTATGCCATTGCGGGTTATCGATGGTACCTTAAAAACAATTAAATAAAAAAAAAAAATAAACAAAAAAACACATGTTTTCTAAAAGCTTGTATGCTAGTGTTAAGACACTCCGTATCTTAAAATTTCTGTCATCAGACATGTTGAGTGGCGGAACTCAACGCCGTGGTTTTTTCTCCTGTTACCAGAGCGAAGAAAATAAAAATGTTAAACATTTAACTCTTGTGGTGGGAATTGAACCCAGAACCCATTGTGTTTACAGTCACACGCTTGTGCCCCTGTTATATACATAAATGACATAATTAGTAAAATAACAACAAAAAAATCAATTCCTTCTTCTGATAACACAATAAAATGCGGTGTTGAGTTACACTTAATCATCTCAACAAAAGTGACTTAATGGGAACTTGGGTACATGTTTCCCATCTTAGCACTAGAATCCCAGGTTCCTCACGCCCACCCACCACGTGCCCTGGCAGAGTTAAAAAAAAAAGTACAAACCATTGAACAAGATGGCGGCTCTGTCAAATAATCAGGTTGTTCATTGTGATTTCTATTATATATACGTAAAAGAGAATACACATCCTGTCCACTTAACTGTGCATCTTTGAAACTATTGTAGCCAAGACCTGGAAAAGAAAACAATACTTTGTTTACTTTAATGTATTAAACTGCGGTGCTCAACGCCGCAGGCGGTCGACGGAAATAGATAGAGTAAACAATGATATATGACACAACAATGCTTTGTATATATTCTTTCATATGTTAAACTGCGGAGCTTAACACCGCAAAGGGTAAACGGAAATAAATAGACTATATATGGTCGAGATCGAACCCACAACCATCTGAACTGAAACAAATCAACAACAAAAAAAATGGTATAAATATTTCAGACAAAATTATTACTATGATAAAAGAGAATTTTTTCATAAAAAAAATTAATTTAAAGTGTTGCGACTCAGTCTGTATATAAAAGGGATAGATTGAGGTTCGATCCCCACTCAAGGAATAGAAACTAGTTAATACTTTCTTTTTTTTTTTTTTCAGCTTCATGCTGTATCCCGCACTTGGCAGCGTAGGCAGAGGGAACGGAAGTGGAACCTAGTGTTATGACACTCCGTTCCACTTCCTTTCCCCACTTTCCACTGAATTTGAGGCATTGCGTGTTGAGGGGCGGAACTCAACGCCACGCTTTGCCTTATTACCAGAGCGAAGAAATGAAACATTAATTATTTTAAATTGAAAATATTAAATATTTCATTTCCTCGACTGGGGATTGAACCCAGAACCTGTCGGTTACAGTCACACTCTTGTGCCGCTGCGCCACGACAGGCCTCTACGACACGACAGTTAATATTTTCAAATTAAATATCTAATATTTTCATTTCTTATTTTCAGAAAACTTGTAACCAATAACAAAATAAACATTAAATATTTATTATTTTCAATTTAAATAATTGAAAATAATATTAAATATTTCCTCCAAGCGGGGATTGAACCCACAACCAGTCCCAATAAAAGCAGTACAAGGCCTCTATTGACTAATTACTTTCCATACTAACCTCTTACACAGGCGTTTAATACAGACCCCCTAAGACTGCTGACCAACGCTACTGGCTCATTCGGCACAGCGGCCACATATAGTATAGAAGTGGAGTGCGACTGAGATACCATTTGTATACTAATGTAGATAAGATCTCCTAGTTTTACTGTGTGTACCTAGAAATTAAAAAAAAAATGAATTATTCCCAAGAAATATTTAATATTTAATATGAATGTAATGAAATATTTAATATTTTCAATTTGAATATTTAATGTTTCATTTCTTCGCTCTGGTAATAAGGCAAAGCGCGGCGTTGAGTTCCGCCAATCAACACGCAATGCCTCAAATTCGGCGGAAAGTGGGGAACGGAAGTGGAACGGAGTGTCATAACACTAGGTTTCACTTTCGTTCCTTCTGCCTACCCTGCCTAGTGCGGGATACAGCGTGAAGCTGAAAAAAAAAAAAAAACAACAAAAAAAAAATATTCCCACAAATATTGTTAGAATCTGGTCAAGTGTGAGTTGGACACGGCCAGAAATTATTATCTTTGCATTTGCAATTAATGGTTAAGTTACAATATTGTTGACAGGGATTATCTATGCTATATGAGACTGTAGATTGAAATATTTGATATTAATTTTGGTTGGCTTGGCCTTGACAAGAGAGAGAGGAGAGACAAAAGGACAACAGACAACAAAGTGATTATAGAAGGGTATCCTTATTATAACTTTTTTTTTTTTTTAGCTTCACGCTGTATCCCGCACGAGGCAAGGTAGACAGAGGGAAGCCGGGAATCTAGTGTTAAGACACTCCGTTTCACTTCCGTTCCCTACTTCCGCCAAATTTGAGCCATTGTATGTTGAGTGGAGGAACTCAATGCTGCGTTTTGCCTTGTACCAGAGTGAAGAAATGAAAACATTAAATATGTAAATTGAAAATATTAAAAATATCATTTCCTTGAGTGGAGATCAACCCACAACCTGTCAGTTACAGTCATACGCTTGTGCCACTGTGCAACGACAGGCCACTATTATTTTAGAAAATTACATTATTCACGGATCTCAACACCTTGCTAAGTCAGAAGCATAAATATTTTCCATATATATGATTAAACTCTGTATGTGTTCTACTGTGGCTTTAGTTTAAGTCTACCAAATTCATATTATAATTTAATAATCACAAAAATTTTGTGTTTTATATGGCGTAACTTAACACTGCACTGCACTTTATAACTTACCAAAGCATAGTTATGAAAATAAATTATACATTTGGTTAGCTGGATTCTCAAGAATACTTCAGCAATATACAAAAAATTTACCTTGAAATAGTGTTACATAAAAACTCATAAAAAAATTCTATTTAACAGAATTACTTCAAAAAATATGAACTCCTTACCTCCGGTTGCAAATTCTTGCCACCTTTCAAATTGCGTACGGCCTGCAACACCCTTGAGGGTAAAACTCTAGTTAGAACATTGACTGGCTCGTCTGTAATTTGTTCCGTTAACTTAATTAGATGCCATGTTCTTATTCTTCTCGCTTGAACTGACAAAATATTAAACAAATTTTATATACTGCACTTTGCCGTGTTACCATAATGCAGAAGTGATTTTTTTTTACATTTTATTGCCTGGAGTGGAGATCAAGCCCATAACTTGTTGTTTCTTACTCAGTTGCGCTTGTGTAGGAGCAGAAGTGTCACAACAGGCCTCAAATATATACATCACTAAATTTCAACTTTCTATATGTATATTTAGAAAATTTTACAATATAGGTATAATAGTAGTTCCATAGCTCATTAGTGTTTTAGAAGATATAAGGTAAACTGTGGAACGGAAGTGGAACAGAGTGGCTTAACACTAAGTTCCCGCTGCCTACCCTGCAATGTGCAATCATAGACTAGCCAACTTCAATAAATGGGCAAAGAATTTTTATAATTAAAACAATACTTCTGTTCTGTACTGTTTTGTTTCTTATATTTAACAGACTTTTAAGTATGCCAGATGACCATAAGGTAGCAAATTTTGATACTTATTAAGATGTACTCACGTTTTAATCTCAATCTAGCAACTATTTCATTAACTTCTTCTATAGGTAAAGAAACTGCATGTCGGCACAATACCCTGGCCACACAATTAGGGGCCATTGGCAACCTCACACTTCTCAACGCTTTGGAGACATCCGTCCAACTCACGCCAAATTCAGGCAAAACGGTCACACAACACGACTCTATTGGCATTTTACTTATTATTTTATGCAGTTCGTTTAATTCTGTAAGGAGAGTTATTTAATTGTTTATTTAAGACGTTACCATTGATTAGAAATTGTAGATTTTAGTATGTAAGTTTGAGACATACTTCTCTTTGATGCAGTTGACATTTTTCTTGGTTTTAATTAAATTATTCGTATATATTAATTGTTTTAATGACTTAAAAAAGATATTTGCCTATAAATTAAACTATTTAACAACACTAAAAAGACACTGTAAATGTCACTGACCGTTACTGTTTTTAAATTCGAATTTTGAATCAAAACCAAGGCTATGTTCCGATATACACTGTGAGCACTGCGCAGTATAATGGCAAATTAGTATACTGTGATGTCGTTTCTTTATAGTCAGTTAGGTATACTGGTTACTATTTAAAACGAAATGCGGTCCAGTATACTGTCGTTCTTGTTTTTTCACACTATTTTCAAACTAATGTTTTTTAATTTAATGTTTACTTAAACGTTCTCTGTTAAATAAGAAAAGTTAGTGTTTGAATATTTAAAATAAAAAAATATTTAATGTTGAATTTAATTATAATTTAAATAAATTTCTGATATTAGTAAGTATCCTTTTTATGTTTCAAAAAGTATTTTTTTACAAATACTTGTAAACCAATAAAAAAGGTTATGTATAGTTAAAGTTAATATTTTGTTTGTAATCGATAATAGTATATTAATTAAATTTTAAATAATGTATTTCGACAAATAATTGATTAAATTAAATAAATTGGTTAATAATTAATATAATTAACCACAAACTTCTATTTGTAAATAAATAACTGGTGTTGTAAATAAATAACTACATACAACTCTCGACAAGTTTGTGATCACGTGACCAAAGCACTGCGAGTACCTCACCTCGAAAATGCCAGTGCTCACAGTGCAAAAATGGCGGTGATTTATGACGTCATATATTTCCCTAGGGTACTGTAGCATTATACTGGCAGTCCATATCGGAACGAATTTTTCACCACTGAGACCACTGCGTAGTGCTCACAGTGTATATCGGAACATAGCCCAAATGTGTCACTATTCTGACGTTAATTAAAGTATTTTATTTAGTCTATGGTTTTTAGTATAACGTTCAAAATTCTTATATTTTTGATTAAATAAATATTACCTGTTGTGACTAAAAAAAGGAAAGGTTGTAGGTTCGATCCCCACTCCAGGAAATAAAATATTTAATAATTTTAAATGTAATGTTTTCATGTCGCTCTGGTAAAACGACAAAGCACGGCGTGGTGAGTGGGGGAACTCCGGCACTCAACACACTTCAAATTCGGCGGAAAGTAGGAAACAGAATGGAGTGTTTTAACACTAAATTCTCAAGTTCCCTTTGTCTACCCTGTCATGCGGGATACAGGGTGAAGATGACAGAGAAAATTAAAAGAAAAATACACTACACTACACATTAACCTATATGTTTAGATAAATAATTAATTCATAACTTGATAGTGATGTCTTGTATCGCAGTTTAATTGATACTAACACGATAACTGGGTTTCGATTCCTATTGAAAATATTTATATTTTAAATATTTCATATATTTATTTGGTTTCGTGATTAAGATACGCTTCGTCAAGCAACAATTAATTCCACATGTGTCTTTAAATAAACCGAAAGCAATACGCAAGTTATTTAATTTAGGTATGAAGAAAATGACACATATGTTTATACAACATTAAGCGTTTCCATAGATTTTCTAGCTAATTAGGCAAATATGAATATGTAAGTAATTCTTTTAATTTCGTTATACATTTTATTTTTCTTCAATTTGCAATGGCAATCAGTAAGTAAACATTCTTATATTATCAACAGTGAATGCCATTACATGTGGTAGAAGTGAAACATTCTAAAAATTTTAAGATAATGAAGTAAGTAATATAATCACAGTAACAAAAAGTTTGATAATTATTTGACATCAACCAATAAAAAGATATTTTTCCTCATTTATCTAAAATACGACCGTGGTAAAAGAAATATTTTAATCAATAATGAATAACAAAGAAATCAAAATCAAATTATTACAAAGCAAGTCTTTATTATACTACAATACAATACATACTTATAAACTAACAGTCAATAATACATTTTTACATTAAAATTTCATCAAACATAATTTTGGCCTTTTGAAATTAGAAAAAAAATCTATCTATAACATTTATCACCACCTGTGCTACCTATTTATTGTTTTAAAAATCATAATATAAAGAAGAACAAAAAAAAATATAACAAAGAAGTGAATGTTTTTTATTTCGAGACGAACAAAAATAATAAACTGTGACAAGTACATATTTTTTTATATATATATTTTCACATGCAATTTTCAAAATAAAGGATATTAAAGAGGATCTTAAATTATATCATATTTTAGAACGTACAATTTTGTCTATAATAATGGCGCCAAATAATTGAACTAACTGTAACTGTCAATTTAAAATAATGATGCGAAATAACATATTAATTGATGAAATAAATTTAACCGGTCACAGGTTCCAGGCAGAGGTAATTTACGGAGTACTGCAAAGTGTTCAAAATTTCGTATTTCCAAAGTTGCATAGAAAACAATAAACGCGATTACTCGAGTTACATGTGTTTCATTTAAAATGTGTAATAATCGTTAAAATCAAAGATCAGATAATTACATACTGGCGGAAGCTAACTAATGCAGGTACAGTGGGCACATCGAAACGATTTTACTTGTACAATATAATCTTCCTCTTCAATACAAAAATATTCTATCAAATGGAATCACTAGTTCTTGAGATTAACTCAATCAACAAAAAAGGCTTCAGCCTTATAATAATAGTATAGAAGCTTGTTTCTGATGTTATAGATTATTGGATATATAATTATTTTCTTATAAATGCCACTTGTTTTCAAGTTCAAGTTATAAATAAAAAAAAGAACCATTTTTAAATCTTATTAGTCTGATTTTCCAATAACAAGTCACACCCAGTTCCCATTAAACAAAAACATTATGCTTGCTATTTTGTCTACAACAAATTCGAAACATTATCTCTCAACAAATAGTCAAAATAAAAAAAATAATAATATTGATAATTTTTAATATATGAAACGAAAAACGTACTTATAATACTTTAATAGAACTAAAAAGAAGTATAAAAAAAATCTTTTCACACACACAATTCCATATATATCTTTGTCAAACATAAATGAAAATATCAATTGCAACATGCATTTCTATTTATTTAACATAATTATTTATCGAATAATAATTTATACATAGAAAATTATAACTAAAATGAAATATGTACAAGGACAATGATTTTAAATAAGAAAAAAACATGGAAGCATGTGATATTCAGCCTAGTAATTAAAAATAAGTATATGAAAGTAAAGAAAATATTTTTTAATGTTCTGGCAATATTTTTTCAGCTTCAGAGGGCATTTGGGAACCTAGTGTTAAGACACTCCATTCCATTCTTCACTTTTTGAGACATTGCATAGCAGAACAAGCTGTTACCAGAGCAAAGAAATAAAAAAAAATCCACAAGTAGGAATAGAATCCACAACCTGCCGCGTTAACACTGACAAGCTTGTGCTACTGCACTACAGCAGGCGTCTATTCACCTAAAAAAACATATTTTAAAAAAATATGATAAATTCCAACAATATATAGATATTATTTTTTTTTCTTCTACCATTACTGCAGTACGGAAGGGCAGGCAAAGAAAACTCATTAAAACACTGTTTTACACCCCAGACATTGTTTGGAGAGCTACGTAACCCAACACTGCTGTTTTTCTTTACATATACATATACTATTGTCTCACCACCAAATATTTTATTACACTTTCAATATTAATATATTACATCCATCTTCTTGTTCTTTAACTTCATACTTTAAATCCACTATAGGTTTATCAAAAGTCAATTTGTGTACAATTTTCTCTTTCACTTTGCTCTCTTCCGGAGTTTTCGGAGATCTTGGTGATAAACTAGGTTTAAATTGACCAATTTTAGTTTTAACTACAGGTTTTTTAACTTTCTTCTTGATCTCCTTTTCGGCCGATGGAAAGTTTTTGACGACAAAATCTTTATATGAATCATTAAATGAAGATGGAAAAGGCTCCCAATCTTTCTTATTCATATCTTTCTCACTATTGATTTCTTCTATAACATTATTTTCATTTGTACCAACTTCTATTTTTGTATCAACATCATTATTTCTCTCAGTCGTGGCCAAAGAAAACGAATTAACTATTTTAGGTGACATTTCATGTTTCTCCGAACTCTCCTTAGCCCTTTTTATGTCTAAACTAATTTCTACATCACCTTTCCGTTTGCCTGGTGACATTTTAGAATATTCTAGAGATTCACTATCAATATTATCAGTTTCCTCATCATAATTAGACAAAATGGAAGTCATATTCAAAGCTTTTTCAAACAAAACTTTCAGCGTGGCCACATTCATTTTGCCAGCATCAACTATAATTTCTTCCATCAGGGACTTAAATTGTGTATACAATTCATTTATATTTGACGGTACAGTCGTTAAAGTTGTAAAATCATCAGTGCGTCTCAAAAATGATGTTATTGTAAATTTTTTATATTTATCCGATAACAAATAATTGCCAGTAGTATGTTGGAAGTGTTTCTTGAAAAAATGAACTTGTATACCTTTCGGGAATTCCTGCACGACTATTGTAGATGGACAAAAATGTGTAGCGTCCACTTTTTCTGTATTTTCTTTTGTAAAATCACAGTGGTAATAGTATTTCGAATCATATTTTTCTAGCACCGCATATTTAACACCTGTTTGAGTTTCCATGTCTGATTTCCAACTTGTGAAGTCTGTAATAATTATTATTTATATATGTAAATAAAAGGATATATATTTTATTGTAAAAAAAAAATAATTAACACTTTTCACCTCAACTTTGCTGTAAAACATGTCTTAAACTCATACTCCGCTTCACGCTGTATCCCGCACATGGGAGGGATAGACAGAGAAATTGGAAACCTAGTGTAAAAACACTCTGTTCCACTTCCGTTGTAAATTTGAGGCATTGCGTGTTGAGTGGCGGAATTAAACGCCGCGCTTTACCTTGTAACCAACTAGCAAAGGAAAGAGAATATTAAATATTTAATTGGAAAATATTAAATATTTAATTTCCTCGAGCAGGATTGGAACCCACAACCTGTCGTTTACAGTAATACATTTGTGCCGCTGCGCCACGGCAGGCCTAAAAGATGTCTTAAACAATTCAATACTCCAAGTAAGAATAATCCGCTATCGTCATAAAAACTCTGCCAGATCAATATAACTGTGATACTGGGACACAATGGCCTCCTTATGCAATCATACTTCTT
This sequence comes from Eueides isabella, assembly GCA_019049475.1. Classification (NCBI taxonomy): domain Eukaryota; kingdom Metazoa; phylum Arthropoda; class Insecta; order Lepidoptera; family Nymphalidae; genus Eueides; species Eueides isabella. The sequence continues at coordinate 4,807,268 of CM032413.1, read as the reverse complement.
AAGGAAACATATAAGAAAGAGAAGAAAGAAAGGAGGTGCAACTGTAAAATGACAGATTTTCAGTTCTGTTCTCACTCAATAAAATGAAATAATTAATATTCCATAATTAAAGAACCATACCAGAACCATACTATTATTAATTTTAAAAAAATTCTAGCTTTTAGCCGTGAGACAAAGCACAGGATTGAATTCAACCATTCAATACTTGAATGTGTTGATAATTTAATCAAAAATTAAAAACAGAGGAATTTTAATGGAACCACAGGTTCCCTGATTATCCCCTATTATTCCCTATCCAATATGTTTGGGAAAAAAAAAAATATGAAAAGAAAAATATATTAAAAAGATTAACATAACTCAGATGTACAGTAACTAACTATACAAGTGATGGTTCAATCTCGACACTGAAATATATTCATTTTCTTCATCTTTCCAGACAATATCTAAGAAAAAGCCTTAAAACTAGAATCTTTACCTAATATAAAAAAAAATAGTTTTTTGACCTACCTGTAGTTAAAGGGAAGAACATACTCTCAACATCTTCAGCATGAGAACTTAATATATGCCAATCAAATGATTTTAAATTCGGCAACCAATCGTCACACGCCGTACAAATTACCACTCTGCCTGGGCTTAGCTCTTTGAAATCCTCATCGCATAAATGAGTTTGTATTGATTTAACTTTTCTATAACATTTGTTGCATTGTTCTATTCTTATTGGTTCGATAAGGCTTGGAGAATTAGGTGGGCTGAAAATTATAATTATTTTAAGTACTATAATAGGTTTATGATCTTAATTTTGTTGTATGAATTAAATTTCATAACATATAACTTTATATAAGCCTAATGATGTAACTAACTTTAGGCGTGGTGTGGTGCGGCGGCACAAGCGTGTGACTGTAACTGTCAAATTGTGTGTTCAATCCCCACTCAAGGAAATGAAATATTTAATATTTTCAATTTAAATATTTAATGTTTTCATTTCTTTTCTCTGGTAAAAGGCAAAACATGGTGTTGAGTTCTGCCACTCAACATGCAATGCCTTAAATTTGACGGAAAATCGGGAATGGAAATGGAACCGTGTCTTAACACAAGGTTCCCAAGTTCCCTCTGCCTACCCTACTATATGCGGGATACAGCATAAAGCTGAGTAGAGTATGAACAAACTAATAATAATAACTTTCTTCATTTATAAACATTATGTTTATGATCATCTTGTTATAGTATATGGTACTACTAGAAAAATGTTAGTTATTTTATCATAAATCATCAATCTTGTATACTTTTCGTCTTAAACATAATTTTGAACCAAATAAATATTCAATATGATCACTAATAACTACACAAATCATTTTACATTAACAGATTTTACTCTCAAGTGTAACATTCATTAACATAAATGAAAACAGAATAAATTATAACTTGACTTACACTTTAGCACCTTGTTTATTAACACAATGATATTTCTGTATATGTTTATGTGCCGGAAAATAGGTGGCGAACACGCTGAAGCACTTGGGGCATTTATATTCAACTTTTTTCTTCTTAAAAGACACACTCTCCTGGTTCACAGTTGGAACTTCCTTCACTTCTTTCTTACTTTCCACTTTTTCCGGTTCTGAAAACTTTACTTTTTGAGTACTCTTTGGCGGCGTGGGCTCTTTTCGCGCTATTTTTTCCTTAATTTGCGGTTTAATAGATTTTAAAGGTTTATTGACCTGTTTAGGTTTGTTTCGTCGTGTGATAACATTGTGCGCGGTACGCTGGTGAATTATTAAAGCGTCCATAGTCATCAATTTCCTTCCGCAGAGGTCACATTTAAAGGCAGTGCCTCTAGCTCTTAACTTAACTGCAGTTTTGGCGCGCATCTTTATGTTTAATATTGTACATTTATATAAAATAACAGTTACTATTTATCAACGCAACACAGAGCGGACGACGCGCTTTGACGTTTCGCATTCGTAGTACATTCTGACAAGTAACCTAATTATTTAATTATAATACAGATTATATATATATATATATATATATATATATATATATATATATATATATATATATATATATATATATATATATATATATATATATATATATATATATAAATAAAGAAATATATTATCTGTTTGCATGAAAGTTAATGAATAATCAATTCAAATTATTTTTTTCGCTCTGGTACAAGGCGTTGAGTTCGCCTCACGCAATGTCTCAAATTTGGTGGGGTAATTGAGACACAGAACGGAGTGTCTTAACACCTAGTACCCAAGATCCTTCTGCCTATCCTGCTATGTGTGCGATACAGTGTGAAGCAATAAAAAGAACTGAAAGTATATATGAAAGACGACTATTAATAGGCTATTTATGCGCCTATGTATTAGCATACGCCAACAATCTCCAATCTTTCACACAGCTTTTTCACTAGGCTTTACGTATTATAAGAATATATACGTAGTATAAGAAACAGTCAGACCCAGTTGAATTAGTTAAAAACACCATGGACGAATAGAATTGCATAAGAAAATAAATCTGTATATTTAAAAATTGATAAGTTATTTATTCTACACTAAAAATAAAATAATATACAAAGAATAATGTTTAATATATGTAAACCTATTTATCATCCGTCTATATTTATATTTTTTATTGCTTAGCTAAGTCTTATGTTAAAATAAGCGAGTAATATAATTCTTTAATATTTATTTTAAAACAATTTATTAGAACATTGTGCATTAAAAACATGAGATCGGCACGAACTCATGAGAGATGCTGTATATGTATGTACAAACATGATTGCTAGCCGCAAACTCCCTTTCATCTTTAATACAAAAAACCGACGCTATTTCAGATCGGTGACAAGTTCACCAGCCATTATAAGCCATAATAAATACCCTGTTCAGACGCCTGTGTTGCCCGACGCTTGGCAAGCCACTGCAAGTATGTAATTGATGTATGACAATACAAGTAATTACTTAGATAATAGTATGTATTTATAATTTAAACAAAATACTCAAAAAAACATAATTTAGAGTGAATATAATTAATCAAATTAAATTATGAACGATTGATAAAAATTCTCATTTTCATTTATGTTTTTCTGATAAGAAATACCGCATAGGCTATTTCATTATAATATTGATTTCTGAATAAAGTTATTGTTGAATTACTCCTAATAATTATTAATAATAAATTATGTGATATTATTTTTAATTAAATTTGGTAGTAATTCAACATTGTACGCATAAATATATATAAAATATGCATTTTAATACATTCAATACAAAAATATTAAACCTCATAGATAAGAACAACAACAAAGAATAAGAAACAAATACAGAAACATTATAAATTTATTATTGACATCTACCAAATATATGTATAGATTTTGTACAAATATTTAATAAAACAAGAATATTTACAATATCCTAAGTTTTTTGAAACTTTGTTTATGTATATCATATTAATATTTTTCTTCCAGCTTCAAACTGTATCCCGCACATGGCTGGGTAGACACAGAAATCTTGGAAACTTAGGGTAAAGATACTCATTTCCTACAAAAACGTTTCCGTTTCCATTTCCACTTTTTCTCTATTAGCTGCTTTTAGGGCACAGCCAGGCAATTTGGCAGAGAATTCTATTATCACGGCACTCTTTCATTAGTTTCATATAATATATTTCCATCATTCCATCTGGGATATACCCCAAAGTCTAATTTCATCTTCTGAAGCAGTCAATAAGTAGTTTTCTGTAGGATGATGGTTCAAGGAAACCACGGGCTTAGACCCATGTTTTAACCTATGAATACAACTGCTAGATACTAAATCCCAATACAAAATTTCACCATTCGCCGAACCAGATATAATATGGCTATCTCTTTCATTCACTGCATTTTCAAGTAAGTAATCTTTACTTTCATGTCCAGAGAATGTGTTTAATATCTCCCCAGAGTCTTTATCAAATAGTTTAATTGTACTATCAGCGCAGCTTATTATAGAACATTGTCCATCATGAGTTATACTTGCAAAAGTTATAATATGACCTATATAATCAGAAAACATTTTTCCCACTCTTAAATCATAAAGCCTTAGATGACAATCAACCGAAGATGTCATCACTTCATGATCAGTTACTTGAATTGATGTAATTGTGTCCTTAGCGTCTTTCAATACTTGTACTGGCTCTTGTCTCCGGCTTACAACGTCCCAAAACGAAACTGTATTATCAACTGATCCCGACACAGCCATAGTGGATTCTTCGTTAAATTTGACACAAGTTACAGAACTCGCGTGGCCTCGATATCTTCGTATGGGCTGGCCTGTAGTAACATCCCAGAGAATAACTGATTTATCTGAACTACATGACATGATGTGGCTGCTATCGCAAGAGCCCGCGGCGTCTAAGACTTCGTTGGCGTGTCCGCCATAAGTTTTTAAGAGTAATTGGTTTTGAGGGTTCCATAGCTTTATTTTCTTATCAGCACCACAAGTAAGGCAATAAGTTCCATCTACATTGAAACGAACGGCCCTTACTACTTGTTGTTTACATGGTATCGTCGCGATAGTTGATAATTTCGTAATATCTGACATTATTTATTTTAGTTTATTTTATTTTACTATAACAGTTATTAATAAAGCTATATAAAGCCAACTTTGTTTAAACTTTAAGTACATATTTTTAAATCGTTTCCTTTTTGACAATTATTATGATTAAAAGTGCTACCAGTACTTGGTAATAGCTACCTTCTTAGTAGTTTTATTTTTTTTAAATAATATTGTTAATTTAGAATTTAAATTTTATTGTTTGTATTACGTTAAATTTGATAATTTCAATTACCATTATACAAAGTGTTAAAACTAATGATTTTTTAAACAGTTCTTAGATTAATTTAAAGAGATTACATGAAGAGTTTCTTAAAATATAAATCCAGCTCATTGCTCAGTATTATAGTATAATAGAAGTCTAAAATATTTTTAATCAGATCTCTTTAAATAAAAAACTATTTACAGTGATTAATACAAATTTATAACATTTTAGTAACAAGTTTGGTAACAATTAGTACAACATAAATCCTACAATTGGCAACACTATGACGACCTGTCAAATAGTAATAGTTCTTTTATCATATTTGGAACCGTGAGTGTATAAATTTATCAATATTTAGTATTTACTACTTATAACATATATATCTCCTTCACAATTATTCACAAGAAAAGAGATTGGTTATATTATTTTTAAAGGAAAATTAATTTCTTTCGTGTCTTCTCCGCTTAAATCGATGATAGCAAAGAGATTTGACTTCTATTATTGAACTAGAAGCGTTTAACAACAAAATAACCAATGGACCGTTCGTCTTTGTAACAGAAGTTATAATATATATAAGAAGCATATTACCGATAAATATAATATGAAAATAATTAAATGAGGTTATGCGATGGCGCGAAAAGAAAATAGCGTGATTGAAAAAGAAAAACACATTTTGTAACAAGCTTAGTTTTATTGATATGAGGTTATTATAGATATAAGATAAAGATTTACCTTCAAATTCCAAATTGATCCAAAAATAAAACGATAATTTAACATAGAATCTAAATAAAACGATAATTTCGTTTTCTTAATACATATTTACCAAAACTTTTCTAAATATCAGTGAAAATTATATAAAACAGGCATCATGGGAAGAAATTCTGTACTATGGGATTACTTTGAAAAGGTTCCAGACAAGTTTTCAGTTGCAAAGTGTCTAATATGTCAGAGGCAATTGTCTTACAGATCAACGACTAGCAACCTAAAGAAACATCTAGTGAACAAGCACCAAATGAATTTCAAAACTGAACACATACCAAATAAATCAGATAATTCTATAGATTTTGTTTATACGGGATTTGAAGAGGATGATAATCCGCAATTTTCGTTCGTTGGTGAGGAGGTTGAAGTTCACAACACTTTTCAAGAAGAAGAATCAACGGATATTCCAATAATAACAAACCTGAAACAGGAAAATATTGACAACTTCGATGAACCAAGAAAAAAACGTTCAGCAGTTTGGGATCATTATTTGAAATTGCCAGGTAGAGATGGTATTGCTAAATGCTTATATTGCAGCCAAGAATATTCCTATAAGACAAGTAGCAGTAACATAAAAAAACATTTAAAACTCAAACATATGAGCTATTGCTACAATTTGTTCAACGAATCAGAAATTTCTGCTTATAAAGCAAATTTAAAGAAAAAGCACGAAGATCCGCTTTCACCGCAGTCGTCAGAAGAATATGATGATAAATCAACAGAACTATCCAATACCATGAAAACACGAAGGATCACATCCCAGATCCCAGAACCCCAAGTTGTGGCGACGAAAACACTGATTAAACAAAGAGAGCCTATAGTGCAACAAAACGTTAATACAATTCGACTTACGTTACCGCAAAATAAAAAACCTATTCTTGATAAAAAATTGTTGGATATGATAATTCGAGATCAAGAAACGTTTTCACTAGTCGAAGGTGAAGGGTTCCGGAATTTTGTTAAAGCGTTAAACCCTTCTTACGAACTACCAACACGCAAATTGGTTTCCAGTACATTAGTACCAGAAAAGTTCAATGAATGTAAAAGACATGTTATGAATTTGCTTAAAAATGTGAATTATCTTTGTATTGCCATTGATTCTTGGGTATCTCTGGTGAAAGATACATATATAACTATGACAGCCCATTTTATGGTGGATTACAAATTAAATAGTGTTATGTTACATTGTGAAAATTTAAATGATTCCTACACTGTTGATACTGTAGCGAAAATTTTAAATGGCGTAGTACAAGAGTATGATATAGAAGATAAAATCACTTTGGTAGTGTCCAAAAACGATCATAATATAAGACGAGCTGTTGAACAAAATGGGTGGCCATCTTTAGTTTGTTTTTTACAAAAATTTAATTCGGCGATTGAAGAGTCTATTGGTGTCATCGATCCAATTATAGAAAAAGTTAAGAGAATAGTAGTATACTTTAAAAGTAACGTAGAAGTTACACAAGCCCTCTTAAAATATCAAACGGATTTTGAAAATAAAACGCTGCCCCTTCGCTTAATACTGGCAGTATCGACGAGATGGAATTCTGTATTTTACATGTTACAAAGATTTCTAAGTCTCCAAAATGCTGTTACGTCTGTTCTCGAAGATCTACCCGTGGATTTGCCAGAAATATCCGCAGAAATGTGGAATACGATAAAGCAAGTGTGTATGATTTTGCAACCTTTAGAAGAAACAACTAGAGCTATGTGTGGTGCTCAATACCTCACAGCCAGCTTGGCTATTGTTATCGTTGATGGCTTAAAAAACGTAATCGAATTGATGAAGAATAAATCACTAAATGGCATAGCAAAGAAGTTATTTCTAAGCGTAGAATCATGCTTGAAAACGTATTTGCTAAATTCAGAAATTGAAGATAATCTGCTTTTAGGTGTGTGTACATTTTTGGACCCACGATTCAAAATACACGCATTTTTGGATCATGATTCAGAACAAGACGCACTAACAGATGAGACATCTACACGAACGAGACGCGCCTACACAATCAAGAACCATGTTTTAGAACTGCTACAACTCAAACTTAAAGAAAAACGGCAAACAATCACAAATTCAGAATCAGATGTCACACATTTAATTCTGATTGTTGAAGAAACAGAACCAATATCAATTTGGGGCAAAATCAATAAGACTATTGCAGCGGCGACTCCGTCTCAGGACGACGTTTCTACCAAAGCGAAAAAAGAATTAGAAATGTTCCTTAACGAAGAAGTTATTTGGAGAACTTCTTGCCCCCTCGAATGGTGGAAGAGCCATGAGATGATATACCCAAATCTTGCAGAGATTTATGCCCAGCACAGTCACATTGTTGTGACGTCAGTTCAATGTGAAAGAGCCTATTCTAAAACAGGAGATATATTAGATGAAAAAAGAGCACGTCTAAGCAGAAAACGAGCTCCAGAGTTGGTGTTTCTTAACAGTAACATCCATGTTTTGAATTAGAAAACGTACTTTATTTGCTAATGTATAATGGAAATTTAGAAGATAAAACAGAAAGACTTCATTTGAATCTGATCAGCAGAGTATGCAGAGGGGAATTTAGTGTTTTGACTCTCCGTTTCCCACACAGCCTAATTCTCGACACATTGCGTGTTCACCAGCGGAGTTTAACGCCTCGCTTTGTCTTGTTACCGGAGCAGTGAAATGAAAATAACAATTTATTATTTTCAAATATCACATAATTAAATATCGATATAATAACTTATTTGCAAGTTAAAACCTGTTACAATATTAACAAAGTCTGTATAACAGTTAAAAAAAATATAACATAGTTCCAGAGTCATGTGTAACATAATATTTTTTTGCTATATCGATATAAGATATAATTGTAATAGTGATTTTAATGCTTTATGGTAAAGTGGTTAGTGGTCAGTAGTAGCGGGTTCGGTGTTCGATTGATGTTTTAATATTTATAATTATAATATATATATAAATAGATAATTTGTGTTCGTTAGTTAGTTATGTGGACAATATTTTTAACGGTATTTTCTTTAATTCTGTAAAAGCAAATATAAGATATATTAGATTAAAGTATGTAAATAAAACAGCGTTTTGTACATATTATGTACTAAATAATAAAAATATTTTTTGTATGGCAGTAAAGTTTTATTTATAAAATAAATAAGTCCAAATTAGTTGTTTTAAGTTTACGCCGCATATAGCAAAATAGGCAGAGGGAATATGGGAACGTAGTGTTAAGATATACTGTTCCCATAATGACACTTCCGCGTTCCCCACTTTCCGCCGAATTTGAGGCATTGCGTGTTGAGTGGCGGAACTGAACGCCGCGCTTTGCCTTATTACCAGAGCGAAGAAAGGAAATATTAAATATTTTAAATTGAAAACATTAAATATTTTATTTCCTCGACTGGTGATCGAACCCAGAACCTGTCGGTTACAGTCACACGTTTGTGCCGCTGCGCCACGACAGTCCTCATGTTGTTGTTTATTGTTGACTTTAATATTTTAAATTGGCGTAAATTCTATATTTTTTTAACAAATTAAATAAAAGAAACACTGAACGTTAAGTGATGGTTGCCAAACCATAATATTATACCGTAAGCTGCATTTAATTCTAATAAGTTTATTTTCATAAATGGACAAAAAAAAATACCACCTTTTCCTCATTACATTAAAAAACATCCGCTATAGGATTCCATGTTCATCAGTGATGCAATGCAGATTTATTTAAAGTATATAGACATAATTCGCTTAATGATTGCGTTTACAAAATGTTTTTAAGGTATTACGTGTTGGCTGATATGATAAAAATTTTATAAGTTTAATATTTAAATTAGCCTTTTCAACAGCTCAAGCAGAGAAACTGATCCGGAGTCACTTGGACACGTTCGTATCTAAAGATATTCTTCAGTGAGATCCGGGACTCCAGTGGCTCACATGGTTGATGATAGTTATTTAGAAAACGTATAAAAAATTGAACACCCTCACCTCTTGACAAGAGGTCGAGGCGGAGATTCCGTTCTAGGGGGTTAAGTTCACGGGTTCTTTTAGTACATACTTTTTTTTATCAAAGTGTGGATTAACACTTTAAAGAAGTGAAATAGATTGATAGTAATGATATGCCGGGTCATTAACAAAGTATACATTAGATTCTAAATATTTGTATTCAAATTCAGTGTTAAGATACGCATCTTAGCTTTCTTACTCAGCTTCACACTGTATTTTGCACATGGCAGGGTAGGAAGGGACTGGAGAACCTAGTGTTAAGGTACTCCGTTCCGTTCCCCGCTTTGCGATGGATTCGGGGCATTGCATGTTGAGTGGCGGAACTCAACGCCGCGATTTGCCTTGTTACCAGAACGAGAAAATAAAAATATTAAATATTTAACTTGAAAATATTAAATATGTGATTTATTCAAGTGGGGATAGAACCCACAGCCTGTCACATTTTTGCCACACGGTTTTTAACGCGGTTGTTAAAAAGATTTTTTATTAATCTTAAACTTAATATAACGATATTAAAATTATATGTACCTAAAATAAATGTTGGTAGTAACTGATTTTTCCAAATGTACCATTTAATTTAATAAATAAACTAAATCTTACAGATTATAGGTTCTATTTAACTGGCACTTAACTTAACTGCTAAATTGGTAACAAGTGGCGTTGAGTTCCGTCACTAAAGACACTGTCCTAGAATATTTGAATGATAAAAATGTATTTAATTAAGATGATTTGAATTTCATGCAGGATAGTCACCATTGTATTAAACAATGAAATTGTAACATTTAAATTGAAAAGAGCAACTGTTGAGTTTCTTGCCGGCTCTTCTCTGCAAAACCGCATTCCGAGTCGAGAATATTTTGTTCGTTCGACGATTCAAAAGTGCTTGCAAAATTCTATTTTAATAAAGAATATTTTGAATTTGAATTTAAAAAGACACAATTTCACAAATTCAGAAGTGGGGAAGGAAATGGAATGTCATAATAATAAGTAAGCAAATACATAGTAGAATAATTGTCTAACATTCTAGACTTCAGCTTTCCACAGATGTTTTATGTAATACTTTTTATGTAATCTTTTTATGTAAGTTCTTAATCTTTTTCATTATATTTTTTGTTCACTAAAATTTTGGTCAATGGGCAGAAACTTCCGGAGAGGTCACAAATCAATCGGTCACCCCTTCTATGTCCATGCACTAGTGTTAAAAGGATATAATTTTATTTCGTGTAAGTAAACAGTGGGGATATTTATTTATATATAAATATTTTTATTTAGTTTTTCAGCTTCACCCTGCATTTCGCAAATTCAGACAGGGGCGTACAGGCTAGGCACAGAGAATCTGGGAACCTAGTGTCAAGATATTCCGTTCCGTTAACTACATTACGCTTAAGGCATTGCAAGTGTCGAGTAGTACAAATAAAGAATGAAAAAAGTTAGAGGTAAGAAATGAATTAATTTTTTGTAAAACATTAAATATTTTATGTTTTCAAGTGAGGATTTACCCTATAACTAAGTACACACTCTTGTGCCGCTGAATTACCATAGGTTTTTTCTTAGTTAATAGTTTCAAAATTAACACCATAGCAAATCAATTAATTTCGTTGAAAAAATCGATTAAAAAATCGATATCATTCCTCAAACGAATATAATTGTTTGTCATCTCCATCTGTCACCACTATGTGTTGTTGTCGTCGCGTTGAACCTTACAATATTGTTTATTATTTTATTTAAAAATACTTTAAAATAACAACGTTATAATTACAAATGGTGCTCTATCTAGTGAAATGTTACTAAATATTATATATAAACAAACATTTTCCTCGTTATCGTGACCAAATGGGCGTAGCGTAGTAAATCTAATTGAATTGTATGACAATGTAAGTTGTTTTGTGAAGGTTGCCTTATTTGATTTAATTTGTATGTATTTTGCATAATTCAACAATCCTTAATTTATAATGTTGTTAGAATAAAAAATATATATATCTTTTCAATTTAATATGTATACTTTAGTAAGTTAGATAGGGTGTAGTTTAATTTAAATAAAAATATAATATAACAGCATCTCTGATTGAAGAATATTGCTCAATTAGGTAAAATTAGCGTAATCTCATTTATTTTCTACTTAGATTTGCAAAAGGCTTAACATAATCTATTTAATACATTGAACATCTTTATTACATATAATTAAATCCTTATCACAAAATTTATTAGTATCAATTTGTTTCTACATTACATTATTTTGAATGGTATATCAGTCATTTACATATGCTAAGCGACCAATTTTTAATATTTCAAAAGTATTTTATTAACATAATAAAAATTAAATATAACAGCAGTAAATTAATCAACTCAAATTTGTTTATCTCAAATTGCTTGTTACATATGTAACGAAACAAAAATAACTTATGCCCACTACTGACGAGATTACTGTATGTCTGTGTGTTGTTGTTACACTAAGTAGATGTTAAATAGTTTTAAAAATATATGAGGCCAGTTGTGGAGTAGTTTATGTTATTAATATCCAAACTAGGATATAAAATTTTTATTAGTTATGTTAATAGTGTTTCCTCTCTCCGGTGATGGAAGGCAGTGTTGAATAACTCTAGCTAACATTTCTAGATAACTCAATCCAACAACTTGAGTTTGATAAATTGGGTATGGCAGTATCTTAATAGATAGAAATAGTTTCCGTATTCTAGTTTTTTTTTTAAATGTTTTTGTGCAGTGGCACAAGCGTGTGACTGTAAATAACAGGTTGTGGGTTCAATCCCCACTCGAGGAAATGAAATATTTAATATATTCAATTTATAAATATATTCATTTCTTTGCTCCGATACAAGTAAAAACGTGGCATTGAGTTCTGGCACTCAACATGCAATGCCTCAAAATTGAAGTTGGGAATGGAGTGTCTTAACACTATGTTCCCAAGTTCCCTCTGCCTACCTTGCCATGTGTAGGATAGCGTGAAGCTGAATAAGTGAGTGAGTGAGTCAGACTGCTTTTAATTCTTAGAATATTTTAAATTTTTGTTTAAAATATTATAGTTTTACTTGTGTTACTATTTTTATAGCTTTATGTGTTATTCCACATTGATAAGAAAGTTCTGGGTCGGCCGACCAATAATTGTTTTATAATTGCCTTGTATTTATTTATTTATTTATTTAAAATGAAAACACCAATGATCATTTTAATAAACATTCACATTGAATTCCATTTGGAAAATATTTATCTTTATTTCCTATACATATATATATATATATATATATATATATATATATATATATATATATATATATATATATATGTATATGTATATATATATATATGTATATATATATATATATATATATATATATTTATAAATATTAAGCTGGTTGGCCACACAAAGTATCCTGCAGGGTAGGCAGAAAAAACTCTGTTCTATTCCCCACTTTCCTCATGGGAGATAAATTATTTTGAAAACAGGCTTCAGGAAAGACAAATTATTATTAAAAGTTTGAGTACTCATTCATTCATTTCTTCAATTATGGCGTTTCGAGCGTGCCAGTTGAGCACAGTTCACTTCGCCAATGTCACGTTGTATGGAGGACTCACGGGAGAAATTAATCAGTACAAAAGAAATGATTGTAAATAATGATATAATACATGTAGAAAAGGGACCCAGTATAATTACTGCCTTCACCTATAACAAAACATACAAATATTTACAAAATATACACATACAATACATTATGTTAGTAATAAATAATATTTTACATAGATGTTAGTTTATAATCTAATTTTGTTACGTCTAATATATTTACATAAAAATTTACATAAAGGACCAAACACAAACATTAACAGACATTGAACATTTAGAGGACGAGGGACTTTATTGGGGAGAACATCATATAGGGGACGAGTTAAGTTGGGGCAAGAAAAAAGGATGTGGGAAGGAGAACCGTCGTCCAGGCCACATTCACACAGCGAATGGTCCCTGACCCTGATCTTGGCCAGATGTACAGGTGTACAAGCATGCCCAAGGTGTAAGCGACAGATTGTTGTAATAATCCTCCGTTCAGTATATCTTTGAGAATAAAACCACGGTCGTCTAGGGATATCAGGTTGGATAAGGGCATAAAATTTACCTTTTTGGGATTTTGATAAATTCCAGGTGTGACACCAGGACTTATGCTGATGAGAATCTGCAAGGGACTGCAGATCATGAGCAGAGTTAGAGAAATGTTCAAGTGTGCCACACTGGATGGCAAGCTTGGCGCAAGAGTCTGCAGATTCATTCCCACTGATTCCAGAATGGCCTGGAATCCAAACCAGAGTAACTTCCAAGCCCTGTAAATGGCATGAATACAATTCTTCACGAACCCTTAAAACAATTGAAGATCTTAACCTACTATGAAACGGATTTCCCTTCAATGCCATTAAGCAGCTTAGTGAGTCAGTAAAAATAGCCGTTTGTTTAAAGTTATGAGAGCGTGTAAACAGGACTGCTTCTAACAAAGCAACAGCCTCGCCTGTGAACACCGATGATTCAGGGGGGCATTTAAATTGTAAAATAATTTTGAATTTTGGTATCCAGCAAGCCTCACCAACACAGCTCTCCTTGGAAAGCTTTGATGCATCAGTGAAGATGAAGAGATGATTTGGCCAATGTAAATGAGCTAATTCCTTAAATTTCGTGCTGGTGCCAGGATCACCTTTGGTTAGGCCAAGATTTGTGACAATATGTGGAAAATAGACCAGGGCTTTATATGGCGTCATAAAGAGGGGATTCGATGGATAACAAGATACGGGGTTGGGAAGAGAGGTAAATCTAAGGAAGCTATCCAGCAGATAAGGCAATGGTTTGCCTCGGGGGATAAGATCTGCTAGCTTAGATAGTTTATGATATAAAGGATGAGAAGACAGCTGCAACATTTTACTCACAAATCGATCAGCAAGGAATTGTCGGCGAATAGGAAGAGGAGGATCTACGCACTCCACCTGCAATGCGTTGGTGGGCGTAGACTTCATTGCACCTAAGATAATCCGAAGGCATTTATATTGAACTCTGTTCAATTTTTCTGTAGCTACTTTATTAAAAGGGTCTAAAGCAAATAGTCCATAGTCGATGTGACTACGAACTATAGCGTTATACAGTAGTTTAAGAGTATAAGGGTGTGCACCCCACCACACACCAGACACAGCTCTCAGAGCATTAATGCCTTTTTCACACTTCCTGCTGAGATATTCAGCATGGGCAACTCCGTTCAATCGTTTATCGAGAATCATACCAAGAAATTTAACATTTTCCGTTAAGTGTATAGGAATGTTATTATACAGTATATTAAAATTTGGAATAACCTTCTTTTTAGTAAATACTACAGCTTGACATTTACCAATACATAAAGCCAAGCTATGATTATAAAGCCACTGGTTAAGATAGTGCAAGGCAGTATTTAAGTGAAAGTTTATGTCCTCTACCGAATTTGAGCTGTAATAGAGGACGATGTCATCAGCATACTGAAGGATGTTACAAAAATTATTTACAGATAATTCGAGGTCATGAGTATATATATTATATAGCAGAGGACTAAGAGCTGAACCTTGAGGTAGACCCTTCCAGACAAGTCTGGGAGGGGTAGTAAGGAGCGGATGTTTTACAGATACCGAACGACCGGTCAGCAAATTACATATGTAATGGGACAACCTCGGCGGAATACTCAGCTGATGCAGTTTCTGCCTGAGCACCGGAAGAAGGACATTATCATATGCAGATGCAACATCTAGAAAAACACCAACTAGATACTTTCCTTTGGCAAAAGCTCATCGAATATCTGTAGTAAAAACGCTGAGACTATCTATTGTACTTAACCCTTTTCTAAAGCCAAACTGAGAGGGAGCTAAGATATTTCTGCTTTCCACTATCCATTCCAGACGATTTTTCAAAAGCCGTTCAACAATCTTTGATAACGCAGATGCTAGGGCAATGGGTCTATAAGAGTTGGGATCAGAGGGGCATTTTCCAGGTTTGAGGATAGGAACAACAATATGGGACTTCCATGAACTAGGGATAGTGCCTGATTGAAACATATTATTAATTAAATTTAAAAAATATTGTTTGGATTTCTTATTTAGTTTAGAGATAAAAGAGTAGGAAACACCATCTTCACCTGGACTGGTGTCCTTTAAATCAGTTAATATAATTTTAAGCTCATCAAAGGAAAAAGGCAGATCCATTTCCTCCGACGAATCAACCGGCACGGAGATTAAAAGGTCGAGGGATGGTACAGAAGGAGGAGCCAATTTGTTAGCAAAATTATTGAGCCATATTGAGGGGTTATTGGAGTTGGGACTATTAACAATGTTAAGTGATCGGCGAAATCTCCTAACATTTGTCCACACAAGGGAAGAAGAGGAGCGAGGACTAAGGGATTCACAAAAATTTAACCAACCAAGTTTTTTCTTTTTCCAAATGCACTTTCTAAATTTCGCATAGCTGCGTTTATACTCAACATATTTCTCCATCGTCATACAGGCTGCGTATGACGCCTCGGCAGATGTTCGCCGATCGACAGAATCAGAGCATTCCTGATCCCACCAGGGATTGGAATGCATCCAATTCTGAATGGAGTATTTTTTAGGTATATGTAAGTCAGCCGCAGATAAAAGGGCAGAGACAAACCGATCATAGTAAATTATTATATTCTCATAATTACCAGACTCAGGAAGATTGCCCAACATGCAATCCACAGAGTCGGCGAACTCATTCCAGTGGGCTTTTTTTAAATTATATTTACGAGGAGAAAGAGGAATGGGAGTCGAAGGGAGTCTGTTATTTAAAGACAGCAAAACAGGGAAATGATCACTACCATAGGTGGAAGGGAGTACCGACCATGAGAGTTGGGAAGCAAGAGTGGGAGAGGATAGAGAAAGATCAATAGCTGTCCTAGGATTCTGATTAGGATTAACCCTACGAGTCGGCGAACCATCATTGAGAATGCAGAGATCAACATCATCAATCATGTCCACCAACGAAGGAGAAAATCCATCACAGTAATAACACCCCCACAGAGTATGATGAGTGTTAAAATCACCCAGGACCAGCACAGGGCTTGGGAGTGAGGAAATAATAGCCTTAAGCTCTAGGAAGATGGAGGAAGAGGGATGAGGAATATAAACAGAAAGAAAGGAAATTTCAAGGACCCTCACAGCAACAGCATTAATCTGTTGACTGTGAGCAGGAAGAGAGATGCGGGAATAAGGAGTGGAGTGCTGGATAAGGATAGCACTACCTCCATACCCGTCATTCCTGTCCTCCCTTAAACAGGCGAAACCTGACACCCTAAAAGAGGATTCAGGCACCAACCATGTTTCCGAGAGGGCAACAATGACAGGATTGTACAGTGAAATAATATTAAGTAATTCATGCTTTTTAGCACGAACACTTTTACTATTCCACTGTAGGAAGTTGACTGGGACCATTGTTTATGATTTGGAATATTTTGAGTAGTTTTTGGGCAACGTTGGACGGTATTGGGAGTTCATCAGCAGTTGAAATAATGCTCATAAGAGTGTCAGTCAGAGCCATTAATAGATCTTTTGTAGATTCTGATGAAATGGCAGTCTCTTGATTAAGACAACAGCCATTAGGGAGAGGAGCGGGGTAACTACTTATAATGGATTGGTGAACTTGCTTGTCGAATCCCTTTGCCAAAGAAGCGCGGGGACGGGGAGATTGGAAAACTGTCTTACGATAGGATTTAGTTTGAGTAGCGGGAGATCTGCTTTGTGGGGTGTGGGGCTGTGGGAAAATAGGAGGAGAAAACATTTCCTTAGCAACATCTGCATAGGATCGTTGAACAGATGGAAACCGAGAGGATGCTTCCATATAAGAAATACATTCCTGGGACATAATAGCTTTAATATTCTGTTGCCTTACATACTCAGGGCACCCTTTGTCAGTTGCAAAATGTTTTGATGTGCAATGGATGCAGGTAGAATTTTCCTTCAGGGTGTCACATGCCTCCCCAGTATGATCCTGAGAGCACCTATAGCACCTAGGCTTTGATCTACACTGAGATTTCACATGGCCAAAACGACAGCAATTAAGGCATTGGATAGTTGGGTATTTATAAAGCTCAACGTTAAGGACAGATTTATATGAAAATACTCTTTCAGGCAATTGTTGGCCACGTAACGTAATCACAACTGTCTGAGTGGGGACCCATGTCACTACACCCTCACTTACATTCTTCCGGTTCATACGTCTCGCTTTTATTATTTCCCCACAAGCAGTAGGGAATGTTAGTGAACCAACAAATTCTTCCAAAGACCATTCAACGGGAACTCCTTTTACAATTCCCATCCTTGTGATATTGAAGGTCGGAATTACACACACATATTTACATAAACTCAGAATGGGATTGCTTAAAAATTTATTTGCCGCTTCAGCAGATGTAACCTGGTCACTGATTTTATTGCGACCAACATTTTTTACTCCATCATTGACAATATCAATAATTTTATTTGCATGTAGAAACTGACCAAACTTAATGGCTCTTATTGAGGTTTCTGCTGAAGGGTCAGGAGATTCCCTTGACACATACACAATGAAAGGACCTTTATCTGTACTAATGTAAGATTTTGGGGCTTCCAACATAGAAGGATGAGTCCAGACACTACTATATGACCTCCCCCAGGATCGGGGGGGTCAGGTGGAGGATCAGGATCCATTAAAATTGCCTTAACCTAACTATATAATGTAACTAACTTAGTCTATAAAACAACACAAACACTTAGTATAACTAATCACCTTGTTAGTAAAAATCTATTTACACTGTTATATATCGTTTCCACTACGTAAAATGCAAAAAAATAACACTGAAATACAAAACTCTCACTACCACGTGTGTCAACCAAAACAAACGATAGCAAAGTCCAAAGTTTGAGTATATTTTATCTCTACCTTAGAAAATAAAATAATTTTCTATTTATCAAAGTACCCTAGTATATTAGCATATCTTTGACATCCTCCTTGTTGCTCAAAAGTTATTATTTATATTTTGTATGTGCTTCTTTTTAATGAAAAAAAAAACTTTTTATTTTTCTTAAATATTATATTAAAGTACAACTTTTTTGTTGGTTAATTTGCGTTAAAACCCACATAGTGATTGTTCATTCTGTATAACCATAACTCTGTAACTACAAAAAATGCTCAGTCCCTTAAGTTGTATTATAAAGAGTTTATACTGCACTTATCAGTTGGTTCCTGTTTATCTAGAAAAACGTAGGCGTTGGATTGCGTCACCCGATGCTAACTGAATACAAAAGGATCTTGTTTACATTAAAAACGGAGCTTCACGCTACAGGATACATTCTTGCCCTTTTCTGATTTCCATCCAAGTATAAAGATTTGTCAGCCCGTCTCATCAATCCATCAACATCTAAGGAAATGAACATAGTTAATTTCTTTGAGCGAGATCCGAATTTGTATACATCGCTTTTATAATCTGATGCTTTTCTTCTGTGCTACTGTTGTTACTATGAAAGAAGGACAGAGGAAAAAAAAGTATTTATAAAGCATTAGTGTAGGAATTTCCCAACATTTTCTTTTGTTACGTTATTTGCTGTCAATTTAAAAAAATATATATGTTTTTGTTTTCAGTATAAATGAAATGGCGACACAAAAGATGGAATCCAAAAGAATACAGCTAGACAATCGTCCAAGAGATAATATGAACAACGAAATATCCTCAACATCAAGCGAAGATAATTCCGATGCTGTATCGAAATTCAATAATTTCTACAAATCCCGATATATAGAGAATACACAGTCGGACAACGAAACTGTGGAGCCGTCGCGTTTAAAAAATAAAAACCATTATAAGTCCATGGGGAACATTCATGATTATCAGAGCAGGGTGCAAAATTCTATAACCAATGTGGATGTGCGACTCCATTCGTCTGAAATTAAGAAATTTGAAGCCTTACGTATACCGATAGTTGGTT
The DNA here is from genome assembly GCA_019049475.1 of Eueides isabella. Taxonomy (NCBI): domain Eukaryota; kingdom Metazoa; phylum Arthropoda; class Insecta; order Lepidoptera; family Nymphalidae; genus Eueides; species Eueides isabella. Next base: position 4,787,737 of record CM032413.1, on the reverse strand, counting down.
ATGAGGTGATGGAAGAGCGTGCTAGGTTTACAATATATAAATTGAAGGTAGAAGACGATAAAAGAGATCAATCCTGGCTGGTGTTTCGAAGATATACAGATTTTGTTAGGCTTTACAATAGAATAAAAAGTGAACAACCCAATTTACTGCTTCCATTGCCAGGGAAGAGGTGGTTCCGGGATAATTTTGAACCGGCGTTCTTGGAAGAAAGGGTTAGAGGTCTCCAAGTTTTTGTGAACGCGATACTGGGAAAGCTCCCAAATCATCCGATAGTTAGGGAATTTTTCTGCTTGGACGATCCACCTCAAGTGTTCAGCTATCAGCCGGAAGTCCAAGCAGTTTACGGTGCGTTGGAAGATTCTATAACAACGTTGAAAGTGCAATTGAAACAGAAAGATGCGTCTATAATGCATTTGCAGAAACGCGTCGCCATTTTGGAAGATCAAGTGAAGAACTGTCCGACTTGTAGTACAAATAAATCCATGAATCAATAGTTTAAAAACTATTGTTTTTAAATAAGTAAGTATTAATTCTTTGTGATGTTGAAGTCTGTTAGCGTAGGGGCTTAAATGTGTTGACAGGTTGTGGGTTCGATGCTCACTCGAAGAAGGGTAATATTTAATATTTTCAATTGAAATATTTAATATTTTCATTACTTTGCTCTGGTAACAAGGCAAAGCGCGGCGTTAAGTTCCGCCACTCAACACGCATTACCTCAAATTCGGCGGAAAATGAGGAACGGAAAGGAAAGTCTTGACAATAGGTTCCCAAGTTCCCTCTGCCTACCCTGCTAAGTGCGGGATACAGCGTGAAGCTGATTAAAAAAATAACTGTGTAGGTGTTACATATTTTAATACAATGATAATAGTTCAAATTTTGCAGTCATTTTGGCTGGTTTTTTTTATCTGTAATTAATCTAAGTATAGACCATGTTATGCTGGTTGGTAGTAATGTTTTTTTTTTGGCAGCATTGTCTTTTAGATATAATATTAAATATAGTGATAACAAAAGGACCAGAATTTCGAGCTTAAAAAAAATTTTTTTTTTTTTTAATTTTTGGGGTTATACCATATATACTTTGATAGGATGATGTGTTATATTATATTGAATTATTCAGCATTTGTTAGAAAATACTGGAAAATACTGCTTTGTAATATTGTTAGTGTTTTGGTGTCTATTTTTAATTGAAATATAAAATTTATAAAAATTAAATATTAACACAAAAATATTATGAAAAAAAAAATATTAAAAGTAAAAAAAAAATACTTTTCATGTTTATGTACAAAATAATGGCATTTTGTTTATAACTTTTAAAGTTATTTAAGGATATTTGCATATATCACAATATAATTCATAAAAGGATACAATTTGCTAAACAAAAATATGTAAAATAACTTTTTACAACAGTTTTACTGGGAATATTTTTTCATGTACAAAATATATATAGACCTTCTCATTAGAATGGTCACCTTTTAAGGTACAAACAAAGTGATATTAAATTTAATTATCAAATTCATTTTAAAATTATTGTATTTACTTTTAAAATTCTGATTTTTAATCTGTGACTTGTGACGCGAATTAAAAAAGATGTAGCTAATATATATATATATATATATATATATATATATATATATATATATATATATATATATATATATATATATATATATATATATATATATATATATATATATATATATATATATATATATATATATATATATATATATATATATATATATATATATATATATATATATATATATATATATATATATATATATATATATATATATATATATATATATATATATATATATATATATATATATATATATATATATATATATATATATATATATATATATATATATATATATATATATATATATATATATATATATATATATATATATATATATATATATATATATATATATATATATATATATATATATATATATATATATATATATTAATGTCATCACAATTATTATTATTAACATTTTATGCATGTTTAACATTTAAAACAATAGAGTCACATATGTTATAAAAAAATTCTACTTCAAAACATTTTTTACACTACAAAAAAAATTATTTTTTATCTTTATATAAACAAAAAATATGATATATACTTATTATTGTTGAATATTAAAAGAAGATGGTGGATTATATAAAAGGGAATGATTTCTACCACGTTATGAAAAAAAAAAAACTTTTAAGGTATTTTTAATTAATATATATTTAATTTATAGTTAGTAATTTGCATTTTTTTAATTACTGAATTTGCTTAAAGTATGAAATATTCGTTCAAAATCTATGTTTTGAACCATTTATGTCTTAAATTTTGTTATTTTCTGCTAAAATGATTAAAAACAATATGGTTTTTTTTATACAATCGTTATTATATACATTGTAATAATTTGAAAGTCTGTATGTATACAAGTTAATATTAAATTGGGATTCTGTACAAATTGTAAGAGAATGTAGTGATTTATCACTTTTCTTTTTTTCTTCTAATTGTTATACAAAAAATAATAGGAAGTTTGATATGTTTTTTGAATATTATAGTAAATTGTTGGCTTAGATAGAAAACTTGCTTAAAAAAATATTAAGCAAATTCTTGGTAGAGAAAAAAAGAAACAGTTTTAAAAAAATATTAGTATATATACGTTAGTGATATCGAGATCTGTCGTGGCGCAGCGGCACAAGCGTGTGACTGTAAACGACAGGTTGTGGGTTCGATACCCACTAGAGGCAATGATTTTTTTTTTAATTTCTTTACTCTGCTAAATATAGAAAATTAACCTTTATTTCAATTGTAAAAATTATATATATGCTAATATTGTTCTAAACTGTTTTGTTTTTGTCTCTACTAAGAATACTATAATCATGTATAACTGAGGCCTGTCGTGTCGCAGCGGCACAAGCGTGTGACTGTAACCGACAGGTTCTGGCTTCAATGCCCAGTCGAGGAAATGAAATACTTAATATTTTTAATTTAAATATTGAATGTTTCATTTCTTCGCTCTGGTAATAAGGCAAAGCGCGGCGTTGAGTTCCGCCACTCAACACGTAATGCCTCAGATTTGGCGGAAAGTGGGGAACGTAAGTGGAACGGAGTGTCTTAACACTAGGCTCCCGGGTTCCCTCTGCCAACCCTGCTTCGTGCGGGATACAGCGTGAAGCTGATAAAAAAAAAATGTATAAGTAAGCATATAACGACAACTAAAGGATTTAGCAGGTTTACACACTAAGCCGTCAATATGTACCAATTTAGAGTGAAATTGCATAAAAAAGTTAACTTTTTTTATTTTTATAAATTTACCTTTTCACGTATTATTATTTTGATTTTGATGAATTTCAAGATTTTTTTATTTAAAGATTTAATGTCAACATTTGTATGATAATCTGTAGGTGCTAATCGTCACATGTAACATAATATAACGTATAGATTAGAATAGGAAAAAAAACATTTTTTTACTTTTTTTTTAATATATATATATATATATATACATATATATATATATATATATATATATATATATATATATATATATATATATATATATATACTTTGTATATTTAATTTGTTACAACATTTATTGTGTTTATATGAAATAGACGTTAAAAATATAATTTTATTGATTAATTATTAAATTTTGAGGTAATTGCAAAGGTACGTGAGTTCGATCTCCGCTTGAGGAAATGTTTGATTATTTTTATCGCTCTGGTTAGTTTCGCCTCTCAACACGAAACGGAGTCTTAACAGTAGGTTCCCAAATTGTCTCTGTCTACCCTGTTGTGTCTAAAGTTAAAAGAGATTTTTTTTTATTAATATCAGAATAATTCAAAAATATTAAAAAAAAAAAACGTTTTTTTTTTGTAGAAAATTGAGAAATATTATTATAAAGATGTTAATGTATATTTAATATAATTTAATTGTCTGTCTGTTCATGATTTCTATACGTTGAACTGAATTTTGTATAATATATAAAAAAATGTATTTTTTAAGTTACACAACTTTGCCTCAAGATTTTTTTTTAAATGTGATTATTTCTTATATTTTAATTATTGAAATACATTTTAATTTAAATTACTGAAACAATAAGTGCCTTTAATGAAATAATAAATATTATTATAATTAGATATTGTTTTTCATTTATTTTTTGTTAAATTTTAATATTATTTTTGGGATGCAGCGCAGTGGCACAAGCATTCAGCTGTACATTCTTCATTGTGGGTTCGATCCCGCTCAGAAATATTTCCATTTCTTCGCTCTGGTAGTAAGATGAAGCACAGCGTTGAGTTCCGTCACTTTACACACAATGTCTCAAACTTAGTGGAAAGTGGAAAACGGAATGGATTGTTTTAACACTATTTACTATATGCGGGATACAGCGTGAAAGAAGTGTGGACTGAAATCATTTTAGCTTCACGCTGTTCCTTTGTCATTGCGTGTTGTACGGCGGAACTTAACGCCGCGCTTTATGTACTCTGTAGATATATATGAAGTAAATAATAATTTCCAGAAGTGGGATTGAACCTACGATTATACATCAGTAGCCCATAGATTCGAAAGCAGTTTTCATTATTATATCATGGCGACCTCCACTCAACATTTAGTTTTTATTTTATTGAAATTAGTTATAAAAGAAAAAACTTCGACAAAATGCGGTCTTAAAAGTGATAATGTTATTAGAACAACAAAGTAATTGAGATTAGTGTAATTCAAGCGGGCGAAGCCGCGGGCGGGTCGCTAGTTTATAATGTAAAAAAATACATGAATATTCTATAAATATTTTATTAAAAGATATACATATATCATTAGTTGTTTTTTATTAAACTATGTACTATTTTTTATAAGGCAGAATTAATATTAAATGGACTTTTCCATTTCAATGTGTTTGGAAGACAAGATAGGCTTCCATGTCTTCCAAACGATAGAATATTTTTAAATTATATGTATATATCTATAATGTATATATTTTTTTACTGTTATTACGCATATAGCGTAGTGCTGCTAAGATCGTTGTCACCAGCTGTAAAAGAGAGGGTTGTGGCTTCAATTCCCAGTCAAGGGAATGAAATAATTAATATTTTTTTCAACACTCATTGCCTCAAAAATTTGGTAGAAAGTGGGAAATGGAGTGTCTTAACACTAGATTCTCAGAAATTATTGAAAAAAATCTGATATTTAAAGTATTACGGTAGGTATTTACAATTATTGTAATTTAATAATAAAAAAATAACAATTTTCAATAATTATTTTTTATATAAATCTTTTGAAATCATTAGTGCTCTATTATATGTGAAATTTCTATATTTATACACATTTATACTGTCCATATATATGCATAATCAACTATCTTCCAATACTTCCAAACGAACTATATAGTCATTTCACAAATTTCACTTTAACCATTTAAATTTATAGAAGTTATCATAATCTTCTCAAACTTCCAATACTATTTAACTCAAATATAGTACCAACTATAGGAAGATTTAATACAAATTTAAATAATCACCCTTTGTCACAAAATTTCTCAAAGTTTATATAAGTTTTCATTATCTTCCAAGTCTTCCAATACTATATAACTCTGGTAAATTTAGTCCAAATCAAACTATGATTTTCGTTTTTGATTTCCACAAATTCAATCACATATATAGAAGTTTTTCTTTTCATCCAAACTTTCTACACATTCCCTTAACTATTTTTTTTCAATTTCCAAGAAAATTTTCATTATCTTCCAAAACTTCCAACAATCCAAGCTTCAAAAAACTCATCCAAATGTACGATCATAGATTCGACTTCCACAAATTTGACCATATATATAGAAAAAAAACTTTACTACCAAGTTTTCTAAAAAAATCACTAAAACCCTCAATTTCTATTGAAATTTTCCTTATCTTCCAAAACTTCCAAACATCCGATCATAGATTTTGGTTTTTCACTTCCATAAATTCGACCATACGTTTCGCCGGGAACACCTTGTGGACCCGCTTCCGGTGCGTATATAGGGAGGCCTTCTGTTTAAAACTTTGTTGGCATATGTCGCAAGTGAGAGGTCTCTCCTTTGAATGTATCACTTCGTGTTGCGTCAAAGCTTTCTTGTCCTGGAATTATATTTACTTATTTATATAAAGGATTATTTGGCGCGGCGTTGAGTTCCGCCACTCAACACGCAATACCTCAATTTCTGCGAAAAATGGAGAACGGAACGGAGTGTCTTTCTTTATACTAGGTTCAGTAATTCCCTCTGCTCTGACGTGTGCAGAAAAAAAAATTAAATATCATCTCCTCCAATGGGTATCGAACCCACAACCTGTCGGTTACAGTCACACGCTTGAGCCGCTGCGCCACGACAGGTCTCAATGAAGACTGTTTTATATCATTATCAAGAAGTCTCTTGACATTATTTTTTTCTGCCTACCCTATTAGGGAATGATTGTGTGTGTGTATGTGTTGTGAGTGTGTGTGTGTGTGAGTGTGTGTGTATGTGTTGTGAGTGTGTGTTTTTATGAGAAAAAATACGCTTCTGTATCATAATCATATAGGGAGTGTTCTATATGGGGGTATTATAAGGTCCAGTCTACTAAATAAGTATGTCATACCAGCTTATGTTTGCGTATATGTATTTATGTGTGTCTGCGTGTGTTTATGTATTAGTGTTTGTGTGTGTGTGTGTGTTATTTGTGTGTGTGTATGAATTTCATTATACATACCGTGAAACCTTTCTTGCAAGTTTTACAAACATGGTTTCTCGGCTTCGGCTTCTTCTCGCCGTGTACTCTCATCATGTGTTTTTCCACATTCGCCCGGGACGCTATTGGCTGAAAAATATTTTCTTCGTAAGCATCACAGACATTGATTTTCTGCCTTCATTTAAAATTATTATTATTCTTATATTTTTTAATGCTTTACATACAAAAAAATATGAACAAAATAAGCAATAAGTGATATTTTTAATAATAACACGAGGCAACGCGCGGCGTTGAGCTCCGCCACTCAACATTTCCAGAATTAGGCAGTAAATACCGGCACCCAGGGTCCCTCCACCGACCTTGGGGTACAGCGTGAACCCAGAAAAAACTTTGTTTTTATAATAGAAATAAAAAAAATAATTGAGACCTGTCGTGGCGCAGCGGCACAGGCCTGTGACTGTAACCGATGGGTTGTGGGTTCGATCCTCACTGGAGAAAATAAAACATTCAATATTTTCAATTTAAATATTTAATGTTTTCAAGGTCTTCTCTGTTACCTAGGCACAGCGCGGCGTTGAGTTCCGCCACTCAACACGCAAATGCCTCAAAATTCGTCGGAAAGTGGGGAACGGGAGTGGAACGGAGGTGACTTAACACCAGGTTCCCAAGTTCCCTCTGTCTACCCTGCCGTGTGCGGGATACAGCGTGAAGCTGCAAAGAAAAAAAATACCTTATTGCAAACGGGACACTTGTGGGTAGTCTTCCCTAAATGTTGATAATTGAAATGATCCTGCATACTCTGCTTTGTCGGGTAGCCCTTATTGCACATTGGACATGGGAACCTGAAAAAAAAAAAAAAACCATCATGGCACAGAGACTGAACAACGATAGCGGATTCAATTCCAGGGCAATAATTTTGAACGGTAGAATCATTCGGACGTTGCGTACGTGTTGAGTTTCGGCATTCGCCGTGTGATTCCCGTTTAGAATAGGATCACCCTGGTACTGATGGTGTCGTAAGAGGCGACTAAAGTACGTGTGGTAGAGTCACGTTGCCAGTAATGGCAACACGCATGGGCAGACTCGACCGGATTGTTACCACCCACCCCCGGTATTTAAGACCGGCGTTAAGTAGTGGCTTCGGCCACTGCGTTTCGCATTGGGTAGTGCCGGGCCCCGGTGCCCGTACACCCAAGGACGTCTGGTGCTACACGGCGCCTTGGGCGAAGGTGATCACTAACCATCAGGTGACAAAAAAAAAAATCAACAACGCAATGTTTGAAAATTAGTGCGGTGCGTGGGAAACATAGTGTTTTATCATTAAGTTCTCTCTGATCATCCTTTTGAAGGCGGGATATAGCGTGAAGCTATATGCTGAGACCATCTCTCATTTGCACGCTGTATCCCGCACATGGCAGGATAGACAGAGGGAACTTGGGAATCTAGTGTTGAGACACTCCGTTCCTTACCTTACTCTTCACCTAATTTGAAGCACTACGTGTTGTGTGGCGGAACTCAACGCCCCGCTTTGCCTTGTTACCAGAGCGATTGAACGAAAATATTAAATATTTCGCTTTATCGAGTGGAGATCGAACCCACAACCTGTGTTTTACAGTCACACAGTAAGGCCCCTGCGCCATGACAGGCGTCAAGACCATTTAAAGTATTTAATTCATTTTCATTCCTAGTCATTAATTATTTTATAGTTTTATATATAAAAAAGAACCATAAAAATCTTTATGCCCTGTCGTGGCGCAGCGGCACAAGAGTGTGACTGTAACCGACAGGTTCTGGGTTCGATCCCCAGTCGAGGAAATGAAATATTAGATATATTTAATTTAAATATTTAATGTTTTATTTCTTCGCTCTGGTAATAAGGCAAAGCGCGGCGTTGAGTTCCGCCACTCAACACGCAATGTTTCAAATTCGGCGGAAAGTGGAGAACGGAAGTGGAACGGAATGTCTTAACACTAGGTTCCCGGGTTTCCTCTGCCTACCCTGTCTCGTGCGGGATACAGCGTGAAGCTATGTTTGCATAAAAATATCGAATATTTAGGTTATTGTGGTAGGCGGAAGGTAGAGATGGAATGTCTAGAATAAAACAGCTGTCTAATGACCATGATACTGAACAAACAAGACATTGGAAATTAGGACATAGCAAAACAAGACATTGCAAAAACAAGATATTGCAAAACAAAGTCCTTTTGACAGAAACTAAAACAAGATATTATCAATGAAACACTTTTGACCGGATTAATCGCGTATGTTGATTGTTAAACATGTTTTTTTGGAAAAATGTTTACCATTCAATATACCCGATTAATCCGGTTAAAAGTGTTTCATTTAAAATGTGTTACAATCGAGAAAATCAAAGACGTTATTAGATATTATCAAGCCATATCCCGCAAATATTAGGATAAGCGGTTACTAGAGTAGGTCCAGTGCTAGATATTTCATTAACCACAAACAAGACACAGTAAAAACAAGACATTACAAAAATAAGACATTACAAAAACATACTAAGCTTAAATTTAAAAAGCGCATAAAAATTTTGAACGAAGCAGGATTTGAACCCGCGCCTCTGGAATACCGTTCCAGCGCTCTGACCAACTAAGCCATTCGTTCTCACCGAGCTCCGTCGAAATTCTTATACGCTTGTTACAACGTTATTTATGTTGTTAGCATCTCTGTAGGAACGATTTTTACAAATTTCCACTACCCAAAGACAACTCGTCAGAATTATCGTTTGGCAAGAGAGAATACTATTATTATTTTAATATTTTTACTATGTTTTAAAATTTTTATACGCTTTTTAAATTTTAATTTAGCATTTTCTCTCCGAAATGTGGAATAACACTTTAAAAACATAAGTAAAAACATTACAAAAACAATTTATACATAAAAAAGAAACCCACTTAAAAACCTGTTCGGACGCGTGTGGCCTGGAATATTTGAGGTGTGCCTGATACGTGGCGAGATGGCTGAACACCTTGTTGCAGTCCCCACACTCGTATTTGTTTGTGTTCTGGTGTCTTTGTATGTGGTATTTAATTTGTATCGACCTGACCATTTTGTGGCAAACGGGACATTCCTCTCTTGGCAGCGGGCCCTCGTGTAATCTGGAACATAAGAGAAAATGTATGCTGATATGTGATTGTTGTTTATTTCCCATAAGGAAAATTTAATTATTTTTTATTTTCTCTCTTTTATGGTATGACAGATTGTGTTGTTAAGTTCCGCTAACACGACAATATAATGTCTGGAAAAGTGATGTTTCATCGCTGGGTTGGTTCCCTTTGCCTACATCGGTACAGCGTAAAGATGAAAAATAAATATATTTAAATAAAATATTATATAAAACATGTACATATATAGTATATGTACACACACATATATATATATATATATATATATATATATATATATATATATATATATATATATATATATATATATATATATATATAACGACGACGAAGCATCCCTCTGCCTACACCGCTATGTGCGGGAAACAGCGTGAAGCTAACAAAAATCTAACTTTTTAAATTGTACACCGATTTCCAAAAAAAAAAACCAACATTTCACCTCATATGCGTAGTCAAAGTGGTTCTATTAACGAATCTCTTCTTACAATGATCACATTGCAGACCTTCCCTATGGAACCTGTCCACGTGGTTCTTGCGTGCCCGGGAATTTCTGAAAAAAAAAAGAAAAAAAAAACACTTTTTATTGTAACTTAACACTGTTCTCTGCACATATCAGCAATATTCTCATTTCTTCACTCTGGTAACAAGGGGAACAGCGCGGCGTTGAGTTCCGCAACTAAACACGCTACCTCTCAATTTCAGTTGAAAGTGAGGAAAAGAACGGAATTACCTTCTGCCTTCCCTCCTTATGGAGCTCAGCGTGTCCATAATATTGTCAATACTATATCTCTCTCTCACAGCTTCACGATGTATCCCGCACTAGGCAGGGTAGACAGAGGGAACCCGGGAACCTAGTGTTAAGACACTCCGTTCCACTTCCGTTCCCACTTTCCGCCGAATTTGAGGCATTGCGTGTTGAGTGGCGGAACTCAACGCCGCGCTTTGCCTTATTACCAGTGCGAAGAAATGAAACATTAAATATTTAAATTGAAAATATTAAATATTTCATTTCCTCGACTGGGAATCGAACCCAGAACCTGTCGGTTACAGTCACACGCTTGTGCCGCTGCGCCACGACAGGCCTCAATTATAAAAAACGGGGCCCATAAGGCCGGCGTTAATAACCGTGTACCGTTTTTTGTCTATAATTTTGTCATAAATATACATAATACATAGGACTGAGCACAAGCGTGTGACTGTAAACAAACACATTGTGGATTCATTAACATTTCCTAAGCGCGGCGTTGAGTTCCGCAACTCAACACTCAAACGCCTCAACTACACAGGCAAGAACGGAGTGCCCCAACACTAGGTTCCCATGTTCCCTCAGCCTACCCTACCAAGTGCGGGATACAGCGTGAAGCTATATAAAAAAAAATCGAGCACCCACTTGAAGAACATGTCACACTCCAAACACTTGTAGCCAACTATTGTGGTTTTAGACAGTAATTTCCTTAAATCACTCCTAGTCGGCGCCATCTTTTTGTCTCTAATTTGATCTAATTCCGGTTCCTTCTTCTTTTTTCTCCCCTGAAAATATATGTAAATAAATAAATAAATAAATAAATATATAAATAAATAAATAAATAAATAAATAAATAAATAAATAAATAAATAAATAAATAAATAAATAAATAAATAAATAAATAAATAAATAAATAAATAAATAAATAAATAAATAAATAAATAAATAAATAAATAAATAAATAAATAAATAAATAAATAAATAAATAAATAAATAAATAAATAAATAAATAAATAAATAAATAAATAAATAAATAAATAATAAATAATAAATAAATAAATAAATAAATAAATAAATAAATAAATAAATAAATAAATAAATAAATAAATAAATAAACATATCTACAACGGCACCGGGGTTCGATTTCCATTTGAGGAAATTAAATAAGTAATATATGCATTTCCTCGCTCTGGTAATAAGGCAATGCGCAGTGTTGAGTTCTGCCACTCAACATAAATGTCTCAAACTTGGCGGGAAATTTAACGGAACGGAAGAAGGAAAATATTAAATATTTAAATTGAAAATATTTCATTTCCTCTCCAGTGGATCAAACCCAGAACCTGTCGGTTACAGTCACACGCTTGTGCCGCTGCGCCACTACAGACATCAAGGTACGAGCGTCATTATTATTTATAAAAAAAACTAAAGCCTCTTAATAAAAAGATTAGGCCTGTCGTGGCGCAGCGGCACAAGCGTGTGACTGTAACTGACAGGATCTGGGTTCGATCCCCACTCGAGGAAATTAAATATTTAATATTTTTAATTTAAATATTTAATCTTTTTATTTCTACGCTCTGGTACAAGACAAAACGCGACGTTGAGCTCCGCCACTCAACACACAATGCCTCAAATTCGGCGAAAAGTGAGGAAACAAAATGTCTTTACACTAGGTTCCCAAGTTCCCTCTGTCTACCCTGACATATGCGGGATACAGCGTGAAGCTGAGTGAGTGACTGTTAATAAAGACAAAACCCAAATTGAACCAAACCCGCACCAACCTTCACATCATCATCACCAATCTGTATAACGGCGTTGGGCAACGACTTCACCATATGAGAGTTCACATGTAGACTCATCAATTTACTGCTCGTCTCGTACTTATTACACAATTTACATATATACCTCCAGTAATGGCTGTCCGTGTGTTCATTCAGTTTGTCCTCTGGTATATATATGTAGCATACTTTACAGGCTAGGTGGCCTGGCTTCTAAAAACGAAAAAAAAAAAATAGGCATATATAAACTTATCAAATATTTTTATATATTTAATATTTTCAATTTAAATATTTAATGTTTTCACATCTTCACTCTGATACAAGGTAAAACGCTTCAAATTCGGCAGAAAGTGGGGCACTGAACGGAGTATCCTAACACTAGGTTCCCAAGTTCCCTCAGCCTACCCTGCCATGTGCGGGATACAGTGTGAAGCTGAGAAAAAAAACGCTATATTGCTGAAAAGTTTCATCCAAATCAGTACAGTAGTTTCCGCGTTATAGTGTAACAAACATACATACATACACATACAAATGTCATACTAACTTTCCTATGCATCGCCACAAAATGGTCTTCGACTTGCTGTTGAGTGTAAAAACCTATTATGCACAATTCGCATTTAAACGCCGTGCTTGTGTATTGCACTTTAGTTTTTGCTTCTTCCCTGAAATAATATACACATATATACTTATAATAAATCCGTAACCGATCACTGTCTGTTCATGGAAGATATATTAAATAACATGTTATAGGGGACGTTCATTCATGTAGTAGGGGACAAAATAGTATTTTTTGTTTGTTTGTCTGTGCGCTTGTACGCGCTAATCTCAGAAACCAGTTTTCACTATTACATTTTGACAACTTTTCCGTCAACATTTAGTGTTTGTTAAAAAATAAAAAAGTTAATCAAAATATATCATTCTACAAAACTGCTTCAAATTTCTAAAAAATGTTACGAAACATCACGTGATTTATGGACGGCCCCTAACGTACGAAAGCACGGCGTTGAGTTCCGCCACTCGACATGCAATGCCTCTATCAGCAGAGAATGGGGAAAATTTAACATAAATCAAAAACCAAAACCATAAAATGATTTTTACAGACAGATTTTATATATGTATAGTTACAAATTACCTAGTCTCAAGCATTTCAGCCTCAGACATATATACAGTTGTGTATCCAGATTTCATATCACTTTGCGTAGTGGAAATATTTTTACACTTCTGCGTTATTATCACTGTATCTGGGTTTGTTGTTGGGCTGAAACAAAAAGAACACAAACACACACACACATATATATATATATATATATATATATATATATATATATATATATATATATATATATATATATATATATATATATTAATACTTCTTAAAAATTTTATTCTTTATTCAAAATAATTTTGCTTGTTCTGACAACATTTGCATTTTTCTAATATTTTTTTTTTTTTTCTGCTTCACGCTGTATCCCGCACTAGGCAGGGTAGGCAAAGGGAACGGAAGTGAAACCTAGTGTTATGACACTCCGTTCCACTTCCTTTACCCACTTTTTTTAATAAAAAGACAATTAAACTCACTCAATTGTCAATTCCGGTAATTCCCCCTTAACCCCAGTAAAGGGACTGACCATGGTATCACCACCCACCACAATGTGAGACATCACACCTTGCATTGTGTTATCCAACACAATTTCTGGAACTGAAAAGAGAAAAAAAAAAGAATTATTTTTTACAAACATTTAGAAGAAGATTCATTTCAGAAATTATTATTCATAACTTTGTTTACCCATGACAGGTTTACTTAGATTTGAGGTCGAATCGGCCCTTATATGAGAAAGACCAATATTTTTTGTCTTCGTCTGCATATTTATTAGTTAAGTTCATTTTTTTAACTCTGACGAATGTAGAATAAATGAAATCCTAGCCCAACTAAATTGAAATTTGAGGTCGATAGGGCCTCATCCGCTTCAGCTTATAATTATCTTAAATTGATCTCACGGTGAATGTGTTAAAGGCCTAACATGCCTTAAATGAATTATATAAATAAAATAATTTTAATATGAAATTTATTACAATATTCCAAAATGGAATCAAACACATTGTATATACGTTTATGTGTATAAAAAAAAATAACCACTATAAAGATTTAACTAAATGCGTTGGTAATTGGTTCAAATTTAAATTAAAAAAATATTACTATGAAATATAAAATTTACAACAAACAAAAAAAATATAAAAAAAAGAGACTGCACCATTAGATGTTAAATTTCGTAACTCAACACTGTTTAACAAAAAGAAGCCCTCACCTTCAATAACCTGATCATCAATACCCAAGCTGATATGATCTCTCAACGCTCTGCTTACATCGTAGCTTTCATTTTTAATATTCTGCGCTGTCGTCACTGTAATAAATTGGGGATGCCATTCCTTTTCCAATACAGCACTGTCATCAATGTTTTGTGTATAATTAGCTATGACTTTATCATAATCAGTTTTCAATACACACTCCAACGAAGAAAGTGTTTGCGACATGTAAGTATGGTCCATTGTCTGTGAGAGAATTGTAATAATTTTAGTTTTTTTTAGCAAAGAAGTGGTACAAGGCAGGTTGTGGGTTCAATCCCTACTACAGGATATGAAATGTTACATATGTTCATGTCTTTGCTCTGATTACAAAGGTAATGACACAAGAAGAAATGCTTCAAGCTCAGCAGAAAGTGGAAAAGTCCCAAGTCCTCTGCGTTCCTTGCCATATGGAGGATACAGCATCACATAGTCTATACATATATCAAATCAGAATTATATGATAAAATATGTTTTTATATGGAAAACCTAAGGGAAACAAGCAAAGAGACACATTGCAAGCATTTAAGATGCACCTTTTAATGGTGTCCATGTTGTATCAACATATCTAGTATCAAATTCAATTATTTTTATTAAAAATAAGAAATTACAAGCTTCTTTTTTTTAATTTCTCTGAGGTCTCCCCCTCCCTCTCATACCACTCACTTTTCTGGTATTTTATCAAGTATTATATTTAAATGCAGAACAAACTATACTACTATACTACTATATTTAACCAAGAACTATTCCCTAAATAGTGAACAAACTCACAACATTCATATTGATATTCACATACAGAATATCAAATTAAATGACAAAATAAAAGTTACTATATAAAATTCTAATTCCAAAAAGTGACAAAGTACCTCCTGAGATTGACTTATAGCCAGCACTCGTAAATGTTCTTGTGCATTATGGACTTGCCGCTTAAACTTAGCAAACTTCTTCATTATAGCAAGGCACTCCCAACAGACTACTTGATCTAATTCTATTATTGAATCGCCAAACTGAAAAGAAAGGAATTTTATTTAAAAACATTGAGTAAATGTAGCAAGATCATCTTTAAAATTGGGAACCTAGTATTAAGACATTTAGTTCACCATTTGAACACTCTGTTCCTAACTTTATTAGCGGAACTTATAACATCACATCTTGCTTAGCTATCAGATTAAAAGAAAATATTAAATGTTTCGTTTAACCGAGTAGGAATCGAACCCACAGCACTGTACCACGACAAAATAAATACAATTGTACTTTGAAGTATATTATATTTGTTAATAATATTATTCATTACCATTAAGATAATTATTAACATTTCTGCTATTTCTTTAATAAAACAAAGTATTTGCAAAGTAAATACCTACAGCATTATAGTAATTAATTTTAATATATAATTATTGCATACGATTACACTTAATTAAACTTACCCGGTCGCCGGCATAATCATACATAATCAATCTAAATATCTGATATATAGATGTTAATCCATTTATAGACGTAACGTTTCTATCGGAACTCAAGCAAGTACAGCATAAAGTTCTATAGCCTGTATCCACGTCTTGCTCCATTTTAAACTTATAAAAACTTCCCGGGACAAATTAAATATACCACATTTCTTTATACTTAGTTTCCAATTTACTTAAAAAGCTTCTCTTTTATTACTTAACCATTAAAATAAGGTTATAAGCTTAGCTTAATTTGCTTTTATAACATCGTAAGATGATTGTTTATTTTATAAAAGTTATTGTGTATTCAAGTAATAATCAAAATAATCACAATATATGTTATCAATCATAACAAAAAGTAATACTCCCATGTAAAATAGACGAAATTGTTAGAAGAATATTTTAACGCCACAGCGACACCACAAAATGGCTGCTTTACACGGTGTTGCTGTACGTGAAAATTTTATGTATTTTTTTTATATAAGGCAGCTTTTAAAATGTCAGATTTTCACTAGTGATGTACTGTTATATTAAAAATATCAGAAATTATCTGTTTTCATAAATTTTATTCAGCGGATTGGTTTGTATGTGTAGTAAATAATATTAAACATGGAATTCTTTAAATTCAATAACAATAATAAATTAATTTAGTACTTTAACAGCCCAGTAAAATTGGTTGGTTATTGGTTTTTCTAATCGATATTTGTAAAAGTTGTTGACAGCATAAAAAAGACATCCCTAAAAACTAATACAACAATGGCGTCTGATTGTTTTGTTTTGTTTTTAAATTGAAGCGAAAGGGAAAGTTATAAATAAAATGGATATTAATAATGAATTTAAATAGTATAAGTGTATTTACTATAAAGTGTAAAATTAATATATCTAGTTGAATTCATAGTTACGTTTTAAGAACTAAATATTGTCTTTAAGTGTTAATATTGAAGAGAAAGTGTATTAATTTAAATTTCATAAAATAAAACAGCAATATTACGTTCTCCTAATACAAAAAATCTATAAAATGGAGGAAGTCTTCTAGTATAACGCTAAATACCTCAGTATTTATTTCATACTTTTGTCAAAATCAAGCTAAAAATAAATAAATGCATTTCTAATAAAAATGGAAAATAAAGATGACATTGTGAATAATCTATTATGTATGGCTTGTTTGTGTGTTGGTCGATCAATTCATGAAGTAAAAGATGAAAAATTAAAGAAATACTACTTGGAAACCTTAAGTGAAATTCCAGTAAGATTTATTCAATACTTCCTTTTAATTAATTTATCACATGTTACAGTAGTTATTCTTAACAAAAAAATAATAATAATTGAAATAAATTCACAAAAAAAAAATATATAGTTTAAATATAAAAAAATATGCAAGAGTATTACATTATAATTGTAGGTTTATAGGCCACTATATAATTTAATGTGATGATTATCAATTCAATCATTGCTCTGGAAAATAAATTATTCCATTATTTTGCTCAGGCATGAAAAAAGTTTAGCTTCATACGGTATTCTGCATATGGCAGGAAACTTTGGAACCTAGCATTAAGACACTCCGTTCCCTACATTCCGCTGAATTTGAGGCATTGTATGTTGAGTCACGGTAGTCTATGCCGCACTTTGCCTTGTTACGAGAATGAGCATTTTAAATATTAAATATTATGATTTCTACATTAAATATTTAAATTAAAAACAATAAATATTTAAGTACATTGAGTGATGATCAAACCCACAACCTGCCGTTTACAGTCACACGCTTATGCCTCAATGACAAAGTTAAATATTGAAGCTACTCATTTTGAAATTGTCTTAAATTCTCCAACTAACATTTTAGTTTCACTGCTTAGTATGTTTTACTATGGAAAAGTTGATTATAAATTTAACTTGAAAGGCAAGTGAAGAACAATCCATATAGAAAAATATTAAATAATATTTTATTTTATTTTTCTAATTACAGTTAAATGACATAAAATTGGTGGTACCCATAATATGTTGGGAATGTGAAGCAATTCTACACAAAGTTATAGCTTTTAGAGAGCAAGTGAAAGATTCCTATAGGATATTACAAACCTATTCTGAGGTAAGTTATTTTACTTACTTACTTACTTAGCATCACACTATATCCCTAGCGGGGTAGGCAGAGAGTATGGAGCGCCAAATGCCTCTTTTGCCTCGTCCACTGTCATGAACTTCGTCATACATGCCCTGCGGGGGGTCCTCATGCTTTAAGTTATTTTAATAACAATTTATATTATCTTAACATATCTGTAGGGTATTAAAAGAATCCATTGGTAAGATACATCATTCTCTATTTTCGGTCTGAATTTGGGAAAATTTGTAAGAGAAAAGCAGAACTCAAAGCTATATTATGCTTTATAAGAGAATTGATAACTTACTTAGTAATTATTTTCTTGAATTTGGGATGAATTCCACAGTAATTGAGGAAAAAATTTTAAATAATCTTGTGCTATTCAAACTTCATCTTGCATACATTTTGATTATTTTTAGGATAACTAGGCCATTGCATGTTGAATTTTGCCACTCAACATGCAATGTCTATGGAATTCCATGGAAAGTAAACACATCCAGTGTTTGAATGGGAGCGAAGTGTTTTAACACTAAGTTCCCATGTTCCCTCTGCGTACTTAAGCTAGAGGGAAACTTAAAAAGATACTACCCTATAAAATGGGACTATGCAATATATTATGTCATGAATTTTTTTTGGTAATTTTCAAATTGTATATTTTGTGAGGCCTGTCGTGGCGCAGCGGCACAAGAGTGTGACTGTAACCGACAGGTTCTGGGTTCGGTCCCCAGTATATTTAATATTTTCAATTTAAATATTTAATGTTTCATTTCTTCGCTCTGGTATCAAGGCAAAGCGCGGCATTGAGTTCCGCCACTCAACACGCAATGCCTCAAATTCGGCGGAAAGTGGGGAACGGAAGTGGAACGGAGTGTCTTTACAGTAGGTTCCCGGGTTCCCTCTGCCTACCCTGCCTCGTGCGGGATACAGCGTGAAGCAAAAAAAAAAAGTATATTTTGTGATATAAAATCATCAATCAACCATTGGTTTAGTATCAGATAGGGAGGGGTAGGGAACTTGGGAACTAAGCCAGCGGAAACTTCTCCACTTTCCGCAGCATTCCACATTATACAGTTACTATGTTTTGTTTCTCTGAAATGACAATAATTTTAAAATAATAATAGTTTGACCAAGTGGGCTTTGAAAATCCCCACAGTATTATTGAATTATATATATTTTTTTACAGAATTTGAACGAGTGCCTCTTAAGTGATATATCAAGAAGTCCCAGATTGAAAGTGCATGTGAATGTGCCTGTTTCTATTGTGCCTGGTGATTTGAATGAAATTAAACTTGAAAATAATTGTAAGTATACATTTTAAAGTATTAATACATTTTAAAGTATTATTCCACACTTAGGAAAGAAAAATACTAAGTTTAAAAACATATAAAAATTTGAACGAAGGATTTGAACCCGCGCCTCTTGGAAACCGTCCAAGCGCTTTGACCAACTAAGCCATACGTTCTCACCAAGCTACGTCGATGTTCTTATACGCTTGTTACAACGTTATTTATGTTGTTAGCATCTCTGTTGGGACGATTTTTATAATTTTCCGCTATACAAAGGCAATTTGTATAGAATTATCGTTTGACGAGTTTGACGAGAAAATACTTAATTTTTTTTTTCCAGCTTCACGCTGTATCCCGCACTAGGCAGGGTAGGCAGAGGGAACGGAAGTGAAACCTAGTGTTATGACACTCCGTTCCACTTCCGTTGCCCACTTTCCGCTGAATTTGAGGCATTGCGTGTTGAGTGGCGGAACTCAACGCCGCGCTTTGCCTTATTACCAGAGCGAAGAAATGAAACATTAAATATTTAAATTGAAAATATTAAATATTTCATTTCCTCGACTGGGGATCGAACCCAGATCCTGTCGGTTACAGTCACACTCTTGTGCCGCTGCGCCACGACAGGCCTCAAAATACTTAATAAATTGCATGAGTATTTCGAAGTAGCTTGGTAAGAACGAATGGCTTAGTTGATCAGAGCGCTTGGACGGTTTCCAAGAGGTTTCCAAGAGACGCGGGTTCAAATCCTGCTTCGTTCAAATTTTAATACGTTTTTAAATTTGGTAATGGGTTTAGTTGTTATTATTATTTTTTTTTTAGTTTCACGCGGTAACCTAGTGTTATGTCACATTCTGTACCCCATTTTGCATCTAATTTGAGGCATTGTATAATGATTGGCGGAGTTCAACGCCGCGCTTTGCAATGATATGAAAGCGAAGAAACGAAAATATGTAATACTCAACGAAAAAATAAATACATATTTAATTTCCTGAATCGAACTCACAACCTGTAGTTTACAGTCGTACACTTGTGCTCCTGCGCCACAACAGACCTCATAGGGACTTTTTTTTGTGTCACACTATAAAGTTTCTATTTTTTGTGGGATTTTTTTTCTGTTTTAACATTACAGAAAATGTATTTTTTTTTAAAATATTTTATATATTTTTTTTTATTTAAAAAACTGTTCTACATGTATATATTAGAATTTAAAAAAAAAAAACAAATACTAAATCAAATTCAATCTTCTGGGTTACATTTAAAAAAAAAATACTCATACACGCTTCGCGCTTTATCCTGCGCATGGCAGGGTAGGCAGAGGGAACTTGGGAACCTCTCCAGACTCTCTGTTCCACTTTAGTTCCCCACTTTCAGCTGAAGTTTGAGGTATTGCGTGTTGAGTGGCGGAACTCAACGTCGCATGGGTTACATTAAAACAACATTATTTTATAAATTGACTATTTTACATTAAAATGTTGTTGTTTATAATTATAATCATCACTTCCTCAGATCAGAGTGTTTATTGAAATAAGTTCACCAGTTTTATATTATAAGAATTTATAGAAATTAAAGCATTAATAAGCGATTCGCCCGCGGCTTCGCCCGCGGCTTCGCCCGCTTGAATTACGCTATTTTATTTACTAATTTGAACCACTTTCTTGTTCTAATAACATTATCACTTTTAAGACAATAACTAAATATTGAAAACTAAAATTTCAGATAAATGAATAAAAATGCTATAGAAGTTTTGTAGATTTTAATATTTTTAACTGGCGTTTTTTTTTTATTGTTTAACCGATTTAAATAAAACAAACACTAAATTAACTATAATTAACACTAATTAGCCGTTTCTGAGATAAGCGCGTACAAACGCACAGACAAACAGATAAACGGACAAAACTTTAAGAAATCACTATTTTTGGCTCAATTACCTTAATAAACGTCTTCTATTAGTTGTTATTTAATATATGTAGTGAAAATAAATATGTATCTATGTATATAAAGAAATAATCGATTTTTATAATCGATTTTTTTATTTTTCTAGTTACAGATAATAAATTAGAAAACCAAAGTGATTTTAAAACAAATGATTGTACATCAGATGGGGAACCAAACGAGGACATACAGACGGTCATGTGTGACGTGAAACGATATAAAAGAAAGAAAAAGGTTTATATATATATATATATATATATATATATATATATATATATATATATATTATATATATATATATATATATATATATATATTTTTTAATTAATTTGTTATTTTAAGAAAAGCGTATGTAGTACGATAGGCAAAGGGAGCATAGTGTTAAGAAACGCTGTTCCTATTGAAACACTGTTCAATGCGAACTTTAAAGTTGATTAAGTCACCCCGTTACCATTGAGTCACTCCGTTCCGATTAAATTTCGTTACCGCCGCGCTTTGCCTCATTACCAAAGCGTAAAAATGATTTATTAATGACTTCATTACCTATAATGGAAATCGAACCCGCACCCTGTCGCGTTTATAGTTGAATTCTTGTTGCCATGACGGGTCCAAAAAGTAATAGAATATTATCACTTGCGACTGCCCGCGGCTTCGCCCGCTTGAATAACACTAATTAACGAATCAAAAGACAATGTATAAACATTAAAAACTAAAATTTCAGCTCATATAATAAACAATTCGTAGCAAATTTGTCGAATTTAATATTTTAAATTAATGTATTTTTTTAAAAAAAAAATACCGATTTAAATAAAACCAACACTAAATATTGTAGAAAGCACGTTCTAACTAAAGCACGTACAAACGCACAGACGAACAGACAAAAAATAAAAAATAAAAATGGCTATTTATGCACTGTTAAATTAATAAACGTCCCCAATAAGATTGTTTTTAATATATGTTAAATGAACAGACAGATATTTTTGCTTAGAAATTTGTATTGAGTATATAGATTATTATATAGTTATTATTAAATTTAAGTCTAATTAGCTTGGATTAGGTCACTCTAGGAAAAAAAAAATGTTCATTTATTCGCTTTTGTAAAAAGGCATAGCGCGGCGTTGAATTCCGCTCATCGCGTATTGCTCAAATTTAGCGGGAAGTTGGGAACGGGAGTGGAACGGAGTGTCTTAACACTAGGTTCCCAAGTTCCCTCTGCCTACCCTGCCATGTAAAAAATAATATTATAAAGATATGTCCTATATATCTTGGTTTTAACAAGAAATGGTGTTTTTTGTTAGTGTAGCTTATTCATT
Organism: Eueides isabella; assembly: GCA_019049475.1. NCBI lineage: Eukaryota > Metazoa > Arthropoda > Insecta > Lepidoptera > Nymphalidae > Eueides > Eueides isabella. The sequence goes on along the minus strand of CM032413.1, from coordinate 4,764,952 downwards.
TCCCTCCAATTCAAGGAAGCGCGACGTTAAGTTCCGCCACTCGAAGTGTAACGTAGTTTAACCGTGTTTTTGATGTAATTTTTCATTTCAGAATATACATAAAGTTAAAAAGGTCTCACGTCAAATTCAAAAGGATCCGGTTGATGTGACAAATGATAAAATAATTTTAACCGACGTCAAAATAGAAGGTAGAGTTTTGGAAAACACGTTAAATGAAAGGAATGAATCAAGGAGTGATTTGGGAAACAAAGATGAGGTAAGGGGCCGTACAATTATCGCGTGATGGGTTTTTGTAGCATTTATAACCCCACCCTCCCCCCTTGGTGATAAGTGGGGAGGTTTAAGACTGACCCCACCTCCCCCCATGTCCATAATCACGTGTCTCTTTAGTAGGTCTGAAAATACACGTGATCCACTGCTTCTTTTTTAAATAAGAATTATTACATGAACGCGTCGAGATAATATGTTTCTCTATAATGCCAATTGAAATTTTTTCTCTTGCACTACGCTTTTACTTACCCCCGCCCCCTTGTGACACCCCCACCCCCTTGTGTACAGCCGCCCCCAGTCCCCCCCCCCACCCTCACTTGATTAATGGACCCTAAGTAAATAGTGTGACAATGAAATCGAACCTGTACTAGCCTTTGCATGTGAACAATTGGATATTTTGTATTTGACATGCCAGGATAGGCAAAGGGAACTTGGGAACCTAGTGTTACGACATTCGGTTCCCGTTAAGACGCTTCCGTGCTCTACTTTCTGGTGAATTCCGCAGGTGTTGCGTGTTGAGTGGCGGAACTCAACGCCGCGATTTGTCTCGTTACCAGAGCGAGGATGTGAAAATATTCATTAATTATTTCTATAGTGGGGATTGAACCCACAACTTTTGCGTCTTCGGTTGGACGTTGTGCCACTGTGCCATAACATCTATATAGATTAAAATATATAGTGATTTTTTATTCAGCTTCACGCTGTATCCCGCACATGGCAGTGTAGGCAGAGGGAACTTGGGAACCTAATGTTAAAACACTCTGTTCTGTTCCCCAATTTTTGCTGAATTTGAAGCATTGTGTGTTTAGTGACGGAACTCAACGCTGCGTTTTGTATTTTAACCAGAGCGAAGACATGAAAATATTAAATATTTCTTTTCCTCGAGCGGGGTTCGAACCCACAACCTGTCGTTTACAGTCACACGCTTGTGCCGCTGCGCCACGACAGGCCTCAATATGTATTGTTAGATATCTATATAATTAATTTTATGTTTTTCTAGAATATTCTAAATGAAAAGAACAATATGGAATTGAAAATTGAATTAAATAATGATGTAGAAATGGATGATATCAAATCGGAATTTGATGATAAAGGTATGTATGTTATCACGCTCTATCCCGCACAGGCTGGGTGAGCTCAGGGAACCCTAGTGTTAAGGCTATCTTTCCATCTCACTAATATTTTCTCTCTCTCTCTTAGTTTCACGCTGTATCCCGCACATGGCAGGGTAGGGAACTTGGGAACCTAGTGTAAAGACAATCCGTTCTATTTTCGCTCCCCACTTTCCGCCGAATTTGAGGCATTGCGTGTTGAGTGACGGAACTCAACGCCGCGCTTTGCTATGTTACCAGAGCGAAGAAATGAAAAAGATATGTATAGGTTAATAAAATAGGGAAAATTAATATAACTTTTTTTTGTTCTCGAAGGAAATTCGCGATAAAATGTACATAGTCTACATGTTGTTCCATAGCTCTTATTATTTTTAAAGTGAAAATTCCATTAAAATCGGTCCAGCTGTTCCGTAGATTAGCTTGGACACACAGATTTGATAGGTGGATTATGATTTGATAAGGTAGTATATATATATATATATATATATATATATATATATATTTTTTTTTTTTTTTTTTTTTTTTTTTTTTTTTTTTTTTTTTTTTTTTTTTTTTTTTTTTTTTTTTTTTTTTTTTTTTTTTTTTTTTTTTTTTTTTTTTTTTATATATATATATATATATAATATATATATATATATATATATTTATAATATATGTTATGATATATTTTTTTAGAAGATAATTTAGACAATTCAGCATCTGAGTCTGATATAAAAGATATAGATACGGAAATACAATCTTTTCTGGACAACGTCAAGAGAAATGCAGACAAAAATGGTAGTGGAAGTAAGAAAAGATGTCATACGGTATGGTTATTTTTTAATATTATATATCTATAGTATGGCGAGACGCCCGCGGCTCCGTCCGCTTTGTAATTAAAGCGGACGAAGCTATTTAAAATCACTTTTAAAACAATATCTATTTATATATTGAAAATTAAAAGTTTAGCCAAGTTAATAAAAAAGTTGTAGCGATTATGTCGAACTAAATATTTTAAATTGATGTAACTTTTGGCTGACTGTAACCGACCGGTTGTGGGTTCGATCCCCACGCGAGGAAATGAAATATTTGATATTTTTTCAATTTAAATATTTAATGTTATCATTTCTCCGCTCTGGTAACAAAGAAAAGCGCGGCGTTGAGTTCCGCCACTCGACACGCAATGCCTAAAATTCGGCGGAAGTTGGGCAACGAAAGTGGAACGGAGTGTCCTAACACTAGGTTCCCAAGTTCCCTCTGCCTATCTTTCCACGTGCGGGATACAGCGTGAAGCCGAGTTATTTTTTTTAACTTTTTCCCGTATTACAGGAAACAAAAGCCAATTATATAACAATAGACCTCTCATACGATGAAATGCAAGCGGAAAGAACGAAATTGTCGGACAAAGATGGTTTTGTGAATGCCAAATATAAATGTGATAGTTGTTTAATAGTTTTTAACACCGAATTGTCCATGAAAACTCATAAAGGCAAGAAGCATGAGGTAAATATATTGACTGACACAACTGACTTGACTGACTTTTTTTTAACTCAATTAGAAGATTGGTAAAGGGGAAATTAGAAGGTCAGTCAGTCAGGGGTACAAACTTGTGATTAAACGACAGGTTGTGGGTTCGATACGCACTCTAAGATTATTTTTGTATGGAATGCCTCAAATTCGGCGGAAAGTGGGGAACGGAAGTGGAACGGAGTGTCATAACACTAGGTTTCACTTCCGTTCCCTCTGCCTACCCTGCCTAGTGCGGGATACAGCGTGAAGCTGGAAAAAAAAAATAAAAAAAATAAAAATTGATTATGGTATGGTCTAGCTCGTTGTAAATATATCCTCCACATGACAAGGTGAGTGTGGGCACAGGTTAACCTGGGAACCTTGTTTTAAGACACTTCGTTCCGTTCTCCATTTTCCGCCGAATGTATTATATTGTGTTGAGCGGCGGAGCTCAACGCCGCGCTTTGCCTTGTTACCAGAGCGAAGAAATGTAAAACATTAAATTTTTAAATAATGAATTTAAAAGCGTATAAAAATTTGAACGAAGCAGGATCTGAACCCGCGCCTCTTGGAAACTAACAACATAAATAACGTTGTAACAAGCGTATAAGAATTTCGACGTAGCTTGATGAGAACGTATGGCTTAGTTCGTCAGAACGCGCGGACGGTTCCCAAGAGGCGCGGGTCAAATCCTGCTACGTTCAATTTATATACGTTTTTAAATTTAGTATTTATCTTTCCTAAGTGTGGAATAACACTTTAAAAATTGGAAAGTTATTAAATTTTTAAATTGAAAATGTATATGTTTTATTTCTTTAAATGGGGATTGAATCCACAACTTGTCGAGTCTTTAGTTGCATGCTCACGCACCTGCGCCACGATAGGCTCTTACTGAGAAATTTATATGAAATTATACAAAATGTTCACATTAATTGTATTATACTCAGCTTCACGCTGTATCCCGCACATGGCAGGGTAAGCAGAGGGGACTTGGGAACCTAGTGTTAAGACACTCCGTTCCCCACTTTACGTTAAGTGGCGGGAATCGTCGCACTTTGCCTTGTTAGTGAATGATAATATTAAATATTTAATTTGAAAATATTAAATATATAATTCCCTTGAGTGGGGATCGAACCTACAGCCAGTCGTTTGCAGTCTCACGCTTGACCCGCAGCGCCACATAATTGTAGTACATGTGTTATTCTCATATTTAATAATTATTTCCATTTAGTTACATCTAAATATGTTCAGCAGTTTTAGTGTGATAGTGTAACAAACATACATACATATAAACTCACATATTTATAATATATATTCATATATTTGTCTTAATTTACAGGTGAAAGGTGATTTTATATGTTCTATATGTAAAACTATTGTATCTTCAGTAGAGGCATTTACAAAGCATTATAAGAGACACATGAGAAGGTAAGGATATTACACACACACGCACACGCACACGCACACGCACACGCACACGCACACGCACACACACACGCACACTCACACACTCACACACTCACACACTCACACACTCACACACTCACACACTCACACACTCACACACACACACACACACACACACACACACACACACACACACACACTCACACACACACACACACACACACACACACACACACACACACACTCACACACACACACACACACTCAACACTCTCACACTCACACACACACACACACCACACACACCACACACACCACACATTCACACACATTCACACACATATACCACACATTCACACACATTCACACACACACACACACACACACACACACACACACACACACGCACACACACGCACACACACGCACACACACGCACACACACGCACACACACACTCACAGAAACACGCACACACACACACACACCACACACAATATATGCATAATGCGTGTTGAGTGGCGGAATTCAACGCCGCAATCTATATATAGCAGTTGGCAGAGGGAACTTGGGAAAGTGTTACGAAACTCCGATCTCATTGCCACACCTCTTTTCTTCATTATATTCCGAATTCTTTAATACTGCTCGTTCAGTGGCGAAACTTAACGCTGAACCGAAGAGAAGAAATGAAAATAATTAACAATAAGATTTTTTTCAACTTGGCATCGAACCTCTAACTTGCGTCTTATTTTCCAGATATGAATGCCCCGTCTGTGGGAAAAGAACTCCCGACCTGAAGACCATACAACAACACATATATACTAAACACAATAATGAAAAAACATTAAAGAAATATCAGTGCAATGTGTGCGGGAAAATATCTAAGTAAGTATAGACTGTGCGTGTGTGAGTGCGTGCGTGAGTGCGTGCGTGTGTGTGTGTGTGTATGTGTGTGCGTGCATATGTGCGTGAGCGTGTGTCTGTGTGTGTGTGTGCATGAGTGTGTGCGTGTATGTGGCGACGTATCTCGGGAACAGATGAACTGAGTTTGATTACAGCATCACGCTGTATCCCGTTATGGCAGGGTGGGAAGAGAAGAGAGGGAACTTGGGAACCTAGTATTATGACACTCAATTTCGTTCTCCATTGAACGCGGAATTTAAGGCATTGCGTGTTTAGTGGCGGAATTCAACGCCGCGTTTTGCCTTGTTACCAGAGTGATGAAATGAAAATAATAAATGTTTAATTTTCTCGAGTGGGGGGGGGGGGGGGGGGGGGGGGTACTCGACTCACAACCTGTTGCGTGTACTGTCGCTCGATTCTGCCACTGAGCCACCAAGCTTCAAGACACGTACATATGTAATTGAATTTTTTTAACTTTCATAAATAAGTGACCTGTCCCTCCATTCTTTTCAGTTCGTTGGACACTCACCGTTACCATCGAGACACTCACAGGGCCCGAGTGGAGTGTTCCCAATGCGATAAACGTTCAGTCACAGGGCTGGACTCATGAATCATAGATTGTGAGTATTATTTATATTTTATACTAGCGACCCGCCCGCGGCTTCGTCCGCTTGAATTATGTTATTTTGTTTACTAATCTCAATTACTCTCTTGATCTAATAACATATCACATCTAAGACATATCTATACATTGAACACTAGAATTTCAGATAATTATAAAAAAATGTTATAATTTTGTCGAACTTAATATTTAAATTAACGTAATGTTTTCATTTTCATTTCATTTAAAAAAAAACAAACACAAATTGTTTAGGAAAATATAATATGTAGTGAAAACTGTATTTAAATCTGATTAGCAGTTTCTGAGATCAGTACTTACAAACAGACAAAAAAAAATAAAAATCACTATTTGAGCCTTATTACATTCATATAGGTTCCCAAGTTCCCTCTGGCTACCCTGCATTTGCGGGATACAGCGTGTTTAAACAAGTAAATATTTAAAATAATGGCCTCAAATCAACTCACCTTCACGTTGTATCCCGCACATGACAGGAACCTGGGAATCTAGTATTGAGACACTCCGCCCTGTTCCCCATTTTCCGGTAAATTTAAAGTATTGCGTGTTCAGTGGCGGAACTCAACGCCGCGCTTTGCGATGTATCCCAAATCTGTCGTTTACAATAACACGCTTGTGTTCATAATATACCAAAATACTTATATAAGATATTTCTCGTTTATGTTGATAACGATAAGGAATTCTGTGTGTGCGATTTGGACTCGCACTTGGCAGAATATTTAAATTTAAAATTGAAAAATATATATTATTATTATTTAGGCCGGTCGTGACGCCAGCGGCACAAACGTGTGACTGTAACCGACGGGTAGTGGGTTCGATCCGCAATCGAGGAAATGAAATATTTAATATTTTCAATTTAAATGTTTTCATTTCTTTGCTCTGGTACAAGGCAAAACGCGGCGTTGAGTTCCGCTACTCAACACGTTATGCCGTAAAATTCGGCGGAAAGTGGGGAACGGAAGTGGGACGGAGTGTCTTAACACTAGTTCCCAAGTTCCCTCTGTCTACCCTGCCATGTGCGGGATAGAGCGTGAAGCTGAGTGAGTGAGTGAGTGAATTATTTAGTATTTCTCATCGTTTGTTTGTTTTCCAGAGCAGTACACGAATCTCAAAATGAGTTTCCGTGTACGGTGTGCAAAAAAGTATTCAGATGGAAAACTAGTTTGAAACGGCACTTGGAAGAAACATGACAATGAGGTAAATGTTATTTTTTTAGGGTTCCCGCACGTGCCTTCTTACATTTAGATAGAGGGAATTTGGAACCTTGTGTTGAGGCCACTCTCCATTGTATATTATCGTTTCTATTTTTTTGAGGGTCTGCAATGTTGGGATTTATTTTGCTGTCTCTTTCTCATGGTAGAAGTAGTTTGGGAACCTAGTGTTAAGACATTTCGTTCCGTTTGCTACTGTTGAATTTGAGGTATTGCGTCTTGAGTGGCGGAACTCAACGCCGCGCTTTGCCTTGTCCGTAGAACGACGAAATTAATTTATTTATCTATATATTTTTTTCAGAGCAAAGGCACGAATTCAAGTAACAGAGCGTTTTGTGTATCTTGCGGTATCGGCTTCTCGTCGGTTTGTTCGTACCAACGACATCTGCGGAACAGCTTGAAACATGTCACCCACGATCAGTTGAAGTGAGTATGTTTTATATATATGTATGTGTGTGTGTGCGCGTGTGCATGCGTGTGCGTGCGCGTGTGTGTATGTGTGTGCGTGTGCGTGTGTGTATGTGTCTGTGTGTGCGCTACGTTTAATTTTTTATACGTTTAATCTTTTTCTTTATTTAAGTAGTACTTAAAGTATTAAAATACATAATCATATAATTAATAATAAAAAAAAATAGTTTATCAATTGTGTATTTAATTACGAACTTACAAAATAAAAAAAAAAAAAAAACACACACACACACACACAAATTACATCAATATCTGAATCGGATTTGAATCTACGAATCAATAATAAACTTTAAATTATGATTATTTCCAGATTCATATGCGACCATTGCAGCCTCCGGTTCGCAGATAAAACGAAGCTGCGCGATCATATTGAGGAGAAACATTTGTATAGGACTTTCCAGTGCCCGATATGTAATAAGGTAGGGGCACTGGCGGTGGCGACCCGCTCGCGGCTTCGCCCGCTTGTGTTACTCTGCTCTACTCAGCTTCACGCTGTATCCTGCACACGGCGGGGTAGGCTGAGGGAACTCGGGAATCTAGTGTTAAGACACTCTGGTATTTGCGAATTGAGTGGCGGAACTCAACGCCGCGCTTAGCCTTGTCTGCTGCGCTTGAATTACACTATTTTATTTACTAATCTCAGTTACTTTCTTGTTCCAATGATATTATTAATTATAAGGCAATATCTAGTAAGTAAGAGGCCTGTCGTGGCGCAGCGGCACAAGAGTGTGACTGTAACCGACAGGTTCTGGGTTCGATCCCCAGTCGAGGAAATGAAATATTTAATATTTTCAATTTAAATATTTAATGTCTCATTTCTTCGCTCTGGTAATAAGGCAAAAGCGCGGCGTTGAGTTCCGCCACTCACACGCAATGCCTCAAATTCGGCGGAAAGTGGGGAACGGAAGTGGAACGGAGTGTCATAACACTAGGTTTCACTTTCGTTCCCTCTGCCTACCCTGCCTAGTGCGGGATACAGCGTGAAGCTGAAAAAAAAAGAAAAAAAAAAATCTAGTAAGTACTAAAATGTTGTCGGACTTTGTTAGCAATTTTGTTGGCTGTAATTATTTAAATTAAACAAATGTTAAGTGGCCGTTCCTGAGATTAGCGCGTACAAATACACAGACGAACAGACAATAATTTTGTACCATATTACATAAATAAACGTCCCATATAAGATGTTATTTAATATATCTTCCATGAACAGACAGAGATCAGTTACAGATTTATTATAAGTATACATATATATATAATTGAAAAAATATTAATACAGTGTATCATACTCTTAAGAAGGATACAATTTTCTTTTGTTTCACGCTGTATCCCGCACACGGCAGGGTAGGTAGAGGGAACTTGGGAACCTAATGATAAGACACTCAGTCCTGTTCCCCACTTTCCGCCGAATTTGATGCATTGTGTGTTGAGTGGCGGAACTCAACGCCGCCCGTACGTTTACTTGAAAAGTATTTACTATTAATATTTATTATTGTTCCAGCCTTCCAAAAACCGCGTGGGATTAGAACAGCACATACGCGCTGTCCACAAGGGGAGGCCTAATAACAGGATGTGTCATCACTGCGGGAAAGGATTTCCGGTGAGGGTTTAATTTGTCAGTTTCACGCTGTATCCCGCATATAGTACGTACAAGGCAAAGCATGAAATATTTCAATATGATAATATTAAATGTTCTATTTCTTCGAGTGAGGATCGAACCCACAACCTGTCGTTTACAGTCACACGCTTGTGCCGCTGCGCCACGACAGGCAACCAATTGTGCCTCAAAATTGCCTCAAATTCGGTGGAAAGTTGGGATCGGAACAGAGTGTCTTAACACAAGGTTCCCTAATTCCCTCTGCCTATCCTGCCGTGTGCGGGATACAGCGTGAAGCTGAGATGACATTATAGTGATTATTCCAGACCAAAGTCCAGCTGGAGTCGCACATACGCACGCACACCGGCGAGCGCCCCTTCATGTGCGAGTTCTGTCCCACCACCTTCTCGCAGCAGTCCAACCTGTACAAGCACCACAGGCAGGTGAGTCGGTGAGTCGGTGAATGGGTGGGTCGAGTGAGCTGATGGAGGTGAATGACTTAAGTTGTTGAGTGAAACTAAGAAAGAATGACTAAATAATGCGTCAGTGAGTGAGTGAGTCAGTGTAGACGAATGAGCTGCAATGTTGGAAGTGAATGACTTAGTTGTTGGGTGAAAGTAGGAAAGAATGAATAAATAATGAGACAGTGAATGAGTGAATGAGTGAGTTGTTAGGTGAAAGTATTAATGATTAAAGTGGGGGAATGGGAATGTTTGAGGAGCGGAATATATCAGTGAATAAATAGGCAGGTGAATCGTTGGTAGTGGGTTGAATGAATGGTTAACGGGCCCCTAAGTAATTAAGGAGATAAGGGATTTGAATGTAAGAGTCAACCAATGATTAAGTACTTAGGTGAATGTATGTGTTGTGAGTAGTGAACGAACGAAATAGTTTTCAGCCGAAACGGAACTTTCGGCCTCGTTCTTAGTTTCGGCCGCAACCGAAACGGAAACTGAAATATGTTTTAATTTAAATATTTAATGTTTTTATTTCTTTGCTTTGGTATAAAGCAAAACGCGGCATTGAGTTCCGCTAATAAACACGCAATGCCTCAGATTAGGCGAATAGTGGGGAATGGAAGTAAAACGGAGTGTCTCAACACTAGGTTCCCAAGTTCCCTCTGCCTACCCTGCTATGTGCGGGATACAGCGTGAAGCTGAGAGAGAGAGAGAGAGAGATAGATAATTTATTTAATAGTCTGTTAAATGAAATAAAAATAATAATACAAGCAATTCTGAGCGTTAGGCAAATTAAAATCAAAGTAATCTTTATTCAATTAGGCCATAATAAACATTTTTTAATTGTTAAATTACATAGAAATGTCTGTAGTTAGTCCTACAGGAAGCTACCAACCAACCCTTTGCAAAGTATAACTTTCTTTCTTTCTTTCATAGCTTCACGCTGTATCCCGCACGAGGCAGGGTAGGCAGAGGGAACCCGAGAACCTAGTGTTAAGACACTCCGTTCCACTTCCGTTCTCCACTTTCCGCCGAATTTGAGTCATTGCGTATTGATTGGCGAAACTCAACGCCTCGCTTTGCCTTATTACCAGAGCGAAGAAATGAAACATTAAATATTTAAATTGAAAATATTAAATATTTCATTTCCTCGACTGGGGATCGAACCCAGAACCTGTTGGTTATAGTCACTAGCTTGTGCCGCTGCGCCACGACAGGCCTCGATTATATATATAATAATAATAATATATTTTTTTACTGCCAGGTACATTTGAACATAAAATCGAAACGTTATTTATGCAAGAAGCGCAAACACGACGGGAACTCAACCGGTGACCCAACGTTCACGCTACCGATAATGCAGTACTTACCCGAGAATGGCTTTAGTTTATGATTTTAGTTTATTATCTGTGGTAATTATTAATATATTATTTATATATCAGTTTATCTGCACACACAGGATATCCTTTTTTTATTTATAATTAATAATCAAAAAATAAATCCGACATAAAGAAAATCCTTTCAAATAAAAAAAAAAACAAAATCGGTTCATCCGTTTTGGAGATACGATGTAATAGATATGTCTATTATATAAAAATGTACAAAAAAAAGAGATGAATTTAATTTTTTTTGAAGACAAATTTTTATTTTGTCATTTTCAAAGTCAGTGTCAGATATAATAATATGCTTGTGCCAATGTGTTTTTCCAATCTTTTCCAATTTTTGGTATATCTTTGTGCTCTCTCAGCGATTTGGTTTCAAAACGCCTTTCATGGGTCTCTTCAATTTTGGGAGCGGGAAAAGATTCCAGGATGCCAAATATGAAAAAGATGAAAATGGAGGCTGAGGCATGTTGACAGTGTTGTATTTTTTTGCCAAAAAATCTCCCACAAGTGGAGTTATCGTAATGTAGAGGGGCGTATTTTTTTATTTTTTTCACGCAAACAGTGCATAACTTTAACGGTGCATAAGAAAATACGTGCTTTTTTATTTATAATTAACAATTAAAAAGAACTCCGACTAAAAGAAGGACTTTTCAAATAAAATTAAATAAAAAAACAGAATCGTTACATCAGAGGGGCTACGATGCGACAGACCTACGAGGTTCAAGAAAATAAACACTGAATTTCAAGGGTTGTTGAGCATTTAATTCCATTTTTTTTATCGTACGATTTGTGGTAGCACTCCCGATGCACTACGCCACAGTAATCGAAGATAATCATGAGCAGAACCTTAAGACTTGATCGAACTTGGTGTGCTTTTATCGATCTTGGCTCTCCTGGATTCATATTACCATCTTCCTGGACCACAATTTGTTACCAGTTATGACCCTTTAAAGCAAATCTGGATCGTCGTTGACGTAATTCAACAGATCCTGAAATTGCTGAATTGTGATCAAATAGAGCTCATGTGAATCCCTTCCTGTCCAAAATTTCCGGGAAAATTGCACGGCATCAGCCAACCGATATGCTTGTTGCCGTCATCCTCAGCAGCTTGTTTAATTGGGATTCGATGAACTTTCTTCGCTTTTGATTGATTGTTGATGTGCTGTGGCGTCTAAGGATAAGGGCCGTCGTTTCCGACCTTCTGTGGAAGGCTTGTACCATTTATAAACATTTTTCTGACTCAGAATAGTCTTACCCTATAATAATGAACATTTCAAGTGTTATTGAGCACTTAATTCCATTTTTATATACAATTTGATGCAATTTTTTTATCTATTGTTTTCCATGTTATATAAATCGTCGAATACGCAAAACACTTGTCTAAAAGTGTGAACATTTATGTAAAAAATAATTAATTAATAGCAATTAAAATGTATGCAGACAGCGAAATTTTAAAATTCCCCTTATATTTTGAACTCAGCTCGAACATACGAGTACATACATTGGCAAGTGTCCGTCTTGGATAAACTGATTTGTATAAAGTAAACGCTGATTTTAAATGAAACACTTTTAAACGGATTAATCGCGTATATTGAATGGTAAACATTTTTGGGAAACCCGACGTTTCCAACACTTTACAGTAGTCCGTGGTCACGGGTAGACTGAGGTGGCATTTGTCTGTCAGTTGATATAATTATTATATCAAACTACCGCCAACGATTCCTTAATTGCCTCGCGTACTGCCCTGGATTCTTGCAGAATGAGCTAACTGTATCTGGTCCTCTAGTGTGGTGTGCTGGGGATTTTAAATTTTTTAATAGTGGGTCCCAGGTGGTGGAAAGTTTCCAACCATCTTCTCTATTGAAAATAGGATGTTTTTGTATTTCAATAGCCTCGCGGATCATTCTAGGGATATATCTATTCTCCCTAGCGAGTATGTGGGGTTTATCAAACCTGATGTAATGGTTGGATTTGTTCGATGTATGCTCACACACAGCTGACTTTGATACATGCCCATTCTTGACTTGACTGTAAAGTGTTCGAAACGTCGGGTTTCCCAAAAGTGTTTATCATTCAATACACGCGATTAATCCGTTTAAAAGTGTTTCATTTAAAATGTATAACAATCGCGAAAATCAAAGACATTATTAAACGCTGATTTTTAAGAGTTGACTAAAATACAATAGCGAAAACTGTATTTAAATATGTTCAGTCATTTTGGAGATAAGCGTTCACAAACGCACAGACAACATCCTTGTGTTGGGTTCTATTACATTGATAAATGCTCATATAAATAATATATTTTCTCATATATCTTCCACGTACAGACAGCGAGTGGATTTTATTATATGTATATATTAGTGGATTGTTTATAGAAATTACCTCAAAATGTATACAAAAGTGTATAAAAATATAGTATTAGAATAACTTATTGTTTTTTTCTTCTGCCTTTAATGTGTATTAGTGAATGATTTGTTTATGATCATTTCAGCTTCACGCTGTATCCCGCACATGACAGGCTAGGCAGAGGGAACTTGGGAATCTAGTGTTAAGACACTCCGTTCCGTTCATCACTTTACATTTGAGGTATTATATATTGAGAGGTGGAACTGAACGTCACGCTTGGCCTTTCCAGAGCGAAAATATTTGAATATTAAGTATTTCATTTCCTCCAAGTGGGCATCGAACCCACGATCTGTTTGTGCTTACACACGCTTGCACCCCTGCGCTGTCATAGGCAAATGCTTATAAATATTCATCAGTGTCAGATTGTAAGCGCGACTAATGTGGTGAAAGTCAACGCCGCGTTTTGCCTTGCTGTTACCAGAGCGAAGAAATGAAAATATGAAATATTAATATTTATTTCTCCAAGTGGGAATTGAACCCAGGACGCGGGAAAACTGCGATACCATGCGAATGTACCTATATAGATAGATATGAAATAAACGTTTTACTACTAAATTGAAAAAGGGTATAAATATTTAAATGAAATGAAATGCTGCATTTGAACCCGCGCCTTTGTGTCTCTCTCGTCCAAGCGCTGTGACTAACTAAGCCATACGTTCCCACCAACCTCCGTCGAAATTCTTATACGCTTTTGATGCTACGGCGTGGGTTCAAATCCGGCTTCATTTATTTTTTTATACGTTTTTAAATTTAGTATTTTTCTTTCCTAAGTGTGGAATAACACTTTAAAAGTAGTATAAACGTTTTACCTTTTGACTATCGAGCCTGCAACCGTGCTTATGAAAAGCTTATGCCACTCCTCCGTGGTTGCCTCGACTACTTTCTAAGTTACATATCGACGGGTCCAAAGAACAAAATAGTATATGAAAAATGATCGACTTTTAGTATGAGGTTTTGAAGTTCTGTGTAAATGTAATTATCAACTATTGAACAGCTATTAAACATTTTTTTGCAATTATTTTGTATTTGCGTTAAGTTGATGATTACATTCACACAGAACTTCAAAACCTCATACTGAAAGTCGATCATTTTTCATATACGATTTTGTTCTTTGGACCCGTCGATATATATAGTATTGGGTCATTTATAAGTAACGCCACACTTTAACGGGGGAAGGTTCCTCGAAATGGTAACCTAATGTTAAATGTTACTTTTTTTTAAACAATTTTCGAATTAATGTGAATTGCGGAAATAAACACCGCCCTTTGTCTACGGTAAAATTAAATGTTACTGTTGACCCCGTCGTCTTTACCCGCTTGAATTACACAATTATATTTACTACTCTCGATTACTCTCTTGTTCTAATAACATTATCACTTTTAAGACAATATCTATACATTGAAAACTAAAATTTCAGCTAAATGGTTAAAAATTTGTAACATTTTGCCGAACTAAATATTTTGAAGTTGCTTGTTTTGTTAACTACTTGACGTTGAGTTCCGCCGCTCACCGTGCAATGTATCCAGAATTCGGCGAAAAGCGGATCGGAAGCAAGGAATAAATGAAATCCCGAGTGTCCTAGCACTAGGATCCCAGGTTCCCTCCTACTCAGATATGTGCTTGATACAATATGAAGCTAAAATAAAACAATTGTACCAACTAGTTACATACAATGATAAAACACAAGAAATAATAGAAAAAATGCTAAAAATGTCATAATTCAGTACACACAGCTAAAATGTTAAATAAACATAGAATCGCTTAAATTTAAAACATGTAACACTTTTTTTAGCGACATAAATAAATATTTAGAGGCCTGTTGTGGGGCAGGTGCTTAATCGTACGATTCGGCTTAATCGTACGACAGGTTGTGGGTTAGGTCCTCGTTCGAGAAAATGAAATATTTATTATATTGATTTCTTCGCTCTGATAAGAGTCAAAGATCGGCGTTGAGTTCCGCTACTTCAAACGCAATGACTCAAATTCAGCGCAAAGTGGGGAACGAAAGAAAAGATCTAATAGGAACAGAGCGTTTTAACACTATGTTACCAAGTTTACTCTGTGGACCCTGTCATTTTCGAGGTTACTCCTAAACGTAAGTAGTCCCATGTAATTCATAGCTTCGATCGCCTTCTATAGCAATTGTATCGATTGGTATAGCTATTCTAATGATGGTGTCAGGTCCTAATTAGTCGTGGCGCAAAACACAATCTTGTGTCTGTAGATATGACAGGTTGTGAGATAGATCCCGAATAAATAAAATTATTTTCATTATTTTCATTTCTCCGCTCTGGTAACACTAGCTAACATTGTGTTCCACCACATACAATGCAATGCCATAAATTCGGAGGAAAGTGGAGAATGGAACGGACTGTGTCTAAACTCGCATTAGTAAAAAAAACATCAACAAAAAATAAACAACAATACATAATAATTATTTATTCCTTTGTAGAAGATTCTCTTCTTTGCTCGAACTCTTATCCTTGAAGTACTCTTCTACTTCCATTTGTGTTTTATTCTTGGTTTCAGGCATATATACATACAAATATATAGTACAGAGACCACAAGCTATTCCAAAGAAAAGTAAACTGCCGTGTACACCGAAATATTTAAATATCTGTGGCGTCAGTTTTACCATCCATGAATAGAAAATAGCAAAAGTAGCCCCAGTTATAACATAACAGCTACCTTGGAATTTTCTTGGTATAATCTCCCCATATATAGCCAAAGACAAAATTAATGGTCCGCAACTTATCGATAGAGAATATAATGTTAGTAAAGCTATCGTTACATAACTGTTTTCATTTAAAATTTCTAATTTCGCTAAATATAAATATAGTGAGGTGACGAACAGCAATAATATACCGGCAAACGATGAGCTCATATATAATGTTCTTCGTTTCACAAATCTCGATACAAACGATCCTAAGTATAGTCCAAATACAGTTATACCATCCAGAATCAGCATTGCTGTGTACGCTATAGACTTATCCTCCGTTAACTGATTAAATATATCCAATATGTGTATAGTACAGGCAAGCTTACCAGACAGATGATATTGTACGACTGTAAGAACACAAATCGAAATTGGCATATAAAACTCCTTTGTTTTGAACATTTCAAGTAAACGTATTCTTCTATTATTCGGTACATCAACACTAGCTGCAATTATTTCCTGCAATAACTTCTCGGATTGCTCACTGTTTCCATGTATCCATCTAAAGGAAGATTTGCATTCCTCAAATCTACCTTTGCTGGCCAACCAATATGGAGATTCTGGCCAGAAGAACACGTTGAACGTGTAAATAGCACAAATAAATCCTAAAACAGCTATGTTCTTCCATGGAATGAAAGTTCCGATAGCGTTAGCTACCCACAAACCCCAATACAGACTGGCAGCCTTAATAGCCAGAAATATTCCACGATATTTGGGAGATGTATATTCAGCTACTGTTAGAACTCGGATTGTCACATTACCACCAAACAAGAAACCTTGGAAGATTTCCGAAATTATTATGTGGTAAGGATTTTGGCTGAAATACAGAATGAGGAATATAATTAAGGAGCACACTGATGTAGCTACTTGAGGTGGTTTTCTTCCACAGTACTGAGTGACCAATGGAAGTATTATTATCCATGGATACATTGCAAACCCGCTGGTAGAGTCTGAAATTTAAAAAATATATATGTATATATATATATATATATATATATATATATATATATATATATATATATATATATATATATATATATATATATATATATATATATATATATATATATATATATATATATATCTCATATTGACATCAATCTCAATTTCAAGTGTAGAAATAGAACAAAGCAAGTGGATACCATTTACACTGACATCATCAAAGCTTTCGACAAAGTAGTTCACGAAATATTATTGACTAAGCTAAATTCCTATGGTATTGTGGGTACTTTCCTCGATTGGCTGAGTTATTATTTGTCTGAACGCTCATTTTTTGTTGTAGTTAATGGTTTCGATTCCTTTTTGTGTAAAATATTTTCTGGCGTTCCACAAGGCTCACATCTTGGCCCAGTATTGTTCAATATATTTATCAATGATCTTTCATCATACTTTAATCACTCCACACCATTGTTGTTTGCAGATGATTTAAAATTGTATAAAATTATTGACACTTGGGAGGACGTAGTAAAATTTTAAACAGATATGAATGCTCTGGTTAGTTTGTGTAACAATAATGGTATGGAGCTTAATGTACTAAAATGCTTTCATATTAAATTCACAAGAAGTCGATCGATTTTATTCCGTAAATGTATTTCATTAAGGATGTGCAAATTAGCATTTATCAGTAAAATATTTAGGAATTAATATTGATAGTAAGTTATTTTTTGTACGTCAAATAGATTTAATAATAAAAAACACTACAAAACTTCAAAAAAAAAAAAATGGGCTTTATTTCTAGATTTTCTAGATTTTTTAAGAGGCCTTCAACTAAGATTATCCTATACAACAGTCTTGTTAGATTAATTTTAGAGTATGGGAGTGTTACTTGGCGTCCTCATTTCGCAACACATATGCTGCGAATCGAACGAAAAAAGATGTGTAAGACATCTTATGTACTTTCTGAATAAAGTTCGTCGAGAGAAGTACTCTTATTTACCTTACTTTATAATAAAAAATGTAGTGAATCTGCGAATATTGATATCATTCCATAGCTGCTTTCAGGAAAGCAGTTTGTGAAGTATGTATTAACGAATGGCACTAATTATGTATGTATGTATTAGCTAGCTTAGTATATGGTACTTATTGTTTGTTGCACTGTGACTACTCAAAGTTATGTTCAATATGTATATTTTATATTTAAATTTTGTTTGTTTGTTTTCTGTACCATATCGGACAGATATCGGACAGATACAGGGCACCCTCTGAATGATTAAGACAATATCTATACTTTTAAAACAAAAATTTCAGCTAAATTAATAAAAATAATAATATTTATTTAGTTTGACAAAATTGCTAAATTTTTGTCAACCAAATATATATTTTAAGTTGACGTAATTTTTTATCTGTTACCCGACTTAAGCAAACAAAGTATATGTGTTGAACGAAGGTTGCCGAAATATAATTGTGAAGGTTGAGATTCGCGTGTAAATATAATAAATCTGTAACTGATCGCTGTCTGAACATCAAAGTTGTATTAAAAATATATTATCATATTTTTAATATAGTTCGATGTACAGTAAGTAAAAGATATAAATTTAAAAAAAAATAATCACATCACAGGTCAGTTTCTAACTACAAACGCTAGAGCCTATCTAATATTTAGCCAAGCAAATATTAAAAAAATTAACGAATTCATAGTCGTAAAATTTTAAATATTTTAATACATAGACACTGTCTCCACTTTATTAGATAAAGAAAGTAATTGAGATTAGTAAACAAAGAGTGTTCAAGCGGGCGAAGCCGCAGGTGGATTGCTGGTTTTTGTTAAATTACTTAAAATCGACTTACACAGCCAAGATGCCAAATCAGCATCTATGATTTCAGTCGAATTAGCGTCTTTCCGTATTTGCGGTATGAACACCGTCGGCGCTCCGCCACAAAGACCCGCCATGAAATATTGTATCCATACTGAACTGCTTATTAATATCTAAAAACATTTTTTAAAATTTTATTTCTGAAAGAGCTTCACACAGCATCCTGCATATAGCAGGCAGAGGGAGCCTTATGAAAGACACTCCGTTCCCCACGTTCTCAATTTTGGAAATATGGTGTGTTGAGTAGCGGAGCTCAACGCCGCGAACGAGCTAGACTGCATCTTAGAGGTGAATGTGAATCTCGTATCGGATCTACATACGAGTGATATTACTCGAGGAAGAACAGTTTAGCTGTTGTTTAACGCGACAGTTTGGTCCCCATTCGAAGATGTCTATGTCCAACGGTAGACAACGAAAGGAGGATGAACATCATTTGAGACATCAAATATCTATTCTAAGTTCCTTTTTATTTCTGCTCTATATTACCTTTTTATATGAAGAACTTGTGTAATAATGTACTATTTGCGCATAACATTCCTTTAACTTAGCTTTATTCAAAGCGCGGCGTTAAGTTCCGCCATTCAAACAATTCATTCATTCGGTGGAAAGTGGAGAACGGAAGTGTCTCAATGAGAACGTAATTTTTTAACGCTAAGTTCAGATTCACAGTTAGATCATTCCGCTTACAGCACAGTAGCCTCAACTCTGAACGCCGTCTTTTGTATTGTTGTTAGAAAAAAAAGAGAAACTTTTTATTAAACTAGCAGTTTTAACTATTATTTGATAGTAAAGGTCAACAATACATTGAATTTTTGCCGTGTGATCCCGGCTTAGAATAGAATCACCCTGGTACTGATGGTGTCGTAAGAGGCGACTAAAGTGCGTGTGGTAGAGTCACGTTGTCAGCAATGGCAACACGCATGGGCAGACTCGACCGGATTGTTACCACCCCCGGCATTCAAGACCGGCGTTAAGTAGTGGCTTTGGCCACTGCGTTTCGCATTAGGTAATGCCGGGCCCCGGTGCCCATCAACCGTAAAAGACGGCAATGCTCCTGTAGCTCCTCTGGAGTTACTCGGGGCCGTGGGCGACGGTGATCACTTACCATCAGGTGACCCGTACGCTCGTTTGCCGTCTCTCCCATAAAAAAAAAACTATATTCAGGAAAATTCACGAGCGTAAACGCAATAGTCTGCTAATTTTGTATTGGCTGTTTCTGCTAATTTTGTATTTAAAAAAAATAAATGAATGATAACAGGTACTCTGCTCTCCTAACTAGAGACGAAACGAAGCCCTCTCGAACACCGTCCCAGCGCTTTGACCACTAAGCCATACGTTTTCACCAAGCTACGTGAAAATTATCTTAGGATAACGGAAATTTGCAAAAATCTCCCTAGAGAGAACTAAGAGTTCATCATCTGTGTCGCATTCTTCATCACTGAAGGTCGTGTCCTTTATGAAAGTCCGTCGTAGTTCTTATTACTTTCTTCCATACTTCCCGGTGTTCAGCTTTTCTTAGGGCTTTTGCGACGGAGAGACCAGTCAGTGCAGTTACTTGGTCACACCAACGGCTAGGTGATCGGCCGCGGGGTCGCTTCCCTTCGACCTTGCCCATCACTATCAGTTTCTCCAGGTTATCCGGATGACGACGGGCAATGTGACCAAAATAACCAAGGATTTTTTGGAAGCATATTGTTGAGAGTCAGTTTGTAACCTATGGCTTAGTGGTCAAAGCGCTTGGACGGTTTTCACGATCCGCGAATTCAGATATGTTATGAATAGTAAAAAATATCTTCTGTTTGTCTGTCGATCGATACCTGTATAAGGGTGTGAGCAAACTCAATGGACTAGCTCTAGTGGGAGTGGGAGGTGATGATTATATGCATATATTACATGTTATTTTCCTATTTTCGATGTAATAATCAGAGCGCGGAGCTTAACTCCGCCAATTCACACAATTGTCTTGAACTACAGACATGAGATTATCAGTAAAAGTAAAAAATAAACAAAACAATACCTGTTTTAAAACCGATTCGGTGGATTCCTTTTCGTTCTCAACTTCTTCGTAACGATTTATATTCATTTTACGCAAATTTATTCACTATTTTTATTTTATTTTACGTAAAAAATTATTAAGTTTATATATATAACAACTAGAATTAATGTACTGTTGCTTCGTGGCGCTGTCTCAGTGATGTAACGGTTCTGGGTTCATTTCACACACGGAGAAATTAATTATTTTAATTTTCTCGTTCTTGTGACAAAGCACTGCATTGAGTCTCATCACTCAACGCGTGCGTGGAGAACGGAGAGTCTTAACACTAGATTCTCATCACCAACTATATAGCAAACTATAAAAGGGAAACAGCGTTAAGCCATACCTTATTTTTCAACTTCACATTCCCGCAAAAAGTCGTTAAAGTTAGAGAACCTATTGTTAAGACCATCTTTTCACCGTTTTCCGAAATATCATTGCCTGTTTATGGCGGAGTTTAACACTGAATAAAAAAAAATATGCAGCAACTAAACAATTTAGAAAATACTTTTTACTCGTAACAGAAAAGCGTATAAAATGACATTGTATTTAATATTTTTTTTAACACAAGAATACATACAAAGGTATAGCTATGTATAAACATATATATCTAATTCATTAAATAACAGCAAACATAGAACTGGTACACGAACTGTGAACACAATTTGTTGATAACATATTTAATTTTATTTAAATTTCATAAAGATAAAAGTGAATCGAGGCCTGTCGTGGCGCAGCGGCACAAACGTGTCACTGTAAACAGGACAGGTTGTGGGTTCGATCCCCAATCGCAGAAGTGTATTTAATATTTTCAAATAAATATTTAATATTTTTATTTCTTCGCTCTGGTAACAAGGCTAAGCGCGGCGTTGAGTTCCGCCTTTCGCATTCATCACTTTAAAATATGTCAAAATAAACGGAAAGTGGGGAGCGAAGTATTTTAACACTAGTTCCCAAGTTCCCTCACCATGTGCGGGAAACAGCGTGAAATAAAGAAAAAGAATAGTGAATGATGCAGTTTTATATAATCATTTAGAAGCGGAATTTAGACCTCGGACAGTAATCGATATATATATATATATATATATATATATATATATATATATATATATATATATATATATATATATATATATATATATATATATATATATATATATATATATATTTATATATATATATATATATATATATATATATATATATATATATATATATATATATATATATATATATATATATATATATATATAAATAATATATATATAATAAAAGTATTACACTGTATGCCTTTATACAGCAATGTAACTGTAAATTAACTTTAGTACTGTAGTAGGTAGATTATACTAACCCAAATTTTATGTAATTTCATTGTATAATATACAAGTACTGTTATTTCCAGTAAGACTTTTTATTTTTTAAACCGTTAATATAGTCTGTCGTGGCGCAGCGGCACAAGAGTGTGACTGTAACCGACAGGTTCTGGGGTCGATCGTCAGTCGAGTAAATGAAGTATTTAATATATTCAATTTTAATATTTAATGTATCATTTCTTCGCTCTGGTAATAAGGCAAAGCGCGGCGTTGAGTTCCGCCACTCAACACGCAATGCCTCAAATTCGGCGGAAAGTGGGGAACGGAAGTGGAACGGAGTGTCTTAACACTAGGTTCCCAGGTTCCCTCTGACTACCCTGCCTAGTGCGGAATATGTTAATATAGTCTCTTAAGTAGTATTATACGTATTTTTAACTGATGAACCTCCAACATGCCTTCTTCATTCTACGTGACATTGGCGAAGTAAACTGTGCTCCACTAGCACGGCTAAAAGTCATAAAATAAATAATAACAAAACAACCTGGAAACTAATGGTGGAAGGGCAATATCTTATATTGCTGTTCCACACTTTACGAGTGGGCCTGTAAACGTGGCAGGTTGGTGATATTAAATAATAAATATTTTCATTTCTTTGCGCGTCGTTGAGTTCCGCCACTCAATGCCACGCCACTTAAATTCGGTGGAAATTGGGGAACGAAACGGAATCGTAACACAAGGTTCCCAAGTTCCCTCTACTTTGCAATGTAAAAAAGTGGGGTAAAGTGTTTTAAAGTTATTTACATATTGTGTTTTAAAGTTATTTAAAACGGTGACGCCATTGCTGACGTCACGTATTGTACTACTATCTTCACTCATACTTAGTAAATAATTGAAAAGTCAAATTAAACAATGATTTATTTGAATAGTTAGAACAAAATCAGAACTTAATACTATTTATTATAATTACAAGTAATAATGGTAATAACTTAACTTTTTATAAGGATCGCCTGCACTCACCAAAAGCTGGAGAAAAAGTGATTTTTGCATCTACATTTCTCTTTTTCTTCGGCTCCTGGCGCCATATTTTATAATAACATGGCGCCACTTGTCAAGCGGAAAATCAATGCAACTTAACTTAAAAACATACTTAAAGGTCTAATTAAATTATAGTCAAATTATATTTACAATATTATTAATTGAATAAAATTTACACCGACTCTTTGCTGAAAATTGATTATTATTTACAATTACATTGTTTCAAGCACCTTACCTATTTAACTTAACAAGTTAAAAGAGCCCAGACAATATTATTATAAAATATTGCAAAACTTACATTGAATTATAATTATATTTACACATACTATTTTCATAATTAAAATTGATTAAATTAAATTGACAGGAAAAGTATTGTTATTAATTATTACATTTAAATCAGAGACATTTCTTAATATTAACACCCCAATAATCCCACATAGTTATAATTGTTATTATGTTATTAAATCATAGCCACAAATTGGCCGACATCAACTATTAAACAATAAATACACCTCACCATCTTTAATTAAGAGTTACATTTAAATGAATTATTTGTAATAGGCACTTTTCAGAAACTAATGTGATTGATAAACGGCGTCGCGCCGATACGGCCATACTGATAGGCAGTGCGCGCTCTGCACTAGTCTTCTGAAATAAAATAATTTTTATTGTTTAAATAGGTATCTGTACTACCTACTAACATGAAATAAAAACTTTTGTTTTTAATTGTTAATATTTTGGCTTATAAGCGCTTTACATATTAATACTTGCATATTTATAATTTGCATTTTATTTGCATTTATTTGCATTTTATTTGCATTTATTTGCATTTTATTTGCATTTACTTGCATTTTATTTGCATTTTATTTGCATTTTATTTGCATTTTATTTGCATTTATTTGCATTTTATTTGCATTTTATTTGCATTTTATTTGCATTTTATTTGCATTTTATTTGCATTTTATTTGCATTTTATTTGCATTTTATTTGCATTTTATTTGCATTTTATTTGCATTTTATTTGCATTTTATTTGCATTTTATTTGCATAATAAAATAGTTCGGTGTTCTGGGCGGTCCTGTTCGCCGTGGTACACAGGGGATTTAAGGATATAGGTGGGGGGGGGGGGGGGGGGGGGGGGTTTGATGCTGTGCTCTAGGTATTTATTTTATACCGTGGTACACAGAGGCTCTGAAAATAATATATGCCTTATTGCCTTTTTGCCTTTTTTTTATTGTTATTATTTATTAGTTGTTTACTTTATAAAATAATTTCTCATTATTTATCCTTGTTTTTTTTTTTCTTTTTTACCATAATAACTAGTTTTTAATCCTAGTGTATTCAATTACGTAAGGATTAATTTTAAATCATTTTACTTGAGATAACAAAATTAATAAATTTTGAAATAGTTTAATTAATACACATTTATATTGCTCACCTTTTAATGTAGTATTCTTCATTCCGACTGGGTAGATTGAGAATTGACTGTAGCATCTTCACAAGAAGACTCCGTGTTCGTTACGATTTCCGCCGATACTGTTGCCTGCTGACCCGGTTGTGGTGCTCGCCGAAGTTGATCATGAGACACTTTGCGTGGTCTTCCTCTACCTAGTACTTTTTTTATCATGTAGCGTTAGTTATCTAGGAGGCTACGTATTTCATAGGGTTCACTGTATTTTAAATCTAAACAAGTTTGATTGCGTGGGTTATTCTTTAGTAAAACGTAATCACCTTTGTGAAAATGACGAATATGAGCTTTGTTTTTATCAAATCTTTCTTTTTGTTTCTGAGCTGCTATAGACATTTTTTGTTGTACATGTTGGCACAGTTTTTCAATATCTACAGCCTCCGCTTCATAATCTACAAGATGCAAAAGTTCTGGAGGTACACAGTTTTTAATTAAAGTAAATGGGGCAATTCCTGTAGTACTTTGTAGCGTACAGTTGAATGCCAACTGTAAGTTGTCAAGTAAAGAAGGCCAGTCTTCCGTTTCATAATTATTTATCATAATAAGCCCGTTTTTAAGTGTGCCTACCATTCTTTCCACTTGGCCATTAGCTCGGCTTACTCCTGGTGAAATTAAATGGATGTTAATACCAACTATATCACAATAAGACTTAAACTCGCCAAGAAATTTGGGGTAGGTGCTCCAAACAGGTATACCAAACGCTTCAAAGCAGCCAATGTACTATGTGGGCTTTTGGTCGTAGCGTAATGAAATAATATGTACTTACTGAAAGCATCGATGATAACAATGACATAATCGTGACCGTGATTTGTTGGACCCAGTTTCCCTGTAATGTCCATATGAATTACCTGAAAGGCAGCTACAGGCTTTTGAATAGGAAGCAGTTGAGCTTGGATTGCACCAGAATGTCCTTTTGAAGTTTTACATATGACGCAATTGTCAACGAAGTTTCTGACAGTAGACGACATTTTTACAAACCAATAGGAATCCTTTATTTTTTGTAACGTCTTTTCCCAGCCAGGGTGTTTCAATGCAGTGTGGTATGTATTGATTAGGCTCCATTGGTAGGATTTTGGTACAACTGTCGCCTTTTGGGTACCTGAATTTGTATCGGGCACTATTTTTACCAATACATCATCTTCTAGTCTGTAACCGCCTACCTGCTCATTACGTATCAGAGCATCTATGATTGATCTCAAAGTCATATCTCGCCGTTGTTCAATTTTCAGCCATTCAAAATTTTTTGTAATTATATTTACCTCTAGTGTTATTGGATTTCGACTAAAGAAATCGGCATGCTGTATCTTGGTACCTTTTCTGTATTCAATTTCAAAATTGTAGTTTTGAAGAAATGCCCACCAACGATAGACTCTTGGTAAAAGGTCTTTTTTATGTTTTGATGTTTTCAGGGCATTGCAATCGGTGATTACCTTAAAATTACGACCGTATAGGTATTGTTTAAAATGTTTAATAGCTGTTACCACGGCAAGTGTCTCAAGTTCGTATGAATGGTAGCGACTTTCCGTATCAGTAGTTCTCATACTCATGTATGCCACAGCGTGACGTCGTCCATCAATCACTTGTACTAATACCGCGCCGTAACCAAGACTGCTCGCATCAGTATAAAGTTCAATCGGCGCGTCTTCCTGAAATATTGTTAAAACAGGAGCAGAAGTAAGCAATTCAATAACTGTATTACGTGCTTGTTCGTGTCTGTCGTTCCATTCCCACTTAGTGTCTTTTTTTGTTAATTCATACAATGGAAGCATAATGCGCGAGAAGTTGGGAATAAAACGACGAAAGTACCCGGCCAAACCATTGAATTGGCGAACTTCTTTAATATTATTCGGGATCGGAGATTTAACCAAAGCCTCCAATTTACGAGGGCTTGGACTAACCTGTCCATTAGAAATTATATTACCTAGATATTCAATCGAGCGCTTAAAAAATGAAGACATCTCTACATTTATTGAGAAGCCTGCATCCTGTAGAGCTATTAGATTTTTTTCTATATTAGATAGACCTTGGTCGAAATTAGAGCATTTATTAAGGACATCGTCAACATATACTTGAGCAATACCTGCACGGCCAAGCAACGGTTGCAGTGCTTTATTTATACATCTTTGGTAAACTGCACATGCATTGCTCAAGCCAAATGGCATTGTTAAATATTCGTATAGACCATCTGGTTTTATAAACGCGGTTTTTTCTATAGATTTTTCGGATACTTGGATTTGATGAAATCCCGACGCCATATCAAACAAATTATAATAATAGCCATTCGCCAATTGGTCTATTTGATCAGAAATTAACGGAAGACGATAGTGATCTCTAAAAGTATTTGAATTTAATTCACGGTAATCTACGCATAACCTATCATCGCCGTTTTTCTTATTAACAAGTATGATTGGACTAGAGTATGGTGAACTACTTTCGCGTACTATGTTGTGTTTCAGCAAGTCCTTTATGATTTCTTTAACTTTCTCGCGTTCTATAGGGCTTAAACGGTATGGTCTTCGCTCCACATATTTATCGGGATTTTTTAACCTAATCTCTAACTGACCCGTCTTAATTCTCGTATTAGGGAACTCTTGAATAACAAGTGTACGTATTTATTTAGCATAATGCGTAATAAATCTAACTCGTCACAATCTGTAAGATCGCAATCTAATTTATCAGATACTCGTTGCGATGCGTTATACTCGGTTGATGAAATAATTTGATGCCGCTATTCGTTACTAAAACTTCTAGAGAAGAATTATTTATCAAGTCCATCTCAACTAGAGCGTTTGTACTTAATTCATAGTCGGGAACTATACTGAAAATGATCTCTGTACTAATATCATCTATCTTACAAATAGTCTGCAAAGTTAATAATGATACTACCGGAAAATGACCTATACCGCGTAAATATTTAACTTCATTAATTCTTTTACCGGGTAGTTTAGCGGCTATCGATTCACACATTACTGAACATTCGGCACCGCTATCAAAAATTGCGTTTATTATTATACTACCCACAGTGATAAGCATGTGATTAGTTTTTAAACTGCCTACACAATTAACGTTTGCAACTATTTGACGTTTACGTTTAAAACAATATTCGTATGAGTGACCTACCTTCATGCAAAATGTACAGGCTAGTTTATTTTGATTATTTTGAGTTAACTTACTGTTATTGTCGTTATTAGGCCGATTGTCTCTTGCATTTGAATGATTCTCAAAATATTTCAAACGGCAATCGCGTGCGACATGGTTATTTCTTTTACAAATTTTACAAAACATTAATGTTTGAGAGTCATTCATACGAAATCGCTTACCTGACATATGAACACTAGGTTCAACTGAAACATGTCTTTTCGACGCTCGTATAGACGATGCAACCGAAATAAGCTCTGGCACCGATTGAACACGTGCGTTCATTAATTCTATTCTCAAATGTTCATCCTTAATACAACCTATCACGGCTTCCACTGCGTCATTATTACCCAATTTATCTTTAGTTACGCGCCTCCAAAGGATCCACGCTTGTGATAAAAAATCCGATATATCTTTGTTATGATCGTAAGTATATTCGCGAAATTTTACTATATCACGTGAGTACCTGGTTTCAGGTTCAAAGGTAGTAATTAACTTCTCTCGTAGTTCATCCCACGAGCGCGTTGAAACAAGCCAACTATTGATCCATAAATTCGCTCGACCTTTCAACAGACTACTTACCTTCATTCGTACCTCATAATCATCATCAATCATCGAGTTCATATTTGTCTATAGCCTGTGATATATGTTGGCACCATTTACGTACACCGACTGACATATCTGGATCGTATGAGGGTAGGAATATCACTAATTTATACATACATATATATATATATATATATATATATATATATATATATATATATATATATATATATATATATATATATATATATATATATATATATATGTATATATATATATATATATATATATATATATATATATATATATATATATATATATATATATATATATATATATATATATATATATATATATATATATATATATATATATATATATATATATATATATATATATATATATATATATATATATATATATATATATATATATATATATATATATATATATATATATATATATATATATATATATATATATATATAGATGCATTTTTTTATAACGGGCGAAGCATGCTAATTGCTAATTTTACTTAAAAATTCATGAAACTAAACTAAACTACTTTCTTATTCTAATTACATTATCACGTTTTAGACAATATACATTGAAAATTTAAATTTTAGGGTAATGAATAAACATTTTGTACGACGATGTAACTTTTTTATTTTTTAACCGATTTAAAGAAAGGGGCCTGTCGTGGATGAAATGAAAATATTTATTATTTAATATCCCCAACCTGCCACGTTTACAGTCCCACTCGTAAAGTGTGGATAAGATATTGCCCTTCCACCATTGGTTTCCAGGTTGTTTTGTTATTATTTATTTTATGACTTTTAGCCGTGCTAGTGGAGCACAGTTTATTTCGCCAATGTCACGTAGAATGAAGAAGGCATGTTGGAGGTTCATCAGTTAAAAATACGTATAATACTATTTAAGAGACTATATTAACAAAATCAGCTTCACGCTGTATCCCGCACTACCCTGCGCAAGCAGAGGGAACTTGGGAACCTAGTATTAACACACGCCGTTTCACTTTCGTTCCCTACTTTCCGCCGAATTTGTGGCATTGCGTGTTGAGTGTATATGTACATATATATATATATATATATATATATATATATATATATATATATATATATATATATATATATATATATATATATATATATATTTATAACAATACAAATTGTTAGGTGGTAGGTTGTTTAAGTATATTGTATTATTTATTTATTATCAGTAAGTGCCATATAATAGATAAAAATACATTTAAAAATGGAATAAATATTTAAAATAGTGGGAGCAAGTACATAAATATATTTATTGATTCTAAGAAGAATAAAGTTCTTTAATATGATTTTCGTCTCGTAGGAAAATGTGTGGCTCATCTTCAGATTTCCGAATAAAGCCCCTGCCATTAGATATCCAACAAAACCAAGCTATTTAAAGTTCACAAGTGAGAAAAAAACATTTTTTTTATTTTATCGGAATAATATTCGGATATAAATATAGGACACCTGGATCCAGGCATACCAATACATACGATTTAAGAAATTGATTCGATACGATTCTTTTTGAAAGATTTAAAGGATTTGATTACTATTTCTGTTGTAAATGAGTTATTAAATTCAACAATTATTGGCTTTATATGCTGGTGCTTCCCCGGTTGGCGGTGGATGTTTCTGAAGCATCCTCAGTGATACCACTATTAAGCGAGCTGGAAATACTGAAAAGAACTCTTCTTTAAATTTTCAGATCTTGAAACATTTCAAATTTCAAAAATATTACATCTCATTTTTGTCCGTAGTTTATTCTGCGTGCTGCTGCTGTGTATTTATTTCATCTACTGTTCTGATTCTTTGTCCTTTTCTAGTGTTAATATATTTTTTTTAAATATTGTTCGTTATGTAGAAATTTGTTTTTTTTTAGTCTTTATTAAGTTGCTTTAATTCGGCAATATCTTGTTTTATTAATTTTATTTCGGAAAAAAAGTAAGAAATAGTAATTTTCAATTTATCCCCCTCCATTGCCATGTCGGTTATTTCTTGTTTACTCATTTTATTTAGAGTATCTAAGTATTGAGGTGGTCTCTGAGATATAGTTGGTCTGTTCTGAGATACAGTTGATTTATGCACTTGAGTAGAAACCGGCTGACAATACGTTGAGGTTACGAGAACCGAACAGCGAATCCCAATCTTTACTTGCTTGCGAGATGTGAACGCTTCGGATATGAGATCATACAAACTCTTGAGGAGATGTTGAGCTGGAGAAAAATGCTAGAACTACCGAGTAGGCCACGAAGGCGATCGAATTCACAATCGCTATAGCGTTGGAACGGGGTGAGGGAGCGAAGCGCGGGAGATGGGGATCGGTAGTTCGGTTCTTGGACATTCAGTTGATGTGTGTGAAGTACTTCACGGGTGAACAGCAGCGTTCTGTGTAAAAAAATATTACAAAAACGCCGATTCGTGCGTTATTGTTCGACGTTTACTTCGCTCTCGCATTGTGCATTCGGTACTCGTCATTCGGTCGCCCCCGTTCAATCAGTGCAGCTATGCAAATGAAATGCGACGTATTCGATATTTTTTTGTCGACAACAAGTGATGTGTCAAAGTCGTTATGGAACGTTATCTTGAGCGACATTCGCCAACTAATAGCTCCAATACAAAACGTCCAGCGGACAATGAAACGCATGAATGGCGTGCTCCAAAGAGATACGCCAACAACAAAACTCCCCACGCTAGATTCAAAGTCAGACTCCATAAAACATATAAAGACTTACCTATCGACACCGAAAAGGTAAGCGACAATCAATCCAGAGATTCTGTGGACCCAGCAAGAAAATCCTCCAACTTTCCTCCGACTATCCTAGTGGTGCAGAGTGATTGGAAACAATAAAAGATATTTTAAGCAGATATGCCAATCACTATCACATGCAATATAGAAATGGTAGTAAAGTCGCTATTGTCACTTTGTTGAGTCCATACTGTTGAGTCTCACAAGGCATTAAAGGAGGGTCTTAGGAAGGAGACATACCGTTTATCACATATATGAGAAGGGACAAGAAGACGCCTAAATTAGTCATCAAAGGGCTACCAAATGCTGTTGGTGAAGATCAACCTAGCGAACTTAATAAATTGGGCTTCCAGCTAACTCCGTTACTAAATTCACTGTCCACCCTTTTTGGTTCAACTTGCTGCAGGAGCTGATATCACTAAGTTTAAGCAGATTAAGTACTTGTTTAGTTGTGCAATAGGTTTGGTCATTCTTATAAGAACTGCAACTTACCAGCTAGGTGTGTCAAGCGCATAGATGCACACTTCACAGCTGACTGTCGAAAATAAGAGAGTGATACCGTGCGGTGTTGCAATTGCCAAAGAGATCATCCAGCTAATTATAGAAACTGTCATGCCAGACGCACCTTGGTTCCTATTTGATTGGTCCAAAAGTAGTTCGCTTTCCTTCTTGGAGCGCCGGTAGCGTACGATCAAAATTCAGGAGCTTCTAGACCTCGCGGTAAGTTTTATTACCCATTATATTTTACAATTGGGGGCTGTCCTAAGAAAAAGCGTGTGTATTGCTATTGTAAAGGTAATTGGCAACTTTTTCGTTACATCATTAAGAAAAACATTTTTTCGAGACTAAGTAAATTTGGATCAATAGACAGTACTGATAACGCTGTCGACCACCTTTAAAAGATTACAATAATGGCCAGAAATTCTGCAATACCACTAGATTTACTCGAGACTCCATAAATAAACTTCCGCGCTACATCCAATGATTAATATCTTATAAAAATCATATACGCAGGGTTGATCTTAAACTACCCAAAGGTCAATTAAAACACAATACTCGTTACATCATTAACAGCTTATGTGCTACTATTTCAATGGAAATGACTATCCATTCTGACAAAGTATGGAACAAAAGACTCTGCAAAGTGGATAAACCGAGAAATGACATCTGGCGTTTGGCGTTTCATAAGATTCAACACACAAACCCCAGTTACATAAGATTCCACCTTTGTTTTATAGCGACGCTACATTGACGTCTAGTGAAAGCGAACAATGTGAAGTACTTGCTAATGATTTTCTAAGTAATATGTCACTAACCATTAATTCAATCAATCCTGATTTTGATTTTAAAATTGAAGCAAGTGTAGCAAAAATTGATAAACACCCATTTGCTGGAAGTGAAAGAAGTAAGTCCGTCACACCCAACGAAATCCATAAAATCACGCATATCACCGAGTCATGATGAAATAACTAATTCCTTACTTAAACTTTATCCGACTAAAGCATTTGTATATCTTACTTAAATTTTTAATAGCTGTTTAAATCTTAGCTACTTCCGAGATATGTGGAAAAGGGCCAAAGTTATAAAGGGCCATTTTTCTTAAGGGCCCTTAAGAAAAATGGTAAAAATTATGTTGTTCTTACAAACTATCGTCCAACAAGTCTTTTACCTTCCCTTAAAATCCCTTTCCCGTAAATCGTTCGAAAAAATTATATACACGAGACTTATTGTTGTTTCTGAACATCTTCTAATGAATGAATAGTTTGGTTTTCGTTCATAGCACTCCTGCGTCCATCAATTAGCACGAGTATCTGAACACATTGCACATAACCTAAATCTCAGACAATCCACTGGGATGTTTTTACTAGATATTGAAAAGGCTTTCAATACTGTATGGCACAGTGGGCTTCTGTACAAATTAGCAAAGCTTGATATTCCTTTAGACTTAGTGAAGCTGATCAAATCTTACCTTACAAATAGAAGTTTTTCGGTGTCAATGCGAAATACTCAACCTTTAAATATATTGTTTCCCGCTGGCGTGTCCAAGGATTCAATTCTAGGGCCCTTATTGTTCATCTTGTATCTTTTCGATATGCCAATATAACTTCGTACCAACCTTGCTTGTTTTGCAGACGACACTGCATCTTATATATC
The DNA here is from genome assembly GCA_019049475.1 of Eueides isabella. Lineage (NCBI taxonomy): Eukaryota > Metazoa > Arthropoda > Insecta > Lepidoptera > Nymphalidae > Eueides > Eueides isabella. The sequence continues at coordinate 4,731,604 of CM032413.1, read as the reverse complement.
TTCTAACGATGTCGATCTTATAATAAGCCGGTTGCAACTTTCGTTAGATATGTTATGTGAGTGCTCTACAAAATGGAAACTTAAAGCTATTCTGTTTACCTGCCAACGTCAATTACTTAAGCGTTGTCTTAAGATTTTAAGACAACGCTTATGGATGCTATGCTATTTCTTGGAGTCGGTCAGTACGGTATCTAGGAGAGACTTTGGACTCCAAGCTTATTTGGACAAAGCATGTTACGAATCTACGGATAAAAAGTGCCCAAGCCCTGGGAGCCTTAAGCCCCATCATGAATCGTAATAATAAACACAGTTCTACGACCAAAATGAGAGTATATAGCACTTATGAATGAGATAACTAAAAAATAGAAATAAATAACTTCGCTCTTATTATGGATTGCATGACTTAAAACAGTGTTCGAGTGAAAATTTGATTAGGGCGTGGGTCAGAAAGTTCGAGGCTACTGGTTCGACTCTAAATCAGAATCCTAAGGGGCCCAAAAGGACAGAGGAAAACATAAAGCAAAACAACATAAAACATAGAGCTTCCAGGATTGCGTAGTACGGAAGCTCTAAATAAAGTTAGAGCTTCCGTACTACGCAATCCTGGGAAATCAACTCGCAATCTCTCTGTATCAAGACGCCTTTACGTCAAATTAAAAAAAAGCTTTAAAATTAAACCCCAATAAACTTCAAATAGTGAAAGATTGAAGCCAAATGATCACAATTTACGACGTGATTTCGTCGAAACAATAATTTAGCGGTTTCGGAACTTTAACAATTTTATTTTTCCAGACGAAGCACATTTTCATTTTAATGGGCAAAATAGTCAATATTGGACCTCAGACAATTTAGTTTCAAACATCAAAAGCCTTTTCACTCGCCAAAAGTGAGTATTTGGGCGGTTATTTCAGCACACAGAATCATCGAACGCTTTTTTTTGAAGACTAACCGGGGAACTGTGTGACAGTAAATACTGAGCGATACATAGCCATGTTACGCAATTTATTTTTCCCGCAGCTATCAGAATTTGAAGGGTACAATAGTGTGACATGGTTTCAACAAGATGGTGCCACATGTCATTCATCAGTTTGGCAGTCTTAAAGAGATGTTTGCTGGAAAATTCATTTCGCACGGAGGTGATATTCCGTGGCCATCTAGGATTCCGGTTTTAATCCCACTAGACTTTTTCCTGTGGGGCTACATAAAAAATAGAGTCTATAATAATAATTCGACCACAATTGCCCAGTTGAAGGCAGAGAAATGACAGGCAATTTGAAGAATGAGAAGAGATTTTGAAATTTGAAGACTGTCTGCGGGATGGTGCGCATCTGAATGATGTTATTATTAAAAAATGATTTTAATTTTAATTTAAAAATAAATTTGTGTTACTTTTATTTTTTATGAATTTTTCAAATTCGCAAAACTACGAGTCCCATTCTGTATTATGTTAATCTTTATATTATGTTAATCTTTACATATTTAAAAAACAAACTCTACTCTCTCAACGTGTAAATGTTTTAAAATACGTAACACTCACTTCGCCAATGTCACGTTGAATGGAGAAGACACGAAGGAGGTTGTGCGGTTGAAAAAATAATATTACACAATATGAGAATGCATATTAAAAAAAGAAGATCAAGTTAAAAATTGCCTTCACCTATAACAAAAAAATACATATATTAAAATAAATATATACATTATGTACACACAGGGTTAGTAATAAGAAATAATATATAATACAAAGGTGTTAGTCTACAATTTAATATTGTTATATCTAATATATTTACATAAAAAATTACATAATGGAGTAAACACAAACATTAACAAACATTGAACATTAAGGGGACGGGGAACTTTGTGAGGAAGGACATCATATAAGGGATGGATTATTTTGGGGCATGTAAAAATGTGAGAAATGGATGGGATGGGATGTGAGAAGGGGAACCGTCGTCCAGACCACATTCACACAGTGAGTGGTCCCTGACCCTGATCTTAGCTAGATGTACAGGTGTACACGCATGTCCAAGGCGCAAGCGACATATGCTCGATATTATCCTCCGTTCAATAAATTTTTGAGAATAAAACCATGGCCGCCTGGGGATTTGAAAAAAAAAAAGGTTGAATCGCGGCATAGAGCTTACCTTCTTGGGATTTTGACATATTCCAAAATTCAGACCATAACACATCCAAATGAGTTAATGCAAGGGACAACAGATCCTGGGCCGAAATAGAAAAGTGATCCAAATTGCCACACTGGATGGCTGAATTTTACGTCAGAGTCTGCAGATTCATTCCCACTGATTCCAGAATGCCCTGGAATCCATGCCAAAGTAACAACCAAACCCTTTAAATAGCATGAGTACAGTTCTTCACGAATCCTTAAAATAATTGAAGACCTTAATTTACTATAAAAAGGACAGACCCTTTACAGCTAGTATGCACCTTAATGAGTCAGTGCAAATAACGGTCTGTTTAAAGTCATGGGAGAGTGTGAACCGGATTGCTTCTAACAAAGCAACAGCCTCTCCAGTAAACACGGATGATTCGGGAGGACATTTAAACTGCAATATAATTTTGAATTTTGGTATCCAGCATGCTGCACCTTTTGACAGAAATTTCCTTTGAAAGCTTTGACGCATCTGTAAAGATAAGGATATGATTTAACTAGTTTTCATTTACTATGGCTTGAAACTTTGTGTTGGTGTCAGCAGCTCCCTTGGTCAGGCCAAGATTTGTAATGACAGAGGGATGATGTACTAACGCTTTATAAGGCGTGCAGAATAAAGGGTTAGCAGGATAGCGGGACAGAGGGTGAGGAAGGGAGGTTAATTTAAGGAAGTCTGTCAAATTAAGACGTTTGATTTTACAACTTAACACATACGTTTTATGGGCTAAAAGATAAGAACGGAGAATTTTATCACTTGATAACCATAAATATAATATAGATAACTATGACATTTGTCGTGGCACAGAGGTACGAGCATGTTACTGTAAATACGACAGGTTATGGGTTCGATCCTCTCTAGATGAAATATTTTATATTTGCAATTTATAAATTTACAAGGCAAAGCGCGGCTTTGACTTTCGCAACCCTATCTGCGATGCGTCAAATTAAACGTATAGTGGGGAACGAAACGGAGTGTAAAAATAGGTTCCCAAGTTCCCTCTGCCTACCCTGCCGTGTGCGGGATACAGCGTGAAGCTGAGCGAGAGTGAGTGAGTGATAACTATACTTATATAAAATGATAAAAGCATATATGACAAAATATTTCAACCAGATTATTCGCGTTTATTTAGTATTAAACATTACTGTATTCACCAAGGATCCAAACTATGAACTCGTTGGCGGTAGTTTGATATAAAAGTTATGTCTAATGATAGACGAATGCCATCTCAGTGTACCACCACGCATGACCATAGACTCGGATTTATAAATATATAAAATAATAAACATACGGGATTAATTAAAATAGTTACATTTAAAATATATAATTGTCGCAAAAAAATTATAGCCAATTATTTATAAAAAAAAACCGATATTAGCATTTCAAGATAATGGTAGTTATTCTAGTAATGTGGCTGAGCAAGCTGGTCGTTTTTTAATACTTATATATACATAGATAATGTTTAAAAAAATGCATTAATTATTTATTAAAAAATATATTTTTTGTTACTTATCAATATAATCTGTTATTTTTTAGAATAATTAAAAAATATATATTACAAAGAATTTTTAATGTAAATTAAAACAAAGATAGCAAGCATTTATTTATTGGAGATATTTGTTGGAGATTTTTTTTACAATAGCTAAAAAATGGATACTCAGTATATAGAAGTTCAAACCGAAGAAGGTGATGAGGAAAAACCATCGACAAAATCTATTTGGAAACAAGTATGTACAATTTTAGTTATATATCTTTTGTGTAATACTCATTAAATGAGATGATAGTGTGTTCAGTTCCGACTCGGGAGAATTGTTTGAATTCCCTTGCTCTGGTAAGAAAATAAAACGTGGCGTTGAACTCCGCCACCATAAACGGATTTCTCCCAGTATTTGAGAAATAGAGTATATTAACGCTATGATGTTTGTCGAATGATAGTTATTTACAATTTCTTATTTGTTACCATAAAAAAACTATATTTCGAGCGGGTTATGTGGGACTTATGAAATACCATTTCATAAGTCCCACATAACATGTAGACCACCCATGATACCTGCTAAAACTGGTGCTCAAGGTGGTGCTGCCTGGCTTGCCACTTGCCAGGGCTAAGGGTTCCGAATTTTAGATCTTGTTGCTTAAATTATATTTTTATTTAGTTTTAGCGAGATAGTCAGAGGAATTTGGAATCTTATGTTAACACACTACGTTCCCACACAGTTTTCTAGGTCTCAAATTGATAATTGCTCTTTTCTAAATAGATTTCTGAACGCTATTCTTTCTATTCCTAAGATTTTAATATGCAGTTCGATCTGGATCCAGTATTTCATAGCGGGCCTCTGTGCCGGAGCCCCCACAGTGATTATACCACAGATGAACAAGGAAGCGAACGCGACCATCATAGATGACAACTTAACTTCATGGATATGTAAGTATTAAATAAAATTTAGGAGCCCTGTTGTGGCGCAGCGACACAAGGGTGTGACTGTAAAAGACAGGATTTAGGTTCGATCCAAACTCACGGAAACGATATATTTAATATTTTTAAATTAAATATTTATATTTTCTTGATGTAAGTTGTAACAAGTGTGTAAGAATTTCGATGTAGCTTGATGAGAACGTATGGCTTAGTTGGTCGGAGCGCTTGGACGGTTTCCAAGAAAAGCGGGTACAAATCCATCTTCGATAAAGATTTTATACGCTCTTTAAATTTAGTATCATATAACATTATGTTAGTTTTTTATCTTTATATGGCACCGTAGCTCGTGAATGAATAAACAGATATAAGTGCGTTTATTTATAACCAAACGCTTTTAATTAAAAATATGTAATATCCACTGAAACCGGTGCTCATCTTGGACTGTCACTGGAAGGGCATATCGGTGTTGAGTTTTCAAATCAACGCCGCGTTTGGTTGCGGAAATTAACACTGGGTGTATGGCTGGCTGGATTAACCAAAGTTAATAAAATAAAATAGTTATTCGTGTTTAATATACTTATTCGTGAGGATTAAGGTATATACGGACATGTAAATATGTTTATTGTGCTTAAATATCGAGGGTCGCATCTTAATCGGCCGTGTGTTACTGTTGAAATAGATCCACGAAAACTCAATATTATTACAGCCCGTTGTAGAGTAGTAGCGCAGTGTCTGACTCAAACTGCGACGATTGTGGGTTCAATTCCCAGGCGGGGTAAGAATTATGTTAATTTGCTCAATCTGTTAATAAATTGAGTTTTGCTGTTTAACACGCAATGCCTTAATAGCTGGGTGTGCGCGTTTTAACTCAAGGTTTCTTCTGCCTACCCTACTTACTATATACGGGATGCAGCGTGAAGCTGAAAAAATAAATTTTTATTCTAAATATTCTTTATTCAAATAGGCTTTAGCAAGCACTTTTGAATTGTCACAAACATAAAATTACCACCGGCGCGGAATGCAGTTTTGTTGAGAAGAGCCGGCAAGAAACTCAACAGTTGCTCTTTTGAATAGTTTATAGTTACAGTTTCATTGTTTAATACAATAGTGACTATCCTGCATGAAATTCAAATGACCTTAATTAAATACAATTTTATCATTCAAATATTCTTCGACAGAGTAGTACGCTTTCTTAATTAACATTAACTTTAAACTTCTCTAGTGGCAAATTCAAAATACACTGCGGAATACTATTATAGATACGTTTACTCAGATCCATAAATGACTTATTTACTTTTTGGAGGAGATAACTAGGCGTCACAAGTTTGTCCTTATTTCTCGTTCCAATCGTGTGTCTGTCACTGTGTTTGCTATAGCACTGAATATGTTGCCGGACAAAGAAAATATTGAAAAATATATATTGAGAACCAACCGTAAGAATACCTGTATCCTTAAAAACATCTCGCAGAGAATCTCGAGCTTTAAGATAATAAATAGATCTTACGGCTCTTTTTTGCAGTATAAATACTGAATTTATATCGGCGGCGCTGCCCCATAGTAGCATCTCATAAGAAAGAATACTATGAATATAACTAAAATAAACTAGTCGGGCAGTATTTACGTCCGTCATTTGCCTTACTTTCTTAACTGCGAACGCGGCTTTGCTGAGTTTATCTGCGAGTGTTTCCGTTTCGTTGATTCCGTCACCTCGATAGTTTCACCTTTAATTGCACTTATTGTTCACCTTTACGCTGTATCCCGCACAGGGCAGGGTAGGCAGAGGGAACTTGGGAACCTTATGTTTGTTAGACCAATCCCTTCCATTTCCGTTCCCAACTTTCGGCCGAATTTGAGGCATTGCATGTTGAATGGCGAAACTCAGCGCCGCGCTTTGCCTTGGTTTCAGATCAAGGAACATTAAATATTAATTTGAAAATATTCAAAAATAATATAAGGCCTCCAAAAAAAATGTCTTTTTTTTTATGGAGAAGACACGGCAAACGAGCGTACGGGTCACCTGATGGTAAGTGATCATCGTCGCCCACGGCCCTGTGTAGCACGAGAGGAGCTACAGAGGTGTTGCCGGTCCTAAAGATAGATAGGCACCACCCAATGCGAACGCAATGGCCGAGGCCACTACTTAACGCCGGTTTCAATGCCGGGGGTGGTAACAATCCGATCGAGTCTGCCCATGCGTGTTGTCATTGCTGACAACGTGACTCTACCACACGTACTTTAGTCGCCTCTTACGACACCATCAGTACCAGGGTGATCCTATTCTAATCCGGAATCGCACGGCCTATTATATTCTTTTAATTATTCCACAGTTTCAACCCAAACTTTGAGCACCATGCCGTGGATCATCATAGTACCACTCTTCACGAAACGATTTGGTCGGAAAATACCTCAAATTATAACATCCATCGATTGTATATTAATATTTGCTGGACTGTACTTCAGTTATTTACCGTATCACATTATTTTAGCAGAATTGGCTGAAGGGCAAGTACTTTTTACTTACTTATTATACGTCGCACAAGCGTGTAGCTGTAAACGTGCCAGGTTGTAGGGTCGATTCCTACTCGAGAAAATGAAATATTTTCAATTTAATGTTTTAATTTTCGTCACTCTGGTAATAAGGCAAAGCGCGGCGATGAGTTCTGCTACTCAACAGGGGATGACTCAAATTAGGCGGAAAGTGGAGAACAGATCGAAGTGTCTTTACACTAGGTTCCCAAGTTACCTCTGCTTTTCGTGTCGTTTGCGGAATACAGAGTGAAGCTGACAAAAAAAAATAAAAATAATCCTTGATGAGTATCACCGATGAGTTCGTTACCCACTAGTTACTAGTTGAAATGAAATTATTTTTTTGTACCGCTGATCAATAGGATAAAGTGCAGTAGTAAATTCTGCCGCGCCACACAATATCGCACATTAGTTAGGGAAGGTTTATGTCAAAGGGGGCCACCCATCAAAAAGCTGTGTTTCCAAAAGTAATTCCTTATATTTGGTGATACTACTTCTCTCCTCAAGTTCAAAGTTCGGGTTGCTCGATGATGATCGTCTTTCCGTATCTTTTCCTGATGATGCCCACTATCATATTCTACTTGCGTATGGACCAAAACAAAAAACTTTTTTTTGGGTCTCCAATCCCAAGAAAAGGAAACATGGCTTTGAGTTCCACTACTGTTAACACAATGTTTTAAATCAAGTGACTCACACTAGGTTTACTCTGCTTACCCTGCTACGCTAGAAAAGGAATAGAATTGATTTAAAAGATAAAATATAGCATATAGATTAGGGTGTGTAAGAGCACTACAAGATCTCTCGAAATTCCTGTTAAAATAAAAAAGAACAAGATTTACCATTTTACGTCTTAAAATTCTCTATTAACATTATGAAATACTAAAAAAAGTTTTTATTTTTTTTAATTATTTTCTATTTTTTTTTTCGTTATTAAAGAAAGTTTTTATTTTTAGATACTTAAATGCGAGCAACGTATCTATTGCGATTCTCATCATAACTGAGTATACTACACCAAGGTTCCGTGGTGTGTTCTTAACAACAACAGCAGCTGCATTCTTTTGGGGCATGTGGATATCTAACGTTATTGGGACATTCTTCAATTGGAGATGCATAACAGTGTTTGGATTTTGCTGTTCACTTTACACCTTAACTATATTCTGGTGGCCTGAATCTCCGTTTTGGTTGGCGAGCAAAGGAAGATTTGAAGAAAGTAAGGTAGCGTTTAGAGAAATTCACGGTTGTTCCGCTGAACGTGAGCTGCAAGAATTAATTTCAGCGAATGAAGAGAAAATCAAATTAGAAACATCAGAAGTTAAGATGGGTTTATTCGACATAATACGGTGCCAAGAATTTTATAAGCCCATGATACTGGCGGTGATGGCAGTATTACAATACCAATTCTCTGGAAAAATGATATGTACCTTATTTGTTTTAGATATATTTAGGAATATAACAACATCTGAATTTATGGCGTATATGGCCATGTTGATCTTGAATGGTGTCACTGTAATCAGTATGTACGTTGGTTCATATTTATCAAAGGTCTTGAAGCGAAGAACTTTATATATGTCGTCGTCGTTTATAGGTGTAGCGCTCTTGTTGATGATATCTCTATACTTATATTTAAGTAAAATGAATATTATCGAAGAGAATAACTATATTTTGATACTATTATTAACTGCTTATACTATAGCTATAAGTTGTGGGCCAATGATCTTGTCCATGTGTATATATGGCGAATTATTTTCAACTAGATTCCAATCAGGTAGTTATATAATAATATCTTTAGTTATTTTCCTTTCTTATTCGATTTTATATAAAATTACACCAACATTTTTCTCTAACTTAGGAATTCATGGGTCGTTTTTACTTTATGGTATATTTTGTGGACTATGTACGTTGTATTTATATATATTTCTGCCAGAAACTAAGAATAAGACTCAATGGGAGATCGAAGAGTTTTTCAAAGACACAAAGACACAGATAGATCTACTTATCCATCGTTAAATAGTTTATTATAGAATTTAAGTGTCTTTAACAGACGCGAGATGAATGGAGATTTTTAACAGTTCAAATATCTCAATTTATTATACAGATATATTTTATTTCACAGATGCTGCAGGGTAGGCAGAGGCAATCTAATATCAAGGCTCTCACGTTTCTCACTTTTATTCCAAGTCTCGAGACACTGTGTCTTGAATGGCGAAACATAAGGCCTTGTTATGTCTTGTTACCAGAGCAAGGACATGGAAATAATCCATTCTTTCAAATCCACGGAAACCAGCTTTTTAATTTAGCTATTAACTCATAAAAAATTGTATTATATCTTTTAAAGTATCAGTCTCGAATCCGATTACAAATATGTATTTAGTATTAGTGAATTGATCGAATCGATTAATCGATCGAATATTTATTTAGATCTGTTTGTTAAATTATAATTTAAGCAAAATATTGTTTCAAAATAAAGAACTGTGTGAACAAGTGGAATTGGGAAAAAGTGATCAAAATATGAAAATATGGGCATTTTCTTATTTTGATATCTTTTTCCCGATTCTACTTGATTGTGGAGCCGATAAAAAACCTGATGAAGGGCGTTGTATTAATTTAGCACCAATTTCATAATTGTCGGTCAAAGGGAAATACAATTTTTAAAAGTTACTATACATTCTTGTTGTTTAAAAAATGTTGTATCTTTTCTTTTTTTGTTTTTTTATTAGAAATCTATAATTACAATAAATCTGTAACAAATCAATGACTGTACATTGCAGATATAATAAAAAAATCTTATAGGGGGCGTTTATTAATGTAATACTAATTTTGATTTAGTAAGCGTGTGACTGTAAACGACAGATTGTGGGATTGATACCATCGAGGAAATTTATTCATTTATTTATTCCTTAAATAATTGGAAAATCAACAGCAAATGACACAATACATAGCAATATTTATAGGCTACATTCGGCAAATTACAGGTCCTCACGAATAGAAATAGTATATTTTATTTATTTTTATTCAAATTAGGAAACAAACAGCATATACATTACATGTAGTTAATACATAAATACATTCCATAAGCCAATACAGTTTCCACTTATACATAAAACATGGAGTGAATACACATTCTCATCGATACATGCTTATATAAATAAAGTAATAATAACAAAGATAATAAAAGGAAGAAGTAATTATTCTAAAAATTAAAAAAACATATTGAACAAAAAGTAAATAAATTAAAATACAAAAAATTGTCCAAACAAAAGATTAAGACTAGTTTTAAATTTCTTGTATTTTGTTGATAACACTACGTGAAAATTGTTTTAAGTTAGGTACTGTGAAATATATCTATTTCGCCAAAATACTTGTTATGTGTTCTACAAGACCTTAGCATAAAACAATTCCTGGCATAATTAGTTTTACGAAAGGGAATATATAAAGGGTGTCTTGGTCGGGCATTAAAAGTTGAACATTTAATATGAACATTACTTAGCAAATAACTGGAATCTATAAGGTTGTGTAAAAGCTTGTACAAAGATCTCATCCCTATATACTCTCCGCCTTTTTAAAGATAATATATTAAGATTATGAGTATTTTTCAATTTAAATTTGTGTAGTAATCGCCATATAAATTTATTTTGCACACTTTCAATAGCAAGTACATATTTATCATACTGTGGGTTCCACACAGGTGAGGCATACTCTAAGTAAGACCTAACGTATGAGTTGTATAAAAGGCTTTAAGTACGGTTATCTTTAAAATGATTACCCTGTCTAAATACAAATCCGAGCATTTTGTAAGCCTTTCCTATAATATTGAATATGTGTTTATCGAACAGGCTAGCATCCAATAAAACCCCAAGATCTTTAACAACGGAGACTCTCGATATTTGCTTGTTACGAATCTCATAATCGAATAAAATGCAATATTTATCAAAGCTGATTAGATCAAGCTGAAGCTTTGTACAATCTTCATGTTCTTTTATAGCTTTGAAAATTTTTATAACATCAGCGTAAAGAAGTGTATTAGAATATTGAAAAGATTTTATAATGTCATTAAGAAAAATGCACACCGGAAGTAATAGGTACAAAACTAGAGATAAAGCCCTTCACAGCCACTGCTTGCGTTCTATTTCGTAGATAAGATTCCAGCCATCGTAAAAGATCATCATTTATACCACTCTGTTTTATTTTATCAATTAATAAAGAATGTGAAATTTTGTCAAAAGCTTTTAAAAATAGACAACATCGACCTGATATCCACTGTTCATAGCATAGAGGACTACATCTAGGAATTCACAGAGGTTAGTTTCTGTGGAACGTTTGTTTATAAAACCATGTTGTTGTGGAATTAGTATGGGGCGTATTAGAGGAAATAGATTATCGTAAATATTTTTTTCCAATAATTGTGGAATCACGGAGAGTTTTGATATTCCGCGATAATTCTTTACATTTTGCTTATCGCCGCTTTTATGCAGTGGAGCAATGGTACACTCCTTCCAAATGGGAGGTAATGAATCCGATTGTAAAGATTTAGAAAATAATATATTTAACGGTACGGAAATTTCGTAACTGTATCGTTTTAAAAATATAGGATGCAATTTATCAGGTTCACTACCTTAGAAGGATCAAGTTTTGATAAATATTTTTCGATAATCTCACGAGTAATGCAAATATTATTTATACATAGGTTGTACCCCAAAATTGAATTAGTTTCCCGTGATGCTGTTCTTGTATCGACTTCAAAAACGGATTGAAAGTAGAAGTTGAACATGTTGGTAGTAACTTGGCCATCAGAAGTAATTTGATCATTAAAGATCTTGCAGGAATACAATTATTCACCCGCTTAAGCTTAACGAAATTGTTTTGAGTTGTAATGATATTGATATTGCATTCTGCTTTGTTAATAAAAAAAACAGCATTGCAATTCAAGGTCCTTAGTCTCTCGTCGTAGATCCGAAAATGTATTATAATCTGTACATCTTCCATAAATTTTCCATTTTTTATGTATTTTTAGTTTTTTAATGACAACTTTTATCAAGCGTCTAGAATAACAAGCAGGATTTTTTCTATTATTGTGTACAGTTTTAGTAGGTACAAATTTGTTCACAATATCTTTTATTATTATATAAAACCTATCAACTGCTTCAGTAACGTCATGTGGAGAGAGTTGTTGGATTCAATCAATTTTGTTTAACTCTGAGTTTATGGCATCGTAATCAGCATCATGAAAACTCTAAAACAATTGTAAATACTTCCAGCTTCAACATTTATTACAAGAGCTGGACACAGAATTAGATTAAACAAGATCCAATAACCTCGTATTGTTATTGAAAGTGGAATTATATTGATTCAATCCAGTGAATGACATAAGTGCAAATAATTGTAAAATTAAGTTATTATCAGAAGCATTCTGAATAGCAAGGTACCCGTCAAAGTTCAAAGACCATTTATTTAGCTTCACTAATATTGAAATCACCCAATACAATATAGGTAACACTACGGTTATTAATAAATAAATCTGATATGTATTCAAAGAAAAACTAAATATAACAATATAACGCAAACAGATGAAACTTTCTACGCAATCAACTCAATTAACAATACAGCTCAGAGAAACTTTGATCATACAATCGCATTGTCACCACCACACTCGAGTCAATAACGTCCAAGTCGCCCAGTCTGCAAAAGTCATTCGTGCTTTTACTGGCGCGCCACAAGAATGCATTTTGACAATAATATGTGGATACCAGAGGTGGTTAGATAGGAGTAAAATACCTAACAGATTTCGATGGTATTGTGAAATTTATCTAGATGAGATAGTCTTATAAATTATCATGTCGTCGGCGAAACAAAGCAAATTAGAGTGACGAAAGCATGATCCAATATCGTTCATAAATATTAAAAATAGTAGCGGGCCTAACATGGATCCTTGAGGTACGCCACTGGGTGCGACATCCCAGCTTGTTATATAGTTGTTAATAATAACAACTGCCTGGGATCTTTTGGAAATGTAAAACTCAAACCACCTTAGCAAGTCCCCGCTGATTTCAATGATTTTAAGCTTACGAATCAGAGTAGGATAGTGAATTCTATCAAAACATTTACTGTAATCGGTATAAATAAAGTCTTCTTGCCCTCCCCCACTCATACCACCAGTAATAAATTCATTCAATGAAATTAGGTTAAGTAGTTATGTTGTTGACCGTTCTTTAAGAAAAAATACTAATCGATCGAATATTTAATAATCTGAACACAAACACAATTTTTCAGTGACGGATATTGCTTGTATATGATTTTCTCGAATATTTTGAGAACAACGCATAAATTTGAAACAGGTCTGTAATTTGTAACATAAATTTTTGAAGTGAAAACTTCTTTAGGCGCGTTGAGCGTTTTGGTAGAGGGTAAAATCCTCAGTTCGCGTCACCGCATGCTAATGATAATAGCAGGCGTGCGACTAGCGCATGCGCAGTAGTACACGTATACACTAATATAGCCTGTGTACACGTATACACTAATATACTGACTGTATTATGTGCGCGTTGGACGCTTTTTGGATAAGTATAATTTTGTGAGTCACGTCACCAATACGTTATAGTAGCAGTACCTATTGTATCTTTTTTAGAATACAATGAAATGATTGAACGAACAGATAATCTAAGTATTGTCGAAATTAATGATGACAATGATGTAAATAATGAAAATAATGTTCAAACTTGACTTCATTGAAATATGTAAATATAAATACTATGTATAATTAAGATAATTGTATATTAATTATTTTTTCAACCACTTTGTATTTATATTTTGTTCATGATTTGTTTAACCCATCATATGTAACTAATAAATAAAACATAAAAAAAAATCATATAATTTTTGCATATAGTTTTAATTACTCTCAACTTAATAGTTCCGTTTTCACTTCTATCGGCAGTCCCACGACTGCTATTATTTTTTTATTCTTTTTTATATATTGGTGTGATTAAAGCTAATTTTCATATACGGGATAATATTTTCTGACAATGATTTTCGGAATAGGTGAATAGGGTTAGAAATGGATCTAGCGCATTTGACAAAGAATATAGGAGGTAAGTAGTCTGGTCCGCTGATTTACTGGTGTCTTATGATAAAAGTAGCTCAGAAATTTCATATAGATACTGGAGACGTTGGACAATGTCGGGATGTTGCTATCTGAAGCTACGTATGAACTACCTAACGAGGCGGAGGGTTAAATGAAAGTTGAATAGAAAAAAAAAATGGAAAAAAATTAGCGATAGAAGCACCGTCCGTTCAATAGTGCCTCCACAAACCATAGAATTCGGTATACATAGCATGCCGATTTTTTTTTATGGAAAAGACGGCAAACGAGCGTACGGGTCACCTGGTGGTAAGTACTCACCGTCACCCACGGCCCCGAGTAACTTCAGAGGAGCTACAGGAGCGTTGCCGTCCTTTGAGGTAGAAGGGCATCGGGGCCCGGCATTACCTAAAGCGAAACACAGTGCCCAAAGCCACTACTTAACGCCGGTCTTATATGCCGGGGGTGGTAACAATCCGGTCGAGTCTGCCCATGCGTGTTGCATTACTGGCAACGTGACTCTACCACACGCACTTAAGTCGCCTCTTACGACACCATCAGTATCAGGGTGATACTATTCTAAGCCGGAATCACACGGCAAAAAGAATTCTATGGTTTGTGGTATTCATACCTTGATTTGACGAATGTCCAAAAGTATCTAGGGTTGTCTTTAATCGGCTTTTTGACACATGATATATAATTTGAATAGCACTCCGATTCAATGTGATTTACTCTATTTTTAAGTATTTTATATGTAAAATATTCTGAGTGGTTATTGTAGTTTTTAAAGTTTTTGTAATATTTATGTATTTCTTTTAAGCATTTTATTAACGACGGCGAGTACCATATCGGAAACTTATTTTCATAATAAATTTTAGTTCAGAATTTAATAATAATTGAGTAAATGTTACCAACAGCAGGTTCTATATCTCTGTCCGAAAATTCGTTATGTCAGTCGATATATCTATTTGCCGGTTGATTACGTCGTAAGTTGTAGTCCCCGGCGACTAGGAAAATATCGTCGGGTCGATTTAATATAGACTTACCGAGTACATTTAAATGATTCTGCAATTGTTCTGAAAAACTTTGGCCTCGTTTTTGTTGACACAGATAAACAACACATAAAATAAGCTTTACGGACTTATTACTATTAAAGCGCTTAATCGGCAATGGTATCCACTTATCTTGAGCTGTAGAATTAAATTGAAACTGATAGGTAACATGAGAAAACTTCCTTACGGCGATTAACACCCCGCCACCGCGACTTTGTTTGGTAATTCATCAAAGGTCATAATTTCGGTCTCGACGCCACACAATATACCTGCCATCGAACAATTCTGAGTCACACACACCATTTGCGCATATTCTCCTTCCTCTGACTTAGAGGAAGGAGAATATGCGCAAGGCGGTTTCTCTTAGCCCTTGGCCTACGACGACGGACTAGGTCTGCGATAGCGTTAGACTCACGAGCCCGCTTCGCACCCTTCTTCAATGCGATGACTGATTCGCAGAAAGAGACCATTGCAGACCAGTTCCTCTTACACTCAAGCATGGCTCCCACTACACTGGACAATGAGAGGCCCTTACCCACTACAGACATCAACGGCGTTGTGGGACCCAAGCAGAGTATTCAGCTACCGTGTGATGTACCGAATCAACGTAGGCAGCAAACTCGTGGCATACCGGTGACACCACCCGATGTGCAAGCCTGATGCAAGTATTTGCCGAAGTAACCGTATTTGCCGAAGTCCCGTCAGAATCTGCACTAGCCTGAACGTTAGGACCCTAAACTCCCTCTTAACCCATCGCTCAAGGTGAGAGCGTGCCTCCACCGCTACTAGGCCTGCCGCCGGTGACCTGTGTGTGCCAGTGATGGTGGATACCGAAACCGGTGCAGACGATAGTCTAGTAATTGCCAGTGCCAGTGCCCTGGAATTAACTAGACTATCATCTGCATAGCAGATGACTTTTATCCCAGGAGGAAGACACCCACGCAGGAGCCAATCAAAGTCGATGTTCCACAGTAATGGGCCTGAAAAGGACCTTGTGGAACTCCACAACCAACACTTCGTCGACCAACCTGGCCATTACCATCAACCAAAACGACTACTCTGTCTTACTAGGTAGTCATCTAATAGCCGCCGGAGATACAGAGGTACCCCATGGTACCGGAGTGCCTCTCTTAACATCTCAAACGACAGACTCCTAAAAGCGTTGATCACGTCTAGCGAGACAGCGACTCCTGAGCTGCCACCTCGGTCGCTGGTCGCTTAAGCTGGGCCTCCCCCGGGCAACCAGGGGTCTCACCCGGCTGGGCTGACCGCCCAGGTGGCTTATAGCTCGTCCCTACACTAGAATCTTTCTCCCCTACACCTGCGACTACAAACGCAGGTGTTTGTAATCCCCCCGGGCATTGCCCAACGCAATGACACGCCCATAGCAATGGGCGGTGTTTGATACATCGGAGGAGGGCCCATAAGCCCTGAGTCCGATCCCCTGCTCAAGGGCAGGATGGAAGAGAACAATCAATCAATCGAGACAGCGAGAAGAACATTTCTCTCCACTGTCGCGGCCAACGGCTGAGTTTTCAGAGCGTTCAGGGCATCAATTGTAGACCTACCGGCCATGAACCTGGTGCCTATTAAGGCGGCAGGCAATTATCTTCCCCAATAGCTTGCTCGTTCCATTGAGCAGCACTATTGGCCTATATGCAAAATGTGAGTTCAGAGGACAACCGTACTTGCGCAGCAGGCACCAACCTCCTTCCTTCCAACACTTCGAGAGGTGACCAGTCAAAAGGCACTGATCAAATAGTTCCCGTAGTTTAAAGCTAAGGTATTCCAGGGCGATGACCATAACTCTTCTTGGAATAC
This sequence comes from Eueides isabella, assembly GCA_019049475.1. Lineage (NCBI taxonomy): Eukaryota > Metazoa > Arthropoda > Insecta > Lepidoptera > Nymphalidae > Eueides > Eueides isabella. The sequence goes on along the minus strand of CM032413.1, from coordinate 4,714,552 downwards.
CATCTGGCCCTGCAGCCGTCTTCTTGGCCCTCAATCTTTGGAGTGCTAGTGCTAGTGGAACTACTGACTTCTTGCACTGAGAAAGGGGCCATATTAGGGGGAACCACTACAAGACGTAGGAGAAACTCTGGTGACAAGGTCTCTATTAAAGGAGCGCTTCGCGCACGGAGCAAATCTTTATTTTGCGCAGCAAGGTAGGGGCGTCCCTACGGAAACCTATTAAGATCTGCTAGTAATTCCTGATAGCCTTTACGCTTTGCCAGTTTAAAAGCGAACTGCAAAGTCTTCCTTTTCTTTTTGTAAAAACCTTCCAGCTGGCTTTCAAGATCAGGATCGGGCCCAACCCTCCTCCTACACCTTGTGTACGCCCGCCGGGCTCGGTTGCAGGATGCCCGTAGGGCAGCAATCTCAGGCGTCCACCAGAAAACATGGCGAAGGCTGAGCCTCCGATGGACTCTCGGTATTGCAGCATCTCATACTTTCGTTAATGCAATACGGAACTGATTTTCCCGCAAATCAACGTTAGAGCTAGGGCCCAAACTATTTTCCTTGAAACTCTACTTTGCCACAATTACGGCCTCTTTGGCGAGTTCTATGCCAGTTTTAGCTAGTGAGACCAACTCGGGAACGTTCGAGCTGGACCGCTGGGTGAGGTCACCCGTGCTGGTTGAGTGAAGATATCAAATCTTAGGTAGAGATGATCTGACAATGTCTCCACTTCCTCTACTACTCTTCAATTTGTCATATACTGTGCGACGGTTGGGGAGGCAAAAAGAGGTTCACCACAGACCCCCTTTTATGTTGCACACATGTGAGTGTTGTACCTACAACACTCACATGTGTGCAACATAATAGGGGGTCTGTGGCTTATAATCTCCTTAACTCCTTTGCTAATATTACCCTACTATCTTTATGCTGATGATTTCTGTGACTACGGCGGCGGATGATATTACTTGTGCTGTACAGCAAGTTAACCTCAACTTAAGCACCATAAGGACCTGGAGCAAATCTTGTGGCCTATCGATAAATCCTAGCAAATGCTCTGTTATGCATAATTGGTAATGCAAAGCAACTCTCTAATTTTGACTACTCCCTACTTCCTCCCATATTGCTTGATAATTGCAAGATGCAGTTTATGCACTTGTGTGAAGAACACTTGTGTTTGCGTGTCAGGATCGATAGTTCTATGACGTGGTGTCCTCTAATAGCAGGCGTAAGCCGCAAGGTATTTGCTGCTATTGGAAGGCTTAAGAGGTAAACATTTAAAATAACATTAGCGTAATCTTTTCTCTTTCCCATACTTGACTAGACTATACAGATTCCTGTTACTAAGATTTCATAAATACTAAATAAACTCGAACGTCTTCACAAGTTAGTAATAAAATTGATCTTCGAATTGAAGAAATAGGACCATATTATCAGCTTCACGCTGTATCCCGCTCTAGGCAGGGTAGGCAGAGGGAACGGAAGTGAAACCTAGTGTTATGACACTCCGTTCCACTACGGTTCCCCACTTTCCGCCGAATTTGAGGCATTGCGTGTTGAGTGGCGGAACTCAACGCCACGCTTTGCCTTATTACCAGAGCGAAGAAATGAAACATTAAATATTTAAATTGAAAATATTAAATATTTCATTTCCTCGACTGGGGATCGAACCCAGAACCTGTCGGTTACAGTCACACTCTTGTGCCGCTGCGCCACGACAGGCCTCAGGACCATATTAGTCGATATATATATCGGAACGACTTAAATGGTTGACCAATTATCATGAACTTATCTTTCTGTAGGAACTCTGTCCTGCGTAGTGAATCGTTCACCATAAAGACGGTGAAATTATTTAACGAGCTGCCGCGTCTTATCAGACACTCTACTTCAATTGTAATCTTTAAGCACCTTAAAGAATAGTCTGTAGTTATATATATTTTATTATGTTTTATGCATAAATGTAATAATATTCATTTAAATATATTTTCAATTGAAATGTTTGTATGAGATATATATGTATATTTGTGTATGCATTTATGTATGTATGCAAGTATATGTATTAACTTTAGTATATTGTGCACAGTTATATGCCAACTATAAAATGATGTTGTCTGTAAGAAATCACTTATAGTGATAAGGCCGCCTTTACACTTATTGTGAAACGTATTACTAAATTTGTATTTTGAAATTTTTGCACAATAAAGTATATCTGATTCTGAAATAATTAAAAAAATATATAGCAATTTTGTCAAACTGAATATTTTAAATTGACGACGTAACTTTTTTATTCCTGCCTGTCGTGGCGCAGCGGCACAAGAGTGTGACTGTAACCGATAGGTTCTGGGTTCGATCCCCAGTCGAGGAAATGAAATATTTAATATTTTCAATTTGAATATTTAATGTTTCATTTCTTCGCTCTGGTAATAAGGCAAAGCGCGGCGTTGAGTTCCGCCACTTAACACGCAATGCCTCAAATTCGGCGGAAAGTGGGGAACGGGAGTGGAACGGAGTGTCATAACACTAGGTTTCACTTCCTTTCCCTCTGCCTACCCTGCCTAGTGCGGGATACAGCGTGAAGCTGAGAAGGAGAAGAACTTTTTTATTTATCAATCGCTTAAAATAAAATAAACAATAAATGTTTAAGGACAGCTGTAAAAATATAAAAGTCGAAACTGTATTTAAATTTGGTAAGCTATTTCCGAGATTAGCACCTACAAACGCACAAGCACACATAAATAAAAAAAAGACCAATTGTCAGTAATGTACCAGGGCACCGACCACTATGCCCTTCTCTTACGCCCTTAGTGTACTTGCAGAATTCATTGCCACATTTTGCTTTAACAATCGGCGACAGGAAAGTAATTTGGATGTCCCACTCCGATGCTATATCTCTTCGATTCAAAACAAGTATAAAACAATAAAAATACTTATGTAGATTTTTGGGGCATAATGGAGAATCATATGAAGTAGGCTTTAAACAATGCTCCTTTTAACACTATATAGTCGACATTTTTTGCCTTGAAATAGGCCATGTGTGTATTTGGTTAATTGCGCCGTTCTTATGTATCATTAAAAATATATATTTAAATTGAAAAAGATATTGTCTTTTATTAATATGTTAATGCATCTAAGTTATCTCCACTAGACAATGGGGGCGAACAGATAAAAAAAAAATAATGTATTAAAGTTATCAAATTTCTAAGTCCTTGACATATGTGGAAAGTTGTAATTTCGTATATATAAGGAAACCAAGAGAAAATTTCACAAAGATCCTACAGGAGCGAATAAGTCCTAATACTGGTATCATATAATAGAAAAGTTTAAATTTTAAGAACACAAAATATCAACACTTTATTTTGGTCAAAAATAATTTTGGCTAAAGTGTTTGTAGATTTTTTACTACAAATGCATTTTTTATCAAACGTAGTTAAGAACCACCGCTATTAACAAGTACACGTACAAAGAACAGTTTCTATAATAATTATCATAATGAGAAAATAAACTCGTATAAAAAATTTTGCATTTCCTAGTGTGAGAAATGAATTCACAATACGTCGCATGTATGGTCGCTCGCTTGTGTCTCTGCCCCACTATGGCCGCTCTATCTTGCACACGGCATGGTAGGCAGAGGGAACTTGGGAACCTAATGTTAGGACACCACGTTCCACTTCCGTTCCCAAATTTCTGCCAAATTTGAGGCATTGTGTGTTGAGTTCACAACTCAGAATTTCATTTCTTCACGGGTGTACCGAGCCCACAACCTTTTGTTTAGAGTCACACGTTTGCTAAATCAAAATTTTTATTACTTTAACGAACGTCTCTTTTAAGATTTTTGTAATATATCTGCCATGAACAGTCAATGATTTGTTACAGATTTATTGTAAGTATGGATTTCAAATAAAAAAAAACTATTACCATGCTTTTATATAAGAAGTCTGTATATGGTAATCAGGCTATAATCTATCTTGTCTATAAATATATAAGTGACTTATATACTGTAATTCAAATTAAAGAAACACCTTTAACCTAATTGTCATGGACCATATTTCCCGAAGACCTACATTTACAAAATTTTGTAAACAACGACAATTTACAGTAACTTTTAAATGTTGTATTTCCCTTTGACCAACAATTATGAAATTGGTGCTGAAGTCATACATCGCACTTCACCAGATTTTTTAATGGCTCCACAATGAACTTTTCTTGGAATTGGGAAAAGTTATTAAAATCAGAACATATGGACGCTATTTTTTATTTTCAAACAATATCTTGCTTAAACTATAATTTAAAAATTGATCTAAATAAAGATTCAATCGATTAATCGTTTCGATCGATTCACTAATACTAAATATCTGTAATCAGATTCGAGACTGATAATATACGTCGGAAGATACAGTATTTTTTTGTATGAATTAACATCCAATTCAAAAGCGGCTTTCCCTGGATTCGAGAGAATAAATTATTTCCAGGTTTTTTGTCCAGGCCCGCGCTTATACACGGCCTTATGTTTCGCCACTCAAGTCACAGTGTTTCGAGACTTGGGATAAAAGTGAGAAAAAAAAGTGCCTCAATATTAGATTGCCTGTATCTACCCTGCGGCAAAAATTCCTATGTGCTTGTTACAACTTATTTATGTTGTTAGCATCTCTGTAGGAAGATTTTTACAAATATCCGCTATCCAAAGACAACTCGTAAGAATTATCGTTTGGCAAGAGAGAATCATTTGATTTTAATATTTTTACTATGTTTTAAAGCGTTATTCCACTCTTAGGACAGAAAATTCTAAATTTAAATTTAAAAAACGTATAAAAATTTTGAACGAAACAGGATTTGAACCCGCGCCTCTGGAAAACCGTTCCAGCGCTCTGACCAACTAAGCCATTCATTCTCATCAATCTCCGTCGAAATCCTTTTTAAATATAGTCCATGTCAAGATTTGCTACTCCACAACTGACCACCGGCGACAAGGATCGGGAAACTACAGTAAAAAGACTTCTACTAGGTGGAATTTGTCAATTTCGTAAGTGAAGATAAATGAGAATATATGTACATGTTTTCAATAAATATTTTTTATTCAATATAATTAATATTTTTTAAACATTTCTTCGATCTCCCATTTTGTCTTATTTTTGGTTTCTGGCAAAAATCTATACAAATATAACGTACACAGACTACATATGACACCATACATACAAAACGATCCATGGATACCTAATGTATCGAAAATTTTAAGGGTTAACTTTGACAAAATTCCAAGACACGAGGCAATAGTTACAAATAATATCACGTAGCTTATCGTTTGAAACTTTACTGAAATAAGTTCACCGCATATAGTACCAGATAGAATCATCGGTCCGCTGCTAATCGATATATTAAAGAGAACAAGAAAGCAGATCAACAAAAAATTATTGTGTTCGAGAACATTTAATTTACACAAAAATAAATAAATGGATATTAAAAACAGAAAAAATATAGCTATAATTGATGTAGTCATATACAGAGTGCGTCGTTTCAACAAATTGGTTAAATAAGATCCGAAATACATGCTTAGAACTGAAACGCCGTTCAATACCAACATTGCTGTGTACGCTACCCTTTCTGGTGCAGTTGCTTTGAATATGTCAAGAATATACAAACTGTATATCATTTTACCAGAAAACTGATATTGCAATACAGCAACTACTGATAATATCATCGGCTTATAAAATTCGGGGCATTGCAGAATCTTGTACCATTTCATTTGAGCTGTGAAATTCTCGGCAGCATTTTCACTGCACAGCGTTTGTAGTTCTTCCTCTGCTGTGTAACCATGGATCCATCTAAAAGCCTCCTTACTTTCTTCGTATCGTTTCTTACTTGCCAACCAAATCGGTGATTCTGGCCATAGAAATACAGTCAACATATAAAGTGAACAAACAAAACCGACTATAGCAATGTTCCTCCAAGCGAAAAATGCGCCTATAATATCAGCTATCCAAATACCCCAAAAAAACGCAGCAGTAGACATTGTTAAGAACATCCCACGGTATTTTGGACTGGAATATTCAGACAAGATGAATATTCCAGTGCTTACATTACAGCCGTGGAAGAATCTGTAAATACACAAAATAATTATGAGTATTTTTATAATAATATGAGGCCTGTTGTGGCGCAGCGGCACAAGCGTGTGACTCTAACCGACAGGTTCTGGGTTCGATCTCCAGTCGAGGAAATGAAATATTTAATATTTTCAATTTAAATATTTGATGTTTCATTTCTTCGCTCTGGTAATAAGGCAAAAGCGCGGCGTTGAGTTCCGCCACTCAACACGCAATGCCTCAAATTCGGCGGAAAGTGGGGAATGGAGTGTCTTAACACTAGGTTCCCGGGTTCCCTCTGCCTACCCTGCCTCGTGCGGGATACAGCGTGAAGCTAAAAAAAATATAATATTATTATAAACGGCCTGTTGTGGCGCAGGGGCACAAGTGTGTGATTGTAAATTCGACAGTTAGTGCGTTCTATTGTACTCATTCATAAAATGTAATGATTAATATTTTCAAATTAAATATTTAATGTTTTCACTACTTCGGTCTGGTCAACTCAACACCTAAATCAACACGCAATACCTCAAATTCGGCGGTAATAAGTATGTCTTAACAGTGGGTTCCCAAGTTCCCTCTACTTACCCTGCAATATGCGGGATACAGCGTGATTACTATTTTTTTACAAGCCATTTAAAATTAATGAAAAATATGAAACGAAAGGGATTGGTTTGCAAAATACAAAATGCTATACAAAACATCTGTAAAGCTTGCTTTCAAAGAGATATTTACAGTTAATATTTTATATTATAGCTTACCCTTCAAGCAGTTCTGCCACTATAATGAAATATGTTGAAGAAGCAAGACACAAACAGCCAAAAACAAAAACACAATCGATGGATGCGATTATCTGTGGTATTTTTCGACCGACGCGTTCGGAGAAGTAAGGTAACGCCACAAACGGTATTCCGCAAGAAAAGGGGATGGCATCTGAAAATATATACTTATTAATACAGTTTTCCCTTTTTCCTCATTGCTGGACCTAATAAGATAAACTAGTAAGAGTTTAAGAGACTCCATGACTAGTTTATAAATATAATTTTAGTCGGTAAAAGAGAGCAGTCAAAGTTAAATTAGAAACCCTGCACGCAATGCCTGTTTTCACACAAAGAACATGGGAACTTAGAATTAATACACCATTTTTTTAGGGCACTCCAGTTCCCTACTTTTCACCAAATTCTTGAGGCATTGTGTGTTGGATAGTTCTATGTAGTGTGCTTTGCCTCGTTATCAAAACTAGAAATAAAAAACAAAAAAAAAATATTTTCCGAATGAGAACTTCATCTCCAAAGGGCCCATTGACGGTGGTGTTAATTTATGTAAAGTTAATTTAAAAAAAATCGCAAACAAAATTGTTATCTAAATCTGACATCTCAAACTATAGAAATCAAAATAGAAACTGTATTTTAGAATTGGGAGCTGGTGTTCTCTGATGGCTGGACTGGGCAAGATTAAAAATAATTGGCTGAAAATAAGAATGATTGCCCACCATAATTTATACTGTATATATCGTGGTAGCTGACGATTTATTATAACTATCGATACATAAACATTACACTTACAAATCCAAGAGCTCAACCCATCGTCTATATAATATGATTTATCTTTCCTCAACTGCGGGATCATCACTGTAGGGAGTCCAAAGCATAGGCCTGCTACGAAAAATTGAACCCATACTGTGCTGCATATAAAAATCTGAAAATATCGTTATTTCTGATTATTTATCTACTACACACACCAAACCGCGGCATTGTATTCGGCGGCGAAAAGTGGGAAATGGAACGGAGTGATTTAACGCTACGTTCCTAATTCCAAGGGTGTATTTACCCTAGGGCCAGAAGGGCTATAGCCCGGGGCGGCAGGCCGCGAGGGGCGGCCCAGGGGCAGCCCGGGCTTTGGTTTGGACGTTTGAAAAAATACAAAAAAAAATTTAAGACATAAGTCTAGAACCACCTTTCTAAGTGTAGATTTCATATCTGAAGAATGCGAAATAAAATTGAAATATGCAAGCCGCCCCTTGTCCTGAATATGTTGAACCGTCTATTTTTTTTCGCCTCGGTTTTCTTTTCACATTTAAAATTTTGTCCACAGATAAATAATGTAAAATATAAAATCTATATTTTGTTGTGTTCTTTCACTCTTTTTTTTTTTTTCGATGGGGTAGTATGCTATTGGCCCTGCGACCTCTACAGCGTCACCGGTTTTGTGAGAGGCCGAGCTGGAAGAGCTATGATCTTGAACTTGTCACCAGATTGAGTGACTCAAAGAGATACTACGAAGTTGCAAGGGCGCCTTTTGCGAAACTCGAACCTCGTCTTGCGAAGTTCGCAAGCCGAGCTTTACTTCGCTCGGCCCGAGCTAGGCCTACTGGGTAGGGCTGTGGATGCCCTTTTGGAATTTATGTTTGGCGTGTAGTCCTACCTACTTGTTTCACTTTATTCGTGACTGTAATGGGGTCAGCTTTATCGAATAGAACATTGCGTGGTCTACCGGTAAATCTTACGGAATATTCCCTTAGCTACGGGGAGCGGACAATCGCAGGCTTTTACCACCAGGGGGTACGGATGGGACGAGGCCTTTTCAAAGTAGCTACTGGACAGTTTTCTGCAATACTTTTGAATGGAGACGAGATTGATGTCTCGATATAAATCTATGTTGCACATGAACCAAGGAGCTCCCGTGGCAATGCGCAAGACATACAGGTGGTGTACATGTGGATTTTATTTCTTAGGGACATTTTAAATTTGGCACAGACCAGCGGGCTACCCGCGAGAGAGTACGTACACGTACGTACAGGGATCGGCTCTTAGTCCATTCTTAGTCAATGTAGTGCTAGATGATGTATGATGATGTATGCCGATGATATAGCACTCATTGACGAGAATCGGCTGATGCTAGAGCGTAAAGTGAACCTCTGGAATGGTACGCTTGAGAACGGCGGTCTTAAACTAAATGTGTCGAAGACCGAGTACGTGGCTTGCGGGAGACCGGACTTAAGCACTATGTACTGAACCAGCTGAAAAGTACTGAACCAGCCGGAAAAGTTCAGGTACCTCGGATCCGTATTGCACGAGTCGAGGCATTGATAACGATGTTCTTGGTCGGATAAGCGCTGCCTGGGTCAAATGGCGGGAGGTCACTGGTGTGGCCTGCGATAGCAGAATACCGCCCAAACTCAAGGGGCTGATATACAAGAGCACCGTTCGACCGGTTCTTTTATACGGCAGCGAATGCTGGCTAATACTATCTCGGCACACTCAGGAACTTCATGTCACGGAAATGAAGATGCTGAGGCGGATGTAGGGCGTAAAGCGGTATGACCGCATACGTAATTTTAGGTAGTTAAATAGTTTATTTTTAATAGTCTTGAAGTCCGTGACATAAGGAATAAGCTCCAAGAGCGTCGCTTGAGATAAGAGCCAATAGTCTAACCACTGAGGACGTAGAAGATCGTGCTAAGTGGAGTAGGCTTAGTAGGAAGGTAGACCCTGGCACAGCAAGCCGGGATTAATACCAGGAAGAAGAATTACGTTCGCGTTTTCCGGCGTACGTATCTCAAGTGCTCTTAGAAATTGAATTTGTTATCCAGAATTACTCCTAGAAATTTGGCACTCTGTGCTTGAGGTATGATTTTATCTCGCAGAAGAACATGAGGCATGCTATTCGTTCGGCGAATGGGGAAGAATACTGACGTACTCTTTTCAAGGTTAACTTCGATACACCATTTAGCCAGGTGCCCAGCCTATTGATGGCCACCTGTAGGCGATCGGCTAACAGAACTGAATTGCGGGCAGACGCATAGATGGCAGTGTCATCCGCATAAAAGACTAGGTTAGTCAGTGGAGCTTTTGGGATGACATGTATATACAAACTGTACAGAAGTAGCGAGAGTACAAAGCCCTGAGGAACACCGGCTCTTATAGGGCGTCTACTGGACAGGGTACCTTCGACCCAGAATCTGAAAGTGCGATTCGATAAGTAAGCACGTATGATGTGCACAAGTCTATCTGGCACCCCTTAACGCATGAGCTTGAAAATCAAGCCATTATGTCAGACTTTATCGAACTCCTTTGCAACATCTAGGAAGATTGCCGCAGAGGGCATTTTGTGGTTGGAATGGGAGGTCCTATGATCCAGAATATGTTTTATGATCCTAAGGACTTCTTTCATTTCTTGTTGGGGCGGAAAGTAGCCTGGGGCGCGCAATCTTAAAATACGCCCTTGCCTAATTCCCTACTATGTTCGAGAAGAATGTACAATGTACAAATGTACAAATGTGCGTGAAGCTGAGTCTGAGTCTACATACATCACCGTTTAGAGAAGAATTAATAGTCATTTCCCTTCGTTCGGTTTTTTTATATCATTTCCGTTTTCTTTGTGTGAACTAAAGTTTTCCCCTTTCCGCAGAAATTTCGAGTAATTTTTCCTAGCAATCCTCAAAAGTTTTGCTATAAGTTATTAATAATTTTCTTATTTGATTATAAATCAATCAAATAAGAAAAATATTAATAAAATTACTAAAATTGCTGAAATAGGCTTAAACTTAGTGCACCTGTAACTCGATTACATCGAATCCGTTACACTTTTATGGGTCAGACCCCAGAAAACATCCGAGAATTCTCTATTTCACAAATTAAAAAAGTTGTGAAAAGACGTTTGTGTGCTAACTTTTATTACCAAATTAACGATTTTATAAATGATAACACGCCGTGGGAATTAAATTCCAGGCTATTTCAATTGTACCATTGTCACTTATAATAATATGATGTAAGACACTATTAAAAAAAGACATGTCCCGCTGAGTTGCTTTCGCCAGTTCTTCTCAGGTCTGAGCTTGTCTTACCTTGCTATATTGCTATATAAAAATATTTGAATTTTAATCAACCTACCGTCTATACTAAAATATGTCGTCTATAAAGTTATTAAATTAAGTAAATTCATCATTACCATTGTTGTAGCTGTGATGGCGTATTACGGCGATTTGATTATATATACTTATATTTATCTACCTATCCGGTCCGGGATTCAGCAAAAGGCAAGAATAAGAAAAAATAAGATAATAACTACGTACCTACTAAACTTAAATTTAAAAAGCGCACACTTGGACAGGACAGAAAATACATAAAAAAAAACTACGTACCTGTCTGAAAATTGATTGAACTGTCGTTCTTTCGTCATGTACTCTATTAACCGTTTGAAAACTATCCATTTGACACGACGCCATCCGGTGATATTTGAAGAAAGAATATTTTTAGAAAATCTAATGGTACAACATAATTGTCTTTTTAGGGTTCCGTAATACGAAAGAAACAAGTCTCGATTTTGGGCTTAAGATTAACCACATTAAGACAAAATTATTTCTTGGGCAGGCCTATGTTCTAAAGCAAGAAAATCTTTACGTTCTGTTATCAGGAAATTAAATATAAGCAATTTGTTATATATAGTTTAAGTATAGTAATGTGTAAGATTGTAAATAAAGTCTATTATTATTAATAATAATTATCAACTGTGCTAATAATAGCTAGGCAGAAATTCTTCTTATGGACAAAATATATACATACCTTGGCATACTGCTTTCAAACAATGAAAGCTGCACAAAAGAAACCATACTTGGTTATTTCTTGATTATCCATAAAAAAGCTGACGGAAATGTGAAACAATATGAACACCAAAATTCAACCATCAAGGTTCAAGATGTCTTCCATTTTTCTTCACATTTACGAGATGTCCACATGAAGAATATCTCTCAAGATGTAGTGCCAGATTGGAATGCTAGGACTGTCTAGTGCTGAATTCAGAACTAACAAGTCAATCATTCGAAATCTTGCCATTAAACATCATTTGTCCTCAACCAAGCAGGATGGCATCCGTAATCTCCGAGAGGGAAAAGAGTTGTGAGGACCTTGGAACGATGACGACAACCATGACGACCTGTCAAGAAAGAAACGAGGAATATGAAATCTAAAAATAAAATACACAGTCAGCCAGTCAGTCATCAATCACCTCACACGATAAGTTTCTTCCATCCAGGTTTACAATGCCTTGAAAGAAACAATTGTTTTAAGTTAGTAAAAAGTTAAAACTTGTGTTGTACACAAAAAGAAATAATCTTTTGGTAATATATCTCACTTAAAATAATTAAAATTTCATTGCCTAATAAAGTAACTCCGTCAAACCGAAAACTTAAGTTTGTAAATATTTATATATTTTTTTCTGTTTAATTTCAGTCAATAAAATTAGTACAGAACTCTGACTGGGCAGCTCGCATTTGAATAGTTTTATATGTTACCACCATACCATCCATATACCATCTGTGTTTACTTAACGTGTTTCGATTAATGTTCATCTTTACATATTTATAAATCATACACGTTTTCGAACAACGATGTGCAATTATTTTAAAACATGCAACGGATTCTGAAAACTACATAGTTTTTACTAGATATTTACTCAAGTGGAAATATTGGAAAATAAGAAAGAAAATAATCAATCATGTGACTGTAAAGGCATAACAGGTCGTGGCTTGATCGCCACTAAACATGCAATTCCTCAGTTTAGTAAGAAGTAGAATCGCTTAACAATAAGTTCACAAGTTAACTACCTTACCCTGCTCTACGTGCAACTTTAAACCATCAAAATGTTATTAAATAAAGAGAAATCATACTTTCTCGATTTGAATTTTCCAGCTTGATTTTTTTGCCACTTAAGATTCTGCAATGAGTATGGACCATCAGCTTCTTCCCTTTTTACTCTCATGGTAGATTAGCTCACTTATTTTTCCTCATTTCCTCTTAAATAATTGTCTATTATTCATTACGTATTTTAGAATTTTTCGGTGTACATTATTAGAAAACGAGTTTGTGTCATAAATATGTAAACATTAACATTAATCGTGAAACGTTAAGTAAACACAGATGGTAACAAAAATATAAAACTATTCATGTACGAGGCGCAACGAGGATTCTGTACGAATCCTAATGATTGAAGTTCAACAGACAAAGTCTTGTAAAAAATAATTCTTATATTGGGTGGGCCTCGGAGTTTTGCGAATTTGAAATCGCCATAGCGTTGGAACGGGGGAGGGGGGCGGAGCGCGGGAGGTGGGGATCTGTAACTCGGGCCTTGGAAATTTAGTCGCAATGGAGCACTTCACGGGTGAACAGCGTGCGTTCTGTGTAAAAAATTAATACAAAAATGCTGATTCGTGCGTTATTGTTCGACGTTCATTTCGCTCCCACTATGGATTGCATGATTTAAAACAGTGTCCGAGTGAAAGTTTGATTAGGGCGTGGGTCAGAAAGTTCGAGGCTACCGGTTCGACCCTTAATCAGAAACCTAAGGGGCCCGAAAGGACGAAAAGGTCAGATAAAAACATAAACGAAGTCGGAGCTTCCGTACTACGCAATCCTGGGCAATCAACTCGCAAGCGATCAGCAGAGCTATCTGTATCAAGAACGACTTTGCGTCGTATTTTGAAGGAAGATTTAAAATTGCACCCGTATAAACTTCAACTAGTGCAAGATTTGAAGCCAAATGATCACAATTTACGACGTGATTTCGTCGAAACAATGTTTGAGCGGTTTCGGAGCTTCAACAATATTCTTTTTTCAGACGAAGCCCATTTTCACTTAAATGGGCACGTAAATAAACAAAATAGTCGTTATTGGGCCTCAGAAACTCCACAATTCAAACACCAAAAGCCTTTGCATTCGCCAAAAGTGACAGTTTGGGCGGCTATTTCAGCACACGGAATCATCGGACCCTTTTTCTTTGAAGACCAGCGAGGGAATTCTGTGACAGTTAATACTGAGCGATACACAGCCATGTTGCGCGATTTCTTTTACCCACAGCTGTCAGAATTTCGAGGGTACAATAGTTCGACATGGTTTCAACAAGATGGCGCCACTTGCCATACCTCTAACGAGAGTTTGGCAGCCGCAAAGAAGATGTTTGCTGGAAAACTCATTTCGCGCCGAGGTGACATTCCATGGCCACCGAGGAGTCCGGATTTAACTCCACCCGATTTTTTCTTGTGGGGCTACATGAAAAGTAGAGTCTACAGTAATAATCCGACCACGATTGCAAAGTTGAAGGCCGCGAAGAAATGGCCGCTATTCCGCGTGCCATGTGCGAACGAGTTTTTGTCAATTTGAGGTCGAGATTCGAAGAATGTTTGCAGCGGGATGGTGCGCATCTGGATGATGTTATTTTTAAGAAATGATTTTCCCAAATGTTAACTTTAATTTAAAAATAAATTGGTTTTAATATTACTTTTGTTTTTTATGAATTTTTCAAATTCGCAAAACTCCGGGGCCCACCCTGTATAATGGCGGGCTCTCGAATGATTTGTTGATTTCTGAATTCAATACAGATACTTCTTCTAGCATTTTTCTACAGCTACACATCTCAAGAGTTTGTATCATCTCATTTCTGAATCGTTCACATCTCGCAAGCAAGTAAAAAATATAGCAAACTCATTTAATCGAAAATATTTAAATATCCAATTTTTATGTAATTCGATACTAATTGTAAAGTGCAATAAAGTGTTATTATTATTATTATTATTAATCGAATTTTCGTTGGCTTAGTTGGCATGGCCATATTCCTGTTCTCCATATTTCCTTGTGTAAATTCTTGAATAATCTAGAAGTAGGTATCCGACGTTCAATTTCCTTCAGATTGCCTCCATTATTTTTTTTTTGAATTAGCTATTATATGACATAACAATCTATATCTATCAGTATTTATAATAAATTTGTAAGCGATTTCTATCGGTGCATGGAGGATATATTAAATAACATGTTATAGAGGACGTTTATTAACGCGATAGAATGTAAAATAGTGTGTTTTTTTTTAATTTTCTGCCTGTTTGTACGTGCTAATCTCAGAAATGGATTACTAGATTTAAATGTAGTACACAAAATGTAATAGATTTAGGCAGCCGTTCTTTAACATTTAGTGTTTTTTTTACGTAAATCGAGTCAAATAATTATAATTCGAGAAAATAAAAAAATATTACGTTAATTTAAAAAAAATTTTTTGGCAAAATTGCTCAAAAAAAATATTTGTTTGCCTGAAATTTTATTTTTTAATGTATGTATAATAATATAATGTAAAAAATAATAATTTCATTAGAACAAAAAAGTAATTGAGATTAGTAAATAAAATAGTATAATTCAAGCGGACGAAACCGCGGGCCGGAAGCTGGTCTGTAAAATACTCGTATACAAGTACAATTTTTGCCTTGCTGTGATTATTCTCAACCCCAAAATCGAGACTTATTAGTTTCACTTGCAATACGGAACCCTATAACAATAATTATGTTGTATCATTAGATTTTCTAACAATGTCCTTCCTTGAAATACCAGCTGATGACGTCGTGTCAAATGGATCGTTTTCCAAAAGTGAAAGAACGGCTGTTCAATCAATTCTTAGAAAAGTAAGTGATTATTCGTATTTATTAACTTATATCTTCACGCTGTACCCCGTTCAGAGCAGAGGTAACTTAGTGCTAGAGTTATTATGCTAATTATGGTTATAGACTTACTTTAAACTTTGTTTTTTTTTTTTGCGGGTAGGCATGAATAAGTAAACAACTGATTTTAGAGCTCTTCATTTATTTTTTATATTTAAATATATATTTACAATATTTAAAGTGACTTATGAGCTAGTGTAATAATTATCTGATAACACTAGCGGTGTTATCTTGTAATAATTTCCTATTGAATGAATATTATTTCCGTTAAACTTATTGACGTTACATTATGGATTACATTATGGAGTCTATAACTGCCATGACTGAGATTTTTAATACCAGGATGAGTGAGTTTCAGCAGGATCTTAATAAAACAGCATCACCAACACCTATTAATACTTTCACTGCGGACGTTAATATGTTCAAAAACTTTATGCATACTGCACTGACTTCTCTGCAAAAACAGGTGGGGAATTCTAATCCGAGATACAGACTGATTAGAGATGTCCAGAAGATATAAAACTCCCCATTTTCATGGTGTAGTGGAGAAAAAATCAGAAGATATTAATAATATAATTATTAACTGGATAATCTGGGGATAATCTCGATGTGGCCAATTTTATTATTTCGGACATTAGATCAGCTTATCGTTTGAGTCGTTTGGGTCATCCGCACGGTGAGAAATACAGGCCCACAGTGGGAACATTTTCATGTCTGCATTTTCGTACTAGTGTTTGGTTTGCTAAAGCTCAATTGAAGGGATCTGGTGTCATTATATCTGAGTTTTTGACAAAATATCGCCTTGAAGTATTGATGCTAGCGCGGCAACGTTATGGTGTGACGAAGTGCTAGACGCGTGACGGGTCCATCAACGTCGTTGCTCCCAAACGGTTTAAGTTATCGCATTGTATACATGACAGAACTTCAGGGCATACCTGTTTATCCTTTAAATTATACCTTTTCATATAGTTACAAATTATTTATTTACTTTTAATATAACATATATTTATAATATTTTGTTTATAATATAATATTTTGTTTATAATATTTTGTTATAATTATTTGTTTTTGGCCTTGTGTCGTGCTTCTTCAATATATTTCATTATAGTCGTTGAACAGTATGAAGAATAAGCTAAAACATAAAATATTAACTGTAAATACCTATTTGAAAGGAAGCTATATAGACGTTCTGTATGCTGCTTTGTAATTTAAAAATCAAATTCTTTCATATTCAGTAAGTTGTGCAAAAATTTGATTCCAACTTTATTATTATTATTATAGCTTCAGGTATGCAGAGGGAACTTGAGAACCTTATGATAAGACAATCCGTTCCTTTTTACTCCACTGTTGTATACAAAAATATTGGTTATGTTTAAATTCATTATCATTAGAACTGATTTTTTAACTTCATGCTGTAGAAATACGTCAATTCAATATATTTAGGTTAGCAAAAGTGCTACAATTTTTTATTTCGTTAGTCTAAATTTAATTTTAGTTTTCTATGTTTAAATATTGTAAATAAAAGTAAAAGTAATAATATTATTAGAGCAAGATTAGTTAAGCAGTGTAGTTCAAGCGAACGAAACCGGGAGCGGGTCGCTAGTTGGTAGTAAGTTCTCTCTACATACCCTACCATGTGCATATGACAGCGTGAAACTGAAAAAAAATCTATGTTGAATGCAAGTTTCATATAGTCAGTGCATTATTGTAAACAATGTCACTACAACCAGTTGTGTTTAATGACCCTTCTAGGTATCAAATATTTTTAAATTATTATTTTATAAAACCTTAACTAAGTCCTTAAATGATATTGTTCAAGTTTAAAACAGAATTTTTAATTATTTTTTGTGTATAATCACAGAATTTTCCACGGCTGTAATGTAAGCAATGTGAGCTTAATTTTATCTGAATATTCAAGTCTAAAATACCGTGGTATGTTCTTAACAATGTCTACTCCTGCATATTTTTGGGGTATTTGGATAGCTGATTTATAGGCGCATTTTTCGCTTGAAGAAATATTGCTATAGTCGGTTTTGTTTATTCACCTTATACGTTGATTGTATTTATATGGCCAGAGTGACCGATTTGGTTGGCAAGTAAGAAACTATACGAAGAACGTAATAAGGCCTTCAGATGGATCGCTGGCTTTACAGCAGTGGAGGAACTATAAGCGCTGTGCGGTGGAAATGCCGCCGAGAATTTTACTATTTAAAAAAAAACGGTACAAGAAAAAACTAATATTGCAATACAGCAACTACTGACACCATCATCGGCTTATAAAATTGATAGCATTGCAGAAAATGCCCTGAATGTTATAAATCGATGATGTTGGTTATTATTTTGAAAGAATGTGAGAGCATTTTGTATTTTATTTATGATGAAAAAATTAAAAAAATATTTATTTATTTATCATAATTAATTGATATACCAATCCTATCCTCGTTCCCGGCAGTTGACACCAGTGATAAGACTTTGCGTGCTACATTTTTTGCTCAATTATCGTGACATTTATTACCCGAGTGGTAACCGAACCCAAAATCCCGTTTGAGTCAGACGAGACTGAGCTGCTACGGTACGAGGGCCGAAAAAAAAATCTTTATACAAAGCTCAATTGTTTAGTAGTGCCATTTATGCAGCTGTGTAAATAATAAAGATAATATAATTAAAATAAACTTGAACATTATAAAATAACAAAGACTTGAATATAAGAGAGTAATCTATTTGCGCGTTTGGCGTAGTTAAAAAAAGAAGGAAACGGTAGTATTAAATATTTCATTTCCTCGACTGGGAATTGAACCCACAACCTGTCACTCGCTTATATCCCTGCGACAAGATTGGCCCTAGTCTTGCTTGTAATTCTAAATAACTAAATAACAGTCATAATTTTTTGTCACCTTAAGTAAAAATTATATTACTTCTCTCTGTTGTTCTGTAGTGTGTTCGCCATAAAATAACACGTGACTAAAATGCGTACTAACAAAAATTATAAGCAATCGATTTTATTTTCAAAATAATTTTACAAATCGATTTCTGAGAAATATCGACTTATAACTTAAAGCTATCGTTAGGTACGTCACTTAGATTAGAATTGACAGTAGCTGTAAGATAATGTTTATAGTTTTTTATGCAGTAGTTTAATAAGAAATTGACGAAAAACAAATTTAAGATTGTTATTAATAATTAATATATTTGAATTATGTAATCATATTTATGCTATGGACTGAGTAAATATTACTTGTCTAATTAAAACGAAATAGAAGAAATAAAAATAAATAACAAAATAATTCCACTTCAATCACAACAAAATCTGTTATTGAATAATAATATGATGAATGAAAATACAGAAAAAATATTTAAAACAATATGTTGTACTTGTTTAAGTGTTGACAGAAAGTTATCTAAACTATGTAAAATACAAAATGGTGTAGAAAATTTATTTTTTCTTCTTTCCTACAAATCAGATGCTTATGATGTAAGTATAAATTCTTTTAATATTTTATACTGTAACTAACCTATACATTCATAATTTTAGTTTAAAACCATTTAAATTGTTAATATTTATTAGAGGTATTACCATACTCAGCTTCATCCTGTATCCCACACATGGCGGGGTAGGCAGAGGGAACTTGGGAACTCGAGAAAATGAAACATTTAATGTTTTAACACCATTAAAACATTAAATGTTTCATTTTCTCAAGTGGTATGTAATGATATATTCAATAAAATAATTGTGGTGTCATGAAAATTAAATTAATTGTAAGTGTAATTTAAGATATTTATTTATTTTGTTAGTTTTTAATACGTAACTTGGTAAAATGCCTTCCACATTTGCATAAAATCTCCCAGGGCGCAATTTATGCTAAGGTGTAACTGAAAAACAGAGATGTGTGAGGGTCAAAACTCAATCGTCATTAGCTGAGTTACACCTTTTGCCACAAACCATAACTATATTCCAGAAAACTGTCTTCTGTATACTATTTTAAATGTAAACTCTTTGTGGCAATAAATGGTTATTATTATTATTATAATTTTGGGAATGTTTATAAGTGTAACATGACCTAAAATAGTAATCTTTAGAAATTTTGTCAGTTTGTATATTCATATATACTAATCTTAGAAATATATAACCAAATTTAAATGCAGTTTTGCCCTTAATTTTGGCAATCTGTCCACCACATTATGTGTTTGTTTTTATTCTTTACATAAACAAAAAACAATTTTAATAAATATATAAATTTAATAAATAAAAAAAAAGCAATTTGAAATATTTATTTCTGCAAAATTACTACAAAATTAATTTAGCTAGTTTTCAATATATAGAAATTGTTTTAAAAGTGATAATATTTAAAAACAAGAAAGTAATTAAGCTTAATAATATAATAGCTTATATATAAAATATATTTTATACCAACTTAGGTGTGTGTTGGGAAGTGAGCAAATTTGATATTTACTAAGAGTTATATCATATAATTTTTATCTAAAATATATGCATAATAGCTGAGTGTTGAACTAGAAAGTTTTTGTTTTATTTACCTATGTTATCATTATTATATTTCAGAATATTTTCAATGAAAGTGCCGCCCATCTTCTAATATGTTGGGAGTGTGAAGCAATAATGCAGAGATTAACCAAATTTAGACTTCAAGTTGCCGCAGCTCAAAAACAACTGACAGATATAATAGATGGGAAAATCAGTGTATGTTTTTTTTTGTTTAAATAAATATATATTAAAAGAGTTTTATACATTACCCTAAATATAATAAATGCTAGGCAGAGGAAACCTAGTACTGGCAAGTTAAGTTGTATAACCTCCTTGTGTGCTCACATGCTGTTGGCCACTCTTGAGGTTTATTATTCAAAGTGACTAGCAGTGTTGTAAGCTGGTGCTCCTTGGGAGTGAGTGGGGTAAGTAATTATTGGCTCGGAGTCTTTTGTCCTAAGACAATTATTGCCCACTGGTGAATAGTCCAATGGGATACCGTTCGTCTGCATGTGATTATCAAAACACATATTGTTAGAAACGACATCGGAACTGCACTCATGGTTTCGCTTATGTCTCGTAATCTTCAGTTGAACTGACGGTCTTACATGCACTGGCCGGGCTAAAAAGAAGAAAACCACTTTAAAGTATTACCTTAACCCAAGTGGCGAAGCAGCGCGAGGGGTGCTTGGCTGATGAGAAGTTCACTCCGCCAGGGTACTTGCAGCGTCTGTGGCGCAATTGGGTTATCTAAGTGCAAGTGGTACTGTTTGGGTGGACGTTTTATCGCCTATACTCGTGGAAACAATATCACTCACTCAGCTTCACGCTGTATTCCGCACATGGCAGGGTAGGCAGAAGGTACTTGGGAACTTAGTGTTAAGACACTCCGTTCTACTTCCGTTCACGACTTTACACCGAAATTGAGGCATTTCGCATTGAGTAGCGGAACTCAATGCCGCGCTTTGCCTTATAACCAGAGCGAAGAAATGAAAACATTAAATATTTAATTTGAAAATATTAAATATTTCATTTCCTCGAGTGGGGATCGAACCCACAACCTACCATATACAATTACACTCTTATGCCGCTGCACCACGATAGGCTTCAAATGGGAACAATATGGAAGATGTCAAAATAAAGCAAAAAGAAAAGACAAGGATATAGGAGTGTTAGAGTCCGCTTCGGACTCTGGAGATGCTAGACGCCTACAGCGCAAACGCAAAATAGTTAAAGACAAAGGCTATTCTGGCACAGAATTCAAAACAATGCAAGATCCAAATGTCATCAGTGGGGAGAGATAGGCCAGCGAAAACTCGCGGCACTCGATCAGTTCGCGGTTCGCGCGCCTGAATGCGCCCATAATGTCTGAAAAGCCGTGGTGAAATTTATGTGGAGAATTTTGAGCGAAGTCTATCAGAATGGACATCTCGGGGAGATAGATCTGCTCATACGACGGATGCAGATGATATTTCTGGTGCATGAGAAGACATGTTTCTATGTTCAATCAATCCACTCAACGCCTGTCTATGCCGAACAAAGTGTAGCGTCTATAAAGGAGGTTGTAAAAAAGTGAGGCCACCTAAAAGGCACTTATTTGCGAGAACGGAAGACCAAAGGGAACAGAAAATTATTGAATCCTTGGTCTCTCGCCGTGGAGGTTTAGATCGACGATCGTATTGCCGACATTGAAGAGCGTCCTCTGCCAGCAAAATGATTGCGTCCCCCGTTGGCAGCAGATGCAAAACAAATTCCTTGAGATCGTGTACTGTGGCGACAACTTTAACGGAATCAGAATTGGTAAAGACAGAAACTAAGAAAAATTCTGGAAGTAAAGTACAATGCAAAAATATCTCAGCCACTACATCACGCATGTGGGACAGTTCGTCACTATCCAGGTGGTTTCAATACATTTCGGTCGCTGGCACTTCTAAAACGAGCTGTACAGTATCTCGAGCTTCAACTGAGGACAAAGAACCTTTAACACACAAACGTCTTTTCACAACTTTTTAAATTGTGAAACAGAAAATTCTCTGACGTTTTCTGGGATCCTATTGTAAAAGCGTACACCCTGTCCCATAAACGAATTACGGACTCGATGCAATCGAGTTACAGACGCACTAAGTTTATGCCTATTTCTAGTATTAATATTATGTACATCACTCATTTTAGTAAACTTATTAATATTTTTCTTGACATACATAACATTGTCAAAAATGTATTGAGATGCAACGGTCAATATATTAATATTTTTAAACATTTCCCTTAAAGAATCCTTAGGGCTTAAGTTATAGATTGCGCGAATAGCTCGCTTCTGCAAGACAAAGATTGACCTAATACCGGCTGCATTACCCCAAAGTAAGATGCCATAAGACATATAGTCACTTAGACGTCAGAGGCCGGTGCGATAGAAGTTTTCTATGCTCAGGTACTAGAAAGAGCACAACAAGACGTCAACCTCGTGGAGTTAGGCATCACTGAAGGATTGGTGATGCACCAAGTGATTTCGGGCGCCAGACTGCTTGAGCTAGTTGCTGTACATGTCAACAGGCGCATAAGCTGGCGGAACGACTGCGAGTGGTGTAAGATAACGTGGCGATAGTCAACCGGCCTTATAAAGTTGCGACTATAAAACTATTAGGCCTGGCTGATTTAGTTACTAAGGATAAGGTAATGTAGGCAGTCGTAAGCGTTGCATGCTGATTTAGTTACTAAGGATAAGGTAATGTAGGCAGTCGTGTGCAACTGCTACTGTAACTGTATCAGATATGTCTCGCGATCCTCGGGGTATGTTGAGTGTAATCGTTCGATGCCTATTAAAAACGGGTAAATCTATAGTGGACAATGGGCAGAGCTTTACCAAAATTGAAGTCTTAAAACAGCGCCCCTTACGCTATTTCAGATGTCTTGCATTAAGACAGTGTGGGCCTAGATGTCCATCAGCAATTACTTGAGGACATCTTTGCTTTTGTTGCGGAAGTGAGGGGCACAATTCCCATTTACATGCTTTCTCGTGCATGGTATAAACTGCTGAGAAGATTCCGGCCAGATATATAATAAGTAGCGCAGATCGTTAAAGGGACAGATGCTCTAGGAATCAGAGTCTCTTCTGGGTTATAACAAAATCAATAACTATGACACGTGGATTAAGAAGTTTTTAAGCTGCATTAGATAAAATTATACTCCACGTTCTATATATAAAGCTCTAATGCTGGAGGGTCATTTAATATTACCTCGTATAATGAATTGCAAAGCTAGCGCTAACATTTTTAATTTTTTCCTAACCCTTTTTTTAATCTAAAATAAGTAACAATTTAATTTAAAGAAAATATACAGATACATTTTATATAGTAACATTTAATGTAAATAAATATACAGTTTATTAGTGTGGAAATTTAGATTTTAAGATTGATAACTTTAAGGGTTCTCGACGAATTCAATGTCAAATCCCGGTCGTGAGGCAATCCATTCTTCAAAAGCATAGGAGGAGAATTCTAAATAAGGCGTTACTCTCTACTTTGACGCACCTTAACGTGAGGATAACGTATGCTTGCGTACGACACAACGTAGGTTCTGTGGTGGATCTCTCGTTAGCCATCTCATCACACGTAACTGGTTAATTGGACAGAAGAGAAGAAAGTGAAGACTTTGTACGATCATTTATATATTAGATTTAAGGTTTCCACCCAAGGTGCCAGGGAATCACTCTAGAGGTCGATTTCATAGGTTCCCAAAATGGGCTCTTAACTGGTTTAACACTGAACTGGGCAAAGGAGCAGCTATTGTGGCCCGAGTGGTGCTTTTAGGGAAGAGTAGTGGATGCCAGCTCCAACGTTGAGGCGTTTGCGGGTTTGATGAGTGATCTTTAACAGGTGTGTGCGATGCGGCAATGCCAAGAGCTTAGAAACCATGCGAGCGCCGCCGAGTGGCTTGGACTATACACTCTAGGGGCGGCTTTACGACGCGTGTAAAAATAAGAAAAAGGCTTTTCAGATTGCCATCAGACAGGCAAAGTCGGATGCCCGTCAAACGTGCTGTCTGTCTGCCTGATTTAAACATGGATTCTTGAGGCCGTCCCTATCTTGCTGCGCGTAACAAATTGCGCCATGTGCGCATGTACCTGGCGCATGTACCAGTACCTGGCAGCTGGTCTGTTCCTGACGATAGGTAATAGTTATATAAATAAAACTAAAGAAAGTAGATTGTGTCTGTTGCGCAAGGAGGGTCGTTCTCGGGACTAACTTTCGGCACACAGGCCGAAAGTGCTGTTATATAAGACGGGCAAGGTCTTAGAGAAGAGCGCAGCCATCAGTCTTATAAAACAGCTGGAGGAAGTAGATCTTTGCGGTGCTCAAATCGGGTTCAGGACTGGTCGGTCGACTATAGATGCACTAAACGCTTTGAAGACTCGGTCGTTGGATCTTAGAGAAGATTGCAGCCGTTGGTCTTATTAAACAGCTAGAGGAGGTAGAATTTTCGGATGCTCAGATCGGGTTCAGGGCTGTTTTGCTTTCCGCCTCTTTAGACGTGATTAATGCTTTTAACAGCTTACTCTCTATTTCCGGAGGCAGTTAGACGGCTATCTCCAAAATAAAGTAGTCTTATGGATCGAAGGAAACGGTCACATAAGTCACATGGCTCTGTATGGTGCCTCTATGCGGGCGGATTTTCTTATTCCTCGCAATAGGACCCAATTGCGGAATGCGCAGCACGACATAGCAGTGAGAGTAAATCAAGGTTACCTTACAGTAATGTGGAAGGCGGCAACTCTAGTGGCAAGTGATCTGCCTTGGGAGCCACAAGCAGAAGTGCATTCCAGAGTACACGTCTTGAGTACGAGTAAATGGTCGCGAGGTTATGAATCATTCTGAGAGAGAAATCGTCCGTGTCAGCAGGATAGTGGATGGAACCCTGCTTTGGCTATAAAGGCAGGACCTTGGGGTAATGTCCGCAGGATAAGCGATAGTAGAGGCATTGCTCGCCACTTATTGCGCTGAGTAACAAGAAGTTTTGGTATCCTGACGATCAGACTGGTGCAGATGCTGAGGGGGCATGGTTTCACCGGTGACTCCCACAGTACCGCTCGTAATAGATACGAGCGGTCTGTGTGAATGTATTTCCCAGCGTAAAAAAAACATTTGTTGCCATCAGCCTGCCGAATTTCAAAGATATTGTGTTGAATAGCGGAAATTAACACCGCTCTTTGTCTATGGTAAATCAATATATGTTACATACATAAAATATGTATAAATACATATACCCAAAACTATTGCTAACAATCAGAAACGTGGAATGACGAAAACCATTTAAATTAATATCATTCTGCATACATTAACAGTAAGTTTCTATAATTTTGAAAATTTATTTGGATTCTCTACTGTATAGAAAAATGGAGTAAAATTCAATTGATTTTGGTTTTTTTTTAATATTTCCGACGATATATAAATGGAGGAAGGTTATGTAAACTAAAACGAACTGTTTACACTCTAAGATGACATTGTAATAAATAAAACAAGAAGTATATGTGGTTACTTTTACTTTGTTGTCATGTTTTTATTGTTTCATTTTTTTATCAGCTTCACAGTATCCCGCACATGGCTGGGTAGGCAGAGGGACTTAAAAACCTATTGCATGTTGAGAAACGAAACTCAACACCGCGCTTTGCCATATTAGCAAAGTGAATTCAAATGAATTAATAATTATTTATTTTTTTATAAATTCTTTCTAACTAAGAAATATTGTATGGTCTTTTACAGAATGTATGTGAAATAATGTCGTTATCAAAATTAAATTATTATCAACAAAAACAATATAATAGACAATTTACAGAAAATGATGAAACTTTAACATATTTCATAGACTGTAGTAGAGATTTAGTTATTGGTGATATAAAATTGGAAAGTGATTCGGATGTTCCATTATGTGAATTTACAAGTGAAAATAATGAAAAAAAACTTACAAATAGAATTGAGAATAAAAATAAAGTCAAAAGAAAAAAGGATACAGATAACAAATTTGTTCAAAATAATGTGTTTAATGATTTAATAAAAAAAGAAGAGGCTGCTAAGAATAATATTAAAATGGAAAATAGATTAAAAATAAACACCACAGATAGTAAATTTTGTTCTGCAAATGAACTTTCGAATGAAATAATTGAAAATATGGAACAGATTAATGAAGAAAATGAAGTATGTTTTTTTTTATATATTGAATAAAGTAAATTATAAGATAGATTAAGAACATATATAAAACTAGCCACTCGCGTCTGGTTGCGCCCGCATATACTTATAATTATATTATTAAAGTCTCTTTTTTTCAGTCAGAGGGGAATTTGGGAGAGTTATGCTGAAACACTCCGTTCCGTTCCCCACTTAATTGGAATTTCACGAATTGCATGTTGAGTACGGAACTCAACGCCGCGCTTTGCTTTGTTACCAGAGAAAAGAAACGAAAACATTAAATATTTCATTTGAAATATTAAATATTTCGATTTCCTCGAGTGGGGCTCAAACCCACAGCTTGTAGCGTTTACAATCACACGCTTGTGCCCCTGCGCTACGACTGACCTAAATTTAATTATATTAATTTAAATTATAATTGAAAATTATCTAAAATATATATATTTTAGGTCACTTCGGAAATATTTGAAAGTAAAATAAAAATATCGAGGAAAAAGAAGAAAAAACAAATAAATAATAAAATACAAGTGAACTATGTATGTACTGAATGTAATAAATACTTTGCGTGAGTCTGATAATATTATATTGTTGTTAAATTATTCTATAATCGATGATTTTTTATTCAAATTCCACTCGGGGAAATGTTAATTCTTTCTTATCCCTGCTCGGGTAAGACAAAACGCGGTGTTGTGTTCCGCCACTCTATGATCAATATCTCTCTTAGTAATTGTCTGTAGTGTAATTGATAATATATATTATCACTTACACTATATTTTATTGTTTTTAGAGTGTTATTGCACTTAGGAAAGAAAAATACTAATTTTAAAAACGTACAAGCAACATAAATAAGTAGTAACAAGCGTATAATAATATCGACGTAGTTTGATAAGAACGTATGGCATAGTTGGTCAGAGCGCTTGGACGGTTTCTAAGAGGCGCGGGTTCAAATCCCGCCACGTTCAAATTTTTATACGTTTTTAAATTTAGTATGATAATATAAATAAAAAAAAAAAAACAAAAAAAATATTAAACACAAATATGTGTCTTTTTTCATAGGAATAGAAGTCAAAAGTACAAGCATATGAAGGTATATCACAGCTCTGGGATACCATGTTCCGTTTGTGGTAAAACTTTTGCGTTTAAGCATAATTTGAAAAGACATGAAAGGTATTTTTTTATCTTAAATAATATTGTTATTGTATATTAGTTTACACTGACTTGCATCCTCCGTTTTAGTATAATTATATTTCTTGACAAAAAAATTTAACCTTTAATAATAATAGATTGCTTTTAATTGTAATATCAAGTTTTATTTCTAGTGTTCAATACTTAATATTAATATACTTGTTTTAAATATTAATTTAAATTATATTTTTAATGTAGGTTTAAATTACATTTTAAATATATTTTTATGTAAAATGATCAGATTTCACATATCACAGTGTGTGATATAATGATTATTTTACATAAAATTGTGTATTATCTATACTTCCCGTTTGTATGACTTACTATAATAATATGCTTACACTTTTATTATAAAATATAAAAAAACCTTGTATATAAAGTAAAGTAATTGATAAAATATATTTTTTCTATATTTTTTAATCATAAAAATCCTATTTTAGAATCCATTCAGTCCCACTAAATCGTGAGCAGTGTCCCACATGTGGGAAGATGGTCCGCTGTGATCTAACCAAAGCCCACGCTCGTGTACACACAGACAGACAAAGAGTGGAGTGCCTGAAATGCGATAAAACATTCGTATCGCAAGAGTCATATAGAAATCATCTAAAGTATACATCGAATCATACTACGGTAGATGTTTTAAAGTGCGTATTTTACTAGACGTATCTAGAAATATGTTCCAGAAAGTGACTGGATTTTAGCTTTCAACAAGTATTCTTTGTATAAAGGTTTTTTTTCTTAATTTTCTGGTTAAATTATTTTTTTCGATCAAGCCTTTTTTTGTTAATTTTTTGTGCACGAAAACCATCCCACATCTCCGCCATTCTCCTCCCCCGACGACACTCGCATCCTTCACTTACAGTTAGAATATAAAAAACCTGGTGATAAGACACTCCGTTCCGTTCGCTACTTTTCGTCGAGATCGAGGCATTGTTTGTTGAGTGGTAGAAATCAGCGCCGCGCTTTGCCCTGTCACGTTTATAGTTGCTTGAGCCAACTGTTAAGGTAACATGCATTAATTGTTTTAATTTATTTGCTTAATTAAAACATTACCCGGCGTTGAATTCTGCCGCTTGACACACGTTGTCTTGAATTCTAGGAGAAAATAGAGAACTGACTACTATACGATAAATGCATTTTTTTTTTAGATATAAATGTACAATGTGTCAAAAGGCATATCGATCTAAAGGGGAGTTAAGAGATCATGTCAATTATCAACATATGGGTAAAACGCAACATAAATGTCCTATTTGTGATAAAGTGAGTGATTATGCTTAAAATTAATGATTTTTAATCATATTTTTTTTTCTTAAATAATACGTTTTAAAGCATATATGTAAATATTAAACAGTATGTAGAACAAACATTAGTGATGTGGATTTTTTATAACAATTATAATAATATAATGATTATTTTACATAAAATAAAAAAAGGTGATTTCGTAACATGTTTTTTTATTCTTTAAATAAAAAAAAATATTTTGGGATGATTACGATCATATGTTTTTATATTATGATAAATAATCATACTTCTACACAATGATTATTGTACATATAATCATCACTATTCTATGCACCATAACGTTTTTTGTGAAGATACTCCGCTCTGTTTCCCACTTTCCTCCGAATTTGAAACATTGTGTGTTAGGTGGCGGAACTCAACGCCTTGCTTGGCTTTGTCACAAGTGCCATAGAATGAAAATATTAAATATTTTATTTGAAACTATTTAATATTTCGTTTGAAAATTTTAAATATCGCATTTGAAATTATTTAATATTTCACTTCTTCGAGTGTTACAATGATTATTTTACATATAATCATCGCTATTCAATGCCATCATTACGATTAATGATAACATTTGTCATAGGTAACGACATTTTTTTTAGGCAATAGCGACTCGCCGTGGCATAACGCGCCACGTGAAGAGAGCGCATCAAGGTATCAAAGAGAATGCGAAAGATAAAATATGTCAGACTTGCGGGAAAGCGTTTCGGGTGAGATGTCTTTTAGTTGTATAGTATGTAGAGTCTGTCGGTTCACACTTGACACAATTTCAGGAAGATTGCTTGTCGAGTATGTGTTAGGTTCTGTTTCCTTTCAGGGTTAGGAAGTTAAATCAATTAATTTCCCCTACCGGGAATCGATCCCATAACTGTAGCGTTGACAGTGACTTTATTATTGTATAATCCGAATATCATTTGATTTTGTTCTACCTCATTTAGTAATAGCTAGCTATATTATTATTACAAAATGAATCTATGAAAAATAATTATTTTAAAGAATAAAATAATATTAAAGATTGTCTTAGTGAATTTATTTATTGGTTTATACTGTAATGAGACAAAGCGCGGCGTTGAAATCCGCTACTCGACATAAAAGTGTGGAGTTCCCTTTTGGAAATTCCGATTGAGCTTTATACTAGATTCTCAAGTTCCCTTTGCTATTATACTACGTGCGGGATACAGCGTGAAGCTATAACATTTTTTTTCAGCTTCACGCATATATCACGCACATGGCAAGATCCCTTCCCCACTTTCCGCCGAACTTGAGGCATTGCGTGCTGAGTGGTGGAACTCAACTCCGCGCTTTACTTTGTAACCAGAGTGAAGAAAATGAAAATATTTAATGAGAAAATTTTAAATATTTCTTTATTTATATAAGTATTATACATTATTTATTTTATTAACAAGATAGTGAAAAATAACGATTTAATTTTATATTAAACAGGATAAGAAGTGTCTCTTCGAACACGAACTGATACACACCGGTGAGAGACCCCTCTCCTGTTCCGTTTGCGGACGTACGTTCAGACAACGCGCCTCGTTGTACACCCACAGGCGGAGGGTGCACGGCATACAGCCCGCCGTGAAGGTTGTCCAACATACTGACATGACTGACAGAAGTGATATTGTTGTGTTGGGGGAATAAAGTGTTGAATTTTGTGATTTTTTTTTTATTACTTACCTAATACCAGTGACAGTGAGGCCTGTCGTGGCGCAGCGGCCCAAGAGTGTGACTGTAACCGACAGGTTGTGGGTTCGATCCCCAGTCGAGGAAATGAAATATTTAATATTTTCTATTTAAATATTTAATGTTTCATTTCTTCACTCTGGTAATAAGGCAAAGCGCGGCGTTGAGAACCGCCACTCAACACGCAATGCCTCGAATTCGGCGGAAAGTGGGGAACGGAAGTGGAACGGAGTGTCTTTACACTAGGTTCCCGGGTATCTTCTGCCTACCCTGCCTCGTGCGGGATACATTGGTGAGTGGCGACCTCACGGACCTGAGTCCTCCAGAGGGGAAGTGTAATCTATCCCTCGCCTCTGACTTACCGGTCTTACTGTATTGGCCGGCAGATTAAGAATGCAAGAGCTATATACTCGAGTCTCTCGTGATGGTGAAACCGGTGCACATCTCTACACCCTAAGCTGACCACCATTACCAGTGGTGAAGCAAGGGTATTTATTGCCTGGTGCGGCTCGGGACTTGATGCCCTTTAAAATGGTCAAAATAATTTCAGATTTCAGTACACAGTAGAGTTTCTTGGCACCTTACTATACCACAAAGGCTCATAGAAAATTATTATTAGACTTAATTTTATTCTCTCCTAGCCTCTAAATTGTATTTTCCATTTTTATTCTATCATTTTTCTTGTACATTTCTTTATTTTTGAATAAAAAAAAATAAAAAAAAAATGTTCGTCGACTTTGATGCCGCCTCTGCTTTTGATGCCTGATGCGACCGCACCGCTCCGCTAGTCTCTTACAATAGCCCAGTTCTTGATCCATCCAAACTACATTCCATAGTCAAAATTTGGTTTTTCATATTTTATATACTTTCTACGGATTATCCGGAGACGAACCTCTGGTTACTCAGAGATGGATACGGGTAATGCGTCACAGCAAATTATTTTAATATTCTCTAAAGGGCCTCTCTCTACTTGTTTGACCTGTGTCCCCACGTCAGCATTCCAAAGGACTGGGATCTTTTGAACCCAAGAACTTAAAACGATAAACATATTAAAATATTTACCTTATCGCTATAAGCGCCATCTCTGCCATGCAACCTTAAGGAGTTGTTAAAACGGTAGGAGGTGTACTTGCTAAGCAAAAATGTATAAATAACATAATACATACATAAATACGTGCAAAATCAAATCACCGCCCTGGGAGCACCGTCACGCTATACTGCTCGTCTCCCAGGATGAAAAGGCCAGCAGCAAGCGAGCACACGAGAAAGTTATCCGACTTTTACCAACACACATTACAGAGTCAA
Organism: Eueides isabella; assembly: GCA_019049475.1. NCBI lineage: Eukaryota > Metazoa > Arthropoda > Insecta > Lepidoptera > Nymphalidae > Eueides > Eueides isabella. Next base: position 4,682,893 of record CM032413.1, on the reverse strand, counting down.
GGGAACTTGGGAACCTAGTGTTAAGGTTCCGTTTCATTCCCCACTTTCCACTGAAATTAAGGCATTAAGTTGCGGTACTTAGCGCTTTGCTTTATTACTAGAGCAAAGAAAAGAAAATAATAATTATTTAATATTACCTAGTGGGGATCGAACCCACGACATGCCACGTTTACAGTCCCACGATTGTGCTCTAGCGCCGTGGCAGAACGAAATACATGTATTTTTGTATAAATATGCTTGATAAGCGTGAAATGTTGTGTCATATATATGTATGTATACTGAACAATAAAATGAGGTGATGAAAAATTAAACACGTGAAGTATTGTCTCAAAAATACGTATTAGGTAGTTAGTGGTATAAAGCTTGTTGTACACTAGCAATTTTTTTATTGGTTTTTTAATCAGCTGGTGGTGTAACGTGACAGGTTGTGGGTTCAATTCCCACTTAGTCAAAATATATATTAGGTATTTTCAATTATTGATTTTTTTAAGCAAACGAGAATTCAGTGTAACGTTTTTGGACCCAAGTTTTCTCTGCTTACTTTGCTGCATAAAGCCTTGATGTGTAAAGCTATAAATATTTTTTTTATTTGTTAAGTGAATTGCCTGTTTTATTTTTGGTTTTTTTAAATCTATTATTGTCCAGGGTTCAAAATTCGCTTCAAACTAATTATATAAAACTGTAACTTTCACTATTTTTTTTATTTTACGTTTATTTTGAGGCATTGCGTTTTGAGTGGCGGAACTCAACGCCGCGCCTTGCTTTGTCACCAGAGAAAATATTAAATATTTCACTTCTTCTTGTGGGGTTCGAACCCACAACCTGCCGTTTACAGTCACACGCACCTCCTGCGCCACGACAGCCCTCAATTCCCTTCTTATCTTTATGAAATTTAAATAAAATTAAATATGTTATCAACAAATCGTTTTCGCAATTCGTGCTCCAGTTCTATGTTTGCTGTAACGAATTAGCTATGTTTATACATATGTATGTATAAACATAGCATCTTGTATTACAAAATTATTAAATAAAATGTTATTTTATACGCTTTTCTGTTACGAGAACAAAGTGTTTTATTAAATTGTGTTAGTTTTGCTTCATATTTTGTTTTCGGTGTTTAACTCCGCTATAAATACGCAATGATATTTCAGAAAGCGGAGAACAGAGTGTCTTGACAATAGGTTCTCTAACTTTACCGATTTTACGCGGGAACGTGAAGTTGAAAAATAAAGTATGGCTAAACGCACGCATCTCTTTTATAGTGCTATTTAGTAGGCAGATAGAACCTAATGTTAAGACTCTTCGTTCCCCAGCTGAGTGGTAAAACTCAGCACCGCGCTTTGTCACAAGAGAAAATTTAAATTAATTTCTCCGTGTGTGAATTGAACCTACAACCGTTACATCACTGAGACAGCGCCACGAAGCAACAGTACATTAATTTTAGTTGTTATATATACACTTGATCATTTTTTAACGAAAAATAAAACAAAAATAGTGAATAAATGTGCGTAAAATGAATATAGATCGTTACGAAGAAGTTGAGAACGAAAAAAAATCCACCAAATCGGTTTTAAAACAGGTATAATGTCTTTTGTTTATTTTTCACTTTCACTGATAATCTCATGTCTGTAGTTTTCAAGACTTCGTGTGAATTTGCGGAGATTAGCTCCGAGGTCTGATTAATAGATCGAAGATAGGAAAATAATGTATATTATATATAATTATCAATCTGACTCCCACTAGAGATAGTCCATTGAGTTTACTCATACACTGACTGTGTAACTCGTACGACAGATAAAAGTTATTTTTACTATTCATAAAGTGTTTGAACTCGTGCCTCTTGGAAATCGTCCAAGCGCTCTGACCACTAAGCCATACGCTCTCTTCAAGCTCCTTCGAAACTCTTATATATTTGTTAAGACTTATTTGTGTTGTTAACATCTCTGTACGGAGAAATACAAATATACAATTTACAAATTTTTGTTACCCAAAGATAAATTACACGTCAGCTTTATGAGAACGTATGTATGGCTTAGTAGTTAAAGTGTTTTCACGGTTTCCAAGAGGAGCGGCCTCAAATTTTGCTACTTTAATTTTTTATACGTTTTTAAATAAGTGAACATCAAAGGTGGTCTCTAGGTAGGCTATCACAGTATTTGTTACATTTCTTTTCAAAATTAGCATAAACAGCCCTAATATTGTGTTTATGCTCGTGAATATTCCGCAATATAGTTCAATAATAGGCCTTTTCTATCAAATAATGGTTAAAACTGCTAGTTTATCAATATGTTTCTAACCAGAGTTGAGACTACTATGCTATAACGGAATTAAATGTCACTCGAGTGTTAAAACACTACGTTCCCTCCAGGACACTTCTGTTCCCCAATTTCTAATAAATATTTTTTTTTATTATTTGGTAATGCAGATTAAGTAGGTATATTTAGAATTTAGAATCTAAGAAGAATATCTATATATTCACTGACCTGAGATGTAATAACAACAAATATTATTAAGTAGCATATTCACGTATTGTGCTACTTTTTGATAACTTAGTTAATATAGGTGTATTGGCCAACGACGTACCCACAACAAAAAATCACGCTATAATCCCAAGCACGTCTTCAGTAGCGCCGTTATAAATAGTCTTTATAAACAACATATTAATATAAATATCATATCGTTATAAATAACGGGAAAAACGTAATAAACCGCTTTTTAACATTACCAGAACATACCCGTTACGAACGCTCCTGCTATTCACTTCGTCATAATTTTTATTGATTCTGTCGACTCTAAATGTCAAAGGTAACATAGGTGTAGAACTCAGTTTCACAGGTGTATAACTCAGCTTCACAGGTGTATAACTCAGCTTCACAGGTGTATAACTCAGCTTCACGCTGTATCCCGCACATAGCAGAATAGACAGAGGGAAATCGGGCACCTAGTCTTAAGACACTCCATTCGTTCCCCACTTTCCGACGATAATAAATAGCCGACGGCAATGTCGTATGTAAATCTCATGCAACGAGTTTCACATTCACCTCTAAGATGCAGTCTAGTTCTTTCGCGGCGTTGAGCTCTGTTACTCAACACACAATATCTCTAAAATCGGGTGCATGGGGAACGGAGTGTCTTAAACTAGGTTCCCTCTGCCTGCTAAGTATAGCGTGAAGCACTTTGAGGAATAAAAATTAAAAAAATGATTTCAGATATTAATAAGCAGTTCAGTATGGGTACAATACTTCATGGCGGGTCTCTGTGTCGGAGCGCCAACGGTGTTCATACCGCAAATACGAAAAGAAGCTAATTCGACTGAAATCATAGATGCTGATTTGGCATCTTGGTTGTGTAAGTCGATTTTAGTAAGTTAACATAAACTAGCAAACCGGCCGCGGCTTCGCCAGCTTGAACACTATTTGTTTACTAATTTTCATTTCATTTCATTTCTTTAATTATGGCGTTTCGAGCGTGCCGGTTGAGCACAATTCACTTCGTCAATGTCACGTTGTATGGAAGACTCACGAGAGAAATTGATCAGTACAAAAGAGATGACTATACACTACACATATAATATAATGCATGTAAAAAAGGAACCCAGTAAAATTACAGCCTTCACCACCTAAAACAAAAAAATAAAACAAATATTTACAAGAAATACACACAGCACATTATGTTAGTAATAAATAATATTTTACATACGTGTTAGTTTATAATCTAATTTTGTTGCGTCTATTATATTTACATAAAAATTCACATAAAGAACCAAACACAAACATTAACAAACATTGAACATTAAGAGGACGAGGGACTTTATGGGGAAGAACATTGTATAGGGGACGAGTTAAGCTGGGGCAAGAAAAAAGGATGTGGGAAGGGGAACCGTCGTCCAGGCCACATCCACACAGCGAATGGTCCCTGACCCTGATCTTGGCCAGATGCACAGGCGGACAAGCATGCCCAAGGCGTAAGCGACAGATTGTTGTAATATAATCCTCCGTTCAATATATCTTTGAGAGTAAAACCACGGTCGTCTAGGGATATTAGGTTGGATAAGGGCATAATACTTACCTTTTTGGGACTTTGATAAATTCCAGGAATCACCCCAGGACTTACGAAGGTGAGTATCTGCAAGGGACTGCAAATCATGAGCAGGGTTAGAGAAATGTTCAATTTGCCACACCGGATGGCTAACTTGGCGCAAGAGTCTGCAGATTCATTCCCACTGATTCCAGAATGGCCTGGAATCCATACCAGAGTAACTTCCAAGCCCTTTAGATGACATGAATACAATTCTTCACGAATCCTTAAAACAATTGAAGATCTTAATCTACTGTGAAACGGATTTCCCTTCAATGCCATTAAGCAGCTTAGTGAGTCAGTAAAGATGACCGTTTGTTTAAAGTCATGGGAGCGTGTAAACAGGACTGCTTCTAACATTTGTTTACTAATCTCAATTACTTTCTTTATCTAATAAAGTTAAGACAATGGCTATATATTAAAATATTTTAAATTTTATTGAATATGAATTTGCTAAAATTTTAAATATTTGCTAGGCCAAAATTTTAATTTTCACTAGGCTAAATATTAGATAGGCTCTCGTGTTTATAGTTAGAAAGTTGTATTTAAAATATCCTCTCTAAATCTGAATGTTTGTCTGTTTATATAAACAGAAAAACATTGGCATCGCGGAATAACGTATAGACAAATGAATATTTGTCTGTGCGTTTGTACGAGCGAATATCAGTTTTCACGGTTGCCAAAATATAATTATTTTGGCAACCTTCCTTCAACACTTAGTGTTTCTTTTACTTAAGTTAGTTGATAAATAAAAAGTTACGTGCATTTAAAATATTTATTTAGTTTGACAAAATTACTACTTTTACTATTATTTATTAATTGAGCTGAAATTTTAGTTTTTAAAGTATAGATATTGTCTTAATCATTGAGAGGGCGCCCTGACATATATTTGTCCGATATTTGTTCTTGGACATAAGGGTCCGTGATCCCAGATCTTTGAGCCAGTACTGTTATATCTCTGTCCAGTCTGTATAAGTGGTGTCTCCCCTTTTTACTTATCCTTCTCACCATCTCTACCTACACTATTCCTTCTTCCGAGGTTTTCTCCGTAAAGGGATTTTAGAGGGGTGATGGCCGGCCTCTTTTATGGAACGAAACATAACGAGATTGGATATGACTAAAGCGTCGCCGCTAAATGACGCGCAGACACATCGCCCAACACCTGCGAGAATGCAGGCGGAAATTCCTCTTTACAATGTGGAATATTGGCTGTCTTACCGAACGATGTATAAAACTAGCAAATGTACCCATGAGACGTACGATGGGTCCAGTGCGCTTTCTTACAAGAAACTTGCTGGAAGGATAATAAGTCCCGTTGGGTCACCTTTGGGTCACTTTGTTGTAAAAACAGTTGTGCTTTCTGAAGAGCTTAGGATAGGACTCCTCGGAGTTGATCGTCGCTGCGATCGTTTGATACGGTTAAGGGCTGACTGTTGGCGTTACCACAAAATTAATCAGTATCTACGCTCCTCAGGAAGGGTAGTAGCGCGGCCGAAAAGGAGTCATTCTGGGAGCAGTATGAAGAGGTTCTACTTGCTACACCGTCTACTGAAGTAATCCTAGGCGGGGAGGACTTAAACGGCCATGTCAGTAAGGCTGCAGAGACGCATGATCGTATTCACGATGGTTTTGGTCACAAACAGAGGAGGCACAACAGAGGAACAAAATATTCTAAGAGCTTGCATTGCATCTAACCTGGTTGTCGTGGATACTTTCTTTTAAAAGAATCCTCAGCACCTTTTCACGTGTAAGAGTGGGTCAACTCAACTCAAATTGATTGCTTTTTGACCAGACGGTGGCATATGGGAAGGGTTACTAACTGTAAGATCATTCTAATGGAAGACTTGTTTTCGACGGGGAGACATGGTAGTGGAATGAGAAAGTGCAGGAGGTGACACTGAAAAGAAGGCTTCCTTTTAGAAACGGAACAAATCCAAAGCTCCTAAAGACAGATTAGACTACAAAGTAGCGACACGTGGCAGCAAAAGAGCTGTAGCCAGAGCCCGCAGTAAGAGTTTATCATCATTATATGATAAACTTGAAACTGCAGAGGGGCAGATGCTCATATACAAATTGACACGTGTCCGGGATAAAGCGATGCAAGAAGTCGCATAATGTCATTGCATCAAGAGAAGATTGCTCTATAATCATTCTTCTGTGAAGGAGAGATAGAGAAGCTACAATCCAATAAGTGCTGAACACTCAGCATTCATACAGTCTTCATTATGACCCACCTAAACTCGGACTTGATGCCTAAATAACCCTTGGCGAAACTCAGAATTGTTTTCGACGCATGAAGAACGGAACGGAAAAGTGGAGGGACCTGAATATATTCCGAAAGAATCTGACCAAACGTAAGAGACTTAGAGAATATCAGTCTCTTGAATTTGGTCAGATTCGTTCGTAATATATCATTCCATCCGTTCTTTGATACGGCAAATGCTGGCCAGTACTATCTCGGCACACTTATTAACATCACGTCATGGAAATGAAGATGCTGGGGTGGATGTACGGCATAACGCGCTCTAATCGCATACGTAACACATTAGTAGGTAGTCTTGGAGTCCGTGATATAAGGAATAAGCTCCAAGAGTGTCGCCTAAGTTAGTATGGCAACGTTGCGCGCCGGCCTAGGAACTATGCCAGATGCAATTACCTTGCTATATCTGTCCCTGGAGTTAGACCCAATGGGGACAAGTCGGCCCTGAAATTAGACCCCGTTTGGTCTAACTCCAGGGACACCCAAGGAAGCGCTGATTGGCTGTCGTGATGCAAGACATGAGGGCCAATTATCTAACCACAAAACTCGTAAAAGATCGTGCAAAGTAGAGTGGATTAAGTAGAAAGGCAGTCCCTGGCATGGCACAGTAGGATTAATGCCAGGAACTTTATTAATTGAAATTTGTAAATAAAACTTTGTAGTTCAAGCGGGCGAAGCCGCAGCCGGGTCGGTAGTTCTTAATATTTTTATTTATTATTTGTTACTTTATCCTATTTTTCATAGAAAAAATATGACTTGTTTGAAATTCATTTCACCAGTGTAAACCTTAACCCTACGCAATATTTTATTAGACCTTGTGCAATATTTTATTATAGGAAACGATCAGATGACATGACCCATGGGACTGAAGTTGCTTCAGTCCCATGGGTCATGTCATCAATCAGATCCATAAAATGCTATGACGACATTAAATATGTAGGATATTTAGTATGTCTGTGGGTAGTGGGGAGCTTAATTTAACCTTGCTATGCCCGAGATAACGTGATTAAAAATATATTTGAAATATTATTATCATTCCTTGAACTTCTTTTTTTAGCTTCACACTATATCCCTCACATGCAGGGCAGGCACAGAGATCTTGGGAACCAAGAGATAAAGATAGTCCGTTCCACTTCCGTTTGTCATTTTTCACCGAATTTATTGCATTGCGTGTTGAGTGGCGAAACTCAATGCTGCGTTTTGCCTTGTACCGGGGCGACTTATAGCATTATATTTTAAATTTCAGACTCTACAAGCGGGTTTGCAACGTATCCGTGGATAATAATACTTCCATTGGTCACTCAATACTGTGGAAGAAAACCACCTCAAGTAGCTACATCAGTGTGCTCTTTAATTATTTTCCTCATTCTATATTTCAGCCAAAATCCTTACCACATAATAATTTCGGAAATCTTCCAAGGCTTTTTGTTCGGCGGCAATGTGACCATCCGAGTTTTAACAGTAGCTGAATATACTTCTCCCAAATATCGTGGAATATTTCTGGCTATCAAGGCGGCCAGTCTGTTTTGGGGTCTGTGGGTAGCTAACGCTATCGGAACTTTCTTTCCATGGAAGAACATAGCTGTTTTAGGATTTTTTTGTGCTATTTACACATTTAATGTGTTTTTCTGGCCAGAATCACCATATTGGTTAGCCAGCAAAGGTAGGTTTGAGGAATGCAAGTCTTCATTCAGATGGATACATGGAAATAGTGAGAAATCCGAGAAGTTATTGCAGGAAATAATTGCAGCCAGTGTTGATGCATCGAATAATAGAAGGATAGGTTTTCTAGAAATGTTTAAAAACAAGGAGTTTTATATGCCAATTTCGATTTGTGTTCTGACAGTCGTACAATATCATTTGTCTGGAAAGATTGCCTGCACTATATACATATTGGATATATTTCATCAGTTAACTGAGGATAAGTCTACAGCGTACACAGCAATGTTGATTCTGGATGGGATAACTGTTTTTGGACTATACTTAGGATCGTTTGTATCGAGATTTGTAAAACGAAGAACGTTATATATGAGCTCATCATTTGCCGGTATATCATTGCTTTTCGTCACCTCATTATATTTATATTTAGCGAAATTAGAAGTTTTAAATGAAAACAGTTATGTAACGATAGCTTTACTAACATTATATTCTCTATCGATAAGTTGCGGACCATTAATTTTGTCATTGGCTATATATGGGGAGATTATACCAAGAAAATTCCAAGGTAGCTGTTATGTTATAACTGGGGCTACTTTTGCTATTTTCTATTCATGGATAGTAAAACTGACGCCACAGATATTTAAATATTTCGCTGTACACGGCAGTTTCCTTTTCTTTGGAATAGCTTGTGGTCTGTGTACTATATATTTGTATGTATATATGCCTGAAACCAAGAATAAAACGCAAATGGAAATAGAAGAGTACTTTAAGGATAAGAGGGCGAACGAAGAAGAGAAGCCTTTACAAAGGAATAAATAATTATTATGTAGTTTATTGTTGTTTAATTTTTATATTGGTGTTTTTTTTATCTGATGCGAGTTTAGACACACTCCGTTGCGTTTCCCACTTTCTTACGATTATACGGCATTGCGTTATATGTGGCGAACCATAATGCTGCGCTTTACTATGTTAACAGAGCGAAGAACTGAAAATAATCAAAATATTTTTTTTCATCGGTATCGATCTCACAACCTGTCGTGGCTACAGACATAAGATTATGCATTGCGCCACGACTAATTAGGACCTCATACCATCATTAGAATAGCTATACCAATAGATACAATTGCTATAGAAAGCGATCGAAGCTAAGAAGCATAGGATTACTTACGTTTAGGAGTAACCTCAAAATACATGACAGGGTCGACAGAGTAAAATTAGGAACATACTGTTAAGACCCTTTGTTCCTATTAGATCTTTTGATTCCCTATTTGCACTGAATTTGAGTCGTTGCGTGTGAAGTAGCGGAACTCAACGCCGCTCTTTGCTTCTTACCTTTTTGCGAATTAATGAAAACAATAAATATATAACTTTCTCGAACGAGGACATAACCGACAACCAGTCGTATTTACGATTTGTCGCACGCTTGTGCCTCTGCGCCACCGCAGGCCTTAAAATGTTTGTTTTTGTCGCTAATTATAGTGCTACATGTTTTAAATTTAAGCAATTCTGTGTTTATTTAACATAGTTTTAGCTGTTTGTACTGAATTATAATATTGTCAGCAATTTTTCTATTCTGTCGTATCATTGTATATAACTAGTAGGTACAGCAGTTTCATTTAAGCATCATGTTGTATATAGCACAAAGTACAGTAGGAGGGAACCTGGGAACCTAGCCTTGAGACACTCGGATCTTATTTATACAGTTCTTTTCTGCTTTAGGGGTTATTCTAGAGACATTGCATGTTGAGTGGCGGAACTTAACGCCGCGCTTTGTGCCGTTGCCAGGGCGAGGAAATGAAAATATAAAATTTTCGCTTCTTTTGTCGCGGGTAGACACTAAAGTGAATAGACGTATTTTTATTACCTGAACCCGGGAACCTAGTGTAAAGACACTCTGTTCCACTTCCGTTCCCCAGTTTCTGCCGAATTTGAGAAATTGCGTGTTGAGTGGCGGAACTCAACGCCGCGCTTTGCCTTATTACCAGAGCGAAGAAAATGAAACATTAAATATTTAAATTGAAAATATTAAATATTTCATTTCCTAGAGTGGGGATCGAACCCAGAACCTGTCGGTTACAGTCACACTCTTGTGCCGCTGCGCCACGACAGGCCTCAGGCCTTCTGGAAACCACTGTCGCTAACTAGATTTATCTAATTTGTTTAATACTATGATAATTTTGTCGAGATACATGTATCACTTTGTGTGATGTTTTTTGTCATCCACTTCTACTGTAGGGGGTATATTAATTTATTTCTTAGCTTTAATTTAATTAAAATATTTTTTAAGTTTTATTCATTCATTTCTTCAATTATAGAGTTTCGAGCGTGCTAGTTGAGCACAGTTCACTTCGCCAATGTCATGTTGTATGGAAGACTCACGAGAGGAATTGATCAGTACAAAAGAAATAACTGTATACAATAATATAATGCATGTAAAAAAGAAACCCAGTAAAATTACAGCCTTCACTTATAATAAAAAAATACACATATTACAAAATATACATACAACACATTATGTTAGTAATAAATAATATTTTACATACGTGTTAGTTTATAATCTAATTTTGTTACGTCTAATATATTTACATAAAAATTTACATAAAGAACCAAACACAAACATTAACAGACATTGAACATTAAGAGGACGAGGGACTTTATGGGGAAGAACATCGTATAGGGGACGAGTTAAGTTGGGGCAAGAAAAAAGGATGTGGGAAGGGGAGCCGTCGTTCAGGCCACAATCACACAGCGAGTGGTCCCTGACCTTGATCTTGCCCATCCTCCGTTTAATATATCATTATTAGTTAAACAACAGTCCTCTAGTGATAGCTCTTCTACTCAGATAATGCAATATTTAGTATTTTGAATTTAAGTATTTAATGTTTTATTTCTTCACTCCAAACCAAAGTTACTTCCAAGCCCTTTAGAAAACATGAACACAATTCTTCATGAATCCTTAAAACAATTGAAGATCTTAATCTACTGTCAAACGGTTTCCCTTCAATGCCATTAAGCAGCTTAGTGAGTCAGTAAAAGTAACCGTTTGTTTAAAGTCATGGGGCGAGTGTGTGACTGCTTTTAACAAAGCAACAGCCTTGCCTGTGAAAACTGATGTTTCAGAGGGACATTTAAAATGTAAAATAATTTTGAACTTTGGCATCCAGCAAGCTGCACCAACACAGCTCTCCTTGGAAAGCTTTGATGCATCAGTAAAGACGAGAAGATGATTTGGGCAATGTAGATGAGCTAATTCCTTAAATTTTGTATCGGTGCCAGGATCACCTTTAGTTATATTGAACTGTTGGTTGGCTGGTTTGACGTTAAAAAAACGAAGCTTGTAACTTTTTATTTTAAATAAAAATATTAGTATTGAAGATAGGCTTTTTCGCTCGCTCGGACAAACTGAGTTTCCGTCAGAAATAACAAGGCCGGCTGTGTCGTCTCAAGATGGTGGTAGATGGCATTTAGATTTGAGTGTAGGCCCCTGATGTTGAAAAAGTCAACGTTGAGAGTAGAAGGGGCTGCCGTGGAACGTACACCTCTTTGCTTTGTAAAATACATGATTCTATGCCCTCCCCAGAATTCGATGGTCAGCTTTAGTTTGAAGACTCAGGGAGGGATTCTCCAGCATCGAAAATACTGGTACCCTCCTGGGGTAGTTAGTACTGCTCTTGTATTCCAGGGAGGGGTTGGGGATGGACACCGGGGCCCAGCATTACCCAATGCGAAACACAGTGACCAAAGCCACAACTTAACGCCGGTTTTAAATGCCGGGGGTGGTAATGATCCGGTCGAATCTGCCCATGCGTGTTATCATTGCTGACAACGTGACTCTAACACACGTAAGAGATATTGCGAGCAGGGTTCCAAATTTTACTTCGACTGTTCTTTTCTACCTACTAATATTATATTTATCAATAATTATAACTTTTTTCATATCTACGAGCACTTCACTAGACATGGAGTCTCTTAAACTCTTGCTAGTTTATCTTATTAGGTCCAGCAATGACGAGAAAAAGGAGAACCCGTATTAATAATTATATATTTTCAGATGCCATTCCCTTTTCTTGTGGAATACCGTTTGTGGCGTTACCTTACTTCTCCGAACGCGTCGGTCGGAAAATTCCACAGATAATCGCATCCATCAATTGTATTTTTGTTTTTGACTGTTTGTGTCTTGCTTCTTCAACATATTTCATTATAGTGGCAGAACTGTGTGAAGCGTAAACTATAATATAAAATATGAATTGTAAATACCTCCTTGAAAGTAAGCTTTACAGATGTTTTGTATAGCATTTTGTATTGTACTACTAACAAAATATATAGAGCCCAATGAACAAGTTCAATGTGCGGCCGATTTGAAGAACTTTTAATTGAATCAGCTCAACCTACACTTTTTTGTAGTGCGGGTGGGACCTTTTCTGCCTCATGTTCCAATCGTTTGGCAAACGTATTGTAACATGATCAGGAACGTGATTCGATGTCTAGTTTTATGCTTTAATGACTTATATGGTTTTGCTTTACCTACACCTAGCTTCACCCCGGGTTTTAACTTTTAGTATAAGAGAAAACATCTAAAATATATTTGAGATCATTGTAGACCTCAAAACACACTAAATCGATGGCAATAGTGATTGAATTTATATCGATAAATATCCATGTCAATATTATATTTCTATTAACATTTTATATTGTTATAAAATTACGCAAAAAGAGTAGGTATGAAAAACTATTCGATCGTCCAAATTTATTCTCTGCCTCTTCCCTGAACCTTATTGAAACTACTTTGCGTGCTATTTGTTAAAACAATGCAAGCACATACCTTTCTAAGACGTTGCATAATTAGACACAGCTTTATTACTGTCTTTGCCGCCTGCATGCGGCGCCCTGACCAGTGAAAGCAGTATTTTTGCATAGCGAATGACGGACAATTTTTATTTATCTCTGGAACGACCTACCCGCGGCAGTATTTCGATACGACATGGGTACCTTCAAAAAGCGCGTCTACCTACACCTCAAAGGCCGGCAACGCACTTGTAGCTCCCCTGGTGTTACACGAGGCCGTGGGCGACGGTGATCACTCACCATCAGGTGACCCGTACGCTCGTTTGCCTTGTCTTTTCCATAAAAAAAAAAACAAATAAACCAAATGTTTTTGAGTCGATGATTCGCATACAAAAAGATACGTATCTATATTTGTATTTGTCCTATGTCATACCGTTGAGTGTAAACAGCCACCGCACCAGAGAGAAAACATGCACACGTACATTCAGAAGCGGAATTTAACGCAGCGGACAATCAATTTGCAGACTTTAATTTTCACGTTATATACAAATTATATTAATTTAATGAGGCCTGCGATAGGTCGTGGGTTCGATCCCCACTCGAGGAAATGAAATATTTAATATTATTCAATTTAAGCATTTAATGTTTTTATTTCTTTGCTCTGGTAACAAGGCAAAGCGCGGCGTTGCGTTCCGCCACTCAACGCAATGTCTCAAATATGGCGGAAAGTGGGGAACGGAAGTGGAACAGAGTGTCTTAACACTAAGTTTTCAAGGTTCCTCTGCCTACGCTGCCAAGTGCGGGATACAGCGTAAAGCTGAGATGAGTTGAATTAATATTATGTAAATTTTGTAATAGCATGAGCAATTAATATGTAACTATTACAGGGAAAAAGTAATTAATATGAATTTATTAATCTTTTCCTTAAAAAACAAACAAGTCAAGTAAATACTTTTGATAAAACACGTGCTTCTGTCTGTTTTATTTAATTATATATTTTTTTAAAATTTTACTCCTCCTCCAAATTTTTTTTTAACTCCATGTTTTGGTATTAAGATGGTGTGTTGGAAAAGGAGTTCCTTCTTTTGCCTGACTTACTAATTATCCATTAGTGGTATAAAGTGTGAAGCTAAATAAATATGCCAGTTTATGTGGAGAGAAAGAGAGAGAGAGGGAGAGAGAGAGAGAGAGGTGCTTGATAGCAAGTACCACAATGTGCGTATAGCAAAATAAATTTTAATGATAAAAACCTAAATTTTAACACAAATTCGTTAAGAGCCTAATGGGAACTAACCTCACCACTCACCATCTCCTAAATTTAACACCACCATTCCTGCATCATATTTTATTTTCTGCGGACCACTCGTGGTTATTGTCAGTCCTATTGGCATCTACCATAGGCGACAGAAAAGTTACTTCCAAATTCCTAAACTCTCTTTTCTCATCCGCTTCTCTTCTCTTTCACTTCTTGTATCATTACTGACCAATTTCACATGTGAAAATGCTTGGAATTGCCTATTTAAAAAAAAATTTTTCGCCGTTATCACAATTGGAACCATAAATTGTTGTATTAATTAACGTTTAATTATCAATTTAAAAATATAATAAAAAAACTAGTTTTATTTTTAGATATAAAAACAATTTAATTTAATTTGAGCTGCGGCTTCACCTGCGTGGTCATACAGAAATAACTATTCACTTTGTTTAACACATTCTAAATGCTTGCGGTCAGGCATATGGGGTGACAACGAAACGATGAACTTGTCACAATAAGTGCCCTTAGCCTTTCTCGACAAAAGTATTATCCAAGACAAAAAATCTTTTAATAAGCTATATTTTCTGAGATAAAGCCAAACGCCAAACAAATTCTTCCGTTTTATAACAATAATAGGTCTAGGTCCTCTTAGGGAAATAATTACTTACTTCATGTCATAAATTATTTTTTTTTCATTGAAATGTAAGTTTGTAGGACGGTTGGTGTGATTGATTGGGATGGTTGTGGGTTCATTTGTAGTAAAAAAATAACTTGTTGAAAAAAAAAAAAAAATTATAGTTACAAAAGGGAAGAACAGGTGATCCCGCTGCGTTTGATAACATTTCACTTCAATTTGAAAAAAAAATGCTACAATGGATTTAAGTTTTACAATATCAAATATATAGATAGATTAGTGAAGTGCAATATTTAATAAATAATTTAAACAAGATCAATCAGAGACAAAGAGCGGTGTTGAGTTCCAGCACTCAACACGCAATGTCTCCCGTTTACGGTAAAATTTGAGGAACAGTTTCGTACGATGTCTTAATAGAGACAGAGTGTCTCAACACTAGGTTCCCAGGTTCTCCAGCCTACCTTAAAAATACCTAAAATCCTGTTCAAACAAGTATTTTAAATTCATAAAAGTGCATATATGCTGTACCGATCAAATTATAAGCGGGTTACAGTATGACAATACAAAAAGACACATTATTAAATACAAGGCCGGTATTGGGTTAGACTGTTGCCACATCACATTCAATATTGACTTACTACTTTTATAGGATTCATTTTTTCTGTTTTATATTAATTTATTGTATTTTTTTCCCTAATCATTACGATACATTTAAAAGTATAAAGTCAAGTTTGAAATGAACAGTCGTGAATAATGTTCTATATAGTGATGTGGTTAGAAATGTTTACGTGAATTTTGACATAAAGTAGATGTAGTAATTTCAATTTGAATTAAATTGAAAATTTTATGAAAATAGTGATTTAACTCTTTTTGCGTATGTTTTTTTTATATTTTTTTGGTTTGAATTGTTTTTTTTTTCAGTTTTACGTTTGACATATCCCGCACAGGGCAGGGTGTG
This sequence comes from Eueides isabella, assembly GCA_019049475.1. Classification (NCBI taxonomy): domain Eukaryota; kingdom Metazoa; phylum Arthropoda; class Insecta; order Lepidoptera; family Nymphalidae; genus Eueides; species Eueides isabella. The sequence goes on along the minus strand of CM032413.1, from coordinate 4,667,265 downwards.
CAGACGGAACTTGGAAATCTTATGTTAAGACGCTCCGTTTTGTTTTCTACTTTTCGCCAAATTTGAGGCATAGCGTAGTGATTGGCGAAACTCAACGCCACACTTTATCTTGTTAGCAAAACGAAAAAACTAAAATATTTAATATTCCATATTTTAAAAAAGACATTACATTCTTGAGGCCTGTCGTGGCGCAGCGGCACAAACGTGTGACTGTAACTGACAGGTTCTGGGTTCGATCCCCAGGAAATGAAATATTTAATATTTATAATTTAAATATTTAATGTTTCATGTTTTCGCTCTGGTAATAAGGCAAAGCGCGGCGTTGATTTCCGCTACTCAATACGCAATGCCTCAAATTTGTCGGAAAGTGGAAAACGGAAGTGGAACGGAGTGTCTTAACTTTTTTAAATATGAAATATTCAATAGCTCTATCGAATTAACAATAGTTTTCCGCCGTTTAATTAAAAAATATAAAATTTAAATAAGTAATTACTTGATATATATATATATATATATATATATATATATATATATATATATATATATATATATATATATATATATATATATATATATATATATATATATATATATATATATATATATATATATATATATATATATACATATATATATATATATATATATATATATATATATATATATATATATATATATATATATATATATATATATATATATATATATATATATATATATTAAAGGATAATTAATGATTTCTGTTGGAAATGTTTTTTATTAACAGCTAAAAAATGGACACTCAATATAAAGAAGTTCGAACCGACGAAGGTGATGAGGAAAAACCATCGAGAGAATCTATATGGAAACAAGTATGTACAATTTTTGTTATATATCTCTTTTTAATATTCATTAAATGAGACGATTGTGTGTTCAATTTCGACTCGGAGGAAACTCGCTCTAGTAAGAAAATAAATAATTTTAATTTCTTATTCCTTCTATCAGAAGGCAGAAGTAAGATAGGCAGAGGAACTTGGGTACCTCATGTGAAGATACTAGGTTCCCATAGCACAACACAGTCTTTCTGGTATTAAATTGATAATTGCTCTTTTTTTTAAAAAAAAATTGAAAGCTATTCTTTCTTTTCCTAAGGTTTTAATATGCAGTTCGATCTGGATCCAGTATTTCATAGCGGGCCTCTGTGCCGGAGCCCCCACAGTGATTATACCACAGATGAACAAGGAAGCGAACGCGACCATCATAGATGACAACTTTACTTCTTGGATATGTAAGTAGTTGCGGCGCAGCGGCTCAAGCGGGTGTGACTGTAAACGACAGGTTGTAGGTTCGATCCAAACTCGAGAAAAGGAGGTGGGGGAAGAATTATGTTAATTTCCCTCACCCTGTTAATAAATTAAATTTTACTGTTCAACACGCAATGTGTTAATAGCTGGGTGTTGTGCGTGTTTTAACACAAGGTTTCTTCTGCCTATCCTACTATATGCGGGATACAGCGTGAAATTGAAAAAATATATCTTCACGCTGTATCCCGCGCAAAGCAGTCCTACCCTGCTTTTATTGGGAACATAGTAGTAGTAGTTAAAACACTCCGTTCCCCTCTTTTCACCGAATTTAAGGCGTTGCTTGTTGAGTGGCAGAATTCAACGTTGCACTTTACCTTGAACCAGAACAAAGAAATAAAAATATGAAACATTTAATTTGAAAATATTAAATATTTCTTTTCCTCAAATGGAAATCCGACACACAATATAATATACATAAGAAATAATCTTATGATTACTCCACAGTTTCAACACAAACTATGAGCACCATGCCGTGGGTCATCATACTGCCGCTCTTCTCGAAGCGATTTGGTCGGAAAATACCTCAAATTATAACATCCATCGATTGTATATTAATATTTGCTGGACTGTATTTCAGTTATTCACCGTATCACATTATTTTAGCTCAATTGGCTGAAGGGTAAGTTTTTTTTTACTTACTATTTAATATTACGTAGCGCAGGGGCACAGTCGTGTGACTGTAACGTGACAGGTTGTAGGGTCGATTCCCACTCGAGAAAATGAAATATTTTCAAATTAATGTTTTAATTTACTTCGGCATAAGGCAAAGCGCCGCGTTGAGTTCTGCCACTCAACACGGAATAAATTGAATTAGGCGGAAAGTGGAGAACAGAACGAAATATCTTTAAACTACCTCCCCAAGTTTCCTCTGCCTCTCCTGTATACAGAGTGAAGCTGACAAGAAAATAAAAATAATTTTTGATGAGTATCACCGATGAGTTCGTTACCCATTAGTTGAAATGAAATTATTTTTTGTCCCGCTGTCCAATAGGATAAAGTGCAGTATTAAATTCCACCACTCATCACACAATATCTCACGTTAGTTAGGGAAGGTTTATGTCAAAGGGTGACCGTCAAAAAGCTGTGTCCAAAAGTAATTCCTTATATTTGGTGGCTTTCCGTATCTTTTCCTGATGATGTCCACTATCATATTTTTCTTGCGTATGGACCAAAAAAAATATTGGGTTTACAATCCCAAGAAAAGGAAACATGGCTTTAAGTTCCACTACTTTTAACACAATGTTTTTATTTCAAGAGACTCACACTAGGTTCGCTCTGCTTAAACTGCTAAAATTAAAACATAGCATTTACATAGATTAGGGAGAGTAAAAGAGCACTAGAACATTTCTCGACATTCATGTTAAAATGATAAGGAAAAAGCTGTTAGGCGAGTTCTATCTTCTTTGGACATCCACAAGTCGAGTGGGCCAGTTGAAATTTCTCCTCTTGTGCTCCGTTCATATGCTCCTGAGCTGACTCCCAAACGGTGCAAACACGTCTATTTCGGCGATTTTATCCAGTCGGCGTAGTCCCAGATCCGTGGAAGAGCACTCTTATCCACCCGATTCCGAAAAAAGGCGATGATTCCTATCCAACTAACTACAGGCCTTTTGCTATCTCCTCCCTGCTCTCAAAAGTTATGCAGAGCATAATCAATAGCCAGCCCTTGGTTTATCTAGAGGATCACAGATTGATTAACGACCGCCAATATGGCTTTCGTCAGGGTCGCGCAACCGGTGATCTTCTGGTTTACCTAACCCACCGCTAGTCTGCGGCTATTGATAGCAAGGGAGAGGGTCTGGCAGTTAGTCTGGACAGGGAGAAGGCCTTCGATCGTGTGTGGCCACCATCCATCTTACGGACTTCCCGAGAATTTATGCAAGTGGATCGCTAGCTTTCTCACTGGGCGCAGCATTAAGGTCGCTGTCGACGGTTTTTGCTCCGAATACATGCCCGTAAACGCTAGCGTCCCCCAAGGCTGTGTGCTATCCCCTACACTATGTCTTCTGCATATCATTAATATGTTAGAGGACTTTAACATACATTGTTATGCAGATGATAGAACTGTGGACGCTGTATACTCCGGCCGTGCAAGTCTTTCTCGGGAAACCGTCGACCAGTGCCGAAAACAACTTGTGTCTTCCGTGCACCTGCACCCCAGTATCAGCTTGAACGACGTTGGGGACTCAATGATCTGCAAGGGCCTTGACACTTTGGCTTTGTGTAGAGACGTATCTTCACAGTGCGTTCTCTACAGCATTTATCACGGAAGTATTTTGGAGAACTGCTTGACTTGGTACCTGCCGCCGAATTTTCTAATCGCACAGTACGCCACAAGTTAGTGGCACTCTATTACTGTGCAGTTTCGTAGGGATTTCCTTCAACGCGCCACACAACTCTGAAACGACCTACCCGCGGCAGTATTTCCAGGTCGATACGACATGGGTACCTTCAAAAAACGCGTCTACCTCCACCTCATAGGCCGGCAACGCACCTGTAGCTGCCCTGGTGTTACACGACGGTGATCACTTACCATCAGGTGACCCGTACGCTCGTTTGCCTTGTCTTTTCCATAAAAAAAAAACAAGATTTACCCATTTTACGTCTCAATACCCTCAAGTAACATTATGAAATACTAAACAACGTTTTTATTTTTAGGTACTTAAATGCGAGCAACGTATCTATAGCGATTCTCATCATAACTGAGTATACTACACCAAGTTTCCGTGGTGTATTCTTAACAACATCAGCAGCTGCATTCTTTTGGGGCATGTGGATATCTAACGTTATAGGGACATTCTTCAATTGGAGATGTATAACAGTGTTTGGATTTTGTTGTTCACTTTACACCTTAATTGTATTCTGGTGGCCTGAGTCTCCATTTTGGTTGGCGAGTAAAAGACGATTTGAAGAATGTAAGGCAGCGTTTAGAGAAATTCATGGCTGTTCCGCTGAAAATGAGCTGCAAGAATTAATTTCGGCGAATGAAGAGAAATTCAAATTAGAAAAATCAGAACTTAAAATGGGTTTATTTGACATAATACGGTGCCCAGAGTTCTATAAGCCCATGATCCTGGCGGTGATGGCAGTATTACAATATCAATTTACTGGAAAAATGATTTGTAGCTTATTTGTTTTAGATATATTTAGGAATATAACAACCTCAGAATTTATGGCGTATATGGCCATGTTGATTTTGAATGGTGTCACAGTAATCAGTATGTACGTTGGTTCATATTTATCAAAAGTCTTGAAGCGTAGAACTTTATATATGACGTCGTCGTTTATAGGTGTAGCGCTCTTGTTGATGATATCTCTATACTTATACTTAAGTAAAACGAGTATCATCGAAGAGAATAACTATGTTTTGATACTATTATTAACTGCTTATACTATAGCTATAAGTTGCGGGCCAATGATCTTGTCCATGTGTATATATGGCGAATTATTTTCAACTAGATTCCAATCAGGTAGTTATATAATAATATCTTTAGTTATTTTCCTTTCTTATTCGATATTATATAAAATCGCACCAACATTTTTCTCTAGCTTAGGCATTCATGGGTCGTTTTTATTTTATGGTATATTTTGTGGACTATGTACGTTGTATTTATATATATTTCTGCCAGAAACAAAGAATAAGACTCAATGGGAGATCGAAGAGTTTTTCAAAGATAAAAAGACACAAAGAGATACACTTATCTGTCGTTAAATAGTTTATTATAGTGTTGTTTTTATAATTTAAGTGTGATTAACACGTGGGGTGAATAGAGATTACTGATTATTAACAGATCAAAGATATATATGGATATATTTATTTCGCAGATGCTGCAGGGTAGACTGAGGCAATCTTATATTGAGGTACTTTGTTTCTCACTTTTATCCCAAGTCTCGTGACACTGTGACTTATAAGTGGCGAAATATAAGGCCGTGCTAGAGCAAGTACTTGGAAATAATTCATTTTCTCGAAAAGCCGATGATTAGATGTTAATTTATAAAAATTGTACTGGATCTTTAAAGGTCGTATCTGATAACCGATACTTAATATTAGTGAATCGATCGAATCGATCGATAACGAGCTCAATCGTTATAGTACGTGTGGTTTTGATAATTAATAAGTAATAATTCGAATAAAAATCGATAATGATTTTCCACTGCTAGTTGAAAATCTCTTATAACCATCTAATGTTACTGCCATTTTGAATATGAAGATATTTAGATGGCATTAACTAATATCAGCTGATCAGTAATTTAAATGAAGAATATATATTTTTTAACGATAAAAATTTTTAATAAGCACGTGAGAGAATGTGTCGTTTACATTTATATAGATATCCAGAACAATTTTTTAACTACATATATCTTTTTTATATTTTAAAGAAAAAAATATAATTCTTTAGAGCAAATTGCAAAAGTCATTATTACAAAATTAGTATCTAATTGCCATATATAAGAACAATTAAATAATATCATTCTTTATTTGACTTACGTATTTATATATTTATTATAAATCTGTGACCTATGAATGTGGCAGATATATTACAAATTTCTTACAGGAAACGTTTATTAATGTAACAGCAATATAGATTTGGCAAGCGTGTGACTGTAAGCAGGTTGGACCTAAAAGAGATTGGAAGGTAAGACTGTAGTAGGTTGTGGATTCGATCTCCACAAATGAAAATATGCTTTAATATAAATTTGTTTTAAAGTTCTTGGGGTTCACAATATAGATTTAAGGTAATAGATTTGTTATTATTATAATAATTAATTGTAAAGAAGACGTGTGACGTGAAGTAGGTCTTTTCCTAAATTATAATTAAAGCAATGTATCGTTTTAAATTAAAGAATAACGTCCATATTATCTGATTTTTATAAATTTTCCCAATTCTAGGTAAAGTTGATTGTGTAGCCGGTAAAAAACCTGGTGAAGGGCGATGTATTAATTCAGCACCAATTTTATAATTGTCGATTAATGTGACTGTAGACAGGTTGTGGGATCGATACACATTCAAGAAAAAAATATTTAATATTTTCAAATCAAATATTTAATTTTGTAGTAAAATGAAACACTTTCAACTGGATTAATTGCGTATATTGCATGGTAAACATTTTTGAAAACCCGACGTTTTGAACACTTTGCAGTAGTCCGTGGTAACGGGTTGACTATACACGCTCTACTAATCTACCTATATACGTGATAAATCCGTTTAAAAGTGTTTCATATAAAATGTGTAACATCGCGAAAATCAAATATGTTACTAAATATCTAGTGTTTTTATTTCTTCGCTATGGTAACAAGGCAAAGCGCGGCGTTGAATTACGCCACTTAAAACGCAATGCTCCAAATTCGGCGGAAAATTGGGAACGGAAGTGGAACAGGGTGTTCTAACACTAGGTTCCCGAGTTCCCTCTGTCTAACCTGCTGTATGCGGGATACAGCGGCCATCGTGGCGGAGAGACACAAATGATCGAATTAACATGCGACATAATGTGAGTTCTATTCACACACAAGGATATGAAGAAAAAAAAAAATGTTGACATGTTTATTTTCTAGCTATGATAACAATACAAGCTGCTCGTTGAGTTTCGCAAATAAACACGAAAATAATTAATACTTAATGCGGTGGAAAGTGGGGAACGGAAGTGTCTTAACATTAAGTTCCCAGGTTCCCTCTGCCTACCTTGCTACTTACGGGATACAGTGGGAAATGGGTCATTAAAGTTAATCAAATAAAAAAACAATATTGAATATAATCTACTTACCCCGTAAACGAGTTATATAAATAATTTCTTTTTCTGTTTCCTTCTCCCGCACGAGGCAGGGCAGGCAGAGGGAACCCGGGAACCTAATGTTAAGACACTCCGTTCCATTTCCGTTCCCCACTTTTCGCCGAATTTGAGGAATAATTTAATAATTTAAATAATTAAATCATCTAATTAATATTAATAAAAATATATACCTACATGTGTTGTTGTAATTTACACAAACAAATAAATAAGTTTTTCGTATATAAATAATTTGTATTGGGCGTAGAACATTTTTAAAAAGTTATTAAATATATTTATAATCTGTGACACTTGTAATAAATGTGTCATTAATTTGTCAAAGTTGACGCTAAAATGATTTATAATTGACAAGATAATATGGATGTCTGTTATTTTATTTATTTTTTTATCTTTGTGTTATTGTCGGCATTGTGGCGCCAATGTTTTTATTTAAATGTTTTAATTCTTGTCACATGACTAGTTTTCAAATGGAAAACAAAATATTAATAAAATTTTAATCCTATTTTAAGCCGTGTGATTACGGCTTAGAATAGGATCACCCTGGTACTGATGGTGTCGTAAGAGGCGACTAAAGTGCGTGTGGTAGAGTCACGTTGCCAGTAATGGTAACACGCATGGGCAGACTCGACCGGATCATTACCACCCCCGGCATTTAAGACCGGCGTTGTAGTGGCTTTGGCCACTGCGTTTCGCATTAGGTAATGCAGGGCCCCGGTGCCCTTCCACTTTAAAGGACGGCAACGCTCCTGTAGCTCCTCTGGAGTTACTGGGGGTCGTGGGCGACGGTGATCACTTACCATCAGGTGACCCGTACGCTCGTTTGCCGTCTTTTCCATAAAAAAAAACATAGCACTTTGTTGAAAATACTTACTTACAATTATTAAAATGTTTACTACTAAAGTGGACTATTGCTTTAATGTATTTAATTAAATTCTGATGTAAAAAATGAGTGTTATAAGTTTGGCCCGTCTATATGACTGTCTGTAGCACTGTAACTTGGTTTCGGTTCTTTTTATACGTGTACATGTTGATAACGGTGGTTCTTAACAACGTTTAACAAAAAATGCATTTGTAGTTAAAAATCTGCAAGCACTTTGGCCAAAGTTAATTTTAGCCAAAATAAGGAGGTACTATTTTGTGTTTCTAAAATTTAAAATAAAAAATACAGTTGGCTCTAATTGAAGAACTTCAGATGCCATAAAATTTTCATCTGAAAAACTTTTGGATTTATAGGAAATATGCCCGTTGCTTTGAATCCAGCTTTGCCCTTGCTCATGTCGCAAATCGCTTGAAAACTTTACACACCCGTTACTCTCAAGCCCCTTGCGTGAGCTGAGCCAGTCAGTGTGGACGCGCACTGGAATACGTAATCCCAGCGTGTAGGTATATTGGACTCGCTTGGTCGCGTTTAGTTTTTGCCTACATTTCCCCTAATCACTCAACACAATACCTCGAAATTTCAAATCAACTACCACAACTCATAGAAAATGCGTCGCCATAAACATATATGTAATAAAATATCTCAATTTGTTTTATTTAAACATTAAAAATTAACATATAGATTTTTCGTACAGAAACAACGATTTATTTCACATAAGAATAAATAAAATTACATCGGAATTTGAACTTGCGTCCTTGCGTTATGGCTTTTTAATGTTAAACAGTATAATTTATTGACATATTTACATAATGTATAATAAAATAATAAAACATCAATCGATTAAATATATCTTTTATGCCTTTCTTTAGAGGCTGTGGTGGCGCAGTAGAGTGTTTGAAAAAAGTATCGGTCAAGTGCGAGTCGGAATTGCCCATCGAGGATTTCGTATCTATTTAAGGAGTGCAGTCTTTTTTTTCTTTTTTTATTTTCTTTCAGCTTCACACTGTGTCTCACACATTGGGAACCTAGTGTTAAGACAGTTCCACTTCCGTTCCCCACTTTCCTTCTTCTTTGGCTTGTCACCAGAGCGAAGAATTGAAAATACTAGATATTTAATTTCAAAATATCAAATATAATGTAGATATATTTTTATCTGTAGAGTAGTATATATTAAAAGTTTTTATTTTTTTTTTTTTTTATTATTTGTTCTTGCCAAATTTCATAAGTTATATGGAAATTTTTATTTTTCTTCGCCTTCACCGAGTACTACTTACCTTCCTTAAATGCAAAAAGTGAACATTTACAAATATTTTACTCGAAAAAAAATCGTGTGTTCCAATTTTTATACGCTTTCTAAGTAAGTAAATTGTGTCAATTTTCTCTGATCAAAAATATTTTTGTTGAATCTAAAGTACGAATCAATCTCGCCCACCAAGATTACACGATTATAGATAACGGGTTAAACTACATTACAAGTGCATACTGTTTTTAAATTTTGCCAAACATCATAATTTCAGGTTGTGAGAAGCATTTTTTGAGTTCTATAGCTTTTTATATATATTTTTAGCTTTTTATTTTATCTAAAATACAATGCAAACTAAGCATGAATTCTCGCATCAGTTAATATTTCAAATATAATTAATAGTTTATAATTCATATTTTAACTTTAAAGAGAACACAGCTTATTTTACTTTTTAAAGTGTTATTCCACACTTAGGAAAGACTAACAGTAAAAAAGAAGAATAAAAATTGGCGTAGCTCGATAAGACGCTGGCTGAGTTAGTCAGGCGCAGGTTCAAATCCTGTTACGTTCAAAGTTTTTATACGTTTTAAATTTAGTATATAGCTTTTTAATATTAATTTCAGCAGCACACAATGTCAGAAACAATGGTACTGATACACATACAGACAAATACAATATTTTTTCTATTTTAAGTACGGAACCCCTATTATTTAAATGTGAGAGAAGAATTATATTATATTTTTATTTTCTTTTGCAAGCACTTTTGTGTGTAAATTATGCAAAGGTTGATAATATTTTTAATAAAAAAAAAAAAAAACAAAATATTTTTTTTTCTGCTTCACGCTGCATCGATATGGCCGGGTGCCTACCCATGTTCCCCACTTTCCTTCAAATTTGAGGCATTGCGTGTGGAGTGGCGGTACTCCACGCTTTGCCTTTATACAAGACCAAATAATTGAAAATATTAAATATTTCATTTCTTCGAGTGGGGATCGAATCTACAACTTGTCGTTTACAGCCACACGCTTGTGCTGCTGCGCTATAAGAGACCACAAATAACATTTTAAATGTTAGTATAAATCATTAATATAAAGCCTGCCGGGCGCATGGGCACAAGTATGCGACTGTAAATAGCACAGGTTGTCCGATTATTAAGAAAGTAAAATATATAACTATTTATTTCTTAGTAATAATATTAAAGCAAAGAGCTGCGTTGAGTTCTGCGCATTCTACACCCAATGCCTGCCAACAGAGAAATGTCTTAGCCATAGGCTCCCAAGTTGACTCTTCCCAAGTTCCAGCTTTTTCTCAAGTTGACCTTGTCATGCAACTCTCTTGTACCGGATACTCTTAAATCCTTGAAGATAAACATAAACATAATAATTTTATTATTTTATACTAGCGTCCAGCTCGTTTGAATCACTCTATTTAATTTACCAATCTCAATTACTTTCTTGTTCTAATAACATTATCACTAAACTTAAATTTAAAAGCGTATAAAAATTTTGAACGAAGCAGGATTTGAACCCGCGCCTCTGGAATACCGTTCCAGCGCTCTGACCAACTAAGCCATTCGTTCTCACCGAGCTCCGTCGAAATTCTTATACGCTTGTTACAACTTATTTTTGTTGTTAGCATTAATTTCATAAATTTTTATACGCTTTTTAAATTTAAGTTTAGTATTTTCTGTCCTAAGTGTGGAATAACACTTTAAAACATAGTAAAAACATTATCACTTTTAAATCAATATCTATACATTGAAAGCTAAAATTTCAGTAACATCCATATGTAAAAATATTGTAGTAATTTCGCTAAACTAAATATTTTAAACTGATATTACTTTTCAATTTATTTTTCGATTTTTAATAGTTACTTAAGACTTCATTTAAATCTGGTTAGCTGTTTCTGAGATTAACGCGTACAAACGCACAGACAAACACATAAATATTTAAAAAATCATTTTGTGCCCTATTACATAAATAAACGTACTCTATTAGATGTTATTTAATATATCTTTCATGAACAGACAGCGATCAGTTACAGATTTATTATAAGTATATAGATTATTAAAGTATTTAATTGAACGAAAGATATACAGTAATGAAATGTCAACAATATCTGCGTCATTTTGCAAAACGTACCTAATATCAAATGATATAATCTTCTTTACTGTTTGCTTAACCTAGACTTATTGAAATGAATTTCAATTTTATTTCCTCGAGCGAGGATCAAACCTATGACCTGTTGTATTTACAGTGGAAATCCCCTGAGACACGGCCAGCCTCTAAATCACTCAGCTTCACGCTGTATCTCGCACATGGCAGAGTAGGCAGAGGGAATTTAGGAACCTAGTGTTAAGACACTCCGTTCACCTTACGTTGCCCGCTTGCAGTTACTTTATTTACTTATACCGCCGAATAGCGTGAAGAGTGGCGGAACTCAACGCCACACTGTTACCAGAGCGTAGAAATGAAAGAATTAAATATTTAAATTGAAAATATTAAATATTCAATTCTTCGAGTAACACTAGTCCGTCTCGCATATGGCAGGGTAGGCAGAGGGAACTTGGGAACCTAGTGTTAAGACATTCCAGTCTACTTCCGTTTCCCACTTTCGGCCGAGTTTGAGGCATAGCGTGTAGAGTTGTCGAAATCAACACTGTGATTTACCTTGTTATCAGAGCGATGAATTGAAAATATTAAATATTTCAATTGAAAATATTAAATATTTCATATTCAAATATTCGAACAGGCAAACAAAATAAAAAAAAAATCCCAATGCAAAGAGCCACTACATCATCTTATCATTGAGCATGTAGTCCATAAATTGGTAATCGAAGAAATATAGCTTAGAATATCTATGACCAAAAACTTAAAAAATACTGCACTTAAATCGATTTATTCCTTTATTAGCTACAATGCCACAGACAGACACACTGTCAGTACAAACTTATAACACCCCTTTTACGTTAAAAGGTTAAAAAAATAACCAAAAATGTAGAGTATGCAAAGAAAATGTTGTATCACGATGCCACAGTGGCGTTGATATACAGCATATGATTGTAGACTATAGTTAGGTATAGGTTCATTCTCAGAATGAATGTAAATTATTGTTTTTAGCCACGACAGTCCTCAAGAGCGAAGTTGCTAGTAACAATAAATACACAGTCTCGTGACTTACAACTTACAGATATATTATTAACCTATTTAAATTTCCTTATATATTCATTACCATTTAATTATTTATCGATTGCACGTGGATTTAGCGTGTTACGTGTTTATTTATTTATTATGAATAACAAAATACTTTTTTTTTCAGCTTCACGCTGTATCCCGCATTTGGCAGGGTAGTCAGAGTGGATTTGGTAACGTAGTGTTAAGACACTCAGTTTCGTTTCCGACTTTCCACCAAATTTGAGGAATTGCGTGTTGAGTGACGGAACTGAATACTGCGCTTTCCCTTGTTACCAGAGCGAGAAAATGAAACATTAAATATTTAAATTGAAAATATGAAATATTTCATTTCCTCGACTGGGAATCGAACCCACAACACACTCTCGTTACCACACATGGCAGGGTAGGCAGAGGGAACTTAGTAACCTAGTTCTAAGTCACTCCGATCTTATTAAGATTCTTCTATTCCCCGTTGTTACTCAATGACAAAAATTAAACGTAATTTTTAATTCAAAATTAACTCTCGTGTCTTATATAAAGGCACTTAAATTTTAAGTTGTTTTTTAGCCTACTGTTAGCTACAACACTGACTTCAACGCTGTCTTACGTTCATTTAAAATATTAAGTTCAACAGACTTGCTACATTTTTTGTCATTCTAGCCGTGTGATTCCGGCTTAGAATAGGATCACCCTGGTACTGATGGTGTCGTAAGAGGCGACTAAAGTGCGTGTGGTAGAGTCACGTTGTCAGCAATGGCAACACGCATGGGCAGACTCGACTGGATTGTTACCACCCCCGGCATTTAAGACCGGCGTTAAGTAGTGGCTTTGGCCATTGCGTTTCGCATCCGGTAATGCCGGGCCTCGGTGCCATTCCACCTTAAAAGACGGCAACGCTCCTGTAGCTCCTCTGGAGTTACTCGGGGCCGTGGGCGACGGTGATCACTTACCATCAGGTGACCCGTACGCTCGTTTGCCGTCTTTACCATAAAAAAAATCATCTGAAGTTTTAGTCTTCATTGTATTGTATTGTCTTTAAAGTGATAATGTGATTATAACAAGAAAGTAATTGAGAATAGTAAATAAAATAGCGGACGCAGCCGCAAGCGATCATGATCTCTCAGAAACTATAAGGGCTAAAAAAAAAAGAGGCAATTTTAGGGATTGTTTATATAACGTATGTAGGTGCTCGTCAAGACGAGAAGTCAACACCACCACCCCAAAAACATTTTGGGGTTGATAGTAAGTATCCCAAAAACTCTTCCCCTCCACCCCAAAATGTTTTTGGGGTGTCGTCGTAAACGACAGGTTGTGGGTTTGATCCCCACTCGCGGTAAATATTGAATATTTTCATTTCTTCGCTCTGGTGATAATGTGTCTTAACACTAGGTTCCCAAGCTCCTTCTGCCTACATTTCCATGTGCGAGATACAGCGTGAAGCTGAGCTGAGCTTGCATTTTGTCTTTTAAAAGATAATGTTCTTAAGTAAGTAAGTATGTAAAAGTAGTAAGTCTTTTGAATTATTTAATAATCAGAACAATATTAATTAAATATTTTTCACAAAAAAAAATAGATATATATTTTAATCTAAAGTGTAATTTTCAATTACGTCAAGAATGGACACAACACACCTGTGCATATAAAAACAACATGTTTATATTGTATAACGCCTATGGCTGGCAGAGGGAACTTGGGAACATAGTGTTTACAAACTCTGTTCCCATTAAGATACTTTCGTTACTCAATTTTCACTGTGTTTGGGGCATTGTGTACGAGTGGCGGATATCAACGCCGCGCATTGCCTAGTTAGGAAAGCCAAGATAAGTGTAGGAAAGTATAGCCTATCTATACTAATATTATAAATGTAAATAATTTATCTCTCGTTTTGACGTAACCACTGCACCTGAGGTCACTCAATAATTACCATATGCCATGTATCATATAAGCTTCACGCTGTATCCCGCACGAGGCAGGGTAGACAGAGGGAACCCGGGAACCTAGTGTTAAGACACTCCGTTCCAATTCTGTTCCCACTTTCCGCCGAATTTGAGGCATTACGTGTTGAGTGGCGGAACCCAACGCCGCGCTTTTTAATACCAGAGCGCAGAAATGAAACATTAAATATTTAAATTGAAAATATGCGCCCACTATATACGCCCACTAACCTGGTGTGAGGTTATGGATTCGATACTCGCGAGAGATAATGACATATTTAATATTTCTATTTCTTCGTTCTGGTAACAAGGTAAGGCATGGCGTGAGAAGTAGAAGTGTTTTCTTGGGAACGAAATGTTAACGCTAGGGTTTAGGTCCAATCTGCCTCGTAGCATTTATAATAACCTCAATAATGATGATGTTCTTGAATATTGATTAATCTAGAAAATCGTCACAAAATCTATGCTTATAATTAATCTATAATCGATCACTGTCTGTTCATGGAAGATATATTAAATAACATCTTATAGGGGGTGTTTATTTATGTAGTAGGGTACAAAATAATGATTTATAAATTTGTTGTCTCTTTATCCGTTTGTTTGTGCGTTTGTTCGCTCTAATGTTAGACACGGCTAGCCATATTTAAATGTAGTTTTTATTATTATATTTTTACTACCTTCTTTCAACGTTTAGTTTTTGATTACTTTAAATATATTTATACATAAGAAAGTTACGTACAAATTAGCAAAATTCAAACCACAAAAGGCACAACCGTGTGACTGTAACCGACAGGTTCTGGGTTCGATCCTCACTCGAGGAAATGAAATATGTAATATTTTCAATTTAAATATTGAATGTTTCATTTCTTTGCTCTGGTAATAAGGCAAAGCGCGGCGTTGAGTTCCGCCACTCAACACGCAATGCCTCATATTCGGCGGAAAGTGGGGAACGAAAGCGGAACGAAGTTTCTTAACACTAGGTTCCCGGGTTCCCTGTGCCTACCCTGCATCGTGCGAGATACAACGTGAAGGTAAAGAAAAAAGAAAAAATCTATAATTTTAGTGTAACAGGTTAACTTCTATCGATAAACGTGATTGTTTTTAGCTGGATATCAAATCGGAGTTTGTAACAAACGCGGTGTTGATCTCCGCCGATAAACTGGTTGATGCGTGGGGTACAGAGTGTCCTAACACTAGGTTTTAACTCTACTCTGCTATACGAAATCCGGCGAAACAAATACTTTTAAGATATAATTTAAAAATATACTTTTTACTTTAAATAATGAGGCCTGTCGTGGCGCAGCGGCACAAGAGTGCGACTGTAACCGACAGGTTCTGGGTTCGATCCCCAGTCGAGAAAATGAAATATTTAATATTTTCAATTTAAATATTTAATGTTTCATTTCTTAACTCTGGTAATAAGGCAAAGCGCGGCGTTGAGTTCCGCCACTCAACACGCAATGCCTCAAATTCGGCGGAAAGTGGGGAACGGAAGTGGAACGGAGTGTCATAACACTAGGTTTCACTTCCGTTCCCTCTGCCTACCCTGCCTAGTGCGGGATACAGCGTGAAGCTGAAAGAAAAAAGAAAGAAAGAAACTTTAAATATTTTTTTTTTCTCAAGTGGAGATGCAACTCACAAATTGTCGCGTTTCCAATTACGCGCTTGTGCTTCTGGAACTCGACAAGCCTCGAAATATGTATATTTATGTATATATGTATATTGACTCTTCACAATTAATACTATAAGGAAAACTAACCATACAAGGAAATTATATGAAAATCAATTTACAGTGATCAGAGGAAATTAAAATCATCGAGCGGTAAAATATTATATTAATATAGAAAAATTAATAAATTATATAAATCGATGTTTCATGTTATTTAGAAAAAATACTTAGGGCCCGTTTCACCACTGGCTTGTATAGTACCCGGTAGCCTTATCTACCAGATAGGCAATATTTTCCAGATTAGTTGTAAGGGAAGTTAATGGTGAAACAGCAAACAGCCTCTATCTTTGAGATAGCATTAATTGTCAGATCACTATCTGAAACTTTATTCGTAACCGGTGAAACTGGAGTGATATAAAAAATACTCAACGATTGCAATTTCAGGTTTTTTTTTTTATTTTACCCTGTATCCCAGTATAGGCAGTGGAAACCGGTTCGCAATTTTAAAATACTCCGCTCTTCTGCCACTCAACACTCTATACCTCAAACACTGTGGAAAGTAAGCAAAGGCAGAGTCTTTATGGTACGGGAATATCTTGACACTAGATTCACAAATTCTCTCTCTGTGTCATCTCTCCGGCTATGTCCAGGAAACAGCGTGAAGCTATTATCTATTAAAAACTTGTCATATCTTAATATTATGAGGCTTTTAAAGCCTCATAATACGCTTAAGAGTGTTGCCATAAAACAGGATAGACAAACCGCTCAATTGTTGAGTCATAACGTTGAATAACGGAACTCAACGCCGAAATGAACATAATTCAACGAAATCATCTAGTGAACATTAAAACTAAAATCTTCTGTTAAAAATAATGCGTTTTTACCGAATGTAAAGGAACCATTGTGATATCTAAATAAGTAGATATAAAAATTGTTATTTTATCTTTAGGTAATTCCCATACATAATTTTTGAGCCCCGACCAGTTGTGTTTTTTTTTTTTATTGAAGAGACGGCAAACAAGCGTACGGGTGACCTGATGGTAAGTGATCACCGTCTCCCACGGCCCCGCGTAACTCCAGAGGAGCTACAGGACCGTTGCCGTCTTTTAAGGTGGAAGAGCACTGGGGCCCGGCATTACCTAATGCGAAACGCAGTGACCAATGCCACTACTTAACGCCGGTCTTAAATGCCGGGGGTGGTAACAATCCGGTCGAGTCTGTCCATGCGTGTTGCCATTGCTGGCAACGTGACTCTACCACACGCACTTTAGTCGCCTCTTACGACACCATCAGTACCAGGGTGATCCTATTCTAAGCCGGGATCACACGGCAAAACGTCGATCTCCAATCGCGGAAATGAAAAATTTAATATTTTGTTTTTTCGCTCTGGTAACAAGGCAAAGCGTGGCATGTCCGCCATTAATCCTCATTGTCATTATTTATTTTTTTCGTGTAGGAATCGAACCCACGACCTGTCACATTTACAGTCACACGGTATACAATAATTTTATATACGTTTGTTGGTAATATAAAAAAAATCACAAAATATATTTTTTTATTATATCATGTTTATATCAAAAAACTTAAACATTGCAAGTATCTTACAACTATATGTATATATTAATAATATTATAATTATTTCCTTACTAAATAGTAATCATCGATTTATAAATATAACTTTTATCCAAAGACCCGCTCGCGCTCGCGGCTTCGCCCACTTGTATACCTATATACCTTATAGTTACTTTAGTCTTCCAATAACGTTATCAGTATCAAGATTATAACAATGCATTGAAACTAAAATTTCAATGAAATTCAATAAAACAGTTATTTTGCGCAGAGGGGTGTCAGGTTTTGGGTTCGATCTCGAAAAAAGTAAAGTTATTTGCAACAAACAAGGCAAAACGCGTTGTTGAGTTACGCCAAACATCACGCAATCAGGCGAAAAGTTGGAAAAGGAACGGAAAATCTTAACATTAGGTTTCCAAGTTCCCTCCCCCTACTTAAACGAGCCCCCCTCCCCCTCTTCCTACGTGAAACTGAGTCATTTTGTGGCATTTTTGTTGGAAAATTTATTGGCTCTAAATATAATCATCAGCCTTAGAGCTAATTATAGAATCGGTAGAAGCAAAAACGTTATATCTGCGAAATTTATCTAGATAGTTTTTTCTAAAAGATCTCAGTCTTTATAGAACTATATTAACTTATTTCTAGAACATCCATCGTTGGTGGCACTCATGATATAATTTTGGATTTGGTGCCTTCAGAAGAGCGAGTGTTAATGTATGGAAGATTAAGCCTGTATATGTTACTAACTTCTCTCGCTGCAAGGCATCCAACACCAAGGTCAATCATTTAGTACTAAGTTACGGTAACGGAGTGTATGAACACTAGGATCTCGTAGATAGATTTCTTTTGCCTGTCCAGTATTGATTGGGATACGGTACAAATTTTCGTAAAATTTGACCTATAAATATACGTTAGCGTTCGATGATACTGAATTTGAGATATATCTTTATTGAAATTCGTTAAAAATTAACTTATCTAAATAAAATATATGCAGTTAAATAGATTATTAATTTGTGATTTACAATTTACCTTAACATTTAATGTTAGACTAGCGGAATAATATTACATTGTGTTTCCAAAACACTATAACTATCGATATAAAAGTGGATCAGTCTGTCTTTTATTACTTCTGAAGAACTCTTCGATCTCCCATTGCGTCTTGTTCTTAGTTTCCGGCAGAAATACAAACAAGTAAACGTGCATAAACCACAGATTATGCCATAGAGCAAAAACGAGCCGTGTATTCCTAAATCCGCGAAAATAGTTGGTGTCATTTTATATAAAATGGAATATGATGAAGAAATGACCAATGATATTATCATGTAACTTCCTGATTGGAACCTAGCTGAAAATAGTTCGCCATATATACACATGGACAAGATCATTGGCCCACAACTTATTGCTATAGTATAAGCAGTTAACAATAATATTAAAACATAGTTATTCTCTTCGACGATATTCGTTTTACTTAAATATATGTACAGAGATATGGTAAACAAGAATGCTACACCTATAAACGATGATGACATATACAAAGTTCTTCGCTTCAGGACCTTTGATAAATACGAACCAACGTACATACTGATTACAGTGACACCATTCAAGATCAACATGGCCATATACGCCATAAATTCAGATTTCGTTATATTTCTAAATATATCTAAAATGAATAAACTACAAATCATTTTTCCAGAAAACTGATATTGCAGTACGGCTATCACTGCTAGGATCATGGGTTTATAGAATTCGGGACATTTTATGATATCGAAAAAGCTCTTTTTAACTTCAGTTTTTTCCAATTTGATATATTCTTCTTTAGCTGTAATTAGTGCATTTAGTTCCTTCTCAGCAGAAAAACCATGAAGTCGCCTGAACGCTGCTCTGCATTCTTCAAATCTTCCTTTGCCTGCCAACCAATACGGAGATTCTGGCCACAAGAACACCGTCAGCGTGTATAGTGAACAGATGAAACCCAATATTGTTATTATCTTCCAATGGAAGAAAGTACCGATTACATTAGAAATCCATATACCCCAGAAGTATGCTGCCGCAGAAGCAGTTAAAAACATTCCACGTAACTTCGGAGTTGAGTATTCGGTTAGGATAAGGACCGAAATAGTTAAGTTACCACAATGTAAGTATCTGAAACAATAATAAAGATAAAATATATTTTTCTACTAATCTTATTTTAGTTAAGTAAACAAGTTATACATATAACAGCAGGTGCAACAGTATTTAGCTGTAAATGCGATTACAATAGATTCTGTCCTACGATGACAACTGCTGTCTTGTCTGCTTTAGTTTTATGAAACTTTATCAAAGCCTTAATATAACTACTCAGCTTTACGCTGTATACCGCACATGGCAGGGTAGGCAGAGGGATTTTGGATACCTAGTGTTAAGATTCTCCGTTCCCCATTTTCCACCGAATTTGAGGCATTGCGTGTTGGATGACGGAACTCAACGCCGCGTTTTGCCTTGTACCTGATGCGAAAAAATGAAAACATTCAATATTTAAATAGAAAATATTAAATATTTAATTTCCTCGAGTGTGTATCGAGCCCTCAACCTATAGTTTACAGTCACACGCTTGTGCCGCTGCGCCACGATAGGCCTCAAAAAAATAACTGATTTAAATAATTAATTTGATACAACACTACCAATGGAAGTATCGCTTATTTAATACGTTATAATAATAGCTGTATTGATTTTACAAAAATATTAAACTAAACAAAAAAAAATATAAAAAACACAGACAAAAGAAGAACAAAGATATAAAAAAGATTTCCTTTATGCCTTAGAAAAATAAAGGAAATAATATCTACCCTTGTATCAATTGTGCCACCAAAATATGATAGGGGGATGAGCTCAGGTACATGCCGACGAATATAGCGACGCAAACTATCGACGTTATAATCTGTGGTAATTTTCTCCCATAGTGCTTCGTAAAGAGTGGTAAAATTATTACCCATGGTGTATTACTGATGGTGGGGGCTGCATCTGTAAGTTGAAATATATTTAGCTTTATATTGCACTTCTTTAGTTAACATTTTTAATCTTTTTTAAAAAAAACTATCATTATAGTATATACTGTTATATATTGATTGCTTTACCATTTTTTTTTTTTGTTTCTTCAAATTGACATTCGAGAATAATGTCCCAATTATATGTATTTGTTTATTTCAGAAACACTGATAGCGTGGCTGGTTAACCAGCACCATGTTTTATCACCATCAGAAATGGTAGTAAGATAAATATTATTAAACTAGATATCGTTTGAAATCGAAAAACAACATAAACACTAAAAACATCTTATATTTCTTCTCGTTTCGGTTAGAATTCCGGTAAATCCTCTTTTACATCTTTCTGGCCCATAGACCAAATATCAACTTTCTAAGTAATTTTGTTTCATGCTTTTTACGTCGGTTATTCAGTAACGAAACAATTTTATATACATATGTAAATATATATAAACGGGCCCACAAACATCGTACAATACCGTGTACATAAAAAGTAATACTCTATGATATCATTATATATTTTAGCTTAAAATATTCATTACAAAATAAAATTACTCAGCTTCACGCTGTATCCCGCGGAAAGTTGGCAGAAGAAACTTGAGAACCTAATCCAGTTCCGTCATTGGGTATTTTGACGAAGTGGCGGAACTCAACGCCGCGGCTCGCCTTATTACCAGAACAATGAAATGTATTTAAATTGAAAACATGAAATATGTAAATTTTCCGAGTGGAGATCGAACCCACAACCTGTAGTTTCACAGACCTGCGCAAAACAAAATTAATTCTAAAACATTCCATTATGGAGTACTGGTGTCCCGCAAGTATCTATTTTTAGTCCTGTGCTATTTTTATTATGTGACCACGATTTGCATTCTTACGTAAAAGAAATTATGCGTCGAGTCTTGTTAATGAAGCTGATCGTAAATATAAATATCGCAGTCTCTAGTCTGAGGTTAATAATCCAGTATTAAATGTCAACAAACCGGCTGAAGATCGAGCTATAGTGCTAGATGGTCTTGTACGAGAAAAAATCCGTTGATAAGTATTCTTCTTTTTTTTATTGTATAATGTTTTTCTTTTATTGAGCAATAATTTATTTATTATGTAATGATTTTTATTTTGATGTCTGTTAATATATAAGTTTGTATATTAGAGATGAGTGATACTGACTATTAGAGGGGCCTCTTTCATCTCCACTTATGTCGTAAGGTTTGCCTACTTGGGGAACTGTCCTGAAACCTTGGACTGGCCCTGTAACGGGCTCAGCACAATATGTAGACAATATGTATATTTGCATAGATAAGATATAATAAGACGCATAAGATATTTGTGGAAATATCTGGAGGCGGTACGTTACGTTACAAAAACACAAAATTTAAGTTTTAAATATGGGGAGATTTACAATAAAAAAAAAAAAACTCAAAATAGAAATCTTTAAAAATTTCCAAAAACTCATTACTTCATCTTGGCAAAGTGCTTGTAGATTTGAAACTGCTAACTAGATTTTCATACAAGTTGGCTAAGAATCAGCGCGATGAATAAGGCGTTAAAAAGAGAGTATTTTTTTATTTTATTTTCTTAAAACTATATGTAATTTCAAATTGCATCCCATTTCAAACTAGTAAAGTGGCAATACATAAAGCATTAACCAAATAGAAACATTGACGCCACAACGCCATCAGAAATAAAAACACCAAAAAAATAAAATAAAATTACAGAAATTGAGATTATCTTGTCCATAAATAATGTTTGTGTCAAATTTGACAGATTAATGACATTTTTATCACAAGTGTCACAGATTATAAACGAAGAGAAACGAGAAAAGGGTGATTCATCGTGGAATTCTTTCTGCTTACCTTACATTCTAGGTCAAGTGAAATAAATAATTAAATTATTTGATGAACCGATAAAGTAACAAAATAGGCATCTATAGAGTGTTGCTCGTTTCAGATATAGAATAAAACCAGTTCCAAGCTGTATCTCGCACACAGCAGGGTATGCAGAGGGAACTTGGGAACCTAGTGTTAAAACACTCCAATTTGTTCTTAACTTGCTCGTTAAGTGGCAGAATTCAACGCCGCGTTATATTTTGTTACCAGAGCGAAGAAATGAAAACACTCAATTATCTCATTTCTAATCCGTCGCGCCTTCAGTCACAGGCTTGTGCCCCTATGCCACTACAGGCCTCAATGATTTAATGTTTTTTATTGTTTCGTTGTGTTTAATAATTTAATTCTTTTCTATTAGGGTGCTTTTATTTCTTTTTTCAGTGAGCTGTCACGTGCAGCTGTTAGTCAAATTCTGCAATTAAGTTACCTACAAGTAATATTTTCACACTATGCGTCTTTAAGTTGAAATTGGGTGGTAAAACGGATCGGAGTCAGCCAGTCAACTATACAGAGTGATAACTACCATATAGGACTAGAGAAAGGTCTCAGAAATCTCAGTGTAATCACCGATCATACATTAAAAAGCCAAATACCAACCGAATTAAAAACCCCCTTGTTTTAAAAGTCGGTTAAATGTCAAAAGAAACTAGATATTTAACCAATATACTCACATATCCATGAACTTAAATCGTCATCTATGATGGTCGCGTTCGCTTCTTTGTTAACTTGTGGTATAATCACTGTGGGGGCTCCGGAACAGAGGCCCGCTACGAAAAACTGGATCCAGATGGAACTGCATATCAAGACCTGGAATAGACGAATACTTTTGTAGACCGTGGAAGAAGAGACGAGGCCTGTCGTGGCACAAGTGCTAGCGTGTGTCTGTGTACGTGATGGGTTGTAGGTTCGATCCTCACTTGAGGATGGGAAATAAGGTATAGTCTAATATATACATAAATATTTGAAAATATTTAATATTGTCCTTTTTTGAGTCTGGTAACAAAACGCGGCGTTGAGTTCCACCACTCAACACGCAATGCCTTAAATTCGATAAGTGGGAAACGGATGAATACTGCGTTATGCTAAAAAAAAAATAGAAAAAAAGTTTTAAGATTGCTTTTTCGCATTTACAATAACGTAACCCAGGGTCAAATATTTTATAGATGTACCATTTCAGATCTGTATTCGAACATAAGAAGTATAACTTAGCTTGTAACTTTAATGATAACACGCCTTTGGAATAAAATGCTCGCTTCAAGCTATTGTATCAAATGTATCATTGACCCATTGATTATATGATGTAAAATTTTGATAAAAAAAAAAGACATGTCTCGCTGAGTTTCTTTCGCCGGTTCTTCTCAGGTCTGAGGCAGTAACTTTAGTGAACTGGTGGTAAATTGTTTGACGTTCAAAAAACGAAGCTTGTAACTTCTTATTTTGAATAAAAATATTTTAATTTGAATTTTTGAACTTGTAATAGAGACCGTCGTCGTGGCGCAGTAGCAGGAGTGCGCGATTGTAAGAGTAAGATTCAATTTTCAAATCGCGGCGTCGAGTTCTGCCACTCAACGGAACGGAAGTGGAACGGAGTGAGAGTTTAAATAATAAGGTAAAATATATTTGATATGATATATTTTTTTATACATATCGTATTGAGTGTAGTAACTTAACACTGCGTTTCAGATTATTTTTAGGGCACAGACATGGGAACAATGTATTCTGAATGGAAATCGAACCACCAACCTCCGCTACACTACCACTGGGCATAACATTATTATATTAGATAGAAATATCTATATATTTTAAAATACCAAAATTATAATATAAAGTGTCATGTGATAAGAAATGCAATAAACATTTATATATGTATATTGAATTAGACTTTTTATTTATATATTATTTCGTTTTATTTACCTTTTATCATTTATTAGTAACATTAAGTTCACCTTCATACGTAAATGACATACATATGTATATGTTTGTATGGGCGGCGCAGCGGCACAAGCGTGTGACTGTAAACGACAGGTTGTGGGTTCGATACACACTCAAGAAAATGAAATACTTTTAATTTAAATATTTTTAATTTAAATATGTAATATAAATTTCTTCGCTCTGGTAACAAGGCAAAGCGCGGCGTTGAGTTACACCACTCAACAACCAATACCTCAAATTCGGCGGAAAGTGGGGAACAGAAGTAGAATGGAGTGTCTTAACACTAGGTTCAAGAGTTCTCTCGTTCTACCCTGCCATGTGCGGGATACAGCGTGAAGCTGAGTAATATATGTTTATTGGTATCACTCTCTCCGTTCTCATTAAGATATATTCGTTCTCCACTGTCCACCGAATTGAAGGATTGCGAGTTGAGTGGCGGAACTCAACGCCTACTCTCACTCAGCTTCACGCTGTATCCCGCACATGGCAGGGTAGGCAGAGGGAACCTGGGAACCTAGTGTTAAGACACACCGTTCCACTTCCTTTCCCCACTACTTAACCGATTTTTATAAAAGTTAGGTAATAAAACCCGTATTGAATAAGGCTTTCGATTAAGAAGCACTTAAATTATTCAGGAGTCCCACACACAGACAGAGACTTCTTCCGGTTACAAGGCAAAGCGCTCCGTTAAGTTCCGAAACTTAACACGCAATGTGCGGGATACAGCGTGAAGCTGAAAAGAATATATAACCATGTAAGAAAAAGCGTCAACGTTATATCGATTTTCTTCAATGGAGCCCCTCGAACCGGACAAAAGCAGTGCCCTAGTACTTAGTTTAGTGTAGAATATTACAAATTTGATCTATACCTACTTTCACAGAAAGAGCAAATATATAAAAAAAATTTTTTAGAATATAATCGGTCAAGTGCGAGTCGGTCTCACCGAGAATTACTTCTCATTGAGCGCGTATCCACAAATTTCGTATGCAATTAACTATAAATATAAGTTTGTTGGTCTTTTTCTATGTATAATATATTTTTTCTTGATTTAAGTTCACAATTCTTCGTAATTTCATAATTACAGGTCAACTTGAGGCTAGCTTATAGGATTTTATTACACAATGTATTTCATACAATAAAAGGCCTAAGGCCTATACGCTTTAAAAACTTTTTATATATCTTTTGTTTTGTTAAAGTATCTGATTGATTTAAGAATTTAAATTGCCTCTGTATTCTACGGAACTGTAGAATAAATATAAATTTGATATTTATTTTGGATTTGTAATCGTCTCTTATTTAAAGAAAAGAAGATCATCACAGTGGCATGGACAGAAAACAAAAATCTTGGGTGCTACAATAATTTGATTCGTATTTTTATATAAAAATATTTATATTTACTATACATATTATCGATAAATTACTCCAAAACCGAGCAATACTTGTACCGAGATGATCGGTAAATTGATAAACATATATATATATATATATATATATATATATATATATATATATATATATATATATATATATATATATATATATATATATATATATATATATATATATATATATATATATTATATATATATATATATATATATATATATATATATATATATATATATATATATATATATATATATATATATATATATATATATATATATTATATATATATATATATATATATATATATATATATTATATATATATATATATATATATATATATATATATATATATATATATATTATATATATGTATATATATATATATATATATATATATATATGTATATATATATATATATATATATATATATATATATATATATATATATATATATATATATATATTATATATATATATATATATATATATATATATATATATATATATATATATATATATATATATGTATATATATATATATATATATATATATATATATATATATATATATATATATATATATATATATATATATATATATTATATATATATATATATATATATATATATATATATATATATATATATATATATATATATATATGTATATATATATATATATATATATATATATATATATATATATATATATATATAGTATATTATATATATATATATATATATATATATATATATATATATATATATATATATATATATATATATATATATAAATTTAAGTATTTACATATTATATACATATATTAACAGCCATAAATAAAAATGTCACTATATACAAAGGACCTCTGATCTTAACGGAAGAACGGACAATATATATAATTTCTCTAAATAAAACATATATACTCAGCTCCACGGTGTATCCCGCACATGGCAGGGTAGGCAGAGGGAACTTGGGAACCTAGTGTTAAGACACTCCATTTCCGTTCCCCACTTTCCGCCGAATTTGAGGCATTGCGTGTTGAGTGGCGGAGCTCAACGCCGCGTTTTGCTTTTTACCGGAGCGAAGAAATGAAAACATTAAATATTTAAATTGAAAATATTCAATATTTCGTTTCCTCGAGTGGGGATCGAACCCAGAATCTGTCGGTTACAGTCACACGCAAGTCATATATATTAAAAAAGAAAACGTATTTGTCAGTAACGTTACAATAAATAAAAAAGTGCTTATATCTTTTAAACTTCTAATACGATGTCCATAAATGTAGGTAAACCAACGATTTAAACAAGACTTTAAATTAGAGAAAACCGCACTCAAATTGATTCAATAATTTAGGAGTTACGGCGCTACATACAGACATAGAAACACACACGTCTAACTAACATCCCTCTTTGCGTTGGTATAAAAGATCAGCTTCACGATGTTCTTGTAACAGTAGGCAGAGGGAACCTAGGGGTAAAGAATTTACGGGCATTTTGTGCGATGTGGCGGCTGACATTCCGCCGAATTTGAGACATTGCGTGTTGAGTGGAGGAACTCAACGCCGCATTTTGCCTTGTTACCAGAGCGAAGAAATTAAAACATTAAATATTTAAATTGAAAATATTAAATATTTCATTTCCTCGAGTGGGGATCGAACCCAGAACCTGTCGGTTACAGTCACACGCTTGTGCCGCTGCGCCACGACATGTTTCTATATTTGTTAAAAAATGCGCGGCAGATATATGTTAAGAACTATTAAAAAGAAGACTTATTTTAAAAACATATGAAACATTAAATTTTATTAATAAAACTGCCATGTGCGGGATACGGCGTGAAGCTGAGGCTGAGTATGAGTATGAATAAAAATAGTACTCACTTGTTTCAGTATCGATCGAACTCTTGCTTTTTTGCTAACATCTTCGTACGTTTCATTCGTATTGACTTCTTGATAATGAGCATCCATGATATTAGAATAAAAAAAAATGTCCAAAATAAAAAAAATCGATAACTTTTCAATAATAAATCAAAAATTCAAAAAACATCTCTAAACACAATTTAAGTAAAAAAATCTTAAATTCGGTCCAAAAATTTCGTACAACAACCACAAATTTAAAATACCGATAACTTTTTGATAAAACCGTTATTTAAAACACAATTTAAGAAAAAACCGGTAATAATTAACAAAAAAAAAAATAACCTAAAAATGTTATGAAATCCACGAATTTGTATGAAAAGTGATAAAAAAATTATTATTTAATAAGAAATAAATTATTAACAATACTATTATCGATATAAACGCGTATACCGCAGACGGTATATGAGTCGACTATGCACTAAGGACATCATTTCACACTACGTTGTTCTGTGCTAACGCTCAAAAACCGGTATCTAAACATCGTTAACCGATATCGAGAATTTCTCCGTTTTTTTTTTTAACCGTATCCCGCAAGTTAATGGGAACCTGAGGGAACTAAAGACGTCGCGCTCGTATTGGAGATATTGAGAAGCGGTGGAGTTGAACGCCGCGCTGGGTAATCTATGCTTATTATAAATCTGTTACCGATCTCTGTCTGTTCATGGAAGATATATCAAATAAAAAAATAAATAAATACTTATTAATGTAATACGGCCCAAAATAACTTTTTCTCAACATTAAACGTTAAAAAATATAAAGTAGGTATATATGAATTAAAACATTAAAATGGGAATTCATTATTTACAACATTTTACTTTTTCAATCACGCCTTTGTGGACAATAGAAAAATTTCTACAGATTTTTGTTTTCAATACCATAAATGCAGAGGCCTGTCGTGGCACAGAGTAACGAATGTGCGACAGATTGTGGGTTCGATTCCCACTCGAGAAAATAAAATACTTTTTATTAATATGTAATATAGGGGCTAAGCGCGGCGTTAGGTTACGCAATGCCACAAATTGAGCGGAAACCGAAGAAATGTCATAATAGAAACGGTATGTCTTAACACTAGGTTCCCAAGTTCCCGTAACAGCTTTTGGGTTCCCTATAAAAAGACGGAGAAATTCACCACTAAGTAACAACACAGAAGCTACTATCAATTCACACAATCATTTCTAGACTATTAGCAAAATAACTGTAAAATGGTTTTGATAGGTTTTAAATCTGAACAATAGATAGTACGTACCTTCATAATAAATGATCCAATCAGTTATCTACCAATAGATACTAATATTTTATAATAGCTACCTGCGCGCGGCTTCGCCCGCTTGAAATACATTATTATGTTTGCTAATCTCAATTACTTTCTTGTTCTAATAACATTATCACTTTTAAGACAATATCTATACATTGAAAAGTAAAATTAACGAAAATGTTGTAGCAATTTTGGGAACTAAATATTTTAAATTAACTTATTTTTTTATTTATAAAGCGTTAAATGATACAAATGTTCAATATTAGGGGAAAGTTGCCAAAATATAATATCGAAAACTGCATTTAAACCTGATAAGCCGTTTCTGAGATTAGCGCGTACAAATGTATACAATGTATATAAATATATATTTACCTTACTAAACTTAAATTTAAAAAGCGTATAAAAATTTTGAACGAAGCAGGATTTGAACCCGCGCCTCTGGAATACCGTTCCAGCGCTCTGACCAACTAAGCCATTCGTTCTCACCGAGCTCCGTCGAAATTCTTATACGCTTGTTACAACGTTATTTATGTTGTTAACATCTCTGTAGGGAGATTTTTACAAATTTCCGCTACCCAAAGACAACTCGTAAGAATTATCGTTTGGTTTTCTCGTAAGAATTATGCTTCGTTCAAAATTTTTATACGCTTTTTAAATTTAAGTTTAGTATTTTCTGTCATAAGTGTGGAATAACATTTTAAAACATAGTAAAAATATTTTTACCTTTTTTGTGTATTTTTTTAAATGTGTATCGTTTAAGAAATAGCTCGTTCCCCAGTAAGGGAATTGCCACTTTTCACAATGACTCTGATGACGACTAAGGCCTCAATATACAAATATGTATTCAAATTTCTAAGTGTAACAAAGGTTTATCAAATATAAATAAATACTTGCGTAAATTCTGACGTAAGTATGGTATTAGTTCAATAAACAAACGAAAAAGTATAGACTATACATAAAATATCAGTGCAATATCGAAAATTATATCTTTCACGCTCTTACCCGCACGTCATAAGGTAAGACAGTTTTATTATAAACTGTACACCTGAATTTCGATAAATAACGGAACTCAACGCGACACGCTGTTTAACAGTGCGAAAATTCAAATATATAATAATTTCCTACAGTGAGTATCGTATCCACAATCGTCGTTACATCCATGCACTGCTCTACTGTATATCTTAAGTAAAGAAAT
This sequence comes from Eueides isabella, assembly GCA_019049475.1. Classification (NCBI taxonomy): domain Eukaryota; kingdom Metazoa; phylum Arthropoda; class Insecta; order Lepidoptera; family Nymphalidae; genus Eueides; species Eueides isabella. The sequence goes on along the minus strand of CM032413.1, from coordinate 4,637,068 downwards.
AATCATTCAAGTAAACTATACGATGGCCTTTCATTTTTTTTCAGCTTCACGCTATATCCCGCACATGGCAGGGTAGGCAGAAGAAATTTGGAAATCTAGTGTTAAGCCACTTCGTTCGGTTCCCCAATTTCCGACTAAATTGATGCATTGCGTGTGAAGTGACGGAACTCAACGCCGCGTTTTGCCTTGTTAGCGGAGCGAAGAAATTAAGAGATTAAATATTTGATCGATCGGATCGAACTCGCAACCCGTCGCGTACAGTCACACACTTAGCCCCGGCGCCACGAGCCTCAAGGCCCTTCATACGTATTGATTGAAAATTTTCCATAAATTTAAAATAATGTGTTATGTGTCTTTAGAAACAATAAATTTTATATTTTAAAGGAAAACTTGTATTCGAAGATATATTTTATTTACGTTTAGGACAACACTGATATTGATCTGCATTTTTAGGGTTCTATACTTCCAAAGGGAAAACGGATTTTTTTCGTAAGATTACCAGATAATTCTGATTATCCAGATAATTATATATCTTGAAATATTATTTCATCATTTGGATCTTATATTTCATTATTTTCAATAATTCTTCTTATTATTATTATTTGAGAATCAATAATTAATCAACGAATAATTTTATTCTCATTAAATATACCTTCTTCAATTGAATGATATCAAAATCTTGACGTGTACGTAACAAACTTATTTAAAATAAATTCTCATATAAACCGGAAACTGGGGAACGAAGCGTCGTGTCTCGTGGTTCCCAAGTTCACTGTCTCTATCCTGCCATATGCGGGATACAGAGTGAAGCCAAAAAAAAAAGAATACATACGAAAATTAAAATTTGTCAGTTTTTATACACCACCTTATGGACATGTAGACTTCGGGAACGTGACTTAACAATTCTAGAAATTACTACGGAACTGTTGGTGGACAAACAGGGCTCGAACTTGACCGATTCTTATTTTTTATTGAAAAAAAGGGTATTATGGGTACTAAACAAAGACAAATAAGTAACATAAAATAATAAAAGTAAGTCGCAGTGGCACAAATGTACGAGTAAACGTGTCAGTTGTAGGTTCGATTTCATTGGAGGAAATAAAATATTCTCATTACTTCACTCTGGTAACGAGACAGCGTGACGTTGAGTTCCGTTACTCAAACTCGGTAGAAAGTGAGGAACACAGTGTCTGAATGGGAACACACAATATGGTTTTAACATTACGTTCTCATGTTCGCTTTACCTACCCACAATACCCATAGGGTATCGTGGGTAGGATATGAGCAGGAAAATAAAGTACTGCGTGATGTTAAAATACCCATTTTTATGTATAGTAAGACAACGACAATATAGGGCAACAGTACAGTTATTGGCCCCAAAAAGTTATTGGCAATTTCATCTTTAATACTAAAAAACAAGTAATTATGGTGTCGTAAGGTAGAAAACAAAAATTAAAATGGTAACACTGTCCATGATTGTCAGAAGGTTCCAACAAAAAGCCGTTATGTGAATATGTTTTTTTATTTGTGTTTTTCAGGCAGCACATCGTAACTAAATAAGTTTGTTAAAAAAATGTTGAGACGTTAAATTTTTTCACTTACTTACTTACTCAGCTTCACGCTGTATCCCGCACGAGGCAGGGTAGGCAGAGGTAACCCGGGAACCTAATGTTAAGACACTCCGTTCCACTTCCGTTCCCCACTTTCCGCCGAATTTGAGGCATTGCGTGTTGAGTGGCGGAACTCAACGCCGCGCTTTGCCTTATTACCAGAGCGAAGAAATGAAACGTTAAATATTCAAAATATTAAATATTTCATTTCCTCGACCGAGGATTGAACCCAGAACCTGTCGGTTACATAGAGTGACTAGTGAGGTTACAGTGACTGTAACCGACAGGTTCATTTTTTAAAGCATTTTTTAAAGTTATATAAAACGATACAGTAAATGAAATGCTGGCAAATGTACAGTTTTTACACATCATAAGCGATATTGAAGTGTTTTATGACAATGTTTTGATATAACCTAAAAAAAAATGTCACATTATTTTTAAAATTTAACTGTACTTGGCCCATCATGCCAATAACTGTGTTTTGTTAAACTAAGAAAGTAACCTTTTTTAGTTAAGAATACATTTTATATTTTCATGTTACTCAATCTACTCAACTGTCATAAGTTTTTGATGTTTGTAACTGGTTATTAGTCAATTACTATACTATTATTAACACTGGTCTCTATATAAACATAAGCCAATTACTATAATTAACTTGGCTTCACGCTGTATCCCGCATGTGGCAGGGTAGGCAGAGTGTAACCTGGGAATCTAATGTTAAGACACTCCGTTCCACTTCCGTTCCCCACTTTCCGCCGAATTTGAGGCATTGCGCGTTTTGCCTTGTAATAGAGCGAAGAAATGAAGATTATTAATGTTTAAATTGAAAATATTAAATATTTCATTTCCTCGACTGGGGATCGTACCCAGAACCTATCGGTTACAGTCACACGCTTGTGCCGCTGCGCCACGACAGGCCTCAATTACTATAATTCATTATTTATTTTGAGGTACGTCATCCAATGGGTTTTTTCCTTTACTATTAGGATTGAATAATAAAACATCATGCCAAAGAAACCTCAGTTTACTAAAGAAGCCCTAGACGAGGCATTAGAAGAAATAAATAATAAAACTACGCCACTGAGGGCAGTGGCAAGAAAATATAATATTTCCCAAGGGCAACATTACAATTTAAAATAAAAAACCCTGCCTCGAAATCGCAATTTGGACCGATACCGTATTTAACATATCACGAGGAAGATGCTATAGAAAAATGGTTAATAAATGTGGCTCGCGAGGGCTTTCCAATTAATGCTGACGACGTTCTGGAGACAGTTCAGAATTTTTGAAGTGAAAACTTCTTCAGGCGCGTTGAGCGTTTCGCGTCACCGACATGCTAATGATAATAGTATATCTATCGCTATAGAGACCCAGACTAGCGCACGCGCAGTAGCCTGTGTACACGTATACACTAATACATCGACTATTTCTGACTGTATTATGTGCGCGTTGGACGCTTTTTGGATAAGTATCATTTTGTGAGTCACGACAATGATGTAAATAATGAAAATAATGTTCAAACTTGAATTCATTGAAATTCGTGTAAATATAAATACTATGTATAATTAAGATAATTGTATATTAATTATTTTTTCAACCACTTTGTATTTATATTTTTTTCATGATTTGTTTAACCCATCATATGTAACTAATAAATAAAACATTAAAAAAATCATATAATTTTTGCATATAGTTTTAATTACTCTCAACTTAATAGTTCCGTTTTCACTTCTATCGGCAGTCCCACGACTGCTATTAGTTTTTTTTTTATTGATAATCCACGTTATACTCCATTTGTAAATAACATACCTGGTACGGGGTGGCTGAAAGATTTTTTGAAACGTCATCCGATATTGTCTCACAGAACCAATGAGTGAGTTACAAAAGCTAGTGCCTGCGTTACGGAATGTGACATAAAAAAATGGTTTCTTGAAATCCGAAATTATTAAACTAGTGAAACTTAAAGTTATTCAGACACCGTAACGTGTTTTTAACGCTGTTGAGACAGGCTTTTAGCTCTGTCCTTCTACTGGCCGTCCATCCCAGAATAGTTTTGTGCCCACCCCAGATTTTTTTTGTCACCGATTAATTATCATCAGTTAAAAATAAATATAACGGGAACAAATATAAGATAATGAAAATATCTAATGTATGTAAACTAATAATAGTATCAAATTAATTAGACGTTAACCACATTATTTTTATTTAATAATTAACTACGCATTAAAGGTGCCGTTATAATTACCTGCGGCTTCGCTCGCGTCATGCTCTCGGAAATTCTCAAGTTCTCCAGTTATTACGGCATGTCATCATTGTCAATTCACTTCTATTGGTTTTCTTCGCTCTGGCACTGATTAAGACTAAGGAAAAACGGAATGCCTAAATTCAGCAGAAACGGGGAACAGGTGTTTATTAGGCACGAAGTGACTTAACACTAGGTTCCCAGGTTCCCTTTGAAATAGCGTGAAGCTTTTAAAAACACTTACCTTGTGTTTGGAATTGAATCAACTAGTTAACCCATATACAAACACGTACCCTATGAAATAAAGTAATAATACCATGGTAATAAAAATTCAAATTTGATCACCTCAAAACAAATATGAATGGTGTTAAAACATTTCAAATTAATTTTTATCATCAATACATTATTGATAGAAAAAGAAATCTAAAAACTAATTTATTTTATTATTCTAAAGCAATACATTAATAAAATTTACATAAATTTCAAAGTGATTTGTCCATTTTATATGAATATAACCTATAAATATGTAAATCGTTAAGATTTATAGATGGTGATGACTTTTATTGTTGGTCATGTGTATTTTATTACGACGGTCGTCGGTTCGAAACTTTTAAAAAAAGCAAGTAAAGTAAAGTAAGTTAAAAAAAACTTTTTAAAAATTTTTAAATTATACTTAGTTTCTATATCTTGCTTGAGATTGTAAATTCAACGGTTGCTGCATGTAGAACGGCGTTTAGTTCCGCCGTTCTACACGCAATGTGTCTAGAATTCTGCTTAAAGTAAGAAACTGTTTTTTTTTTTAAGATTGGGCTATGCTCTGGCTTTGTTTGCCTTTTTTTTATATGCGGCAAACAGCGTGAATAGTGATAGTGGATGACCGGTGACAGATGACGGATGACGGAGGACAGTGACGAATATAATAAGCGTTCCGTTTTTTCTTTTGAAACACGGAATCCTAAATAATTTAAATGTATATATATATGAACACTCGGGTGTAAAAATAACTATTACAAGTTCAATATTGCTTAAGAATGTTGTTAGGTCAGTTTTTTTTATACTTCTTAAAGGACGTTCTGATCATGGCGTAGTGGCACGGCGGCGTCGAGTTATAAAGGTGGTTGTTGGTTCATATAATGCTTAGGGAAGTGATTAGATTCACGCTATATCCCGCAAGTAGTTCCAAGGAATCTAGTGTTAGCAAACTGTGTGTTGAGTGGCAGAACTAAACGCCGCGCATTAATCAATATTTAGCTTCACACTGTATCCCGCAGATTGTAGGGGAGGCAGAAGGAACTTGAGAAAAAATGAAAACATTTAGTATTTAATTTGAAAATATTAAATATTAAATTTTCTCGAGTTGGGATCGAACCCGCAAACTGCCGTGTACAGTCACACACTTATCTGCGCCACGACAGGCACATCAATGATTTTATATAAAATGTTGTCTTTTCTAAGATCTAGTAAGACAACGCGGCGTTGAGTTACGCCACTTCACACACATTATCTCTAAATGCGAATATTGAAACGTCTTGACAATTGCAGGAAGGTATTTTAGTTTTTCTCACAAAGTATGCGTAATAATTTGTTAAATGATTCGATATAATAAATTGATTATTTAATTACGGACGACCTTAATCGGTAATTAATTGATATGTTGATATAAATATGTATGAAGTAGACTCTGACGGTCTACGTGACAGGCCGTGGATTCGATACCTGCTAGAAAATGTTAAATATTTTCATTTCTTTGTTGTGGTAACAAGGCAAACGGCGTTAAGTTACGTTTCTGTAGACGAAATACCATAAACTCAACGGAAAGTGGGGACGGAAGTGTCTTAATCGGAGAGTTTCTTAACACTACTTTTCCAATTTTGCTAAGTACCCTGGTACCCAGCCATGTGAGGGATACAGCGTGAGAAAGAAAAAGGAAAAAGGAAAAGCGCGGCGTTAAGCTCCACAACACTTAATGTTTTGTGTAGGAAATTAGGTGTATTGATAGTAGGATCACTTTTCGCTAAAGAAGAAAAACGAAAAACTTGAAGATAGAAAAAATAACATTTCAGTTTCTATCAAACGTAACTCAACCCCGCAGTTTATCATACTAGTGAAGTAAAAATAATGAATTCCATAAAATAAATATCATTGCGTTTACAGTAAATAAGATATATTCCAACGACTTACCAGTTAGGTATAAAGCAGATGTGTAATACTTAATAAAATCTAATTATAAATATATAAAAGTCGAAGACCGTCCTGGTGCTACAGCTCGACGCGATTCCTTCAAGAGCATTCACTCACTCAGCTTCACGCTGTATCCCGCACACGGCAGGGTAGGCAGTGGGAACTTGGGAACCTAGTGTTAAGACACTCCGTCCCAGTTTCGTTTTCCACTTTCCGCCGTGTTTGAGGCATTGCGTGTTGAGTGGCGGAGCTCAACGCCTCGTTTTGCTTTGTTACCAGAGTGAAGAAATGAAACTGTGAAATATTTAATTTGAAAATATTGAATATTTCATTTACTCTAGTGGGGATCGAACCCATAACCTAACGTTTACAGTCACACGCATGTGCCGCTGCGCCACGACAAGCCAAGAGTATGATTACTTGTATACATTTCCGGCGTTGAGTTCCGCGATCTAACAGGCAATGTTTCGAAAAGGAGGCGGTGCGTGAGGAACGGAGCGTTTTAACACGACGCTAGCCTTCCTACCTATTCCCGAGATATGGTGTGAAGATAAAAATAACCTTATAAATACGTTTTTGTTTCATTACAAAATCTATATTAAGCTCTATATCTTTAATACGTGTTCACTTTGTTCGTTTTTAGAGTCTGTGGTTCCCAAAGTATGGAGAATATGACATTAGACTTTTTTTCTGACATATAACGTATTTTTAAACTGTAAGAATAATAAAAATATAAATAAATATTAAAGAAAAAAAAATAAAAATAAAGAATCGTTAGCCCAAAAATGTTTACGTATCTTTTAGGATTTTTTTTATATGCGAATATAATTTTAGCTAATGGTGAATGTGAGAACGGAGAGTTTTAACACTAAGTTCTATCCTACTCGGCTATGTGGGAAAATGCGTGAAGCCCCTTTTAAATAAGTTATAATTATTAATTTATTTAGTTTCACGGCGGAGGGACTTAATGTTATGACACTCATTTATTGAGGAACTGAAGCTGAATTCGGGCACTGCATGTTGGCGGAACTTAACACCGCGCCTTACCTTGATACTAGAGCGAAGAAATTAAAAATACGCTTAACTACACTCTTGTACTCCTCTGTTATGACAGGCCTCGAAGTATATTACACGTAAATAATTTATTTTATCGCTTTACAATGTTTTAATAAATTAATTATACGATATACATATGATTTGGTGGAAATTTTATGGCATAATTAAATAAATGATTAATATATATTGGAATATCGGTGTCTGTACATGGAATATATATATATATATATATATATATATATATATATATATATATATATATATATATATATATATATATATATATATATATATATATATATATATATATATATATATATATATATATATATATATATATATATATATATAAATATATATATATATATATATATATATATATATATATATATATATATATATATATATATATATATATATATATATATATATATATATATATATATATATATATATAAATATATATATATATATATATATATATATATATATATATATATATATATATATAATTCTTTTTTTTTCAACTTCACGCTTTATTCCGCACTCGGCAGGGTAGGCAGAGGGAACGGAAGTGAAACCTAATGTTATGACACTCCGTTCCACTTCCGTTCCCCACTTTCCGCCGAATTTGAGGCATTGCGTGTTGAGTGGCGGAACTCAACGCCGCGCTTTGCCATATTACCGGAGCGAAGAAATGAAACATTAAATATTTAAATTGAAAATATTAAATAAAAGATAAAAGAATATATTACTGGTGGAATTTAATTACAATATTTTTCATATGTTTTATCTGTTTGTCTGTTCATCCTAATCTCAGCAAAGGCAGCCTTTGAAGCCTTACAAGATATTACAACAAGATTATTACAATTTTTTAAAGTGTTATTCCACACTTCAGAAAGAAATTACTAAATTTATATTATAAAAAGCGTATAAAAATTTTGTACGTAGCAGTATATGAACCGTCCAAGCGCTCTGACCACGCTCTGAACGTATGGCTTAGTTGGTCAGAGCGGTTGGACGGTTTCCAAGAGGCGCAGGTTCAAATCCTGCTACGTACAATTTTCTTACGCTTTTTAAATGTAGACTTAAACGATTTTAATACAGATCTTTCAACTGTGTTTAGTGTTTGTTGAATTTCAATCAATTTTTTAATAAAATAATTATACTATATTAGGTGTACAAGTGTGGGTTTGATCCTTAATCAAAAAAAATAATAATATTTTTTTCAAATACAATATTTAATGTTTTCCTTTCTTCGCCCTGGTATTATAGCAAAGTGCGGCGTTGAGTTCCACCACATAACACGCAAATTTTGCGAAAAGTCGGAAAATGTCTTAATGAGAACGAATCACCTCAACATTCCCGAATTCCGTTTGCCCTGCCATACGCGGGATATAGCGTAAAGCTAAAAGAAGAAAGAGGAACGTGGGAACCTAACGTTATGATATTACTTTCCCATTAATACAATTTACCTTAAGCTGAATTGAGGCACATCGTGTTGCGGAACTCAACGCCGCGCTTTTTTACCCCGTTACAGGGAAATGAAAATCCTTAATGTTTCATTCTCCAATAGGAAAAAAACCCACGGTTGTCGCGTTTGCAGTCGCATGTCGGTCAAAACACAGTATTTATATACAGAGAAAAATTGGTATGCAAATTTTACTTAAATAATATATGTATTAACAAATTTACAAATGATGTTATTTTATAAGGTGTTTTATATGAATTAATTGTATATTCTGTACTAGCAACCCGCTCGCGGCTTCGCCCGCTTTTATACTATTTTATTTACTTATCTCAATTACTTCGTTAGTCTAATAACATTATTTATTTTTAAGACAATATCTATACATTGAAAACTATAATTTCACTCACTCACTCAGCTTCTCGCTGTATCCCGCACGTGTCAGGGTAAGCAGAGGGCACTTGGGGACCTACTGTTAAAACATTAACAAACGTCCCTTATAAGATGTTATTTAATATATCTTCCACGTACAGACAGAGATCGGAGACAGATTTATTATAAGTATTGATAACATATTATAAATTAAACTTGTTTTGTCAATATCAATTTCCATTTCAAGTTTTTTCCTCGTCTATGTAAATAATGTTGATGTTTTTATGTGTCTTTATGGATGTTATAAATTTGTATAATCGATTTGTTATCGTTCTCTTCTTGACTTACGTTGTCGCAGAGGGATGCTGATGTCAGTGTAGACTGATGTCCTTTAGGGTACTAGGCGTTTAGCTCCACCAGTCAACATGCAATGATTCAAATTCAGCGGAAAGTTAGAAATGGGATGGAGTGCCTCAACTCTAGGTCCCAAGCCCGCTGTGTGATTCCGGCTCAGAATAGGATCACCCTGGTACTGATGGTGTCGTAAGAGGCGACTGAAGTTTGTGTGGGAGAGGGCAACAACACGAATGGGCAGACTCGACCGGATTATCACCACCCCCGGCATTTAAAACCGGCGTCAAGTAGTGGCTTTGGCCATTGCGTTTCGCATTGGTGCCCATCTACCCTAAAAGACCAGCAACGTTCCAGTAGCTCCTCTGGAGTAACTCAGGGCCGTTTGACATGTATCTTGTCCATAAAAGAATGAAAGAATATATATATATATATATATATATATATATATATATATATATATATATATATATATATATATATATATATATATATATATATATATATATATATATATATATATATATATATATATATTGAGGCCTGTCGTGACGCAGCGGCACAAGAGTGTGACTGTAACCGACAGGTTCTGGGTTCGATCCCCAGTCGAGGAAGTGAAATATTTAATATTTTCAATTTAAATATTTAATGTTTCATTTCTTCGCTCTGGTAATAAGGCTAAGCGCGGCGTTGAGTTCCGCCTCTCAACACGCAATGCCTCAAATTCGGCGGAAAGTGGGGAACAGAAGTGGAACGGAGTGTCTTTACACTAGGTTCCCGGGTTCCCTCTGCCTACCCTGCCTCGTGCGGGATACAGCGTGAAGCTGAGTAGATATATATATATATATATATATATATATATATATATATATATATATATATATATATACATATATATATATATATATTTATATATATATATATATATATATATATCTTCACGCTGTGTCCCGCAAATGATAGAATAAGCAAAGAGAACTTCTCTTTGCTTATTCTATCATTTGCGGGACACAGCGTGAAGCTGAGTAAGTAATATTTAAACCCTTTTAAAAATTTAATTTATGAATGGAGGATCTTTACGCTGTGCTTTATCTTAATTGTATAGAAAAATAAAAAATAAATAATCACGTTTACAGTAAGCATTGCTGCTATTGCCTCTTCTTCTTCACCATCTTTATTCCGCTTGTAATAAGGTAGACAGAGACAACCTAGTTTTAAGACACTCCGTTCCCAACTCACCGTTACGTTAGATTTTCCCGTAACTCAACCTCGCCCTTTGTCTAACTATAAAAGCGTAGAAATAAAAATAATTAATTTCTATATATAAGAATCGAACCAAATAAAGCCCAAAGTTTGAGAAACACTTGTCAAGAGATCTATGCAATGTATGTATGTATGTATGTATGGACGTATAAGTATTGACATTAAAAAAGAACTTGTCCCGTTAAAACCTGAACCTGCATTAACCTCAGTTATTTCGAGATTCACTTTACATAAAACTACGCTTATAATTTCATTACTAGTAAAGCGTGAGTGGTTTCGTTTCAAATGTGTTCAGTATACAGTGTGGGTTTGAGTCCCGATTGAAATTTTATTCATGCTTTTACTCTAATAATAGGCGAAACGCGGCGTTGAGTTACGTCATTGTCATTGGGCAGAAAAGCTGGAGATAATGTCTTAATATATTCCCTTTGCTTCCTCAGTTGTTTGCGGGATAAGGCGTGAATCGACATAAAATCTTCACGTACATCATGGATTTACACGTACATGGAACAAAACGTGATATGTAACGCTTTCTTGCAAACTGCGTCCGAAGTGTCTTAAGGCGAGAGGAACATGCAATGCATAAAATTCAGTGGAGAGTGGAGAACGGAACGGATTGTGTTAACACTAGGTTCCCACGTTCCCTATAGGTTTCCAAATTGGAAATCTAATTTTCAGGCTATCCGTTGCATCCGTTCCATTCCGAAGGCACTTCCGTTACCCATTTTTTGGGGAATGAGAACTCTATGGAACCCTAAAAAGCGGAACCTGAAGATCGTGATGGGTCAAATACATTAATATTACGAAGTGGAAACCGGGTTTGGATAATCTAAAGTAATTATTAACTAGAAACAAGTATTTAGTTGATTTTTTCTTATATATTATTTAACTGTTAGAAATATGCTCTTAGTGAATTTCATATCATTTTTTACTAAAAAAAATTACAAAAACATTTTATTTGACTAGCCTAGACTATCGCTTTGCCTGAATATACTTAGCTCAGCTTCACGTTGTATCCCGCACGTGGCAGGGTAGGCAGAGGGAACTTGGGAACCTAGTGTTAATACACTCCGTTCCCCACTTTCCGCTGAATTTGAGTCATGGCGTGTTGAGTGGCGGAACTCAACGCCGCGTTCGGCCTTGTACCAGAGCGAAGAAATGAAATCATTAAATAGTTAAAGTGAAAATATTAAATATGTCATTTCCTTGACCAGGTATCGTACCCAGAACGATCGAATCTATCGACGAACGATCACCACTCGAGAAAATTAAATATTTTTTAAATTATATATGTTTTCATTTCTTCACTCTGGTAACAAGGCAAAGCGCGGCGTTGAGTTCCGCTACACAACACGCAATGCCCCAATTTCGGCGGAAAATGGGGAACGGAGTGTTTTAACACTAGGTTCCCAAGTTCCCTCTGCCTACCCTGCCATGTGCGGAATACAGCGTGAAGCTGTATAATATTATATTTTAAAATAAAAATACGCTTTTCTAAAGAAAAAGTTATGTCACTAGTGACCTCTATAAACATTTCTACTAATTAGGACATATTATTATTCATTATTCAGCTACAAATACCATTGAAAGGGAAGTTGGGAACCTAACGCCAAGACACTCCGCACTCCGTTCCCATTCTCCGCGTAACTTTCAAGACATGCATGCAGCGGAATTCAACACCGCAGTTCGTCTACCGAAACGGAGGAATTAAATAAACGATTATTCCATTTCCAGGCCTTCTTGACAATGGAAACGTGGATCGAACCCGCGGTCCTTCATGTTAACAGTCGTATATCTGTGCCCCTGCGCTGTGATATACCTCAATTTATTTCTTAAACTTTATTATATACTTACATGCATTCTTTCAACAAAAAAAAAACAGCAAAACTCAGCGGCGACACGATGGCGTCAATTTTTACCGTCTAAATCATCACATATTCTTCTTTTTCTAATTAGGGATTGAAATGTTACTTTGACATATTCAAATATAAATACAAGATATTTTTGCAAAATTAGTTTAATTAATTAGTTAATTTCGATAAAGCGTTCATGACAGCTACTTTTTTACAAAAACAGGTCAAGTGCGAGTCGGTCTTGCTCTTAGCAGGTTTTGTTTTTTTTTTTTTTTCAGCTACACGCCGAGGCAACTTGGTAACCTAGTGTTAAGACACTCCGAACTTTGTATTTAGACACTATCTTTCCCACTCTCCGCCGAATCTTCCTTGAGTGGCGTGGTTTAACGCCGCGCTCAACATGTCCTCGAGCGGGTATCGAACTTGCGTAGTTCAACGCCGCGCTCAACATGTCCTCGAGCGGGTATCGAACCACCACGTGTTACGATAGTTAATGCTAGTATAATTTATGTTGTTTATTATCAAAGTATACTTATAAAAAAAATAATTTAGCTATACATTTCTTTTTTTAAATATAAATATGTGGCACACAAGTGTGTGACTATAGAAGTGACAGGTTGCGGGTTCAATTTAGAGAAAATTAAATATTTCATGTATTCTATAAATTTTTAATATTTTCTTTTTCTCGCTCAGGTAATAAAATAAGGCACAGCGCGGAGTTGTGCCCCGCCACTTAGCACGTAATGCTTCAGAAACTGGAAAACGGAACGGAGCGTCTTAACATTAGGTACCCTCTGCCTACCCTGCCACGTGCGGCATACAGTGTGAAGCTGAAAAAAAATAACGTCCCCGTTATGCCCCCATTACGCATTTTCCCCTACCCTACATATTTATTTCCTCCTTTTCCCTATAAATGTATACCCCTCTTTCCCTTTATCCCCACTTCTCCTATATCCCTGTATATGTATATCCCCACTTCCCCTATATATATGTATATCTAGGAATTTTCCTCAGCCACATTTGAATCTACAACCTTCGTGCACAGTCAGTCACGTTTAATGTCAATTAAATACGTACATATTAGCGTAAGTTATGTATATCCCATCTTCCCCAATATCCTCACTTCCCTTATATATGTATATCCCCACTTCCCCTATATATATGTATATCTAGGAATTTTCCTTAGCTACATTTGAATCCACAACCTTCGTGCACAGTCAGTCACGTTTAATGTCAATTAAACACGTACATATTAGCGTAAGTTATGTATATCCCATCTTCCCCTATATCCCCACTTCTCCTATATCCCTGTATATGTATATCCCCACTTCCCCTATTTATATATATCTAGGAATTTTCCTTAGCTACATTTGAATCCACAACCTTCGTGCACAGTCAGTCACGTTTAATGTCAATTAAACACGTACATATTTGCGTAAGTATTTTCCAATTCAATTCATTAAATCATGGATACATATTTTCCTCGTTAATTTAATACTAGTGGCCGACCACAATTTTGTCTGCTTGTACTTTATTATGATTTCCATATTATCTAATCTAATCTTGTTTTATTTCATTGGCGGAACTCAACGCCGCGCTTTGGTTTCCGCAAGCGTAAAAAGTATAAAGACAAGAATAAAAATCTTTTCCTCTTTTTTTTTATGAAAGAGACGGCAAACGAGCGTACGGGTCACCTGATGGTAAGTGATCACCGTCGCCCACGGCCCCGAGTAACTCCAAAAGAGCTACAGGAGCGTTGCCGTCCTTTAAGGTGTATGGGCACCGGGGCCCGGCATTACCTAATGCGAAACGCAGTGGCCAAAGCCACTACTTAACGCCGGTCTTAAATGCCGGGGGTGGTAACAATCCGGTCGAGTCTGCCCATGCGTGTTGTCATTGCTGGCAACGTGACTCTACCACACGTACTTTAGTCGCCTCTTACGACACCTTCAGTATCAGGGTGATCCTATTCTAAGCCGGGATCACACGGCAAAAAAAAATTCCTCTTTTCCATGGTTGCTTATTTTTTTGAACTTTTGACCTGTGACACCTGTCCGTCTATATTTACACTGTATTTAGAGATATATCGATTTTGATGCGGTTTTTATCATTCGATATCCAATTTTCTTAACGATTATTCTTAACTGTTTGGTAAACATAGGTCCAGTTCCACAGATTATAAAACTTTGCAGATCTTTTTTAAATGACATAAAGAATTTTTGGCATAACATTAAATTAATATATTGGGAAATTGAAAAATTGTAAACAACTAAAAAATCCGACGAAAAACCGACCGACAGGTTCTGGGTTCGATCCCCACTCGAGGAAATGAAATATTTAATATTTTCAATTTAAATATTTAATGTTTTATTTCTTCGCTCTGGCAATAAGGCAAAGCGCGGCGTTGAATTCCGCCACTCAACACGCAATGCCTCAAATTCGGCGTATAACTAGAAGGTACATGTGCTCTGCCATTCAATACGCAATGCATCAATTTCAGGGGAAAGTGGGGACTGGTACAAAACGGAGTGTCTTAACACTAGGTTCCCAAGTTCCCTCTGTCTACCCTCTATGTGCGGTATACATCGTGTAGCATCGTGTATACATCGTGTAGCAAGCGCACACTGTATGTAGAAAAAGATTAATCCAAGTTTAATACTTTAAATTTAGTCTTTAAAATTTTAAATTCAGTGTTTTGAACTTTAAATTAACGCTTTAAAGCTGTTAAAACTACTCTGTTGTACTTAATATAAATTCTAATTACTTCGCTCTGGGAACAAGGCAAAGCGCGGCGTTGAGTTCCGCTACTCAACATGCATTACTTAAAAAATGTGCGGAAAGTGGAGAAACGAAGCGTGAATGAGTAAGAAAAACTCTATTGAACGTCGGAACTCACTCATAATTCTATTAAAACCTGAAAATTGTACACAAAATTCAATTTCTAAACGAAAATTGAGGGGAGAGTCAGGTAAAATAAGCAACTAGAAGGTGTGACCTCGTATATTTCTCTTGTGCTTGTGCCGCACGTGCCGGGACAGGCACGAGTGCCAGGCGAAGCGCGCGCCGCACGTCGCGCACGCGTGCGCCGCGCCGCCGTGCACGCCCAGCATGTGCGCCCGGAGCTTCGCGTGGTTCTGGACATGTACATACATACATACATACAAACATATATATATATATATATATATATATATATATATATATATATATATATATATATATATATATATATATATATATATATATATATATATATATATATATATATATATATATATATATATATATAAAACAAATACTCAAATTGAATCATTTCCAACATAAAAAAAAAAAACATTTTTGGTATTTTCAATACCCCATTTATATCCCATCCCCTTTCCATTCCCTTCGCTTCGACCACAAAAATCAAAAACATCTACATATATTTTTAGCAGGTAATATATCACTATCAGTGCCAAAATGTTAATGTCAGTGTAAAAATCACATAAAAAAGCCATAAAAAAAGAACATATAATTATATTTCATTAAAACATTAATATTATAAATAAGTGGGGAACGGAGTGTCTTAACACTAGACTCCCTAGAGTGCGGGATACAGCGTGAAACTCAAAATATATACACATATATGTATACTAACCGGAAATGGTTTCCCACAATGATCGCACAAATGTTGAACAGTGTCTTTTCTGTGCACCTGCTTGTGCAAATACACAGAATTGGACGTTTTGAATACCTATAAAGTAAAAAAAAAATCATAGTGTTAATTACATATTATACTAACGACCCGCTCGCGGCTTCGCCCGCTTGAATTATACTATGTAATTTACCAATCTCAATTACTTTCTTGTTCTAAACACATTATCACTTTTAACACAATATCTATACATTGAAAACTAAAAATAAAAAACATGTAGCAATTTTGTAGAAACTAATATTATATTTCAAATTTATGTGACATTTTAATTTTTTTATAGATTAAAAAAAATAAACATTAAATGTCAAGTAAAAGTTGCCATCATTGCAAGACAAGTTTATATAATAGAAAAAAATGTTTTTGAAAATTTATTAGCTGTTTCTTATATTAGCACAGATAAACAGACATACAGACAAAAATGTCGATTAATCACTATTTTGTGCCCTATTACATAAATAAACGTCCCCTATAAGATGTTATTTAATATATCTTCCATGAACAGACAGTGATCGGTTACAGATTTATTATAAGCATAGATAAAAACCAAATAAACAAATAAAAACGACAAAATCGATTTTACAAATTATTTTTTTAATAAAATCGATATCATTTGCAAACAAACAAAATCGATATTCCACAAAATCGATACCACCACTAACCTTGTGGCACTCGTCACAGCTGTACACATAATTTTTCAAATGTTCCCAATTGATATGATCACGTAACCTTGACTTCGTCGGAAACCGCTTACCGCAATCACTGCACATGAATCTGTGGGCATTATCTCTTTATTTAGCTTCACGCTGTATCCCGCACATGGCAAGGGAGGTAAAAGGAACATGGGAACCCAGTGTTATGGCACTGAATTCTCATTATCACACTTCTGTTAACCTACCGCCGAATTTGAAGCATTGCGTGTTGAGTCGCGGTACTTAAAGCTGCGATTTGCCTCGTTAATTGAATGAAGAAATGAAAATTTTCAATATTTCATTACCCCGAGTGGGGATCGAACCCACAACCAGTCGTACGCTTGTGCCCCTGCTACACTACAGGCGTCCAACAAACTCTCCCTCTCTCTCTCAGCTTCACGCTGTATCCCGCACATGGTAGGGTAGGCAGAGGGAACTTGGGAACCTAGTTTTAAGACACTCCGTTCCCAACTTTCCGCCGAATTTGAAGCATTGCGTCTTAAGTGGCGGAATTCAACGCCGCGTTTTGCCTTGTACCAGAGCGTAGAAACGAAAACATTAAATATTTAAATTGAAAATATTAAATGTTTCAATTGAACGAGTAGGGATCGAACCCAGAACCAGTCGCTTCCAAAATTCGCTTGTGCCGCTGCTACACGACAGGCGCCCAAAATACTAATATTATTTGTATATAACCTATACATACATATATTACGATAACCTTAGTTATTTATTTTGCTAGAGTCTTTGCTAGTTGAGTGGCGGAACTCAACGCCGCGAGTAGTTTACCCCAAGTGGGGCTTGGACTCCATAACTATCGTTTTTCCAATTTTACAGCGTCATTGTTTAAAATAATTAGTTATAAAAATATAAATACTTTAGCTTCACGCCGTATCCCGCACGAAGCAGGGTAGGCAGCGGGAACCTAGTGTTAAGATACTCTGTTCCACTTCCGTTCCCCACTTGCTTTACTTACTATTAAATAAGTATTTAAGAAATGAGAACGTATGGCTTAGTTGGTCAGAGCGCTCGGACGGTTTCCAAGAGACGCGGGTTCAAATCCCGATACTTTTTGAATTCTTATCTTTTTTTAAATAATTAATTAACAAGAATTTCGATATAACATGATAAGAACGTATGGCTCAGTCGACCATACTTCAGTACGGTTTTTAAAGATTTATAATTATTTATTTATTTAGCTTCACGCTGTATCCCGCACGAGGCAGGGTTGGCAGAAGGAACCCGGGAACCTAGTGTTAAGACACTCCGTTCCGTTCCCCACTTTCCGCCGAATTTGACGCATTGCGTGTTGAGTGGCGGAACTCAACGCTGCACTTTACCTTATTAATAGAGCGAAGAAATGAAACATTAAATATTTAAATTGAAAATATTAAATATTTCATTTCCTCGACTGGGGATCGAACCCAGAACCTATCGGTTACAGTCACACTCTTGTGCCGCTGCGCCACGACAGACCTCAAAGGGTTTCTTCAGGGTTTTCAAAGAGCGCGGGTTCAAACCCGTTACGATCAAATTACGATACCTTTTTAAAAAATAACATCAATACTCACTTAAAGTCATTTTCGGAGACATGTTTCTTGCTTATTTTCATATGTTGTTGATATGTAGCTATTGAAGAGAACGTTTTGTTACAGGGCTTGCATACTAAGTCGCCTTTTGCCCTGAATTAAGAATAAAAAAATATGTTTCACGCTGTATCCCGCACATGGTGGGGTAGACAGAGGGAACCTGGGAACCCAGCGTTTAGAAATTTCGTTTCGTTACCCACTTTCAGATTGTGTGTTGAGTGACGAAACACAATGCCGCGCTTTTCCTTGTTACCAGAGCGAATAATTTCATTTCTTGGTGTGGGAATTGAACCCACTACCTAACTAGATTTTAGTATGGTAATACTGACTACAAATGGTATATTAGATATTTAAATATATGTAAAACGAAATAGGCTATAAACTTTTTTAAGGTTCCTTTTAGTAACTATAGCTTCACGTTGTATCCCGCTCGTGGCAGAGCAAGCAGAGGTTACTTGGGAACCTAATCGTCAAACACTTCTTCAGTTTCCCACTTTCCGCTTATGGAGTATACACATATACACGTTTATATATATATATATATATATATATATATATATATATATATATATATATATATATATATATATATATATATATATATATATATATATATATATATATATATATATATATATATATATATATATATATATATATATATATACATATATATATATATATATATAAACACTAACTTGGCGGCATGGCTGTGCAAGTGTCGCAACAGGTTCCCGCGCCACAGGAACCTCTTGTCGCATTGGGTACACGCGAACTGGTGGCGCGCCTTGTTCACCGTCGAGCGTATCTCCAGGTGCGCCTTCTGCTTGTCAGTCGTCGTCAGGTCGGGGAGGGTCTCTGTCAGTTTCCTGATGGACACAAAGAAAAATGTTAAGTTAATAAAGTGCACCTCTCGTAATGGCACAAGCGTGTGACTGTTACCGACAGGTTGTGGGTTCGATACCCAGTCGAGGAAATGAAATATTTAATATTTTCAATTTAAATATTCAAATCATTTCTTCGCTCTGGCAACAAGGCAAAGCGCGGCGTTGAGTTCCACCACTCAACATGCCACATTTCAAATTCAGCGGAAAGTGGAGAACGGAACAGAGTGTCTTAAATACTTAGTTCCATAACCTCTCCTGCCTACCCTGCCGTGTGCGGGATAACGCGTGAAACTTGAAAAAAAAAAAAACAGGTTTGACAGCATACACTTTAGTTGCCATGGCAACGCTGTATTGTACACGTCAATTGGCCTTCTAGTCATTAATTAATTAATCCATTAATTATTGATAAATATATTGTTAAATAATATAAAAGGTACCAGTGGCGAAAGGGTGCAAACGTACTTGCGAAATGAAACATATTGTGGGTTCGATTTCCACTCGAGAACTCGCTAACAACATAAACAACGTTGTAACAAGCGTATAAGAATTACGACTTAGCTTGATAAGAACGTATGGCTTAGTTGGTCAGAGCGCGCGGACGGTTTCCGAGAGACGCGGGTTCAAATCCTGCTACGTTCAATTTTAAATTTAGAACGAAATATTATTATATTTCGTTTATAGTTATGAGGCGTTGAGTTCAGTTAAAGGGAAAAGGTACTGAGAACATACTGCCTTAACACTAGGTTACATTTCCTCTGCCTACCCTGCCATATGGTGTAATCAAAAAGCCTACATCTATCTATATATATAATAAATCTGTAACTGATCACTGTCTGTACGTGGAAGATATATTAAATAACATCTTATAGGGGACGTTTATTTATGTAGTAGGGGACAAGATAGTGATGTTTTTCTGTCTGTATGTCTGTGCGTTTGTACGCGCTATATCTTAGAAACGGCTGATTGGATTTGAATGGAGTTTTCACTATATATATTTAATTTTTTTTTAGTTACTTATTTTTTATATCATTTATATATTTTGTGATATATTACTTATTAGAGTTGATTCATTTTTTTTTAAATGTTTAATAAATAAAAAAGCTAAATCGATCGACATACTATATTCGATAAAATTGCAAATTTATTTACATTCATTTAGAAATGTTACTTTTCAATATATAGATATTATCTTAAAAGTGATAATGTTATAAGAACAACAAAGTAATTGAGATTAGTATGTAAAATAATATAATTGAAGCTGGCGAAGCCGCGGGCAAATATATTTTGATATATTTCTTTAATTTAAAAATAAACAAAAAAAATACCGAAAATAGACACTAACCTTAATTTAAGTTGTATTTGATGCTTTGAACTTGTCCGGACATGTTTTTGTAAATTAGAAGTGGTTGTAAACGACAATCTGTGAATATAAAATGTATATAATAATATAGTAACTTGCGAGGCCTGAAAAATTCGAGAGAAAGTGGAGAACGGAGTGTCTTAACACTAGGTTCCCAAGTTCCCTCTGCCTACCCTGCCATGTGCATGGAGCTAAAAAAAAGGGAAGTCTAACTAGAATTACCAAATCTAATACAAATTACGTATTGATTACTTAAATATAAATATCAGGCCTGTCGTGGCGCAGCGGCACACGCGTGCGACTGTAAACGACAGGTTGTGGGTTCGATGCACACTCGTGGAATTCAAATATTTATAATTTCCAAATTAAATATATTCATTTCTTCCCCCTGCTCACAAACATTGCAAACCGCGGCGTTAAATTCCGCCATTCTCAACACGCAACGCCTCAATTTAATCGAAAAGTGGATAACGAAGTGTCTCAACACAAGGTTCCCAAGTTCCCTCTGCCTACCCTGCCGTGTGCGGGATAAAGCGTGAAGCTGAGCGCGGGGAACATAATAGTTAACTCACCTACACGGTGCGCAATATGGTTTCCTCTTTTCACCGGTTTCGATCCTATGGGTTTCCAAATGCTTCCTGAGCGACGTGCGCCATTTGAACGTTTTACCGCAAAATTCACACGGAAATATTTGCTCTTTAACGCTGTAAAATGAAGCGATAACGTTATTATATCAAGAAATTAATTGAGATTAGTATGTAATGGCAAGATATAATAGTGTTATTGAAGCGGGCGAAGCCGCTGGCGGTTGGCTAGTATTTAACATATACAATTCTACGTTCTGGTAATAAGGCAAAAAAAAAAAAAAGATCTTCATTCGACCTCAAAATTTTGGTGTAAAGTGGGAAACTTAACAGTGTGTCTCAAAACTAGGTTCCCAAGTTCCCTCGGCCTACCCCACCTTGTTCAGGTTACAGCTTGAAGTAAAAAAGTATATGTATATATATTCTCACCCAGCCGTATCTTCTTCATTTTTATCAACATTACTATCACCATTCTCTATTTTCTTATCAAAATCGTAATTAACGCCTGTCCTGAAATAAAAAAAAATATATATTTGAAATGTGAAATCATTCAGTTAACATAATAATTAATACTAAATTTAAAAACATATACAAAATAAAAAGTAGCAGGATTTGAACCCGCGCCTCTGGAATACCGTTCCAGCGCTCTGACCAACTAAGCCATACGTTCTCATCAAGCTACGTCGATGTTCTTATACGCGCGCTTACAATGTTATTTATTTTGTTAGCATCTCTGTAGGGACGATTTTTACAAATTTCAGCTGCCCAAAGACAATTCGTTAGAATTATGGTTTGGCAAGAGATATTATTACTCTACTCTACTCAGTTTCACGCTGTATCCCGCACTTGGGAACCTACACACACATAACTGGGGAACCTAGTGCAAAGACCCTCCGTTCCACTTCCGTTCCCCATTTTCTGCCGAATTTGAGGTTGAGTGGCGGAACTCAACGCCCTTGCCTTATTACCAGAGTGATGAAATGAATCATTAAATATTTAAATGGAAAATATTAAATATTTCATTTCCTCGACTGGGGATCGAACCCAGAACCTGTCGGTTACAGTCACACTCTTGTGCCGCTGCGCCACGACAGGCCTCGATCTTTATTTTCAAAGATTTTCAAATTAATAATAATAATAATAATAATAATTCTTTATTTCAGACTCTTAGTCCATATAATTTTTGTTAGTACAATGCTTAACCTATGTTAGTATACGGTTTATTTACTTATTTATTATTAAATGCAAATTATTCCAGTGCCACCACAGGGGGCTTTCCATTTTATAGGCCAATGTACTGAGGAGAGTGTTAGTACTGCTCGTGATTCTATTGATTATGGAAGAGACGCGCTTACGCATGATTGCATAAAAATCATCTATTCCTGCCTCCGCAAACATCGTCGATGCACTGCAATGCCGAGGCTTCCCTAGCACCGCCCTCAGCACATTGTTGTACTGAATACGTAGGGCATTGTACGTACGTCGCGTAAAGTTAGACCACAAGCTGCATGTATAAAAAGATTGGCAGTAGGCCCGAAACAAAGCTAACTTAACTTGCGTTGAACAATGCGCAAATCTGCGAGCCAACATGTTTCCTCGCACTGACAATGCCCTACGCTCCCGTTCTATATCACCATCGTCAGTCAGACGTTCAGTTACTATGTGACCAAGGTATTTGTACTCAGCTACCTGCTTTAGAGGAACACCATTTATTTGAAACGTAGGCTTATAGCAAGTGTTTTTCATATTTCCCTTAAACAAAATAAAAACACTCTTTTTACTATTGTATCTGAGTCCATTTACCTCAGCCCAATCCTCACAAATTTTTAATAATTTTTTAAGCCCGCCGACTGAGGGACTTAACAAAACCATATCATCTGCATAACTAATGTTGTTCATGGAAATGCCATCAACTGAACACCCAACACCAGCTCTGTTAAGTCTCTCAATTAGTTGGTTTACATACAAATTAAATAACTTAGGCGATGTAAGGCCCCCCTGTCTTACCCCACATTTCAATTTATAAGGGACACTTAAAGCATTACCCCACTTAATTACATTCGTTTGATTTTCATACCAATATTTAAATAAATTAATGAAGTTGGAATTTAAATTAGAGTAAAGTTTGAGTTTATTCCATAGTACTTCATATGACACGAGATCAAAAGCTTTAGAGAGATCCAAAAAACATGCAAATACTGGTGTTTTTCTCTCAGTGTAGTACTGAACCGTCTGCTTAAGACACAGTATTGCATTTTCAGTTGAAAGTTTAGGCCTAAAACCAAATTGTGCATCATGTAATTTAATTGATTTATTTAAATGTGAGTCAAGCAGACCGTCCAGCACCTTAGCAGTTATTGTTGCCAATGAAATCGGCCTGTAATTTGATCTATCTGCCGCATCACCTGTCCTATTTTTCATTATAGGTACAACGACTGTCTTTAACATATCATCTGGGAGATGCCTATGCCCACAGCAAATATTATATAACAACTTGAGGACACTGGCAAGATGTACACCAGCGTATCTCAGATGCTCGATGCTCAAGCCATCGTGACCTGGCGATTTTCCCCTTTTCATACCCTGCATTACTTTATTGACCTCAACAAGAGTAAAAAAGTACATGTCATTATCCTTATTCACACTGCTTTTTGTATCACTTTTGTACGATTTACATTTAACATTATTAGGCAGTGTTATAAATTCATTTTTAAACATATTCGCTATATTTTTATCGCCGCTAACTCCCCCCACCTCGACAGGTCGGCTTGGCCGTGCGTTCAGTCTGTTAGTATGTCGCCAAAATTTACCGAAATTCTTAGTTTGATACGCTGTTGCCAGAATATCCATTTGTATTTGTTGTTCTCTATCTTGACACCATTTAAGTTTATTTTTAAAAGCTTTACGCGCGTCTCGCATCTCCTCATAAAGCACTCCACAAGTTGGTTTTCCCGCCCATACCCAAGACTGAAAACATTGCCGAGCTAATACATATAAAGGCCTTATATATTTATTCCACCCGGTGACATATCTTTTTTTATTAGGTTGTGGATTTTTATAACTGTCTATAGCGGCTTCCTGCAATATACTTATTATATCTTTATACAATTTATCAATCACTGTCTTATGGTTAGAATCATTACAAATAAAATCACAGCATTCCTTTATCTCCCCCGGAAATTCTATTAACCTTAATCTATCATTACATAAGTCTGTATACAGTTTTATCTGATCACTATCCCTATGACCCCATATTATTTTATTATTAATTGACTTTACTTGAGATGCCTTATCTATCAAAGTTGATACGTTAAAACTGCAAACAACCTCCAAAGGATAATGATCAGACCATGATACCTTATTTAAAATATTAATACTTTTAATATAATTTTTAGCCAGGCTAGTTGTAAGACAGTGGTCGAGCCAACGTGAAGATCCGTTAATATCACTAGTATAGGTGTAAGTACCTGTGTTCCTACAGGATAACAACTCATGATCTACGCAAGACCAAAACTGCTCCTTACAAAAATGCGTTAATTCATTAAAAAATAATTCATTGGGATGAGCATTAAAATCACCTAACATAAAAACTATATTAATATTACAGTCTTCAATAATTGCATTCATTTCACTCAGACATTCAGTAAATTCAGTGACATTCTCCGGACAGTCAACTGGCATATACACAGAGAAAAATAATATAGTGTACTCACTTATTTGACACTTCACCGCACACAGTCTCGAACTTATACAATTCACTTTACAAACCGATGAGAACACATTTTTACGCCACAATAACGCCACTCCTCCGTATGGTCGGCCATGGAGAATACCGGCGCTCGTGTCCACTGCCGATGTACCAGCCCACTCGAAATCATCGTGCACTGTGCTGAGAAAGGTGAGGTCATGTGGCAGCAGCCATGTTTCTTGCAGTGCCAAGACGTCTGCGGTAAGGCATAACCTCCTCACATTCTCCAAAGAACGCTTCACAGACTTGCAGTTGAATCTAACAAGTTTTAGCGAATTAATCGTATGATTTTTGCTTAGGTCCATACACATTTAAATGTTCATGTTGATCTACTGAAGTCTTTTTTCTATTTGTAAGCAAATAATATTTTCTAAAGTATATACCTTCTGGTCATAAGTTATTGTCCATAAATAGCGACAACTTACTTCGTGGTACAAAAAATTTTAATTAATTGTACTCTCTAGAAGATTTCCTGTTAATTTTTTCCGGTACTATGTTTAACTGAGTCTTATCATAAACATATTCTGTTACATCACGTTCCGTATTTTCCTTAGATATATTATAAATATACAAAGGAATTGGTATGTCAGCAGCTTTTAATTTCATTCCCGAGTCTACATTGGCGGTCCCTCGCATACCCTTAAATTTCTTCTTCTTTCTATTAACACGAATCCATTCACATTCGCCATTTTGTTTGTCCGTTATTTGTGACGATGCCATAGCGTTCAAATTAGTTATACGCGAATTATTGCTTTTTGGTACCCCACTGAGCGGTATTTGCGGTGCTGATGTGGTACCAGTAGCAGAAAGAGCATTTTTATTTTGGATCGCCGCAACATTCGCGTACAGCGGTATTTGATGATCCGTAGCTTGTTTTAACCCAGTCACTTTGGAAGTGTTGTCGCTTTGTGATTCACTTATTGACTCCCTTTGCTCACTTATTGCGTCACCTTGTAAGCATGAACCACCTCTTCGAGTATTCACATAAGATTCAGCCTTTTTATCTAAAAAATATTTCTCAAAATCCGTTTTTGTCATATAATCATCATGTTTCACTTGTAACGAATTGACCTGACTTTGCAGTAAAGTAATATCCTTCAAAAGACGTGTCACGTCGACATGGTCAAACGTTACGGGCGGTAATTTCTGCAGGTCTTTTGCAACGAATATTGGAATATTCTCGGGATCAGAACCCCTTAATACCCCTATTATATCATCAATATTTTTATTTTTTCGATCTTCCCCTTTTCGCCTAACAAGTCGTTGTGGGATCGATTCAAATAACAACCGTTTTGCTTTCAAAATGTCTTCTTCATTAAAAGACTGTCTGCATAAAAGGGACAGACTTACACAATTCATTACATCTATTTTATTTTGAACAAAACAGAGTACTTCGTTGATCACAATATTACAATTTACACATTTCACGATATCCATATTGCTCACTTCGAGCGACACGTGTACTTTTTAAAATTGCACTTGCGTAAGCGCACGCGGCGTGTGACTGCGACGACGCTCCGCACGCGAATGATTATGAATGAATTAAATCTTTGAGATAAACTACTATTCAACCCATATACCTCTTCCATGGAAAAAGGGTAGCCGTAGTGTCATAAACAGAACAGAACACTAGGTTCCCAAGTTCCCCTACCCTTTCCTAACACATGTGGTATACAGGGTGTTGCTGAAATGGAAAATTAACACTTACGCAAAACAATGTACAATATTATAATGCTTCATCACCCCTCTCTTGTTGGGAAACCTTTCTGAGCACACTGTACATTGATATCTTTTTGTATGTTTGTTCGTATGATAATTGTATGAGACCTCCGTAGAAAATGAACATTCACATATTAAACATTTATGCTTTGTGGAATGCTGAAAAGATATATGTAAAAATTAATTAATTGTAATTAACTAGCCCTTGATTGTAAGTATAAACGACAGGTCCTGGGTTCTATACACACTCGAGGAAGTAAAATATTTAATATTTTCAAATTAAATATTTAATGTTTTAAGTACTTTGCTCTGATATGAAGGCAAAGCGCGGCGTTAAGTTCAGCAATGCCTCAAATTTAGCGGGGAGTGAGGAATGGAAGTGGAACGGAGCGTCTTAACACTAGGTTCCCAAGTTCCCTCCGCCTACCCTGCCGTGTGCGGGATAAAGAGTGAAGCTTTAAAATATTCCTTACTATTGCTTGTTTAGGAATGGAGAAATATAAAAAAAAAATAATATATGTAATCATTTTCCTGAACGAGATTTGAACCCAGAACCACAATGAAAACAGTCAAATGCAGTTCTTTCTTATGATAGAAAAACTCAATTAGATATTTTTTCAACAACTGTATATAAACTTATTACTCAGCTTCACGCTGTATCCTATACATAGCAGTGTAGACAGAGGGAACTTGGGAACCTAGTGTTAAGACACTCCGTTCCGTTCCCCACTTTCCGCCAAATTTGAAGCATCGTATTGACTAGCGGCACTTAGCGCCACGCTTGTAACCAGAACGCAGAGATGAAAACATTAATATTTAATATTTCATTTCCTCAAATGGATATCGAACCTACAACCCTGTCCTTTGCAGTGACATGCTTGTGCCTCTTAATACCTTAAAAAAATATAGATAATATTAAAAACACATACTAATTCATGTTTCATCCGTACATGATCACTCAAATCATCAGCATTCGGAAAAGACATTATACATTTCTCACATCTAAACATGGCATTGATATAATCCTCTTTTGTCAACAAAGCCCTTCTTTCTTCTTCAATTTCTAGTTTATTCAACTCAACTTCTATATATTCCGTTTCGTTTTGCTGTAACTTAACACCGTTTCTCCTTTTTTTCTTTTTAATTTTAACTAACGGTTCATCATCGGAGTGTTCTTTGTCATCTAATGGTAAATATTCATCTATTTCAGTTTTTATTAAGTCTATTTTAGTTTCGTCGTTACATGTAAAAGAATCTAGCGTAGATAAGTTATACAATTGTCTTAAATGCAGTCTTGGTTCAGGTTCAATATATTTAAAAGTCTGAAAGAGAAAAACATGTATATTGGTTTCTCTTTTCCACCTTTTGTAATTATACATTATATATATATGTATATGTATATGTATATGTATATGTATATGTATATGTATATGTATATGTATATGTATATGTATATGTATATGTATATGTATATGTATATGTATATGTATATGTATATATATATATATATATATATATATATATATATATATATATATATATATATATATATATATATATATAGTAATTTGTCTCTCTCAGCTTCACGCTGTATCCCGCACATGGAAGGTTCGGCCGAGGGAATTTGGGAGCGTAGTGTTTAAGACACTCCTTTCCAGTTCCATTCCCCACTTTCCGCCGAATTTGAGGCATTGTGTGTTAATTAGCATTACTAAATGTGGCGCTTTGACAGTTTTCCAGAGCAAATAAATGGAAATATGAAATATTTCATTAATCAATTGGGGATCAAACCCACAACCTGTTGTTTACAGTTTCATGTTTGTACTGCTGCACCACAACAGGCCTCGATAGTTGATTGTGATAAATCACAGTAAAATTAGCAAGAAAGAGAGCATGATATAGCTAATATTTTATTATCAAAAAGGTAAAGCAATTAAACTTCTGATATTAAACAACATGGCCTAAGAATTCTAGTAACAGAACGGTACATGGTGTGGAAGGAATTTCTTACAGAACTAAACAGTACTGGAGCCACATATCCAGTTAATGAGAATGATATTTCAAAGCCTAATTATTTATTAGATATTTATTTTTTATACATACTGTGCAGATAAGAAAATCAACAGCAGGAATCATGTAGAAAAGCACAATTGCAGCAAGGCAATGTCTTTATTAAATACAAAAGTATCTAAGCTTTTTGTAGATTATTGAGACTTTAGCAGTTGAAATGGTTGTTTATCGTTCAATAGTCTACCAGTTTAAAGATGAGAAAAGAGTTTTACTAATTCAGTTTCTAGAAATTCCCATATAAAACTTACCTCTAGTTCAAAGCTTCTATATGAGGTAATAATTTGTTGTTTAAACTTAGAAAACTTTTTGAGCAGCGCAGCACATTCATAGCATAATAATAAAGTAGTATTTGAATGTGAAATCTGAAAAAATAAAATTTTGTTATTATTTCAAATATATCAATTTAATAAGCTTTTTTTAAGCTTCCCATTGTAGCCTGTAACAGGTTCAGAGGCAACCTTGTGTTGACAGTCCGTTTCCAACGCATAATGCAATTTCTGAAATATTGTATCTTCTTTCTTTCTTTTTTTTTTTTTTTCAGCTTCACGCTGTATCCCTCACTAGGCAGGGTAGGCAGAGGGAACGGAAGTGAAACCTAGTGTTATGACACTCCGTTCCACTTCCGTTCCCCACTTTCCGCCGAATTTGAGGCATTGCGTGTTGAGTGGCGGAACTCAACGCCGCGCTTTGCCTTATTACCAGAGCGAAGAGATGAAACATTAAATATTCAAATTGAAAATATTAAATATTTCATTTCCTCGACTGGGGATCGAACCCAGAACCTGTCGGTTACAGTCACACTCTTGTGCCGCTGCGCCACGACAGGCCTCAATAAAAAATATTGTATCTTGATAGGTGAAACTCCAATCCACTATTTGTATCCCATTAGCGAGGAAATGAAAAACACACGCCGATTGGGAATAAATACCAAAATCGTCGTATATATTGTAAGATGCAATTTCAACCTTACCAAAAAATTAATAATATTGCATATAATGACATTAATCATAGAAATAACCAAAAATCCTATATATAATAAACTAAATAGATAAAAACTAAAAATCCACAATCCAATTACTTACCGGTATTTCACTTAAAATTAGCGAAAAACACTTTATATCGTATTCATACTCTATATTAATCATTTTACGGCCATAATTGAGGCACCCACAACATAATTTGTATGTTAGATAATCCATTTTTTAATATAATCAACATAAATACGAATATTATCGATTATTTTTCATATATTTGAATGTTTTGTTTGGGTCAATGGACGCTACCCATACATATGTCACAGACAGAAAATAAATGTCATATTGAAACGTTTAGTTTCTGCTGCTCATAATTATGACTACGGCATAAGTTTATTGTATATAATTTTTATCAAATTATACTTATTTATTTTACCAATATAAACATAAATTTAAATAAAACAAAAATTGTTTAATTTTATAACATAAAATAATCATAATTGTTACAATAATTACAGTTCTATTCTTTAAGACTAGTCTTAAAGATAGATTTATAACACTAAAATTTTAATCTGCCTAGGTAGGCGAGGTCGCCAACGCCATATGCACGATATAGCGTAAAAATGAAAAGTCAAATAATATATAAATTTAAAACACGATAGTGAAACAACAACAAAACACGACATCGCGTTCCATTTTACATATTTTATATATTTTCTTTAACATCATACTTTACAGTCTTACTTACTTATTTACTTATCTTCACGCTATATCCCTAACGGGGTCTAGGCAGAGAGAACAGAGCGCCAAACACTACGGTCTCGGCATACCTCTTTCGCCTCGTCCACTGTCATCAGCCTCTTCATACATCCGCCCTCCGGGGGGTCCTCATGCTTTTTACGTGACCTTCCTCCAGTATCGTCGATACTGTGTTTTTGAAGGTCAACCGAGGTCTACCCCTCCCTCTCTTACCACTTAATTTTCCTTCATAAATCTTTTTTACCATTCTTTCTTCACTCATTCGCTCGACGTGCCCCAACCACCTGAGCACGTTCTTCTTCATTCTCTCTGTGACATCCACGCTAGTATCTACCATTCTGTGTGTCTTCATTGGGTATGCGATCAGCTAAACTGACTCCACATATCCGACGAAGAGATCGCATCTCTACAGTATTCATCTTTCTTACATTCTTCTTCTGTAATACCCACGTTTCGCTGCCGTATAACAGTGTCGGTACCAACACTGCATTGTGTACGGCCAAACGCACAGCTATGCTGACTTTTCGCCGATGCCGACGATGCCGACGATGCTAAACATACTTCCCAGATATACTTTACAGTAATGTCGAAATAATGTTAATTGCACGTAAAATGAATCGTCCAGCAATTGAGATTTCTATATTTTTATTTTGTTTAATACTTACAATTTTTTTTCCAATAATGCATACAAATAAGCCACAATATTTACGTTTTTTTTTAATTTCACTCACGTGGCTGATAGACAGAGGGGACTAAGGAACCTAGGGAACCTATTAAGACGCTCCGTTTCATTTCCCACTCTCCGCCGAATTTGTCTGTTGACTGGCGGAACCAGGCGGAACGCAACACCGCGTTTCGCCTTGTTATCAAAGCGAAAAAAATAAAAAAATATTAAACATTACTACCTATTATTAATAAAGTGTTAATCAACACTTAGGAATACTAATGTAAATAAGTATTAAATATTTCATTTCCCCGAGTGGGATCAAACCCATAACCTGTCAGCATTTACAGTCGCACGTTTGCTAGGATAATAAGTGTCTTGCAGAATAAAAGCAGCTTTACGCTTCTTTCTCATATAAGACGTGTTAAAGGTTAAATATATATTTATATGTCTTTCTTAGCTTCACGCTGTATCACGCACCAGGCAGGGTAGGCAGAGGGAACCCGGGAACCTAGTGTCCGTTCCACTTCCGTTTCCCACTTTCCGCCGATTTTGCGTGCTGAGTGGCGAAACTCATTATTTATATGTCAATATTTTTTAATAAGTTCTTAGTTACTTTAGCGTCGAAATATTATATTCCAACTAACTATTTGAACCTAGGTACATCATCAGTCAGATGTTATTCCACTGCGCCACAATACCTTTGAAAAGGAAAAATTATAAATGAAACTATAAAAATATGATTAATAGGCACGCTAACATAAATAATTAAATCATTCAATCATTAGCAGTAATTTTATTATATTAAATTATGAATATAACGGTTATCAAGATATCCCTTTTAATTATGTCCTTATATAAGTACTAGTTGTTAACTGTGGCTTCACCCGCGTGAGATAGAAATAAATATCTAAGAGGATCTAACATGCAACGGAAATAAGCTTAATAATGTCTTTGATTTTCGCGATTGTTATACATTTTGAATGAAACACTTTTAAACGGATTAATCGCGTATATTGAATGGTAAACATTATTGGGAAACCCGACGTTTCGAACACTTTACAGTAGTCCGTGGTCACGGGTAGACTACCACGGACTACTGTAAAGTGTTGGAAACGTCGGGTTTCCCAAAAATGTTTACCATTCAATATACGCGATTAATCCGTTTAAAAGTGTTTCATTCGGAAATAAGCTTTTTCAGCAACATTTTCCATTGCAATTCCGTCCCCATGGAATGCGGAACTTAACCACAAAAAAATATCCATATTTGGTATTCGTATAAGTAGTTTCTGAGATTAGCGCATTCAGCCAAATAAAACTCTTCAGTACTCAATTTAAAAGCGTATAAAATTGTTGAGCCTACAGAGACGCTAACAACATAATTAAGTTGTAACAAACGTATAAGAATGTTAACGTAGCTCGATAAGATCGTATGGCTTAGTTGGGCAGAGCGCTTTGACGGGTCCCAAGAGGCGTGGGTTCAAATCCTGCTACTTTCAAAATTTTTATACGCTTTTAAATTTAGAATTTTCTTTCCAAAGTGTGTAATAACAGTTTAAACATAGTAAAAACTATTTAGTTTTCCAATATTAGTAAAAATACAACCAGGCCCGCCGCAAGCGGGCGTGCAAGGCGTGCACTGCACACGGGCGGCACGTCCATGGGGGCGGCAAACCGAGCGATTCATCATCGTCACGTAATATTCAAAGTTCTTTTCATAATAAAGAGTTATCCCTCTTACAGTATAAGAAATGTCATGGCATGGAATAAAAAGTGAGCCATCAGCGTACGGCTCTAAAGTTTCAAGATAATTCAAGAAGTGAATCAGGCATTGACGGAATTGATTTGTTTAATATAATCGTTGCATTAAAATTGCATTTTACAGAAAATCTGAATAATGATCCAAAAAAAGGTTAACAGCTTGTTAACCTTTTTATTTTTAAAGAGGAGTGTTAACCCAGCAAGCTTTTTGTATGAGGTTAGTAATGTATTAGATCGCATCATCTATCTCGTCAGGTGTTTTAAGGAGATCGTTATATCAATGCTTTCCTCAATGAATTCTCAGAGTTATCCCTCCTCAATCCTTGAGTTTATGGAACAAGATATGAGGCCTCTCGTAGCAAATAATGGATGTCGTAATAGTAAGGACACGCGTGTGGTCTGTGCTACTGTCTTCAACAAATTACATGAAAGTTCATCCTTCATGTAATTTGTCGAATGTCCCATTATTATAAAGAAATACAGCATTTTTGGTGTTTTATTTGGATCTGTTATCCAGTAGGTTGGTTCTCCCGTTGATATAAACTTGGGATTATTTCCGTCAAGGCGTAACTTTAATTGTCTGCCTTTAGTAGTTGTAAGCCCTGAACCTCCAGTATGTGTTTGGCGTCCCACCACCAGCTACAAATCTTCCTCCCAGTGATGTAAAAATCTTCGTCAATTGGTGAAACTCAATTCATTAAATTTAGTTTCAACTATTGGCGAATAATAAATTGCCGAAACGTTCAGTTGGCCACGGTTACCTTCCACTGCAACAGTGGTAACCTGGATGTGATTTGTCCTATACTCCGGGAACACTTGATGTTCCATAGAATTTCTTATTACAATGGTAATATATCCTGTATGACCCGTTCCATCTGGATGATAAGTCACGTTGGTCAAAGTTTATAAAGATTTCTAAGCCATTCTTGTTCGAAGCAAAACCGTTGATGTTCCAGGTCGCCTCTCTTAGGTCAGTCATTTTGATATTTTATCAACAATAGTGACTATGAGGCTCATAAAAGTGTCCATTTGTTATAAGACCATGTCGAATTCTTCCGACTGTTTGATTAGCAGTTCGTCTATTTTAATGTTTATACCAGTTGTAGTTGTTGGGTTATTTTTTTATATTTCAATATATCATAGTATAGTTGTACTTCCTGCAATTCTTTAAGATGTGGTCGTGTAACTAAGGGGATAGTTTTAGTTTGCGCTTCTCGTATTTTGCCGCTGGGTATTGGGATTCTTGCTATGCGACTTTTTAAGACCTCCTTGTAGACTTCACAGCCTTTATAATTGACCGAATGTGCTCCTTGGCAGAGTACACATTATGCTGGTGTGTTACTCTTGGAGTGGCCATATTGTTGGCATCTTTGAAATTGCGGTAATGTTTTTCTTTTTGTTTGGATCTTCATTTGACAGGCAGCATTTGGTGGTAGATATATTTAATATCTTTCATTTTTGTATTGTTAACTCTGGTTTCGATATTAACAAAAGAAGTTGAGATACTCCTGGTTCCAATTTTGAGTTCATAATTTTACCAAAGTTTCCAGTCTTTTCGATTGCTTCAACGGTTGCACTATGTGGAGTTGTATAGTGTAGATTTTTTTAACGATCCTCTAGCAGGGTGGATCTTTTAAGTTAACAAAGTGTCTTTTAAGTACTTTATTTCGAACTAGTGTTATGACGTTTTTGTA
Organism: Eueides isabella; assembly: GCA_019049475.1. NCBI lineage: Eukaryota > Metazoa > Arthropoda > Insecta > Lepidoptera > Nymphalidae > Eueides > Eueides isabella. Next base: position 4,602,480 of record CM032413.1, on the reverse strand, counting down.
TATCGCTGTGTCCAAGTTATTCTTAATTGGTTTCTGTTGTGCATTATGTGTGGGTGGTCTGTAATAATTCTACAAGCTTAATAATATCTTCAATGCCGTATAATATAATGGGTTGTAGCTTACTAGGCCTTTTTCTCTTGGCTTTTCCTCAGCATCTTTGGGATCAAGGGGCAACACGCTAAATCTAATACTTGTTGTGATTTTTATGGGGAAGGCGTGTTTCTACCTTTTTCGCTTCTATCTACAGAGACTCTTAGTCTGTTAGTCTGATTGTTCGGACTTCGGGAGTTTTATTCTGCAACATTGTATTTATTGTCGGTAAATGAGGTAGGTTCCCAGCGACGAGCTTCTCGTTCTTGTAAATCGGTTAAAGTGGAATATCAGTTGAACAAATCGTTTTGCAGTAGCAGTCTCCCGTACAGAAGTCTGGTTACTCACTTCTGCAGTCTTCAGTAACAACCACGATGCCCGGATACCTCATGGCGCCGGGGGTTGGCCGAATCACATGAGAATCCATTTTTCTTATTATTCATAATTTTATATGAAACTGCTATCCTCCCATCTTTCAAGATGGGAGGATAGCAGTTTCGCGAGCACCTGCCCTCGGTATTTTTTAATAAATTTGGTCATTTATAGTCTCCTATGACCAGTTTGATGGGTCACTTAACCGCTGCCCGCCGGCTGCCAAAATGACAATACCAAATTTGTTGATGATAATAATATGGTTTTACATTTGATTAAACAATAATATTTTTCAATCAAAATTAATGTTTTATATTTAGTTAAATGTTTTTGTCTCAGCATATAGTTATGTAGTTACGGGGCGGCACAATCGGTATCGCACGCGGGCGCTCTAACACCTAGCAGCGGCTCTGTATATACCTAAACATAAAAATCGTTTCACCGTATAGTTTACGTTAAAAGTATAAAAAGCAAAATATTTTATTTTCCCTCTTAGGACTGAACGAAAGCACGCAAAAAAATAAAAGAGAAGTGACTTGTGACACATTTTTCGCTAAAGAAACCTTTAAAAATATTGTACAAAAGAAACGAAAAGTAAATATAAATTATGTATCAGTAAAGAAATAATCTTTTATGCAGATTCATGCTGTATCCCGCACACGGCAGGGTAGGCAGAGGGAACTTGGGAACCTGGTGGTAAGACACTCCGTTATGTTTCCCACTTTCTGCCGTATTTGTAGCACTGATGAATCGACACGCAAAGCCTCAAATTCACCGGCCTCGCTTTGCCTTGTTACCAGAGTGAAAAAATGAAAATATATATAATGAAATAATATATAATGTAATATAAAATATATATAATGTAATAAATAAAATGAAAATATATAATATTTTTAAATGAAATATAATGTAATAAATAAAATGAAAATATATAATATTTAAAAAAAAAAAACTAAATGAATCATAACATAATGACATACATCCAATCTAGTGGTTTTAATAATATATTTCAGTCTTTTCATTACTTCAGAATTTTCTATAAGCTCTTATATTAGGCCTTTAGGCGGAAATACGTGCTTACACAGGGTGATTAATCTATGCTTATAATAAATCTGTAACCGATCTTTGTCTTTTCATGGAAGATATATTAAATAACATCTTATAGGGAGTGTTTATTTATGTAACAATTAATAAATAAAAAGGTAACGTCGATTTAAATATTTACAATTTGGCAAAGTTGCTACAAGATTTTTATTCATTTCGCTGTAATTTTAATTTTATGACAATATATATATATATATATATATATATATATATATATATATATATATATATATATATATATATATATATATACAATTTTAGTTTGTAATGTACATAATTGTGTATATATTTTTTTAAAAGTGATAATGTTATTAGAAAAAGAAAGTAGTTGAGATTAATAAATAAAATAGTATATTTCAAGCGGGTAAACGGGCACTAGCAATTGCTAGTGTTGTTTTTGTTATTTATTTTATGGATTTTAGATTTACAATGAAGAAAGCACTATGTTGATTAATCAGTTAAAAATTAAGATACTATATTAACGGTTTTAAAAATTTAAATTTAAATCTTATAAAATATGTGTACCGTAACCTGTAAAGAAGTGGATATTACCAAATATATACAATCCAATTACATAAAAACCCGCTAAGTAAATTCTACTTATTACTAAGGTTGGTTGGTTGGTTCTTTGATTAGCGTTCCGAGCGTACTATAACTAAGGTTAGTTTACAGTTTAATTATATAAAAAACACTGAATATTGAGGGGGTGGACATCATATATATATGACGAATTAAAGTTGGAGAAGAATAAAGGATATGTGAATCTTCGTCCAGACCACAGTCGCACAGTGAATGGTCCCTGATCCTGATCTTGACTAGACGCACAGGCGTACACGTATGCCCAAGGCGCAGACGACAGATAGTTGATATAACTCTCCATTTAATATGTTTTTGAGTAAAAAACCGGGCGCCTTGGTACGAATTTATAAAAAAAAAAAATCTTTATCTATCTATCTTTCACCTTTAAACACCGATGTGGGCGGACGTTTAAATTGCAAAATAATTTAAAATTTCCAAGACGCTGCAGCGGCACATCCGCCACTAGCTTAGATGTATCGGTGTAGCTAAGAATAAAGTACTAGGATCAAGTAATAAGACCAAGATTTGTGATTATGTTAAGGAAATTAACCAGGAATTTGGAACCATGAAAGGGAATAGTGAAAATAGTTGGAAAACAAATTGTAGGATTGGGAAGTCTAGAACCTTTTAGGAAATTATCTAGTAGGTAGCAAATGTTTGGTCTGTCAGAAACAAAGTTCAGACAGTTGGGATAGCTGAGACAGTAAAGGATGTGAGGCAAGCGGTAACAATTTGCAAACAAAACTTAACATGATGTCTATGAATAAAACGAACACTAAAGATTGAAGAAAGGTTGTCAAAATATAATAATGTAAACTACTCGTACATTTAAATCTGGTTAGCCGTACCTGAGATTACCGCGTAAAAACCCACATCAAAACGGAGAAACAGACACAATTTCAAAAATCACTATTTTTTTCATATTTAAATTTATTTGGACCCTATTAATTTCATTAATAAACGATCGATGAACGACTAATTAAGATAATTTTTAATATATCTTTCATGCACAGACAGTTGCAGATTTATTATAAGTATAGATATATAAATGATTGATTTATAAATGATTCCACTTAAACTGAACATCCTGTACATATTTTTATTTTAACTGCATATAAAAACGTGACAGTTATATACTAACTTTAATATTATTATTGAACAGATCACATAATGAAGGTATCCAATGAAGGTACTATATTAGTGTACTTAATTAATTGTATTGAAGCTTTGAATTGTGTATAGGAATTTTCATTTCCTCTGTTTCGGAAGACTAATTGCGGCGTTATGTACCGCCACATCGTACCTAATACCAATTCGTGCATAAATAACTTAAAAGTCAGCGGCGATAGTTGTATTAACAGTTCAACAAGTTCCATGATTGTTTTTATTTTAATATGATTTTTTTTTAAATTAGGTTATTCCTAAAATTACATAAATTACTAATGAACGCCGTGGCACAAAGGTTCAGCGAGTGTTTGTAGGTTTGGATATTTTAGATCTGATTTCTCGCTCTGGTAAGAAAGTTGAGCTCGACCGGGTTCCACTCATCATAGAATGCTCGGAAATAGGGCGGGGCAAAGTGAATGGAGTAATTTCCTTTGCTCACCCTGCGGGTTGCAGCGTGAAGCTGACAATTTAAATATTAAATTACAGAAGAAGATCTATACACAACATTCAGAGAAACATATAAAATAATATCGTTCATAATGGGCGTCGGTATGATCTATCCAAATCCTAACACGGAGAAACGAAGAATTGTGTGTGTATGTAAGTATTAAGAGGCCTGGTGTGGGGATTTAAACCACAATGTGACAGGTTGTGGTTTTAATCCCCACTCGGGCCAACATTTCATTTCTTTTCCATTGAAAAGAAAAGTTTTTCAGAACACTCCCCATGATAAATGCGTTAGAGACCGCACACCGAGGATACGTTCCTACGCAAAGCCAAAGTATCATGCCCCTTATAGATCATTGGGTCCCCAAAGATTCGCTCGGCTCTACGTTGTATGCAATTACATGGTTCAAGCTGATACTGGGGTACACCAGTCTAGAGGCAAAAACTGTATTCTATATGAGACCCAACCTGGGCCCTATACATGGCTAAAGGGTGTTTTGGCGTGAAAGGCTGTGTCGCTCTATTGATTACCCCAAGTTTTTTCGAGGCCCACTTGGCCTGGCTGTCCAGATGATCGCGATACTGGTAGTCGCTCAAAAATCTGATTCCCAATAGACTGATGCTTGGCGCGGCTTTCAGTATTTTCGAAAACTGGTGACACGACCAGTGGGGTTCTTATAGTGGTTAACGCGCCCACTTGTGTCTTATAGGGGTTGAAGGAAACCAGGATCTTTTCACCCCCAAAAGATTCTTTAAAGGAAAAAAATAAAAAAAAATGTATTAACCGTTGCATCTCAACACATTTTTAAAAATATGTTAACAAAAATATTAATTATCAAAGTAATGGTGATATACATATATCATATTCATACTAAAAATAAATCTAAGCTACATCGAGTCCATAATTACTTTATTGGATGGTGGATATACGGTTCCACAACAGGTTTTAAGCACATTTTTTAATAAGTCGTGAAAAGGCGTTTGTGTGTTATAAGCTGTTTATGATTTTAGAAATGGGGCCACGCCTTAAGAATAAAATGCCTCCGATGAGCGGATAGTGGGGAACGGAACGGAATGTCTTAATATTAGGTTCCCAAGGTATCTTTGTGTACCCTGCTATGTGCGATACATTATAAAGAAGCTAAAACTTACTTGTATCTCGCATATAGCAGGGTAGGCAGAAAGAACTGGAAACTTCACGTCACATTCCACAGAACACAGGGCGGAACTTAACGCCGCAACAAGCTAAAACAAAACATTTTTTTAGAATAGGATGTTTTCTGTTCATCTGGGCATTAAGATAATTCAATTTCTCGAGTCCAGATTGTATCCATGCAAAATTTATTTGATAATCTCTTGTTTATTTTTTCAGTATTAATACTTGTAAGCGTTGGTCCGTTATCGTTAATGATATTAATGGACATGTTCAATTGTTGGAAAATGAGCGACTTTGTCAACGTTATCAGACACAGTACAGTCGTCGGACCTTTTCTTGGGGGGTTTTTTAAGGTATTTAAAATATACAGATTGTTATGTTTTTTATATTAATTAACGTTCTACTCTAATGAAAAAAAAAATACCACCAAACATTAAAAATTTGTAAATTAATAATGTCTTTGATTTTCGCGTATGTTACACATTTTAAATGAAATATAATGAATTAATCGCCTATATTGATTTTGAAACATGTTTTTTAGAAAAACAACGTTTCGAACGTGTTTCCTTTAAGATATATGTAAATTGTTTTTTTAATGTCTCTTATTATAATTCTTTCAAATATTTTAAATATTGAATTTTTGTAAACTTTAGCTTATATAATATATAAAACAAAAAAAATTAAAACCAACAAAATCAAAAACTAAGTACGTCAGGAAGATTGTTGGTTTACTTCTAAACACGCCCTCTACAGTAATAGTGAAACAAAAGTGACTCATCTCTACATAACATAAAATATATTTTTTTATAATAATAATGATTGTAGCAAGTAAGGAGTGATAAATGATAAATTTAAAAACGGATATGTCGCGGAACTCAACGCTGCTTCTGACCGAAGCGAGTATAATGAAATAATTCACTTCCCCAATGCTGATCGATCTAATAACAAAATATTACTGAACTGAATAATCTGTATCATTTTTCCAGATACTCATACAATTTTACAAACGCAAACCGGCCCAAGAGATTGTAGACGAGATCAACCGAGACTACGCGTCATACAACCATATGACTGTCATATACAAGAAGATAATCAATTCCAGTATAACAAACAACCTGGTTTACAGCGAGAAGTGTTGGGCGATAACAGTTATAACTTGTGTGAGCTCATTCCCGATAATGGCAGTATTGTCGAACTTGCACAGCACCTTATTTGCTGAAGAACCGGAGAAATATATGGTCCATGATATGATGATACCATATACAGACCCCGAAAGTAGATTTAAATCGCCGATATTCGAGATTATGTTCGCTTACATGCTGTACGCTTGTGTTTTGTACATAATTAATTTCATAGGCTACGATGGTTTCTTTGGTCTGTCTATAAACCATGCGTGTCTCAAAATGGAGATCTACTGCAGAAGCTTTGCGGAGGCACTGATGGAGGAGAACGAGAGACGTATGCATTTGAAGATTGTGAAAGTAATTGATGAACAGAATAAATTGAAACGGTTAGTATATATTCTTTAAGAAACTCTCAAATTCGGTATACAGTGAGGAACAAAAGTGTCTTGATGGGAACAAAATGTCTTAACACTTGGTTCTCAAGTTTTCTAGAAAAAAAGATGTTGTTACCTGGGTAGGCTGCGAGAGTTTATCTATATTATACATTGTCAAGACTCTCCGTTCACCAATTCCATAGGAATTTAAAACAATGTGTGTTTAGCGGAATTCAACGCCGCGTTTTGTTATCAAAGCAGTTGAAAATAAGTAATTCATTATCTCGAGCTGGGACGAATGGCAACTATGACACATCCGTACTATAACTTTTATTTATTTACTCACTCACTTAGCTTCACGCTGTATCCCGCACACGGCAGGGTAGGCAGAGGGAACTAGGAAACGTAGTGTTATGACACTACGTTCCCCACCTTCCGCTGAATTTAAGGCATTGCGTGTTGAGGCCGGAACTCAACGTGTCGCTTTGCCTTGTTATCAGAGCGAAGAAATGACAAATATTAATAATTTAAATTGAAAATATGAAATATTTAATTTCCTCGAGGGGGAGATCGAATCCACAACCTGTCGTTTACAGTCATGCCTCTGCGTGTTACTTATATCTTATGATTTATTTTATAATGTACCTATTTAAGTACTTATTATATATTTATGACAGGTATGTGGATCTCATACAAGACACGTTCAACATCTGGCTCGGTCTGATACTTGTGGCCACCATGATACAGATAGGTACTTGTATGTACCTGATTTCTGAGGTGACAATTACGTACTTACTATACGAACAAAATATCTTCAATATGGGCGTATTTAGAATTATTTACCTTATATCGAAATTGAGTCAATGTTCAAAGTACAAAATAGAAATATTTATCATGATTATTCTAATTATTTTTTGGCTTTAAAATAAGCAAAAAATATTTTAGTTAAAAATCTAAATCTAAACTGTGTAGATTTTTGTTAATAAATATTCAGAGCTTTACAAACATTTGGTTCATGTTTTTTTTTTATTATTATTAAACGTTTATATATCTCAAGTAATATTTGGTAAAATAATGCTCGGGTATGTACAAAGTGCTGGATCAGGTCTTACTAGTTTGGTTTCTAACTGACACTGTCAGAACTTACATGTAAAAATATTCTTACTATCTTACATGTATTTATAAATAGATGTCATCTGAAGAGTCAAGTCACTCACTGACTCAGTCACTCAACTTCGCGCTGTATCCCGCATATGGCACTTCCGTTCGATAATTTCCGCGGAAATTGAACCATTGCGTGTTGAATGGCGGAACTCAACGCCGCGCTTCGCATTGTTACCAGAGCGAAGAAATGAAGACGTTAAATGTTTATAATATTTGAAAATGTAATGTGAATGAGAGTGTACTATGGAACCTAGTGTTGGTTTGCCATGTACGGGATGCAGCGTGAAGCTAAGTAGAGCAGTTAATAGGATAATAATTCAGACTATTTACGTGATATAATTATACTTTTCTTTGTTACAGGGATACGCTTTAGATTTGCGTTATTTAATTTTCATAATAGGCACTGTCATACACATTTACTTGCCATGTCGATACGCAGCGAAATTAAAACATATGGTTGGTTTAATTTTTAATTTCCATCTATTTCTTTATTTTTATATATAAAAACATGTATATATAGGAGGCCTGTCGTGGCGCAGCGGCACAAGAGTGTGACTGTGACCGATAGGTTCTTGGTTCGATCCCCAGTCGAGGAAATGAAATATTTAATATTTTCAATTTAAATATTTAATGTTTCATTTTTTCGCTCTGGTAATAAGGCAAAAGAGCGGCGTTGAGTTCCGCCACTCAACACGCAATGCCTCAAATTCGGCGGAAAGTGGGGAACGGAAGTGGAACGGAGTGTCTTAACACTAGGTTCCCGGGTTCCCTCTGCCTACCCTGCCTGAAACTGAAAAAAAAATTATATATTTGCTCAAAAAATAATATATTAGAAAAATAAGATATTAGAATATGTATAATGATCTATTTGATTAAAGCGCGGAGTTAAAGAGCGCAATTCAGACCGTAATGATTCGACGATAAGCTAGATAAGTGTCCACTGACGTCTAACACTGAGCGCTCTCTAGTTCTCTATATGCGGAATACAGTCTGAAACTGCTTTTATCAAAAACAAATGTCTAATTTTAATAAAATTTCAGTCAATGGAAACGGCGACTCAGATATATAGCGGTGGATGGGAGAGACTGTCATCGATTAAAATACGTAAAATGGTATTGTACATGATTGCTAGAGCACAGGTATTTTAAAATATATCTCTCACATATATGTTAAATAATAGAAATACACACACTCACACATACACACACACACACGCACACACACACATACACACACACACATACACACACACACACACACACACACACCCACACACACAGAGGAGAGAGAGAGAGAGAGATACAGACACAACGGCGACTTTGATTTATACAGCGATAGATGGGAAAGACTGTCATCGATTAAAATACGTAAAATGGTATTGTACATGATTGCCAGAGCACAGGTATTTTACAGTACTAAAATCACTACCTACTAATTTATCTAACATATAATTATGTAAAATAAAACAAATAGTTTCTGTGTCTAAACAAAAAAATGTATTTACTAAACTTAAATTTAAAAAGCGTATAAAAATTTAGAACGAAGCAGGATTTGAACCCGCGCCTCTGGCAAACCGTTCCAGCGCTCTGACCAACTAAGCCATTCGTTCATTCACCAAGCTCCGTCGAAATTCTTATACGCTTATTAATATTTTCTGTCCTAAGTGTGGAATAACACTTTAAAATATAGTAAAAATAAAAAAATAATGGAATTACATTGTAACATTTAATATATATTTTTTTAGATACCAATTGAAATAACTGCGTTCAATCTGTTGATATTCGATATGGACTTGTTTGTCTCCGTGAGTTCCCGTTTTCCGAATACCATAATAGACATAGTTAGTTTCTTTAAAGATTTTAAAAGGACAAAAACATTGAGGCGTGTCGTGGCGCAGCGGCACAAGCGCGTACTGTAAACGACAGGTTGTGGGTTCGATGTACACTCGAGAAGATGAAACAATTCATAATTTCAAATTAAATATTTAATGTTTTTATTTCTTCGCTCTGGTAACAAGGCAAAGCGCGGCGTTGAATTCCGCCACTCAACACGTCAAATTTGGCGAAAAATGGGGAACGCAAGTGGAATGAAGTGCCTTAACACTAGGTTCCCAAGATCCCTCCGCCTACCCTGCCATGTATGAAGCTAAAAAAAGATAACATAACTTATTAATATTATTTATTTTTCTTATTTCAGATTTTAAATTCTTCATACTCTATGTTCACTTTACTGCGATCATAAAATGGATATGACAGCAATACAAATGATCATATTCTTTCTTAAGTTACTATACCATCCACATCATCTGGACACGTGGCACTCTACTACTGTGCGGTTTCGTAGGAATTTCCTTCCACGCACCATACATCTCTGGAACAACATACCCGCGGCAGTATTTCCAGGTCGATACGACATGGGTACCTTCAAAAAGCGCGTCTACCTACACCTCAAAGGCCGGCAACGCACCTGTAGCTCCCCTGGTGTTACACGGGGCCGTGGGCGACGGTGATCACTCACCATCAGGTGACCCGTACGCTCGTTTGCTTTGTCTTTTCCATAAAAAAAAATCTTTTATTTGTTTTATTATAATAAACATTTTGACATTTTTAAAAAATAAACTTAGAATATAGTATTTCAACCTTTTGGTTAAACTCTCCTTTCGAGTTTAAAGGCGGAAGTAAACACCGCAATTCATGTGTCTCAGAGCAAAGATAGCTTCGTGCGTTAAACACTGTCCACTCTTAAGTACCATTCACTTATGTATAGTTAAAACTTACTCTAAGTAAGATTTGAAGTAACACTTTACACGTAACATTTGTTTATAACACGTATTTATTAGCTTGGGTTGTATGTATGTATGTAACGGAATCTTTGAGCATGATTTTCAGCAATTTCCAGAAGTCGAATTCATTTGAAACTTTGCACACCTATCAAGGACCGACGACAATGCAATAATACGAAAACAGTTTCCCATTATCATTATAAGAATCTTTCGGAATAATAAATTAGTTATGGATCGTTCTATCTCTCTTACTCCCCGAAAGAGTGATAGAGCTGGCGCATCTGCAAACCTAAGCAAAGTAAAAAGGAAGAAAATATATAAATAATAGTTTATAAAACTAAGCGCGTTTGCTTATATTTAAATATTATAGAAGATTCAATTGTAATATTGTGGTGTGTTTTTTTTTTATTAATTTGAGTAAATCAATGATAATAGTTGTTTCTTTTTGGTTTTATTCCGTCCAGTTTTTGTATATTTTATTTTATTTTTTCATAAATAAAAAGAATTAGCCTGATTTAAACATTTTTTTGATTTTGATTGAAGAAATATTTATTGTGAACCTAATACCTCACCACTATGAATTTAATACCTCATTTGCAAAGTTCCACTCTGGAATTTACAACGTTGTTGTATAAGTGGAAAGTGTCTAAAATGATGTGGGTGAATGGTTTTTCCGGGTGTAGCAAAACAACGTGGATAGTGGAAAAAAATACTTAGGTATAAATACTTTCAACATTGTACAACAGAAGCAGCCAACGAACTTCGAGAGAGGTTGTCGGAACGTATAAGGAATTTGATTAAAAGTAAAATCCGCACTCTGGCTTCGATGCTAGAAATCGGTGCAAGAGTAGAATCATTCAGGTAGCCGCTTGATAGTCAATGAATGCTTTGATGAACCATCTCCGGAGCCGCAGAAATTCTATTGATTGGAGGCGTGAACCAGCTACCCTATATAGACCGAAATAATCCCTACGAAATGCTGTACCGCAAACCGCCACAAATGCTCATCAATAAGAACCTCTTGCTTACTCCCAAATATCAGATGGACGTCGCCTACGCATTACGAGACATATATTCTATATAATCTTCGAAGAAGGCAATACTTTTCCTTTTTATAAAGGATATAGATGTGCCGAAACACACTAAGCACACTATTTATCTCTCATTTACCCAGGAGGAGAAAGATTCTCTGATTAGCCAGGGATAGGGTAATTAATAGCATTAGCTGCAGCTGCATGATAGCGTTTTGCACACAGTCGTAGCAATATCACGGTACACCATAGCGGTCTTGCCCTTATCCTAGTGTAAGATTTTTCAATTTCATTGGCCTTATGTTCATTACTATAACTGTCGAGACTGTCAGACCCTGGGCTTCATAGATTGTCAGTATATTTGAACATTTGTTTCTTCCATATCCCTGGTTCCATGGATTCTGTCTCTTCTTGAGTAAAAGTGACGTTGAAATTTTTCTTTGCTCATGTGGTACTGGTGTGGTTCCGATGGTTTTTATACAGAGGGAGTGTAGTAATTTTCTAGATTGCAGAATGTAATCGACATCCATGGGGCTTCTATGGCTACATAACAGGTCTTTATTGATGTCGATTATTCGCGATGGGCTACAATACAACATGTTGAAGAGATACTCTCGGTCAATACAGAATTTGATTTAGAAGTCAGCTTATTTTGAAACTTTTCACACCTATGTAGGATGACAATGCAATGATATGAAAACAAATTATCATTATGAGAACCGTCAGGATTAATAAATTCTGTTACGGATCACTGTGGTCAAAAATTTTCATTAACTGGCAATTAATTAAATAAACGTAAAGCAATTACAATCAGACCGGTCACTAATACTGAAATAAATCATTATGCTTATAATTTTGCGGAAAAAAATAAATAAATAAATATATATATATATGTATATATATATATATATATATATATATATATATATATATATATATATATATATATATATATATATATATATATATATATGTATATGTATATATATATATATATATATATATATATATATATATATATATATATATATATATATATATATATATATATATATATATATATAAAGGTTGTGATATTTGAAAGAAATGAAGAAAGAACAGAATGCAAGATCAGTGTAAATGATACGATATTAGAACAAGTGAATGAGGTAGTATATCTGGGAAGTATGTTTAGCAGAGACGGAAGATACGAAATGGTTGTGGTGCCTAACGGTGCCTTAGCTGCATTGTTGAGACGGCGAAACGTCAGCATAGCTGCGCGTTTGGCCGTACACAATGCAGTGTTGGTATCGACACTGTTATACGGCAGCGAAACGTGGGTATTACAGAAGAAGAATGTAAGAAAGATGATTGCTGTAGAGATGCGATCTCTTCGTCGGATATGCGGAGTCAGTTTAGCTGATCGCATACCCAATGAAGAGATACACAAAACGGTAGCTATTAGCGCGGATGTCACAGTGAGAATAAAGAAGAACGTGCTCAGGTGGTTTGGGCATGTCGGGCGAATGAGTGAAGAAAGAATGGTAAAAAAGATTTATGAACGAAAAGTGAGTAGTAAGAGAGGGAGGGAGAGACCTCAGTTGACGTTCGAAAACACAGTATCGACGATACTGGAGGAAGGTCACGTAAAAAGCATGAGGACCCCCCGGAGGGCATGTATGAAGAGGCTGATGACAGTGGACGAGGGGAAAGAGGTATGCCGAGATCGTAGCGTTTGGTGCTCCGTTCTCTCTGCCTACCCCGCTAAGGATATAGCGTGAAGCTAAGGCTTACAATATCTTTACGTAAAGGCTTACAATATCTTTACGTTTGTAAGATTTTTCCAAAATTATTAAAAAGTATTTTTCAAGTCAAAATTATTAAAAAGTATTATTTGTGGTGACAAATTGGTTTTTCTCTGTTGAAAATACTAACTACTTGGTGATTTTTGTAATTAAATATAACCTCAGAGTTTCGAAGCCAATGCTCTGTGATACAAAGCACATGAATATTCCTACAATTTAAGAATAGTTTAATTTCTAATTCTTTACTAAAAAATCTTTGTATATTTTGATGCACCAAGTTTGTATCATTATCAGTACATAATGTATTTATATTTACATTATTATTAATTTTAATTTTAAAGGTTGCTAGGTATACTGCCAGAGATGGCCTCTTTTGTCTTTTTTATTTAATTTAAATTAATTGGAACGGATTCCAAACATGTCAAATTACACTGTTCAATAGGAACATTGGTGTCTATAGCCACAGTATTGGCTAAAGTAAAAAGTATATAATATGATAGCATGCTTGCTATCCGTCTTTTGTAAAAATAAAATAGATGTAGCCTATCACACGTCAAATTACTTTTTTTAATTATATATACAGTATGATATTATTATAACTAAACCATTGTAATAATCTTAAATCTAAAAAATCATGATAATGGATATTAAATTTATTTAGATGAAACTTTTGAATAGTAAAGCTTATATTGCACACCTTTTTTTAAGGCTTACTTATGTAACCATTTTGTATTAATCTTGGTTTTTACTTTGTTCTTAAAGAAATTACGATTAAAAAAATTCTTTTATAGATATTTTTTCTCTAACTGTGCTTAAAGGCATAAAATATGGATTAATTGGGATTAGATACGTTTAGAAAATGCAAGAATAATCCGTAATCCTTAGACAGAAATCAAAAGGAACGTGTTCAATCCCGCTGAGGGAACTTTTTAAATGAAATTTCAAAAAGTAGATCTTTGTGTCTGAACGTAAGCTCTGTTTTAGTCTTTTTTAGCTGGAGACGACCTCAACAGCATGTATATCCTCAACGCCGAAATTATAATAATTATTATTATTATTTTAGCGTTGATGGTGGAAACCATTCAACACGCAATGGCGCAAATTCGGAAGAAAGTGGGGAACGGAACTGGAGTGTCTTAACACTAGGTTCCTTCTGCCTACCCTGCCATATGCGGGATACAGCGTGTAACTGAGTAACAAACAATAAAGTAACGCCATTTAACAATATAAAGTTCAACAAAATTGCTACTTAATTTTTATTCAATTAACTGAAATTTCACTTTTCAATGTATAGACATAGTCATAAAAGTGATAATGTTATTAGAACATCAAAATAGTTAGGATTAGTATTAGTAGTAAAATAGTGTAATTCAAGCGGACGAAGCCGCGAACAGTTCGCTCATAGTTAATCTAAAATATCAAAGGTTAACAAGGCGATAAACTGGCAAACCCTACACTTGCAATACGACCTAACAGATAAATAAACACTGGGTTTTATTTAAAGTAATAAGTTATCGAAAGATCTATGGTAAAGAGGGCTAACCAATATATCGGCCGCTTAGCGCCTCCTGCTTACAGCTTATGAAGAAAAGTCTTAGGAGACAAAAAAAAAATATCAAATTTAAAGTAATATTGCTAAATATATGCGGCATAAGCGTGTGACTGTAACTGACATGTTGTGGGTTCGATCCCAATCGAAGAAACGAAATATTTAATATTTTCAATTTAAATATTTAATGTTTTCATTTCTTCGCTCTAGTACAAGGCAAAACGCGGCGTTGAGTTCCGCCACTCAACACGCAATGCCTCAAATTCGGCTGGAAGTGGGGAACGGAAGTGGAACGGAGTGTCTTAACACTAGGTTCCCAAGTTCCCTCTGCTTACCCTGCCATGTGCGGGATACAGCGTGAAGCTGAGAAAAGTAATATTCCACACTTAGCAAAGAAAATTACTTTTTTAGAAAACATATAAAAATTTGAACGTAACAGGATTTGAACTCGCTTAAACGGTTTCCAAAGAGGCGCGAGTTCACATCCAGCTATGTTTAATATGCTATAGTGCACAGCGCCATAAAACGGATTTGGCAGTTTTACCCTCTGAGCAATCAATAACGGAATTAAAAGAAAGAAGAAAGAAGATCAAATGCGGCGCTAAGTTCCGCCACCCAACACATAAAGTCTAGAAAATTAAGAGGTAAGTGGAAAACGAAACATCTTAATACTAGGTACCCTCTACCTACCCTGTTATATGCGGTCTATATAAAAAAAAAGCGTTGAGAGAAAAAAAATAACCATGGACTAAATTCAAGATTTTTTTTATTAAAAAATATATTACAGCTTAAAAAATATAGAAACTAATTATATATTTTCTCTGCTTCACGCTGCAGAGTAGGCAGAGGGAACTTGGGAACCTAGTGTTAAGACACTCTGTTCCACTTCTATTCCCCAGTTTTCGCCAAATTTGAGGCATTGCGTGTTGAGAGGCGGAACTCAATGCTGAGTTTTTGCATTGTACCAGAGCGAAGAAATAAACATATTAAATATTTTATTTGAAAATATTAAATATTTCATTTCCTCGAGTGGGGCTCGAACCCAAATCCTGTCGGTCATAGTCACACGCTTGTGCCGCCGCGCCATTATAGGCCATTATATGTTTTATGTTTAATCATTACCCACAACTTTAGTTGAGTGGGACATTAAGAATCAAAATTTCGTTACTCAATATATTTCAAGAAATTCCGTCTTTCTTGGTGTCAGAAACACCTGTCGAGTATTCAGTGACGAAAAAGTTTTATACCATTATGTTGATGTGATTATGCTCCACGTTGTATCCCGCACGTGGCACGGTTAAGGTAACTTAAAAGTGTCAAGACACTCCGTATTGTTCCTAATATTTACGGAATTTAAGGCATTACGTGTGGAGCGATGGAACTCAATACCACGCTTTACCTGGTTACCAGATCGAAGGAACATACAGACAATCTGGAGATCAGTGAAGTTGGAAACTCTATGACGGCGTCATAAGTGTTATTGTGATTTTTTTTTGCAGTTCCTCTCATCTATTTTCCTATAATTTCTTTAGGGACACTGGGCTGCTGATAAAAATTTTAAGATATTTCCAAAGAAAAGGTTCATTAGGCATAACTTGGAACTATGCAGTATGCAGTAGCTAGTTAATGGGTATCAATTTATGTAGAAAAAAATTACGAACACCAATTTTAATCAATCGTTGTATGTGTGAGATGTTGCTCCATCTTGTTGGAACCACGATCATGAAAGTTTATGAATAATATGAAGCAAAGAAAGTAGTAAAAGTTCTAGGCAAACCTAAGGCGTTAGACCCCTTCCAAGTATAGAGTCTACGATCTTCCCTAATAGACGCTTTTTAGGATAGTTTCATGTTTTAATTTGGCCAAATTGTTGTTGATTCATAGTTGAACTTGTCTCCTGATTTCTGTACCTGTTTCGGCTTATAATAGGATCACCCTGGTACTGATGGTGTCCTAAAAGGCGACTAAAGTGCGTATGGTAGAGTCACTTTGTCAGCAATCGCAACACGCATGGGCCGACTCAAACGGATTGTTACCACCTTCGGCATTTAAGACCGACGTTAAGTAGTGGATTTTTTGTTTTACATTTCCTCGAGTGGGAATCGAACTCACAATGTATCGGGTTTACAATCACAGGCTAGAGCCCTCGCGCTATGATGGACTTTAGATATGGATAAATAGTCACAAAATTTGCATTATGTGGGTTAGCTTTCTTTACCATCGAGCTGACGATATATCACTCATTTAATATATAAATTGTGTCGCTTAGTGCTAGCATCAGTCACACAGTGTTGAGAGCCGCATTGTAACAACAATGTCTCGTACTCTATTTACTCTCGTGCTCTTCCGGCTGGTGATAAATTCTATGGGTCATTTTATGGAAAATTTTCCTTATCCCGACTACGGTTTACAACACCACGGTTTCGATCACGGTTTTGGTTACAGCTCTTCCGAGGACATCATCCACGATTACGACCACCATGACCACGTTCATGACCACAACAACTGTAAACCTCCACCTAGAAGCGTCAAAATCATCGACAAAATCAAAAGAAAATACTCCACAGCTAAGTCATTTCTACATAAATTGTGCAAACAGAACACTAACATTGGTGCAAAAATATTCTACGGCACAGATGCCTTTTTTATAAAATATCCACTGCCAAATGTAAACAACCTAAATATAACGGTTAAAGCCGTTAATGGACTCGTTATAACGGAAGTAAAAGAGCAAGGCAATTTCAAAGGATTCCAGGATGTCAGAATTTTGCCGGAAATGCTTGATGTGCAAAATGGTTTTTGGTCGATAGAACAGTCAAATTTGAAAATCTTGTTGCCATACAAGGTCAGTTTAGCGGAGTTAAGCACTGTGTGCGAGGCCGAAAACAGTGAAGTTAATATTCTTGGCAATATAACACCTTTGTTAAATTTGAGATTCGGAAAATACAATCCTTAGAAAAAGTATCTACGTTACTTATTAATTCAATAAAGCGTAGTTTCTTTTCCAACTAAAGTCATATAATGTTTTATATCTTGTATATAATATATTGGTACCGTGTAGCACAGCGGCACAAATGTGTGACTGTTAACGACAGGTTGTGGGTTCGATACACATGAGAGGAAATGATAATGTTTTTAATTTAAATATTTAATGTTTATTATTACTTCGCTCTGGTACAAGGCAAAACGCGGCGTTGAGTTCCGCCACTCAACACACAGTGCCTCATATTCGGCGTAGAGTGGGAAACAGAAATGTAACGGAGTATCTTCTAGTATTATGTATTGTTTACTTTTTTTGTACCCCCACATTATAAGGTATACAGAGGTACTTCGGGAACCTATTGTTAAGTCACCCCGTTCCAGTAAAGAAACTTTTGTTTCCCACTTTACGCCAAATTAATATTTAATACTTTTTTGTGTTATATTTTTTTACTACTAATATGGTTGTTTTGATATTTTTATACCGCAATTTATTTTTCATCCATTTCCACTGGAAGAGATTATTACAAATAACGTACTTTTTTTTTATTTTTTTTTTTCATGTAGTTTTTTCTTATTTGATTTTATTATATTCAATAAAGAATATATAAAAAAATGGTTGTTTTACTTCCCACGCGTGGCAGAGAAGGCAGAGGAAATTTGGGAACCTGATGGTAAGTGGACTCGTCGCCTCCAATATATAAAAGATTCAGTGAAAAATATAAATTAAAAAGGAAATCTTTACCGAGGCAGATTTTTTTAAAATTCAAAGTTTAAGCCCAACTGGAAAATATTTCGAGATACGCTCATGACATGAATAAATTTTATTACAAACTAATAATGTTTGATCACTGTCTGTTCATGGAAGATATATTAAATTACATCTTATAGGAGACGTTTATTTATGTATATAGGGTCTAAAAAAGAGATTTTTAAAATTTTTGAAATGTTTGTCTGTGAGTTTTTACTCGCTAATGTCAGAAACCAGCTAACCAGATTTAAATGTAGCTTTCATTATATTATTTTTCGTCAACATTCCTTCAACATTAAGTGTTTGTTTTATTTGAATCGGTTAAAAATAACATTATAAAATTAAACTGTATATCCACGGGAAATACCCTATAGGTTTTACCAAACTGCAGCAAAAATGACGCATTAATACACTATTATCTTATGTTTGTGTTGACTTAAAAGTTTGATTTCTTTGTCCTCGGTTATTTAATCTCAAGATCTCAAGAAGAAATGGTCTCGATAGACAGACAACAAAGTGTTACGAAAGTATAAGGATTCCAATTTATTTAGGTACGGATAGGAAATAAAATTTACAGATTAACCCCAGTTTAAACAAAGATCCCTCTGCCTACACTGCCGTGTGCGGGATACAGCGTGAAGCTGAGTGATAATAAAAAGAAGGAAATTGGTGAAGTAAGAAAATACAAATGGCAACGATTCTATGGGATAATATATATATTTTTAAGCTTCATTATGTACCCCGCACATGCCAGGGTAGGCAGAGGGAACTTGGGAACCTAGTGTTAAGACACTCCGTAATCTATATCTACACGTATAATAAAATGTGTCTGTGATATATTTCTCATATGTCTTCCATGTGAAGACATTTATCAATATATTGGAACCATAAATAAGCAGCCGTCCGGTCGTGTGATTCGAAAGGGGGGAAGGGGGGTTAAAAAAGCTACAAGGTGGTTCGGTGGTTAGTAAGAAAAAAATTGTTATAAATATATGCAAATTGAAGCTAATTTTGTCAGCTTTAAGGTGCGTTGTAGAGAAATCAATTTATCTCTACGCGTTCATGTAATAACTGTTATTTCAAAAAGAAGCACCGAAAATATGGAACTTTTGATTTTTAATGAAACCTACTAAAAATACACGTGATTTCATGTATGTGGGGTAGGGGTAGTCTTAACCTTCACCACGTATCACCAAGGGCCCCCCTTGGTGATACGAGGGGGTTAAAAAGCTACAAAAAAGATCACGTAAAAAAACATCGCGTGATGGACAGGCTAAGAATTTATAATATTTTGATCTATTTGTGCTACTTTTAAAGTAATTGTTCTAAGTTAGAAAAGAAAAATACTTTAGAAAACATGTTAAAATTTATACTTAACAGGATTGGAACCTGCACCTCTTGAAATCCCACCAAATCTTATTCGTCCAACCGTCTCCCGCTACATTAAAATGTTTATGTAGCGGGATTCGAACATTGAGGCCTGTCGTGGCGCAGCGGCACAAGCGTGTGACTGTAACCGACAGGTTCTGGGTTCGATCCCCAGTCGAGGAAATGAAATATTTAATATTTTCAATTTAAATATTTAATGTTTCATGTCTTCGCTCTGGTAATAAGACAAAGCGCGGTGTTGAGTTCCACCACTCAACACGCAATGCCTCAAATTCGGCGGAAAGTGGGGAACGGAAGTGGGACGGAGTGTCTTAACACTAGGTTCCCAAGTTCCCTTTGCCTACCCTGGCATGTGCGGGACACTGCGTTCAATCACTGTTTCGAAGTAACGCTTACTATTAGGCACTGTTCCTAAGTATCGCTCACTATCAGTCAATGTTCCGAAACAACGTTTACTATCAGTCTACAGGTGAGTTGTTGGATAAGGGTAATGTGCACCAGGATCCGGCATTACCTAATGCGAAACCCAGTGGCCGAAGCCACTACTTAACGCCGGTATTAAATTCCGGAGGTGGTAATGATCCGGTCGAGTCTACCTATGCGTGTTGTCTCTGTTGACACCGTGACTCTCCCACACGTACTTTAATCGCCTCTTACAACACCATCAGTACCAGGGTGATCCTATTGCAGTAACAGTGAAAAATCTTCATGCTCATTGTTCTGATTTTCTCTACATCTAGAAGAAATCTTATCGTAATTCCTCCGATGTTTCATATCTATTTTGCCATATGCGGATAGACTTTTTTCTAATATTTTTATTGACATACGACAGTGGAATTTCATCATAGTCCTAAGCAGTACCTAAAAATGCTACTTGCTAGTTCGTCGGCGCGTTCATTTACAACCATACCCTCGTGTACTCTAAGCCAGAACACTCTAACATCACGCGCCTGCTGTTTGATATTCTTCAAATGTTCCCGAATTGCCTTCGCCAGAGGACGACCTGAAAAAGGATTCCTTAATAATTCTATTCACTATCTGGCGTTGCTTAAAATGTTAACTATTCTAAAAGCTAAAGCATAGACTTCCAACTGGAAGACCGTACAGTTTGAAATCAAATTAAACTATTCACAGCTAATCTTCTTTCCTAATAACTAATGGCCCAGAGATCAATAGTACGGATATATGCGGTGGTATGCAGATATTTATAAAAAATCCTCTCCAGAGCAATAGCAGTCAAGCCATTTTCGAAAAAAAATATAAAGGGCATTTTATGATTGACTGACCGGTTGAGCTGAGTAAAGTGTAACGTTTTTTTTTATAAAAATAATATGAACTGATTATTTATTTTATACAATTTTGATAATTATTTTTGATTTTTTATTTGTATTTGTGTAATATCTGTATTTAAATGATATACACAAATTACATATAACAAACTTAATTAATTCATATTAGTTGAATAGAAATAAATTAGTTTATAATTTATGAAGTAGTTATATATTTAGATATTTATAATAATTCTATTTACAGAAATAAATAAATTCTAGTCCGATCCCCAGTCCAGAAAGTGAAATATTAATTATTTTCATTTCTTCGTTCTGATAACAAAACCAAAGAGCGGCAGCGAGTTCCACCACTACACAAACAATGCTTCAAATTTGGCGGAAAATGATAAGCCGTACGAAGAGTCCATACTTTTGGTCCGCAAGTTCCCTCTGCCTGAGAAGCTATAAAGAAAACATCGATTTTACGATATATTCCAAAACTCGATTCGATTTCTAAATATCGATGAATATCGAGTCCCTACAGCACTAGTGTCTTATGTCATTGTCATTTGAGAGTATATAAATATTATTTGAATTCGAAACAACGTCAAAGGAAGTAAAACTTAAGAAGTACCGGCAGTGCTTATTTTCAGAATTTATTATTGTAAGTTAAAATATAATATTCTAACAAACGACTTCTGAATTTTAGCCAATAAATTCAGCTTGAATTTGGAAAACTCGATAATAAATTAAACGCTACTTTCTAAAAGTTACAGATAAATGTACAGTAAGTTATAATGGAGGATTGGGAAGCGTTAGTAAAACATTATAAGCAAGAAATTGATCCTAAAACGTTGCAAAATATATTGAATCAAGTTCAGGCAGTTCTTAATGATGATTTAGCTCCATTTGAAATAGGTAAGTAGTAATTTTAGACATGATCAAACATGTACTTGCATGCTTATCTTTTCAAGCACTATTGAACTAATTATAATGGGTGTTTTATTGACATATTCACGATATATCCCGTTTATTGCTATATACAATAGGCGGAAAATTCCCGCTTGTTCTTTAGGGTAGGCAGGCAGGAACTTAGTGCTAAGATCTTCTATTCTGTTCTTCACAATTATTAATGTATCTCCTGCTTATATTACTTGAATGCTATAAAATGTTTATTATGTAACTCAACTTAACTCGGTTTCATGCGGTATCCCGCACAGAGCAGGGTAGGCAGAGGACTTGGGAAAATATTATTAAGACACCCTGTTCCACTTCCGTGTCCTACTTTCTGCCGAATTTGAGTCATTGTGTGTTGAGTAGTGAAACCCAATGCCACGTTTTGCCTTATACCAGAAGGAAAATATGAAAATATTAAATATTTAAATTAAAAATATTAAATATTTCATTTCCTCTAGTGGGGACCGAACCCACAACCTGTCTGTTACAGTCACACTATGTGCCGCTGCACCACAACATACCTCAATATTCATATTCAATATTCATTATGTTATTAAAATAATTAAGAATTTTATATTTTATTTGGCTGATATTTATAATGAAATGTGTGGGAGGGAACTTAGCTGCAGGCACAGCTTACTACATTAAATTTAAAGCAGAAAGCATTTTGTTTATTTATTTGTAGATTTTAGTAGGATATAGTATTATAGTAGGATAGGCAAATGTATCTATAGTGAATATGTATATATATGCAGCTAAGAAATTATATATAATTTATATATTTTTTTTTATTCAGCGTCACGCTGTATCTCAGGCAGAGAAGGCAGAGGGAACCCGGAAACCTAGTATTAAGACACTCCGTTCCACTTCCGTTCCCCACTTTTCGCCAAATTTGAGGCATTGTGTGTTGAGCGGAACTCAATGCCACGCTTTGCCTTATTACCACAGCAAAGAAATGAATCATTAAATATTTATATTGAAAATATTAAATATTTCATTTCCTCGACTGGGGATCGAACCCAGAACCTGTCGGTTACAGTCACACTCTTGTGCCGCTGCGCCACGACAGGCCTCTATAATTTATATTATATTTTAAAAATTCTTGGTTACTGCTTACTTCGCTTTGCGCCACATTGTGCCCGCACTACTATATGATATCCTTTCGGAGTTTAAACTGTTTGCCTGGGAGAGGCCTGTCGTGGCGCAGCGGCACAAGAGTGTGACTGTAACCGATAGGTTCTGGGTTCGATCCCCAGTTGACGAAACGAAATATTTAATATTTTCAATTTAAATATTTAATGTTTCATTTCTTCGCTCTGGTAATAAGGCAAAGCGCGGCGTTGAATTCCGCCACTCAACACGCAATGCCTCAAATTCGGCGGAAAGTGGGGAACGGAAGTGGAACGGAGTGTCATAACACTAGGTTTCACTTCCGTTCCCTCTGCCTACCCTGCCTAGTGCGGGATACAGCGTGAAGCTGAAAAAAAAAAAAAAAGCCTGGGAGAGATCACTCTCAGTGACAAGGCCGCCTTTGTGCATTTTGTGTTTAGAAATTGATTTTTTTTTTAATGTATCTTAGCTAAGTGTGTAATATTTTTTTTTTATGTTATATTAAATAATCAATATTTAAAGTATTCTTTATATGTTTCAGAGTATATATTATCAACATTATTGGGAAAACCAATTAATATTTTGCATATAGTGAGAGATAAACGCACTAAAGAAGAATGGGACGACTGTGTGTCTGACATTTTGAAACTATTGGCCAAATTAATTGTAAAATACAGTTACATTGATATATATTATAAAGATATTGTATCAGTAAGTTTTATATTTATTATTTAATTCTTAACAAATACAAAAAATATTAAAAAAAGATGATGTCCTTAAGAAACAAAATAATTATATTTTAATATTTTCGCAACGTATACATATATGAGGCCTGTCGTGGCGCAGTGGCACAAGCGTGTGACTGTAACCGACTGGTTCTGGGTTTAATCTCTACTCGAGGAAATGAAATATTTAATATTTTCAATTAAAATATTTAATGTTTTCATTTCTTCGGTCTGGTAATAAAGCAAAGCGCGGCGTTGAGTTCCGCCACTCGACACAATGCATATTCGGCGGAAAGTGGGGAAAGGAAGTGAAACGGAGTGTCTTAACACTAGGTTCCCAAGTTCCCTCTGCCTACACTGCCCTACGAGGGATACAGCTTGAAGCTGAGTGAGTAGAGAGCAACATATACAAGGCAGAATGCGGTGATGACTTCCATCACAACATTCAACGCCTCAAATTTGATGGAGAGCATAACAGAGTGCCTTAACACTAGGTTCCCAAGTACCCTTGAAAAGAAATGATATTTCCAATTTATTTTTCAGCTATGCCTTCTGCCATACACCGCGAGGATACGTCAACTTGCTCTAACATGTCTCATCCACATAGTTCCCAAGTGTGCATTGCCCGCAACGGACGTACACACTCTATTGAATATGTTGGAAGAAACTAAGACATGTGTAGCGCCACTGGTTTTGCTTATCGGTGAGTTGATGCTGGTTGTGAATTCGATTCCCGTTTTGTTATATATCTATTGACCCCTTTTTTAAAACTATCAATTTTTTTTTTATAGCTTCACGCTGTATCCCGCACGAGGCAGTGTAGGCAGAGGGTACCCGGGAACCTAGTGTAAAGACACTCCGTTCCATTTGCGTTCCCCACTTTCCGCCGAATTCGAGGCATTGCGTGTTGAGTGGCGGAACTCAACGCCGCGCTTTGCCTTATTACCAGAGCGAAGAAATGAAACATTAAATATTTAAATTGAAAATATTAAATATTTCATTTCCTCGACTGGGGATCGAACCCAGAACCTGTCGGTTACAGTCACACTTTTGTGCCGCTGCGCCACGACAGGCCTCAAACTATCTATGAAGATTGATATAGAAAAATGAAATGTGCGGCGGAACTCAACGCCGCACTTTCCATTAATACTAGAGAGAAGAAATGAAATTATTATACATTAAATTTTTTTTTATTCGGTCAGATAAAAAAAAATTGAAGTTAATTAGGTATATTGAAATGAAATTATGTAATAAATATTTCATTCAAGTGGGAATTGAACCCACAACTGACAACTTACTATTTATTGCTTGTCGTGGCGCAGCGGTACAAAACGTGTGACTGTAACCGATGGGTTGTGAGTTCTATCCCCGGTCGAGGAAATGAAATAATTAATATTTTCAATTTAAATATTTAATGTTTTCATTTCCTCGCTCTGCTACAAGGCAAAACGCGGCGTTAAGTTCCACCACTCAACACGCAATGCCTCCAAATGCGGCGGAAAGTGGGGAACGGAAGTGGAACGGAGTGTCTTAACCCTGGGTTCCCAAGTGCCCTCTACCTATCCTGCCATGTGCGGGATACAGCGTGAAGCTGAGTAGAGTACTATTTACTTTGTTCATATGTTACAGGTGCCATATGTGAACACCGCCCTGAGCAAATATCTGAATGTTTCAACAGAACATGGAGGATCTTCCTCAATTTGTTGGACGATAATAAGAAAACAGTATGTTTGTTGAGTTTTATTTTATCTTGTTTATCTTGATTTTTGTTATTGAAGCCGGTCGTGGCGCAGCGGCACAAGCGTGTGACTGTCAACTTGAGAACCTAGTGTTAAGGCACTCCATTCCATTTCCGTTTCCCACTTTCCTCCGAATTTGAGGCAATGCGTGTTGCGGAACTCAACGCCGCGCTTTGCCATATTACCAGAGCGAAGAAATGAAAACATTGAATATTAAAATTGAAAATATTAAATATTTCATTTCCTCTCGTGTGTATCGAACCCACAACCTGTCGTTTACATTCACACGCTTGTGCCGCTGCGCCACGACACGCCTGTTATTTCTAGAGGATTTTGTTTTATTTATTAAAAAGAAATATTTAATTTTAGCTGTCAATAAAAAAGGCGGTCCTAGAAAGCATCCTCAGTTTGTTCAAACATTACGGAACAGAACTGACTACCATCGAGTTGGATCAGTTCTATGTGAAGCTCACCATATATATCAAAACACCGAAACTCCAGGATGGTGAGTATTGCTACGTTGGTCGCAGGTTCGTTGCCCATTTTGGGAAATGTGTAACAAAATATCAACAGAGTAAAATTATAATGTTTACCAGTTTTTCTATATATTATTAGCTAAAATAAAATATTATTTTTATTTAAGAAAAAGGTACTTTAGTATTCCAAGTAAAGATGTAAACAAAGAAATATTTGTATTACAGTTTCATTTGACAATTAAAAAACACATTGCTAAATGAATACTGTAGAAATGCTTATAACATCTGTAGTATTTTTTTTTCTTGTATATGTATTTTTTTTTTAAATTGTGGTACCGCCATGGCACAGTGGCACAAACGTGTGGGTGAACGCGATGGCTTGGTTCGATTCCCGCTTGAGTCAATTAATATTTACAGTCCGCTAGCTTTGGTAACATACATTGGGTTTCTTCATTCAACATGCAATGTTTCCACAATTCATTGGAAAATGGGGAACGGAGTGTCTTAACACTAGGTTCCCGTACTGGTTTTAAAAGCTAGATAATTTTCTTCTATTCACGTGTTGTATTTCGGTAGCATTTTTTAACCCCCTCTCCCCCCTCCCCCCTGGTAGTAAGGTTTAAACTTATTAATTACATATATGTAAAAGTGCTGATATCATCATCATACTGCACCCCAGCCCCCCATTTCGAACCTCACATGATTAATGGACGGCCTTCACGCTGTATCCCGCACGAGGCAGGGTAGGCAGAGGGAAGGGAACCCGGGAACCTAGAGTTAAGACACTCCGTTTCCCACTTTCCGCCGAATTTGTGGCATTGCGTGTTGAGTGGCGGAACTCAACGCCGCGCTTTTGCTTTATTACCAGAGCGAAGAAATGAAACGTTAAATATTTAAATAGAAAATATTAAATATTTCATTTCCTCGACTGGGGATCGAACCCGCCATTAATGGACGGCCTCTTACTTGAAATGTAATAATTTTCTGTTACAGTATGTCTGTCCATCTTGGAGGAGCATTCAAATTTGTTTCGCGAAAAACTCTCAAACGACAGCTCGTTCAGAGCTCACTTGTGGCGTCTGAACAAGTCGCGCGCCGCCATCTTGTCTGTATACAGATGTGTGGCTGACACCGTTAACGAAGCTAAGCTGAGAGTGATTATAGAATTTCATTCTTTTTTTTTTTATATATAGAAATCATCTGTCATCGGTCATCCGTCATCTGTCACCCACTTGTCGGCTGTCATCGGTCATTCGATATACGTCATCTGTCATCTACCAGTCGTATAGACATATATGATGACGGGGGACTAATTAATTAATGTATATCATTGAGTGGACAATGTTTTTGTTATGTTCATTTTTTTTTCAGCTTCATGCTGTATCTAGCACATGGAAGGGAACATTGAGAAAACTTGGGAACCTAGTGTTAAGTCCTATAGTTCCTATAAAGACACTATTCCTCAACCTCCATGGAATTGTTGAGTGGCGTAACTCAACGCTGTTCTTTGCGTTGTTACCAGAGCAAGGAAATGATAATATTATGTACTTTAGTCCTTTAAGTGGGGATCGAACCCACAACCTATTGTTTTCAGTCGCACAAGTGTGACAAACTTTGTAATAGATAATGTATATAGCGGCGTTGAGTTCCGGCAATGATAAAAATAATATCTTTTAATAATAATTATTATTTGACAAAAAGAGACCTTCATAAGGTCTCTTTTTGTCAAATAATAATTATATATTGTTTTATTTCAGCAAATAATTGCAGAACTGGATACAACTATAAATTCATCGAAGCATTACAACAAGTTCACGGCGTTGTACGCCGTATTGTACATAAATACGAAATGTGTGACTAATGCCAATTTAAACGATTACGTCGACATACAGACTGTCGATTTTGAAATACGCAATGGAAATATTAACTATGAGATTTGCGATGCTGTAAGTATTTAATTTATTTTATTTGATATAGTACGCGGTGTTGAGTTACGCCGTTAGACTCCTAATGTTACTAGTACATATCGTAAGTGGACAGAGTCTTAACACTGGGTTAGTTAGCATTAATTTAAGGGAAAATAAGTTTTTAAAAAAATATTATATATTTTCTTAAAACTCTACAATGGTTATGAGTCCCATGTTCGATTTCCATGATCAAAATTGAGTTATCTTGGCGTTCTCTGTGAAGGGGTTGTGTTGAGTTACGTCACTGAAAGAACAATGTCCAGTGGGTTTGAACCCCACTCGAGGAAATAAAATATTTAATATTTTCATTTATTCGCTCCGATAACAAGGCAAAGAGCGTCGTTAAGTTCCGCCACTTAATGTCTATAGCAAATATCTCAATGTCCACATTAGGTTCCCAAGTTCCCTTTGTGGGTAACAAGTGCGGGATATAGCGTGAAGCTGTTTTTTTTTTTTTTTTTCAGATATTCTGGTGTGTTAAGTCTCGTGTGCTATACAGTGATAGACTTCTCCAATGTGCACTACTTTTCTATGAAAATTTCAATCAGAACAAACGGAAGGAACTGCTTCAATGCTTTGTAGAAGCCGACGTGTCAATAAGAAAGGTAAGGGGTTCGATTCCTATGAGTTAGAATGATTTTATGATATGTATTTTATTAGTCACTCAGCTTGACGCTGTATCCCGAACACGGCAGGGTTGGCAGAGGGAACGTGGGAACTAAGTGTTTAAGACACTCCGTTCCACTTCCGTTCCCCACTTTCCGCCGAATTTGCGGCATTGCGTGTGGAGTGGCGGAACTCAACGCCGCGGTTAGTCTTGACCATTTAACATTTGACATAATTCTGGAATTGCTAATGTGTGATAATTCTGAAATTTAGTAAGTGTGGTATGGAGAGGCCTGTCGTACTGCAGAGATACAAGCGTGCAGTAAACGCGCAGGTACTGAGTTCGACTCCCCTCGAGGGGTGTGAAATAATTTGAATATCTATTTCTTCGCTCTGGTAATTCTTTGCCCTTGGTGGTATGTGGTGATTTAAAGTTGTTGCTGAAGCTTTGCAAGAAAGTATTTTAATGAAGTATATTAACACTTGGTTCCCATGTTCCCTTTTCTCACCTTGCCATTTTTGGGATTCAATGTGAAACTTAAAATAATTTACAAGTCAAAGAACAGAGAGATTCATCTGCCTATCCTGCTGAATGCGGGATACAGCGTGAAGCGTGAATAATAATAATAAGTGAATTAATATATTGGAGGCCTGTCGCGGCGCAGCTACACAAGCGTGTGACTGTAACCGACAGGTTGTGGGTTCGATACCCACTCGAGGAAATGAAATATTTAATATTTTCCATTTAAATATTAAAATGTTTCCATTTATTCTCTCTGGTAGAAGGCAAAACGCGGCGTTGAATTCCGCCACTAAACTCACTTCAAATTCAGCGGAAAGTGGGGAACGTGAGTGGAACGGAGTATCTTAACACTAGGTTCCCAAGTTCCCTCTGCCTACCCTGCCATGTGCGGGATACAGCATGAAGCTGAGTAGTTCATATATTAAGCATATATTAACTGACTCTCGCACGTGGCAAGATTGATGTTGAGGCGCGGAGCTTAATGCCGCGAATAAACATATATTTTAATTATTCCAGCCTGCATCAATATTCCTGGTAAATTATCCACAGTCGTTAGTATGGAAGGATCTGATTGGAATGGCTGACGAAAACGATGATGTCAATTTAATTATGAAACACGTACAGAATTATATTATAAATATATTGGAGCGGGAAGAAAGTAATTTGAGATATATGGAGGTTAGTTCATTGTATACAAGCGAACCGCACGCGGCTTCGCCCGCTTGAATTAGGTTTTTGAAAAAAAAAATATTGTTTTTCTTTTATGTATTTTAAAACTTTATTATTAATAATATTGATATTTAATGCAAAAAACTTAAAATTTTTTTTTTTCAATTAATTATAAACAATTAAAAATTGATGAAATTTAAATAAAAATCACGTGACTATAAACGCGCCATGATTGGTCACCATAGTTGTGACGTCATAATGTTATAGCTATTTAATAACAGTCATTATTCTCCTATCAACTGCATTGAGTGAAAACTAACATTATGACGTCACACGCGCTCGGGTCTGTTTGGGAGTTGTCGGCGTGTCTTCGGTACTGGATTCAAAAATTAATTTTTATTTTGAAATAACTTTTGAATTATTGCAAAAAAAAAAAAAAAAAAAATAGTTTTGTTAAAAATTTTTCAAAAACCCAATTGCACTATTTGATTTACTAATATCAATTACTCTCTTGTTCTAATAACATTATCACTTTTAAGACAATATCTATACATTGTAAACTAAAATTTCATGTAAATAAATTAAAAAAAAATGAGGTCCTGTTGTGGCGCAGCGGCACAAGCGTGTGACTGTAACCGACAGGTTCTGGGTTCGATACACACGAGAGGAAATGAAATATTTAATATTTTCAATTTAAATATTTAATGTTTCATTTCTTCGCTCCGGTAATAAAGCAAAAGGGTGGCGTTGAGTTCCGCCACTCAACACGCAATGCCTCAAATTCGGTGAAAAGTGGGGAACGGAGTGTCTTAACACTAGGCTCCCGGGTTCCCTCTGCCTGCCCTGCCTTGTGCGAGATAAAAATTTTGTAGCAATTTTGGTGACTTTATTATTTTAAATTGGCGTAGCATATTTATTTTTTAATCGATTTTAAATTAAAAAATAACACTAGCTTAGAATAGGATCACCCTGGTACTGATGGTGTCATAAGAGGCGACTAAAGTGCGTGTGGGAGAGTCACGTTGCTAGTAATGGCAACACGCATGGGCAGACTCGACCGGTCCATTACCACCCCCGGCATTTAAAACCGGCGTTAAGTAGTGGCTTTGGCCACTGCTCTTCGTATTGGGTAATGCCGGGCCCCGGTGCCCATTCACTTCAAAGACGGGCAACGCTCCTGTAGCTCCTCTGGAGTTACTCGGGGCCGTGGGCGACGGTGATCACTTACCATCAGGTGACCCGTACGCGAGTTTGCCCTGTCTTATCCATAAAAAAAAAGATGTTAATTAATATATCTTCCACGTACAGACAGTGATCAGTTACAGATTTATTATATATTTGTATGTATTTTGTTGTGCTTCCAGGTTTTACCGAACAATATAAGATGTTTGGCAAGTATATTGGCGTTTTTGCCATCGCTAAGTACTTTTAGAGTTTTATCAAGATATGCCAAAGTGCATAAAGAATTTGTTCCTGCAGCTATTTTATATGGAAATGCCATACGAGGAGAGGTAAGGCATTTTGACAGCTTAGCGGATGTTAACGCTGCGGGTTGTCTGAGTGTGTTGTCGTTTGTTTGTTAATTTTAAAATTTGTGTTTATATTTTGTTAAAAATTAAAAAAAAAATTTCATTGAAAAAAAAACATACATTCATTTTTTTTTAAGCAATACTTTATTGCAAGTAATTTAGAGGCCTGTCGTGGCGCAGCGGCACAAGGGCGTGCCTGTAAACACGTCAGGATGTGGGTTTGATACCCACTCGAGGAAATCACATTTTTAATATATTAATTTCTTCGCTCTGGTAACAAGGTAAGGCGCGGTGTTGAGTACCGCTACTCAAGTGCTGCAAAGTGGAGAACGGTACGGAGTGTCTTCACACTAAGTACCCATGTTACCTCTGCCTACCCTGCCATGTGCGGAATACAGCGTGAAGTAGACAAAAAAATTGTTTAATCATTTTGAATAGCACTATCAAATTTACTTTTTTTTGTCATAAACTTGTCAAAACACGTCATCAAACTCAAGAGACGTTGAGTACAAAATGGCGGAATCCCACAGCAAGAAAAAAGAAAGTATTAAATAAATTACCCCTCCTGGGAATCAAACTCAAAACCGTCGCGTTAACAATCATAATCATCAATAATAATTATGTTTTTTTTTTTCAGAACATTTCCTTAGAACATTGTTTGAACGATGAAGACAAAGTGCGGTGTAGCGTGTCTTATGTAAATAGAGATGACTACGTGGTGTCAGAGATGATTATAGCTTTGGAGGTGAGTCTGTCATAATCAGTGATTACAGTCATAATCAATGATTACAGTCATAATCAGTGATTACAGTCATAATCATATTCATTATATATTTATAAATTATAATCATACGTCAGCTTAACGCTGTATCCCGCGCATAGCAGGCTAGGCAGAGGAAACTTGGAAGCCTAGCATTAAGAAACTACGTTCCGTTCCCCAATTTCCGAAGAATTTGAGGCATTGCGTGTTGAGTGGCGGAAATCAACGACGCGCTTTGCCTTGTTACCAGAGCAAAGATATACAAATATTAAATGTTACATTTCAATATATTTAATATTTCATTTGGGATTCGATCCCCCCTCGAACTCGATCGAACCTCCGACTCGTTGTGAGTGGGTGGGTTTAATCTCCAATCAACACGCCTATGCCGCTGTGCCACGACAGGCCTCAATTATAATCATAATAAATAATTATAGCCATAATCATAATCATTATTCATTTATAAATATAATAACATTTTGAACATAGAAATACTTGAATTTAAGCTTCTTATTTACTTTCTGCATAGTCTTACTACTAAGCCCATAAGTACTCAAGATAAATGTTTCTTTTTACGCTTGTTACAACTTATTTTTTATGTTGTTAGCATCTCGGGATTTCATCTTTTCTATTATTACGTGATTACTAAAATATAATTTGACAATAAAGAATACTGTTTATTATATATTTGCATTATTATATGATATTTTACTCCAATTATTATTCTAATCATCAATAATCATAATCATTAATGATTATTATCATAATCGTGAACCATGATCATTGTTAATATCCAATAACATTACGATAGTAGTTATATTTTAATCACAAAATTATAATAATCATAAATACTACTTATTATAATTATAATCGTAAATCATAATAGTAATCACATTTTATTGTACTGATCTTTTTTTTACAGACAATCTTATCAAGTAATGACGTAAGTGCGTTAAATATTAAAAAGGCAATAAATAAATTGGAAAAACTTATGCAAAGAAAGCAATTAAATGAAGAAGAGATGTCTAAGGTAGTGAATGTTTTTACAGTACGGTCCTTGAGTATTGGCTGTTTTGAAGTTGACTAAAGATGGCGGCTCAGATTTGATTGTAGGATTTGTTGTAAATTTGAATATAATTTTTTCTTATAAAGTTTAACTTGGCGGCCATAACGCGTATAGCAAAAGGGAGTTTGGGAACCTAGTGTTAA
Organism: Eueides isabella; assembly: GCA_019049475.1. Lineage (NCBI taxonomy): Eukaryota > Metazoa > Arthropoda > Insecta > Lepidoptera > Nymphalidae > Eueides > Eueides isabella. The sequence goes on along the minus strand of CM032413.1, from coordinate 4,569,100 downwards.
GACACTCCGTTCCACTTCTGTTTCCCACTTTCCGCCGAATTTGAGGCATTGCGTGTTGAGTGGCGGAACTCAACGCCGCGCTTTGCCTTATTACCAGAGCGAAGAAATCAAAGGTTAAATATTTAATTTGAAAATATTAAATATTTCATTTCCTCGACTGGGGATCGAACCCACAACCTGTCGTTTACAATCACAAGTTTGTGAAAATTAATTTTAAAACGTAATATATAAATTTGAACGTAGCGGGAATAGAACCAGCGTCCCTTGGAAGCCGTCCATGCGCTCTGACCACTAAGCCATACGTTCTCATCAAGCTACGTCGAAATTATTTGAATTAGTATGTTATTTTTTTTTAATATTATTTTTTATCTGTACTTGTAGATGTTATACAAAGTGCATATTGTGTTTCAACGTATTGATAAAAGTAAGAAAGATGGTAAAATACTGGAGAGGGATGTTATATTGTTTTTAGGTGAGTAATTTTTTTTTCCCATGGCAGGGAACTTGGGAACCTAGTGTTAAGTCACGTTGAGTAGAGAGCGACATTTTTTTTTTTGTTATTATTTAGTTACTAATCTGTATTACTCTGTTGTTCTAATAACGTTATCACTTAAGGCAAGATTACTATTTTTTTTTTTGGTAATTTTGTTGAACTACTTACTTAGCTTCACGCTATATTCCTAGCGGGGTAGGCAGAGGGAACGGAGCGCCAAACGCTACGGTCTCGGCATACCTCTTTCGCCTCGTCCACTGTCATCAACCTCTTTATACATGCCCTCCGGGGGGTCCTCATGCTTTTCACGTGACTTTCCTCCAGTATCGTAGATACTGTGTTTTCGAAGGTCAACCGAGGTCTCCCCCTCCCTCTCTTACCACTCACTTTTCCTTCATAAATCTATTATGCCATTCTTTCTTCACTCATTCTCTCGACGTGCCCGTTGTTGAACTAAATATATTAAATTGCCGTTAACTTTTTATTTTGGATCATATTTAAATCCAGGTTACAGTACAGGTTGCCATAATATATGTGATCAGCATATGTATACGCATACACACACACAAACACACACACACACACACACATATATATACACACATATATATATATATATATATATATATATATATATATATATATATATATATATATATATATATATATATATATATATAATATATATATATATATATATATATATATATATATATATATATATATATATATATATATATATATATATATATATATATATATATATATATATACATATGTATGTACATGTATATATGTGTGTTTGTGTGTGTGTGTGTGTGTGTTTTATGCATATGCATATGTATATATATATGCATATGGTTCATTATTTTCAGCTCAATATGGCCGAGATTCACAAGAAACGCAACTAGATAATATATTCATTAAACAACTTGAGGATATATTGATTTGGGAAGTCGATGACAGCTTACAGGTAATAATTATTTCATTGATACTCATGGTGCAGTTGTTTAAGGTAGTTGTCGGTTCACATCCGGTTTGGGAGATGATTTATGTTTATTGTTTTTTTTTTTTAAATATATTTATAGCTTAGAGGAGAACATAATGGCAAGTTCAGTTTTTAAGTGTCTGTTGCATTGCGGATTTTAACACCGCGCCTTGTATGGATTGATTGGTGAAATGAAATTGTTTTGAATACGGTCATAATTAGATCGAATGAGAATCGAAGTAACAAACATTGCGTTACATGAGGCCTGTCGTGTCGCAGCGGCACAAGCGTGTGACTGTAGCCGACAGGTTGTGGGTTCTATACACGCGAGAGGAAATTAAATATTTAATATTTTCAATTTATAATTTTATGTTTCGTTTCTTCGCTCTGGTAAGAAGGCAAAGCGCGGCGTTGAGTTCCGCCACTCAACACGCAATGCCTCAAATTCGGCAGAAAATGGGGAACGGAAGTGGAACGGAGTGTCTTAACACTAGGTTCCCGGGTTCCCTCTGCCTACCCTGCCGTGTGCGGGATACAGCGTGAAGCTAAAAAAAAAAAATTGCGTCACGTCATATGCTGCACCGCTGCGACACAATGGCCTTATTTTATTTAAAATTCAATGTTTTTAACTAAGTGTTGATTTTTTTTAAATTTGTTACATCAGTAGGAATTGAACCTGCTTCCATCGAACTATTGTGAATTTATGACGTTTATATAATAAGATTGATGTATAATTAACTCAATCACTCACTCATCTTCACGCTGTATCCCGCACAAGGCAGGGTAGACAGAGGAGACTTGGGAACCTAGTGTTAATCGCTCTGGTTCCCATTTTCGGACGAATTACAGCCATTACGTGGCGGAACAGAACGCCGCACTTTGCCTTGTTACCAGAGTGAACAAATGAAAACATTAAATATTTAAATTGAAAATATTTAATATATTTCTAATATTAAAATATATATTTTTAGATAAAATTAACAACAATCATTATACAAGCATTGGAATATGAAAATGTTGATGCATTAAATATATTGTACAAATTATTAATTACTAAATGTAAGTAATTTTGGATTCACTCACTTTCACTCAGCTTCACGCTGTATCCCGCACGTGGCAGGGTAGGCAGAGGGAACGTGGAAACCTAGCGTTGAGACACTCCATAACTTTATCCACTTTCCGCTGAATTTAACACATTGCGTGCTGAGTGGCGGAACTCAACGCCGCGCTATGATTTGTCACCAGAGCGCAGAAATGAGAATATTAAATATTTAAATTGAAAATATTAAATTAAAAATATTGATTTGAGGCCTGTCGTGGCGCAGCGGCACAAACGTGTGACTGTAACCGATTGGTTATGGGTTCGATCCCCAGTCGAGGAAAAGAAACATTTAATGTGTTCAGTTCTTTCAGTTCCGCCAATCAACACGCAACGCATCAAATTTGATGGAAAGTGGGGAACGGAGTGACTTAACAATAGGTTCCCAAGTTCCCTTTGCCTACCCTGCCGTTTGCGGGATACACCGTGAAGCTGAGTTAGTTAAAATTGTTAACTAATCTTTGTTCTGATTTCATCCATTAAATAAATTTGCAGTGGCATTAAAAAAGGATGTGACATTACGAAAAGCGTTTCTCTTAGTTGTTACGAAATTGTCACGCCACGACGTCAACCATGACGTGTCGCGTGACGTCACGTCACGCTGGGAAGACGTGGATGGTGTAATGGAACTTTTTCAGGTAAAAAAAATTGTAATTTTTTTTTTATTTTGTTGTTCTTCTTCAAACTAGTAAGATCGTAAAATTAGGTGATTTACCGATGTAAAAGCGAGAGGTTATTGGTTTTATATGTATGTATGTACGTATGTATGTATGTATGTATGTATGTATGTATGTACGTATGTATGTATGTATGTATGTGTATGTGATGTTGTTGCACGTAGCCTTGCCATTTAATTAATTAATTTCAGCTATTTCCTTGTTATCATAATAGTATAATCACTATTATACTAAATTTAAAAAAAAAATTAAAAGTATGAACGAAGCAGGAAAAAAATATATACGCTTTTAAATTAAATATAGTATTTTTCTTTCCTAAGAAATAACATTAAGGATTTAAATTGAAAATATTTCATTTCCTCGACTGGGGATCGAACCCAGAACCTATCGGTTACAGTCAAAAGCTTGTGCCGCTGCGCCACGACACATACATAGTGTAGTGTAGTAGAGTACATAGTGTTAAGACCACACCGTCCTCCATGTTCATACTGTTTGGAGGCAATTCGTGTTGTCTCAGACGCGGAGTTTAACTCCGTGAATGCCATTTTACATCTTAATTAATAATTTTGTTATGGACAACACGCATCTAAGATATTACTTGCCTCGCAAAAAAAATTCGACGACAAGTCGCGGAGACGCGGAGTTTCAAGACGCGGAGTTTAACTCCGCAAACGCCTTTGTCTCACATTTTTATTTCGTAAATTCGTATGTTTTTCAGGCACTGCGCTGAGTATGTCTGTTTAGACGCGGAGCTTAACTCCGCAATCATCTTAATAATTATTATTGTTATGGACAAGACGCATCTAAGATATCACTTAGAGTGTCTCGCAAAAAAATATATTTTCACCAGAGGGAAAAATGAAAATAATTAACCGTTCACACAAAACCAAGGGTATATATAGTTTCTGTCTGAACGTAAAGGTAGCGCGATTCAGTTGCAATCAACGCCATCTGTTTTTCTATTTAGTAAACTTTGAATTTAACTTTGCCGTGTCGTAAAGCGCTGAATTTGAAGCTTTTCACGCTGTATCCCGCTCGTGGCAGTGTAGGCAGAGGGAAAGAGAACCGAGAAGAGTGTTAAGACACTTCTGTCCAGCACTCAAGTGTTTGCCGAGTTTGAGTTCGCTGCACCACGAAAGGCCTCCTGGATGTATGTAATGCGTTCCCCCATATCGATATTGAACCTACAACTAAGCAGTCCGTTTTGCCACTGGGTCACGACGGTCGTAAATAATAATTTTACTTTCAGTTTATAATTCAAGAGAAATCAACGAAGGCACGAACAGCTGCGTGCAATATTTTAGAAGAGGTGCTGAGGTCAAACGGGAACTTTTTGTTAGAGAACTGTCTAGAAAAGATTGTTGAACAAAATGAATGTAAGTATTTATGTGTTTTACATAATATTTTTTTTTTTTAAGCTTCACACGAGGCAGGGTAGGCAGAGGGAACCCGGCAACCTAGTGTTAAGACACTCAGTTCCACTTCCGTTCCCCACTTTCCGCCGTATTTGAGGCATTGCGTGTTGAATGGTGGAACTCAACGCCGCGCTATTGCTTTATTACCAGAGCGAAGAAATGAAACATTAAATATTTAAATTGAAAATATTAAATATTTAATTTTCTCGACTGGTGATCGAACCCAGAACCAGTCGGTTACAGTCACACGCTTGTGCCGCTGCGCCACGATAGGCCTCGGGGTTTTAAGAACCGCGGGTTTCAGCGTGAAATCTAATTTATATGTGATATATACGAGCAGAAGTGGAACGGAGTGACTTAACACTAGGTTCCTAAGTTCCCTCAGCCTGTCACATATGGAATACAGCGTGAAGCTGGGGATATAAATTATGTGTCTTCACGTGCGGGAAGCTAAAAAAAGTCCTTTTGGGTCGTTGTTATACCTAGTGAATACTCTAATTTTAAAAGTAGTTGTCTTTTATTGACAAGCTTCACGCTTTATCCCTCATATACCAGCATAGCTATAAGTAAACTAGTGTTAACACTCGGTTTTACACGCGTCATCCTGCTTTCGAGACATTTGAGTTGATTTTCGGAACTCAACGCCGCGTGATGCCGCTGATTTATAAGCTTTATTAATTATTTTCAGCTAACAATCAATCCATGTTGGATCTTCTACAAATATGTACTAAAATTTTGGAAGAGGACAATTTGTCGACCAAAAATTTCTTCCAAACATAATATTGAAAGTGTTGAACATAAAAAAATACAACAATTACGTATTCAACACAACTGTGAACCTTTTCACAGATAAAATAGAACTTTTTGATACCAACACCATAGACAATACCATAGATAATATATTAAAGATTATAAACAAAATGGGGTATGAGGACAGATTAAATATAACTATGGCGATGAATTTTATAAAAAAAGTGTTTGATTTAGAAAAAAATAACAAATCGATAATCGATTATTATTTTAATAAAAACGAATCGATTAATTTGTATATATTAATCGATATCAAGATAATTTTTCAATTGGACGAATATAAATGTCAAGAGATTATTGGAAGAGGTGATTTTCTGGAATTTTTCGGTGGTGTAGAAAATAGTACTTGGAAAAGTGCTGTTTTTGAATTTGTAAGGGTATTCAGCGATTGTTTGTTGAAGACTTGTAAGAGGGTGAGTGTTACGAAGTGTAAATATGTTGCTGAAGTTATATATATATATATATATATATATATATATATATATATATATATATATATATATATATATATATATATATATATATATATATATATATATATATATATATATATATATAAGATTTTGTGTGTATGTACGTTTGTTACACTTTCGCGATACGCTGCTGCTGAACGGATTTAGTAGGAATGAAACTTTACAATTTTATAGCTTATGTTTCAGTATAACTCATATCTTCAAATGTTTGTTAAAGTGTTTTCAAATTAAAATATTTTATGTTTTCATTTCTTCGGTCTGTTGAAAGGGCAAAACGCGACGTTGAGTTCCGCCACTCAACGCGCAATGCCTGCCGTGTGCGGGATACAGCGTGAAACTAAAGGGAAAAAAGCACAAAGTTGGGCGGTGAAGAACTTTCCTTTGGCTATTTTTACTATATTTATAAGTGTTATTCCACACTTAGAAAAAAATATACGAAATTTTAAAACGGTATAAAAATTTTAATGAAGCAGGATTTGAACCCGCGCCACTTGGAAACCGTGCAAGCGCTGTTGAACGACCTAGTTGGTCGGAGCGCTTAGACGGTTTCCAAGAGGCGTAGATTCCACACTTGGCAAGTAGGTAGGTGGTATGCAGAGGAAACTAGGGAACCTATTGTTCAGACACTTCCCCATTGAAACGCTTCCGTTCCCAACATTCTAAATGCCGTATTTAATATAGATTGATCATATATTTTTCAGAAAACTCTCTCAGTCATTAAAAATTGTATTGACGGCTTGTGTCCAGAACAAATGTCATTTGATGACATAAAATATTGCGTATCATTATTAGACACTAACTATGAAATGCCCGATCAGTCTATGAGAAATATTCTAAAACTGATTCCGTTGGAGGAAATAACGGAGGGAATAGAGAAATATACCCTCGCGCCTCACCACGAGACCTACGTACTTGCTCTTAAAACGATCTTGGAGAGTGCTGAGCATATTTTGATGGAGTATTCGGTGGTTTTTAAGCGGTGGTTCGAGAGGATAGCCGCTTTGCACGACCTCGGTGTTATAGAACGGAATTTGGGGCGTAGAATGGAATGTTTAACGGATTTAGTGTACGCGTCGCTGGGATTTGTCTCGGACGAGGAGTTTGGCAAGTTTTTGTTGAAAAGTATGTTATTGTTCAATTTATTTTGTTATTGCTTTTTTGTTTTCATCAGGCAGGAGGGAGGGAACTTGGGAACCTTCTCCACTTTCCGCCCAATTCTGAAGACTTTGTTACCCCCAGCGAAAATATGGAAATATAATAAATATTTCATTTCCTCGAGTAAGAATCGAACCCCATAGTCAGTTGCGTTTGAGATGTACATATGCCACGATATGCTTACTTTTGTAACAATTTAGTTTGTGTATGTATTTTAAGACATGTCGCGGCGCAGCGGTTTCAGCGTGTGACTTTAAACGATAGGTGGCGGGTTCGATCCTGACTCGAGGAAATGAAATATTTAATATTTCAATTAAATATGGTTTTCATTTCTTCGCTCTGATAACAAGGCAAAGCGGGGCGTTGAGTTCCGCCATTCAACACGCAATGCCTCAAATTCGACGGAAAGTAGGGAACGGAGTGTCTTAACACTAGGTTCCCACGTTCCCTCTGCCCTGCCATATGCGGGATACAGCGTGAAAACATATATAATAATTCAGATGATAGTATAAACTTTTGTCGAACATTCATAAAAGCTACGTTCGACCGTCTCATCAAGAAACCGTATATAATATTGTCGTGTGGCGCTTCCCGTGCCAGCGCCATGTTACTGGATATACTGCAGTATGTGTGTGTCAACGGAAACGGAAACGGAAACGGAACGGAAGAAAATAAACAACGAGCTCTGGATATGGTGGAAGCTGTGAGTTTGTTTTTTTTTATTTTTATTAAGTCTATTGTAGCTCAGTGGCGCTAGTGTGAGGTTTTAATTGGGATAGTTTTGGGTTTGAATGGGTGAGTAAGAATGAAGTGTTTAGGTAGAGTGCGGCGTTGAGTTCTGTTACATATCCAAGTTTTCTCTGTTAAGCCATTTGCGGGATACAGCGTGAAGCTGAAAAAAAATCTTTATATAAAAAAAATTAAACAGTGCATATGTTGTACATAATTATAATTATATGTAAAATTAAAGAAAATAATATTTTTAGTAGCTAAAGCCTGGTGTGGCAGAAGCGTGCGACTGTGAACGCGACAGGCTGTGGATTCGAATTTGTATTTTCGTTTGTTCGCGCTGCTAATAAGGCAAACTGCGGCGTTAAGTTGCGCCAATCAACACGCAACACCTCAAATTCTGTAACGGAACGGATTGTCTTAACCTTAGTTGCCCAAGTTCCCGAGGGAACGTGCGGGGTACAGCGTGAACCTGATTACTTCCAGATGTGGCCAGTTTTCTCTACTGAATCAACGCACGATGAGAGATTGCAAGTTTTAACGTATCTTCCAAGTCTTCCCCCGGGTGTGGAGAAGTGGGTGGTGGATACGGTCTCTGGAAGTGGAACTACGTTGGACATGAAAATTGGACTGGTTTGCGCCACTAGTGATAAAATTAGGTATATTTTTTTCTTTTTTTTGTTTCACGCTTTATCCCGCTTTTGGTTGGTAAGCGGAGGGAATGTGGGAAGCGAGTGTTAAAGTGACTTTCTTTTACTGCTCAATTTAAGGCATTGCTTATTGTTACGGAAGTCAACGTCTTGTTGACTGAAGCGAGGAAATCAAATGGAAGAGAGATAGTGACCCGCCCGCGGCTTCGTCCGCTTGAATTCCATTAATTTATTTACTAATCTCAATTACTCTCTTATTCTAATAACATTGTCACTTTTAACACAATATCTATACATTAAAAACTAAAATTTCAGATAAATTAAAAAAGAAAATGTAATAATTTTGTCGAACTAAATATTTTGAATTGACGTATCTTTTTTTATTTATTAACCGATTTAAATAAAATAAACAATGAATGTTCAAGGAAAATTGCTAATTTATTAGGTTAGCGCGTACAAACGCACAAACAGACAAAAATGTTGAAAAATCACCATCTCGGGCCCTATTACATAAATAAACGTCCTCTATAAGATGTTATTTAATATATCTTCAATGAACAGACAGAGATCGGTTACAGATATATTGTATAAAATATTTACATACCAATGGTAATAAGGCAAAAGCGCGGCGTTGAGTTCCGCCACTCAACACGCAATGCCTCAAATTTGGCGATTACACTTAGGTTCCCGGGTTCCCTCTGCCTACCCAGCCCCGTGCGGGCGTACAGCGTAAAGCTAAAAAAAAAATATTTACATACCAAATCTGTTCAGTACTTTCTGCGTGAAAGTGTAACAATCATACACACTCGAGAAAATGAAATATTTAATATTTTCTATTTAAATATTCAATGTTTTCATTTCTTCGCTCTGGTAATAAGGCAAAGCGCGGCGTTGATTTCCGCCATTCTGGTAATGGGGAACGGAACGGAGTGTTTTAACACTCTAGCTGAGAGAATCATACAGTGTATTTTTATGATCCAGCTCGCTCATCACGTGGATGCACGCGCAGCTGCCCTCGCGCGTAAGTGAGTTACGCGGGGTGTCGGCCACTGGGTTCAGGATGTACCTGGACGTGATGGCCAGGAGTAATGTGGAAGTGCTGGAACACATTGCCCAAATGGTTGCCAGTGAGTATATATTATATTTTGTTTTTTACAGCAGTACATTGTATTCCGCATATGGCAGGGAAGGTCGAGGGAACTTGGGAACCTAGTGTTAGGACATTCCCACAGAATTTGAGACGTTGAGTGCCGGAATTTAACACAGCGCTTTCGCTTTGTTACCATAACGAAAATAAAAATGGTTCATTTCCTATAGGTGGCACAATGTATCGTGTTTACAATCGCACGCTTGTTCCCTTGTACCCCATTATTTTTTATTAAAATATAACTGAATAAAGTACAGCAGTCAAATGATACTAGGGAATTATGTTAAAACACCCCGTTTACATCGTTGCCAGAGCGAGAAAATGAAAGATTTAAATATTTCATTTTCTTAAAGAGTGCAAGTGACTGTAAACGTGACAGATTGTGGGTTTGATTCCCATTGAAGGAAGTGAAATATTTAATGTTTTCGTTTCTTCACTCCGGTAGTAAAACAACATCAAAACCGCGGCGTTAAGTTTCGCCACTGAACGCGCGGAAAATGGGTGTCTTAATACTGAGCTACCAGGTTTCCCTAGCCTTCTTTGCCATGTGCAGGGAAGGCTAAGGGAACCTAAGTGTGGGATACAGCGTGAATCTGTATTTAAACAATCACAAAACACAACTTCAGATGACAACACTCGGGGGTGGTGGGACGACGCCATACAGATCAGTATGAGCGCGGCCGCCGCCACCGGCGAGGGGCCGAAGGTGCTCGCGCTGCTGCACGCGCGACGCGACACGAGGCTGCTTGTACCCTTACTGAGGTCCGTGTCTGTCTCTGTCTATACTAGTGTGTATGATTGAGGGGAACGTGAGAACGTTCGTGGCTATGAAAGCTTACTTGTTTAGTATTTGTGAAATCGAGCAGTACTATTCCAATTAACAACTATTCAACTATCGATTCCACATAAACTTTTTTTCAAACTTGCAACAATTTTTCGTACAAATGGATTTGAAAAAAAATGACGAATGCTAAAACTTACCCCGTGATTGGGGCTAATTGTAACAGGCTTGGGGCTAATTGTAACATTAGGAATTGAAAACCAGTTTTATATTTTCTAAAGATTTATTTGGCATATTTAGCTTAAGAAGCTTTACAAATGCTAAAACAGATTTTAACTTTTATTTTAATTTTTTAATGTAACAGATAATATTCCAAAAATAAACAAATACATTTTTTTTATTTACTTAAGCTATTTAGGAATTTTAGGCTTATGTCTATTTATCTTAACTATAATATAATCAGAGTTTTGATTCATGTAGCATTATAAACCTCAGGCACGTTATAACAAACTTAGACGTTTAACTTTTATTTTTAATCTCATAGAAAAATAATAAAATATAAAAAAGAACATAGTCTTTCTTAAACTATCAATAACACTATCAATAATATCAATTTCCTTAGTAGGTAATCAGCCTTTTGATAAAGAAAGATAGATAAAATATGAAATCAGTCTTCCTCGGAATCACAATTGAGACTCACAAATGAGATCTTATTTTCTGCTACATATTTTACATGTGCCCACATCTTGCACACGATGCATTGTATCCACTCCTCGTTTGATTTTTTATAAGTTTCCCCACAAACGCAAGCTACGCAAAACCATTCCTCGGGTTCACATTCCGAATCAGAATTTAGAACTTTCTTTTTTACTCTTTCTATCCCTTGTCTTTTAATTATGTTATCTTTTCGCCTCTCGATATTTTGTCATTGTTCTTTTGCCCTTTCCTTTGCCTTTCTTTGTCATATTTATACTTCATGTTCTTTTTGTAACTCATTCTTCTCTGGCGTATCCGTAAGGACACATCATTTCCTTTTACGTTGAGGGCGGTTAGTCAATTTTCGTGGTGGAGCTTTCGGATAAGGTCTTATTTTAGATGGAGAGAAATCATCTTGCTTTTGAATACCAGAAGGTCCAGGAGGAGGAGGAGGAGGTCAAAGTCGGGTTGACCTCCAGGTAAGACTGTTGTAATTAAAGTATCCTTGTAAGTAGTAATTCTTGTTAAATTTGACGTTACTAGGTTAAAATTTTCCATGGAACTTATTATTTCACTGACACTTATATCTAAAGAACAATTATTAAATGAATCTATATTAGGAAGATTTGTTGTCAAGCTAGAAGCAGTAATGTTCAAATCTATTTCAGATTCTTTGCTTGCAGGATTTGGTCGATCCGTAAAATAAGATAGCGCGAATTCTGAATCTTTAAAAATATCTGCATTTAGAGGCCATATGCCCGTGGTTTTAAATCCATTCATTATATTAGAAGGATCCATTGCTAATGGCAAAGAATAATAATAATAATAATAACAATCTTTATTCATTATCTTATGGTTATACACAATGACTTATGATAGGGTGCTCCTTTTAAGTGCATAGGCACTTATGTTAGGAGTTCCCGCTCTTCCATAACATTTATATACTACAAGCTACTCGTATTGTGCTGAAAAATCTTATTTAACACTTGAACATAGGTAATATTGTATAGTTTATGAATTTATTTTACATACACTAATTAAAATTTAACAATTTGTGATTATATATAAAAACAATAGGAACAAGGATCTGTGTGGATGTGTATTGTGTGTGTGTACGCGCATGTCTTGCGTGTGTGCGTGTGTGTGTGTGTGCCTGTGTGGATAGGTATGAGAGAGAGTATTTTGAGATACTGTAATTCCTTAGTTAGTTGCACATGGTCTCTGTTTGCATATATAGCTCCATGAATTGATGGTGTTAGATAGTAATTTCTTACATTCATATTTAGATTCAGGATATACATTTAGCATCTTATTTATTTTATTGTACATTTTAGCCCATTAAAAGTGTCTTAAGAGGCGACTAAAGTGCATGTGGTAGAGTCACGTTGCTAGTAATGGCAACATGCATGGGCAGACTCGACCAGATTACTACCACCCCCGGCATTTAAGATCGGCGTTAAGTAGTGGCTTTGGCCACTGCGTTTCGCATTAGGTAATGCCGGGCCCCGGTGCCCTTCCACCTTAAAGGACGGCAACGCTCCTGTAGCTCCTCTGGAGTTACTCGGGGCCGTGGGCGACGGTGATCACTTACCACCAGGTGACCCGTACGCTCGTTTGCCGTCTTATTAAAAAAAAAATATATTAAAAAAAAAAGCTGACCTAGTTTTTTCTACTGCGACAACAGTGTGTTTACGCCTCTGAGATAGTTTGCTAGCATCATATTTTAGGGATTGGTGTACTCTTAGTACAGAACACCGAATATACAATTGCCTCACAGAAAGAAGACCACTAGAAGCATAAAGTTGTGTAGTTGGAAATCTAAAAGGTTTAAACCACATGACTTTCAGTAATACTCATTGAACCCTCTCGAGTTCGAGTAGCTTTGTTTTGTTGGCACCCCCCCAGGCAGGGGTTTATGACACTACATGAGCAGTCTCTTTTTAGGTTAAAGGTGTGTATTTTTATTTCAAAATCGGTAGTGGGTTGAGTGCTATTGTGTTTAGTGAAGTAGATATAGTTAGTTTTATTAACATGTGTTAATAAGTTGCTTCTCAACCAGCTAGCTATTTTCTTAAGTCCTAATTCTGTGGATTGACGCACCAGTTCACACGTTCCTCCCGTAAATACTATAGCCGTGTCATCCGCTTAAGAAAATATATCTTTCCTTGATCTATACTCATGGTGCATAAACTGTTTATGTAAATTAAAAACAAAGTCGGGCCTAGGACACTGCCCTGCGGGACACCATACGTTACTTCGGAAAGCATCCTTAACGATTCCAGGAATGTCATATATGCAAGATTCCTTAACGATTCCAGGAATGTCATATATGCAAGAATCCTTAGCGATTCCAGGAATGTCATATATGGTCATCGTTTTTCCTTGGTTGCTATGCATTCACGCTGTCTGTGTTCGGCTTTAGTAATTCTTGAACGGACCATAGACTCCAACATCCAACGGCTACAGATTATGTGAACAGTGGGGGGAAACGATAGCATGACAATGTGATTTTCTTTTGCTTTTTTCACCAATGAGATTTTTACGTGTGAATGATGATTGTCGAGTAATAAGAGGGCAGGTTCTTGCTCTGATGGTTTGACAAACTTTATAAAATAATCTAGAAATAAAATAAATTCTTTTTCTGTCATCCACCCTGAAAAATTTCCTGCTCCAATACAATCTGGTGGTCCATATCTTACAAAAATATCGGTGTACCTGCGCTTCGGAAACACAAACATAGGCGGGATGGAATTTCCTAAGGCATTAATAGCACATACAAGAGTTACGGGGTAACCCTTTCAGCAGAAGTAATAGCCTAGGGGCATGTTTTTGTCCTCGTCAAGCTACAATTTTCTTTGGTTTGTGGACTGTAGTCACTCCAATTTCATCTATATTATATATTTGTGGTGGTCTAAATTGATACCTACCCATAACATCTGTAAGCCTCCTAAAAAAGTCTTTAATGTTAGCGTTGTAGCTTCAGGAGTCCTCAGAGATAGTCTTGGATTCCTCGCCATAAAATTTTTGAACCAATCTGGTCCAGCTGATTGATTTTTAAACCAAGACGGAGGTAAGTTTTTCGCTCCAATCATAACAGCACACTGGTATGCTAATATCCTGACTTCCAAAGGATTAGGACATATTTTAGTTACTTCTTCCTTTTTAAAAACCAATCTGGGTTTTACATAGCCGATTGATAAAGATTTATTACTTTTCTTTTTCAAGTATCTATATAACGAAACATGGCATAAATTAAAATGTTTTGCAGCTTTTCGTACACTGGTTTTATTTTCCAAGACTTAAGCAGAGGCCAATTCGTAAACGTCTTGGCTTTGGGAACCACGTTCAGTTTTTCTTTTGTAATGTCTCATTTTGAAATAGATGAAATCAATCAACCTCAACAAAACAGTATTCAAAACATGAAAAGAAGGAATTTAAATACGTCTTGCGTAATTTCATAAAAATCATAAATAAATTATAAGTAACAAGTTACAACTTGCCCCATAAAAGTGTTACAACATACCCCACGGCGAGATTTCTTGAAATAATCTCTATGAAAATAAATCAATAACTGCTAAACAATTTGAAATCTACGTTAATCAATTTTCTATAAACAAAAAAAAGTCCATTACCTGGCTTAATCGGAGCGCCTGCACAACACCGCTTCCTGCGCCGTCCCACGGGGTACTCATCGCGTTTATATGATAGAATGGGTATTACGTAGTAGGTTAAGTTGAACGTTAAACGAATATTCTTTTGTTATGGAGGTAAAATATGTTTGTTACTACTTGCCCCTGTTACAACTAGCCCGTTATTATTAGCATTTTTGACGTCGGTTAAATCTATTTTTCAACCAGATGTTCAAAATCAAGCGATGTTCAAGATTTCTTTGCCAGCATCTCTGGAGATATAATATCAACTTTAAGTAAGTTCCCTCGGTCGACCCCACAAGGTCTGAATGGGGAGTGCGTTTTGGAGTATACCAGGGTCCTCAATATATCACAGGCTGTTTTGGAAAAGGTATGAATTACTTTTTTTTATATGTCATGTCACTTGTAGCCAACGTGGCGTATTAAAATTACGGTTAGATTTCCGTTTAGAGACTGAAATGCAAGAGCAGCGATGAGCTCCGTTGATCAAAAGAATGTTCTCACATGGGCCTTCTCGCTAGATGTGGGTAATAGAGTGAAGCTATGTCAATTAAAATATCGTTACATTCCGCCAGTTACTAGATTAAAGAAAGAAAAATACTAATTTATTCATTTCCTTCAAAGGTTATCGAAGGTATTACCATCGCCATTACAGACACACGCTATGCCACTGCACTACCATGGCCTAAATTTTAGATATATGTATCTATATTTTTAAACTTCACGCTGCATCCCCTACATAGCAGAGTAAGCAGAGGAACTAGGGAACCTGATATGATACGTTGCGTGTTGGGTGGCGGAACTTAACGCCGCGCCATGCATCGTTACCAGAGCGAGGAAATTAAAATGTTAAATACTTAATTTCCTCAAATAAAGTAAATTTAAACGCACAACATGTCTGCCCCACGACAGGCGTTATATATTTTAGTTTTATTTGCAAAAGTTGTTTCAAGAAATAATTAAATATGGTATATTATTCAGTGCGTCGTGACGCAGCGGCACAAGCGTGTGACTTGTGTAAACGACAGGTTGTGGGTTCGATCCCCAATCGAGGAAATTAAATATTTAATATTGTCATTTTAAATATTTAATGTTTTCATTTCTTCGCTCTGGTATTAAGGCAAATCGCGGTGTCGAGTTCCGCCACTCAACACACAATACGTAAAATTGCGCGGACAGTGGGCAACGGAAGTGGAACTAAGTGTTTTAACCCTAGGTTCCCAAGTTCCCTCTGCCTGCCCCATTATTCTCATACGTTCTCATATTTTTTTTTGTAGGTACCAAAAGAAAATATTGATAAGAATTTTGTGAAGACCGTCTGTAAACTGTGCGACACGTTGCGAGGCAAAGTTGATGGGCCTTTCAGGTTATTTATATTTATTTAACACTAGCGACCCGTGCGCGGCTTCGCCCGCTTGAATTACACTATTTTATTTACTAATTTAAATTACTTTCTTGTTCTAAGAACATTATCACTTTTAAGATACAGAATATCCTATCCCATTGAAAACTAAAATTACAGCTGAATCAATAAAAAATATATTACGATATTTTTTTTATTTTATTTTTTTTATTTATAAAAAGAACGGAACAGAGTGTCTTAACACTAGGTTCCCAAGTTCTCTCTGCCTACCCTGCCGTGTGCGGGATACAGCGTGAAGCTGAGTGAGCGAATTGTACTTGTAGTTCAAAGGGAACCTAATTTTAAGTATTTTCGTTTCCCATGTTAAGCTGCATTTTCAATATTGTTTAGATTTCAGTATTGTTGAGTGGTGGAGCTTAACACCGCACTTTGTGAAAGTTAAAATATTAATTTCAAGATACGACAGGCCTCAAATATCAATTTAATTAATTTGCTATCGGAGGTCCTTTGTGGCGCATGTAACAAAGCAAAGCCCGGAGTTGAGTTCGGCACTCAACACTCAATGACCCAAATTCAGCGATAAGCGGGTAAAGAAAGTGTTTAAATTATAACACTAGCTTCCCAATTTCCTCCGCCTAACCTGCCATGTGCGGGATAAAGCGTGAAACAGAATTAAAAATATATATAAAAGATTTATTTTTTTCCAGAGAATTCCACTCAGCTAACTATAATTGCCTGGTGGCAGCCATCTGCCTCATGGACCCTGGCCCCGCGGTGTACAGGAGGGTGTTTGGGCCTCACGTGTGGGTCAACCTCATAGATGAGACAGTAATCGATTTACCGATCAGAGAGCAATGGGTGAGTGTGAGGCTAGGCTGCGGCTTCGCCCGCTTGCAAAAAGGCAATATATATATATATATATATATATATATATATATATATATATATATATATATATATATATATATATATATATATATATATATATATATATATATATATATATATATATATATATATATATATATATTTAACAGATATTGTGAGTATTGTAACGGATAGAATGATATAGTGCAGTGGTACAAAAACGACAGGTTGTGGGTTCGATCCCCACTTGAGAAAATTTGGTGTTTAATATTTGTTCGTTCTGGTGATAAGACAAAGCGTGGCCCAACATATAATGGCTCAAATTCAGTGGAAAATTGGCAATATAGTGACTAAATGAGAACGGAGAGTGTTAACACTAGGTCGTCAATTTCATTGTGCCTACTCTGTAACGTGCGGGATACGGCATGAAGCTAAAAAGAATAATTCTTGTAAAATATTTTTTAAAAAGTTTATTATATATAGCCATGTCTAGATCTAAAGAAAGTAGTGATTTTTTTCTTTCAAATATGTTATGAGTATGATTATAATTTCATTTTAACTCTGCGTAATATCGCAAAATATATAAAAAAAACCAATTCAACCTAATAAACTTCTTCTTCTTCTTTAATATAAAAATTGTATTAAAAAAATATATATTACAGAACCAGCGCATCACCCGCCACGCCACGTGTAACTCAACGCCGCACGTGACTCTGACCATGGCGAGCGCTCGCACGCTCATGTTCACGCGCACCCTCTCCGAGGACCCCGACCTCTACGACTTGACGCGCGGCGAGGACGCGGACGCCGTATGTGTTGTTGTCATTTGTGCTGTCATGTCATTTGTGCTGTCATGTCATTTGTGTTGTCATGTCATTTGTGATGTCATGTCATTTGTGATGTCATGTCATTTGTGATGTCATGTCATTTGTGTTGTCATGTCATTTGTGGTGTCATGTCATTTGTGTTGTCATGTCATTTGTGTTGCCACCTCATTTGTGGTGTCATGTCATTTGTATTGTCAAGTCATTTGTGGTGTCATGTAATCTGTGTTCTCATGTCATTTATGACGTCGCGTCATTTGTGTTGTTATGTCATTTTTACTCACTCACTCACTCAGCTTCACGTTGTATCCCACACATGGCAGGGTAGGCAGAGAGAACTTGGGAACCTAGTGTTAAGACAATCCGTTTCACTTCCGTTTCCCACTTTCCGTTTTATTTTCATTTAAATGTTTATGTACACTGTTGTCATGACATTTATATGCAGTCATGTCATTTGAGGTTGCAATTTCTTTTGTTTTTATAAATTTATTATGTGTGACTAATATAATAAAAAAATAGGGTCGAATTCGACATTTTAGCTAGTAATAATTTAATTACAAAAACTAACGTCATATTTCAAATTCAAATATTTTTATTCCAAATAAGAAGTAAAAAGCTTCACTTTTTGAACGTCAAACAATTTACCACCGGTTCACTAAAGTTACTGCGTCACACCTGAGAAGAATCGGCGTAAGAAACTCAGCGGGACATGCCCCTTTTTTTTACATCAAAAGTAAAAATTAAACATTCTAGATGCGCAGTAGACAGTACCAAATACTTGCTGCCTATAGAAACTTGTAAAAATTATTGGAAATACATAAAACTTTGAAAAAAAAAAAACCGACCAATTGCGAGGTAAACGCGCATAAAAGGTCCCTTACGGTAAAGCAAAGCACGGCGTTAAGTTACGCTACTCAACACGTTCCCAGGGTCCTTCATTGTGTAATTAAAAATATATATTTTTACTTTTGTATATTAGATATATGTATATATATTTTATCTATATTTCAGGTTCAATTCCAAGAAATAATAGTGAAAGACAACATTTTAAATTGTCATCCTTCTATTGCCTCTTTCAAAACTTTATTTAACAAACGCAACGGTATTGAAGACGATATTTGTAGAAAATCACTGGAAGATACATTAAAAAATAATGATATCCACGTTAACGTACGATGGCTTCTGGCACAGGTAAGTCACGCTATGTATACATTATATACATTATATATATATATATATATATATATATATATATATATATATATATATATATATATATATATATATATATATTATATATATATATATATATATATATATATATATATATATATATATATATATATATATATATATATATATATATATATATATATATATATATATATATATATGTATATATGTATATATGTATATATATATATATATATATATATATATATATATATATATATATATATATATATATATATATATATATATATATATATGTGTATGTATCCTAAGTGTACTTTTTATGAAAATCTGATTAGCAGTTCAAGAGCTGCTGAGAGCTTTGAGTCGACGATGTTCTTTTTCTTTATTATATCTTCTTTATTGCATCTTAAGGCACGGAGAATTGAAAATATTCAATATTTTTTACTATTTTTTAAAGTGTTATTCCACACTTAGGAAAAAAAATGCTAAATTTAAAAGCGTATAAAAATTCCCGCGCGCTCTGACCAACTAAGCCATACGTTCTCATCAAGCTACGTCGAAATTCTTATACGCTTGTTACAACATTATTTATGTTGTTAGCATCTCTGTAGGGCCGATTTTTTCATTCCTAAGTGTAGATTAACACTTTAACCGCTAAGCGCTTCCTTTTGCAAGAGGCGCGGGTTCGAATCCTGCTATGTAAAATTTTTAATCGCTTTTAAATTTAAATTTAGAATATTCAATATTTTATTTTCTCAACAGTGGACCGAATCCAGAACTTTTCACGCTTCCTTCGCGACGACGTGCCTTGGGAGGTTATTTTTATTTGAAATTCTGCTCATTTCAGGCGGTATGCAACAGTAAAGACGAACTGAGGGCGTACGCTAGCGGCTTGCAGCCGGCGCTCCTCGCGCTCGTAGTCGATACAACTAAAGATGGCATATTAAATGATTTACATATAGATGTGGTGAGCAAATTATTATAATTATTATCTTCATTATTTTTTTTTTGTAGTTGAATTTGAATATTTAAGTTTTGTATCCAAAATCATTTCTTTTTTTTATTTCCACACGGAAGTAGAGAAGGAGATATTTTTTTTTATTTCTTCTCTAAGCAGCGTTAAGATCCGCTACTCGACATACCGTCGAGAATTCGCAGAGAAGTGGGGAACGAAGTGTCTTAACACTCAGTCCCGTTTCCAATCCCTACAATTGCGGGAAACAGCGTGAACAAACAAACAAAAAAATAAAGTAATCTGTAATATTTTTAATTTCAGCTCGACACATTAATATTATGGCAAGAAAATACAGAAAACGAACATATAAATGAAATAATAGGTTTTTTGATAACTACCGCCATTCATTACGAGGTCAGGCATTACTCGCTGGTGGAAAGATTAGTTAAGTTATTGAATGTTTGGCAGAAAGTTGTGATACCTTGGGCCTGTTTCGAGCGGCATTTGAGAGGTATGTGTATGGCGGCGTTTAGTTACGCCGCTCTACGTGTAAAGATTGAGGTTGTGCGTTTTGTGTGGAGTGTAGTGGTTTTAGAGTTATTAGGTAGACACAAAATTTGTGGTTAACGGAATATATGACTTAAATGTTGACAAATTTAAATTTGCAGTCGTATACACTTATTTTGTATGTAATGAACTACATCTTTAAGGTTGTAATGATTTTTCAATATTAAATATATTATCGATTTTTTTCTTTATCTGTATTGTCAATTACTTGGTAGTTTTTCATGGGAAATTTTTTTTGAGACTTGGTAAGTTTTATACAAAATTTAGTAAAAATGTTGCAGTTTGCTTATTTCTTATGAGTCCACGATATGTAGATCTGCATATTTGTTATTAATTTCCACTTGATACCTCCAGGTAAATTAATGTTTTAAACAGACAGATATATATATATATATATATATATATATATATATATATATATATATATATATATATATATATATAAGTCATTTTAATTTCAGCGTCACAATGCATATGTTTTGATTAATTATTTTCTATTTGAGGCCTGTCGTGGCGCAGCGGCACAAGCGTGTGACAGTAAGCGACAGGTTGTGAGTTCGATCCCCACTCCAGTAAATGAACTTTTATTTTTTCGTTTTGGTAACAACGCGGAACGCTATGTTTCTACATGACATCTGCCTACTCTGCCACGTTCTGGACATAGCGTGAAGCCAAAATTTTTTTTTATTCTCAACATTTTTGGCTAAAATCTTAAATTTTTCGTTGGTAAATAATTCACCCTCACTCACTTAGCTTCACGCCGTATCGCGCACATGGCAGGGTTCCATGACATTTCAGTTACCCACTTTCCGCCGAATTTGAGGCATTGCGTGTTGAGTAGCGGAACTTAACGCCGCGTTTTGCCTTGTACCAGAGCGTAGAAATGAAAACATTAAATATTTAAATTGAAATACTAAATATTTCATTTCCTCTCGTGTGTATCGAACCCAACAACCTATCGTTTACAGTCACACGCTTGTGCCGCTGCGCCACGACAGGCCTCAATTAAAAGTAAATAATTATAAATTTAATATTAACATTCTTCTTACAGCAAGAAACGCAGATAAACTGAAAATATGTATACATATATTAAAAAATATATTGAAATGCAACAAGTACATGCAAGAAACAGCGCCATCTTTAATTCATTTGATAGAAACCAAACTAACGTACATAGAAGTGTGTGAAGTGCTCGGAATGGCGCTGAAGCTGGACCACAACCGGAAGTGGCTCGAGAGGTAAGGTTATCAGCTTCACGCTCTATCCCGCAGTTGGCGGGGTAGGCTGAGGGAACTTGGGAACCTAGTGTTGAGACACTCTGTTTCTGTTTCTGATTTTTAGGCTTTGCGGTTGCGGATTTTTAGGTTGGCGGAACTCAACGCCACGCTTAAGCTTAGTTGATAGAGCGAAGAAATGAAAATGGTTAATATTTAAATTGAAACTATACGAGTATATTTGTTTAATTACTCGAGTGGAAATCGAACCTACAACTTGTCGTTTACAGTAACACGTTTGTGCCCCTGCGACACGACGGGCCTCACTCAATCCACTTTCTCTATCTAGTATACAAAGCGCGGCGCTAAACTCTGGCACTCAAAATCAAAATGCATTTCATTGTCGTGTGCTTTACGCTGCATCTCGCACGTGGTAGGGTAGGCTGAGGGAACTTGGGAACCTAGTGTTAAGGCATTCAGTTAAACGTTCGGTACACTTCTGTTCTACACTTTCCTTTTAATGCCGAATTTGAGACATTGCGTGTTGGGTTGCGGTACTTAACGCCGTGCATTTTATTAAGTCATCTTAAATAAATAAAATATTTGTATTTCTCCGCTCCCACTCGCTTTGAACGACATAAATTAAACTCTTTCTTTTTTTTTTATAGCTTCACGCTGTATCCCGCACAGGGAACCCGAGAACCTAGTGTTAAGACACTCCGTTCCACTTCCGTTCCCCACTTTCCACCGAATTTGAGGCATTGCGTGTTTAGTGGCGGAACTGAACGCCGCGCTTTGCCTTATTACCAGAGCAAGAAATGAAACATTAAATATTTAAATTGAAAATATTAAATATTTCATTTCCTCGACCGGGGATCGAACCCAGAACCTGTCGGTTACAGTCACACGCTTGTGCCGCTGAGCCACGACAGGCCTCTGGTATTAATTCATTTAACATAAATATTAATTTTGATCATTCAAATTTGAACCCGCGTCCCATTTTAAAACTAACTGTACAGTAAGTTAATATTTAAAAAAAAAAGTCCCTTTTTCTCACAGATTTCGATCAATTCTACAAGATTTACACAGAAATGACGTCATGGAGTACCTGAAAGTTTTATATTACACGCAAGTAGGGTGTCCATCTGTCTGCGATTCACGCAACTGCAGGTGAGTGTTCACGCTGTATCACGCATATTGCGGGATATATCACGTACATACTGCATAACGTTCAATGACATTGTTTGTTGAGTGGCGGAGTTCAACACCGTTATATGTATACTAGAGAGAGGAAGTGAATTGAATAAAATTTTGTAAAAGCGACAAGTTGTGGGTTCGATGCTCACTCGAAGAAATATTATATTTAATATATTCATCCAAAACGCATTGCCTCAAATTCGACGGGAAAGTACTTAACACTACGCTCTTAACTTTCCTCTGCCTACCCTGCCACGCGGGATACAGCGGGAAACTGAAACAAAAATGTATTGCCGTGGTCCGTAATTAGCTCACATCGCTCACAGCGCGCCAATCAGTCGGTCGCTCGGTCCGTATTAAGCTTTTATCGCTCACAGTTAGCGTTGTGAATAGTATGACGTCACTTGTGACGTCACTGGCTAGTGCTGACGGGTCGGAGCGTGAGCACCGTGAGCGTTGATGTTATTTTGACGTTTAATATATCCTTCACGTCAATGTCACTATCGTCAATTTCCTCAATTGTGGAAAATGCTTGAATACAACCATTTTCACAAGCAATTTATAATCTTCATCGGCTATACCACATACTCCACTCATATTTATATCAAAAATACTCTGTTAGGTGCTTACGAATTTGATAAGTTAAACATATTAACTTGTCAAAGTCGTAAGGACGCTCACAAGTGGTCTGTATTATTAGTACTGCTAACAGACGTTGGCGCGCTCACTAATATCGGACCGCACGTTAACAGTGTAAGCGTCGTGAGCAATGTGAGCATAATTCGGACCACGGCCTATGTCTTACAGAAAAATAGCTGATCTACTGCCAAAAATAACGGCAGAACGGGAAAAATTAAAGTGTCTCCGTATATTAGACGCGTATATAAGAAATGCTGGAAATGAACCTGTGACCGCCGTACTCGAGACTGTGGACATTGCGGATCACTTGGGAACCTCCGAGGGGTTGAAATTGGTAAGATATTATCATATGTTAGTATTACTTGAATGTTTTAGTAATTAAAAGTCTGTCGTGGCGCAGCGGCACAAGCGTGTGACTGTAAACGACAGGTTGTGGGTTCGATACCTACGAGAGGAAATGATTTTTTTTTTCTCTATGGTTGCAAGCGTGTAATGCCTCTCCTTCGGCGGAAAGTGGGAAACGGAAGTGGAACGGAGTGTCTTAACACTAGGTTCCCAAGTTCCCCGTGCCTACCCTGCCTTGTGCGGGATACAGCGTGAAGTTCAGAACGAAGAAGAACGAGGCATAGCGCGGCGTTCAACACCGCAACTTGACACACAAGTTCAATGGAAACTGGAAAACGGGGTGTTTCAAAAGTAGGTTCCCAGGTTCTCACCTACCTAAATATGAGCGGAATAAAGATGTTATTATTGAGTTATATTTTTTATTTTTAGGCAAAAACCAGTTTAAATTTTCTGTCTGTAGCCGAAAGAGAGAAACTTATCTATGCTTTACTCAAAGAGAACTACAAGAAGGAGTTGTATGAGCCTGTTGAAGAATTTTTAATTGAATATTTGAAATGTAAGATATTTTTTTTTGTCTTTTTCTCCTTCTTCTTCTCTGGCATTGGTTACGGTGTGTTGGGCCAGGGTCTGCCTTCCTTCCATTGGCTCTCCTCCAACCAGCGCTGCCTTGGGCGTCCGGGGGGGTCTCACTCCAGCACTCCAGGGTCAGATACACCATGTCAGACGACGCCCCTGGACCTCATCCGCTGCTTCACGGACTCCAAGACCATCTCGAATATGTTACGTTTGCGATCAGACCGCGTCACGCACGCGTGACGTGATGCTCCTGAGTGTGCCGAGATAGTACTGGCCAGCCTCTTATGGGACAGAGTTTACGTTTTTATGGCTATATGGTATCTATACGCCTATATGATTGCCTATATGTATGTATGGGTGTGTGTATGTGTGTGTGTGTATGCGTGTATGAATGTACGCATGTATGTATGTGTATATATAATATATATGTATATTTTTTTTTAGTGAAACTGCATTCAGACTATGAGCCGCCCGCTAAAAGACCTGCACGGGAATCGAAGTCGCTCCTCCTTTGCGATACAGATATACTTTTACGTAAAATATTGTCGAAGTTGAGTAATTTTGGAGGAAAATATGTACAAAATCTAAGTGAATTATTAAATGATGATTTAAGAGTCAGGTAATATTTTTTTTTCGGCTTCACGCTGTACCAGAGGGAACTTGGGAACCTAGCGTCACACCGTTTCGTTCCCCACTTTCAACCGCGTTTGAGGCATTGTGTGATGAGTTGCGGAACTCAACGCTGCGCTTTTTGTCGTTACCATAGCGAAGAATAAATACTTCATTTCGTAGAGTACGCATCGAACTCACAACCAGGCCGTACAGTCATTTTAGTGTCATCTTGGAGCTAGGTTGGAGGTTGTGGGTTCGGTTCCCAGGAAGAGATACTTGCATTTTCTCGATCCAACAATAAGGCAAAGCGCGGCGTTGAACTCAACCACTCAACACGCAATGCCTGGAGAATATTGTAGTGCTTAAGTAGCGGAGTGACGTAACATTAGTTTTTCTCTGCCCACCCAGCTATGTGGGGGAGTGGGAGGGAGAGGGAGGAGAGTGGGGTTATACAGTGTGAAGCAATTTTTTTTTTTTCATTAATATGGCCACTTTTTTATATATAAAAAAATGTTTTACAGTTTTTACGAGTGTTTCTACATTATGATATTAATGTCGAATTTGAAATCTGAAATGAATTTGATCGGAACGGTACAGTTGTTCTTGTACAGGTTCAAATCCGGATCACGTTGTGAGGGTAAGTATATTTTAACTTTGAGGAGATTTCACTTTCCGTTTATCTGGAATGGCGTAACTCAACGCCGTGTTTTGTCTTGAAGAGGAAGACATTTTTTTGTGTTTCACGATTTATCGTATAGCACGGTAGGCAAAGGGAACTTGGGAACCTAGTGTAAAGACACTCCGTTCTGTAACAAAAATAATATAAACTGTATTTATTGATATATAGTGTATCTTCTACATTGTCACATAATTATTATTAATAATAAAATCATTTTAAGCAGGCTATTTTTTTTTCTTATGGAAAAGACGGCAAACTCGCGTACGGGTCACCTGATGGTAAGTGATCACCGTCGCCCACGGCCCCGAGTAACTCCAGAGGAGCTACAGGAGCGTTGCCGTCCTTTAAGGTGGAAGGGCACCGGGGCCCGGCATTACCTAATGCGAAACGTAGTGGCCAAAGCCACTACTTAACGCCGGTCTTAAATGCCGGGGGTGGTAACAATCCGGTCGAGTCTGCCCATGCGTGTTGCCATTACTGGCAACGTGACTCTACCACACGCACTTTAGTCGCCTCTTACGACACCATCAGTACCAGGGTGATCCTATTCTAAGCCGGAATCACACGGCAAAAAATTCAGGCTAGTCGGAGAGAACGTAGTGCTAAGACACTATGTTCCAAATTGCGCGTTGAGAAGCGGAACACGTGCCATTGCGCCATAACGCCTATAATGTAATATTTTATTTTTTATTTTTTTTTTCAGTTTCTACTTCAAATTCGAGTGGACAAGTTAATGGAGAGGAAACAATTGATATGATTTTGAAATATTCTAAGGTATATAACATGTTTAATATATATATATATATATATATATATATATATATATATATATATATATATATATATATATATATATATATATATATATATATAAATGGATGGAGTCCTCGGAATGTAGTGTGTAATTACATCACCCTAAATGTAGAAGAAGGCTACGTAAAACCATAATAGTTAGAACTTCATTTAGATCTGGTTTGCCGTTTTTGAGATTAGTCTGTACAAACGCACAGGCTAACACAAAAATCACTATACTGTCCCCTATTACATAAATAAACGTCCCATATAAGATGTTATTTAATATATCTTCCACGTACAGACAGTGATCAGTTACAGATTTATTATTTATTTATTTATTTATTTATTTATTTATTTATTTATTAAGGAAAACATACAGTTTTACAAGTACTGTAAATAAAAAACCAAATTGACATTCAATTAACCAATGAAGTCTTCACATAAAATAGTTCAAAAAAAAAAATAGCTAGATAGATGTACAGTTAATCAAAAAGAAATCAAAATAAAAATCATTCAGAAACAGCTTCCATGACAAGTGATTTGAACTTAAAATTATATATTATAAGTATATATTTAATTTCCTCGAGTGGGAATCGAATCCACAACCTGTCGTTTAAAGCCACACTCTTCTATCCCTGCCTATAGTCGCCTATAGACCTCATAAATATCGTTCAACTATTTGTACTAGAGAATGTATGTATGAATAAAAATGTATGGAATGAACGAATGAATGAGAAATGATTTTATATATGCGTTTTCTACAGCTTCACGCTGTATCCCGCACACAGCAGGGTAGGCAGAGGGAACTTGGGAACCTAGTGCTTAGACACTGCGTTCCCCTTACGGTCTTCACTTTCGAATTTGAGGCATTGCGTATCGAGTGGCGGAACTCAACGCCGCTTCCTTACTACACATCTCATTTAATAATGCAATTTTTTTTTTCTTAGATAAATTCTGAAGCAGCTTTGTCTATACTTGTGCAGTTGTTGCATCAGTATTCCAAAAGTCCCGAGTTCGATTATATGAATGATGATATCGTTGACTTACTTCTGGTTCCGACGCGTTGGGCCTTGGAACTTGTTAGAGCAGCAGGTGTATGGCGGTGTGGACGGTACGATATATTTTTTGTGGCCTGTCGTGGCGCAGCGGCACGAGCGTGTGACTGTAAACGACGGGTTGTGGGTTCGATACACGAGAGGAAATGAAATATTTAATCCCAGCTTCATGCTGTATCCCGCACTAGGCAGGGTAGGCAGAGGGAACGGAAGTGAAACCTAGTGTTATGACACTCCGTTCCACTTCCGTTCCCCACTTTCCGCCGAATTTGAGGCATTGCGTGTTGAGTGGCGGAACTCAACGCCGCGCTTTGCCTTATTACCAGAGCGAAGAAATGAAACATTAAATATTTAAATTGAAAATATTAAGTATTTCATTTCCTCGACTGGGGATCGAACCCAGAACCTGTCGGTTACAGTCACACTCTTGTGCCGCTGCGCCACGACAGGCCGCATATTTAATATTTTCAAATTAAAGATTTAATGTTTCATTTCTTCGCTCTGGTACAAGGCAAAACGCGTTGAGTTCCGCCACTCAACACGCAATGCCTCAAATTCGGCGGAAAGCGGGAAACAGAAATGGAACGGAGTGTTTTAACACTAGGTTCCCAGGTTCACTTTGCGAACCCTGCCACGTGCGGGACACAGCGTGAAGCTGGGTTAGAGTGAGTTAACTTCACGCTCCATCCCGCACGTGGCATGGAACTAAGATCCTGGTGCTACTAAACTCCGTTCCGTGCCCAACTTTCCGCTAAATTTCAGGGGCTGCGTGTTGAGTAGCGGAACTCAACGCCGCTCATTATCTTGTTACTAGAGCAAAGAAATGAAAATATGAAATATTTCATTTCCTCGTGTGGGGATCGAACCCACAACCTGTCGTTTACCACCACTAACCTCAATTATATAATTATAAATATTTTTAATATATAATTATTTAATATTTCAGCCTCAACAATACAATAAAAGATTTATTAGAAAAAACAAAAGGCACTGACATTGAAAATGTAACTAAAGTATTGTATGAAGAATATAAAATACATACGGAAGGTCCTGAGTTATTCACTTTAGGGTAAGTCCGTACATACATACATCTTTTGTTTCATCTTGAGGTAGGCAGAGGGAACATGGGAACCTAGTGTTGTTAAGTAGATTTTTTTTATTGAGGCACGTGCGTTAGTGTTTACTTTTTTGTTATAAGTTTTTTTTTTAGCTTCACTCTGTATCCCGCACGAGGCAGGGTAGGCAGAGGGAACCCGGGAACCTAGTGTTAAGACATTCTGTTCCATTTCCGTTCCCCTTTCTGCCGAGTTTGAGGCATTGCGTGTTTGGTGGCGGAACTCAACGCCGCGCTTTGCCTTTTTACCAGGCGAAGCCTTGAGCGAGTCGCTAGTGATATAGATAACTAGCGTTCCGATTAAGGCTTCGCCCGCTTTTATTTTATATATATATATATATATATATATATATATATATATATATATATATATATATATATATATATATATATATATATATATATATATATATATATATATACATATACATATATATATATATATATATATATATATATATATATATATATATATATATATATATATATATATATATATATATATATATATATGTACGTTCATACATACATTTATTTATTTATATTAATATCTTTTCTACAGATTACACTTGTGTTATGATGAAGATATGCCAGAAGTCTCTACGAGATTTTCCATGCAAGGTTTGATCTTTTAAGTTTCTTTTAATATAATCTTTGTTGTTATTTGGACGCCGATGGCAGAGTAAGGGAGGCGTGTGACTGTCTACGCGACTGGTTGCTGGTTCGATGAACACTTGAGGAAATTGAAATATTTTCAGATTTAATATGTGATATTGTCATTTCTTCGTTCTGGTAACGAGACAAAACGCGGCGTTGAGTGTCGCATTAACACACAATGGCCCATATTCGGTGGATAATGGAGAACGGAGAATAGGTTCCCAAGTTCCCTCCGCCTACCTAGAGATAAAATAAAATACGAATATTATAAATGTGAAAGTTTGTGTGTGTATGTATGTTTGTTACACTTTCACACAGAAACTACTGAACAAATTCAGATGTAACTATACAGTTATATATCTTATATATTAGAATAACCTGTAACAAACCTGTATATATATATATATATATATATATATATATATATATATATATATATATATATATATATATATATATATATATATATATATATATATATATATATATATATATATATATATATATATATATATATATATATATATATATATATATATAGCATTTAAAAAAACATAATAAAATAGACAATAATTAAAGTTAGTTCACAACGGTGGGCTGATTTCTAAAAGAAATCTCTTCCAGCCAACCAATGGGAGTGGGTGACTGTTAAATAGCGGGGACAGATTAAAGTGCAGTAATACAATTTGTAAAATTATAATATATATATATATATATATATATATATATATATATATATATATATATATATATATATATATATATATATATATATATATATATATATATATATATATATATATATATATATATATATATATATATATATCATATCAAAAACATACATTCACATATAATTATAATAATATGTAAGTAGACATATATAAATAAAATATATACTTAATTATATAACAATAACTTTGAGCGGGCGAAGCCGCGGACAAATAACTTTTATATATTTTTCCTTACAGATTTAGTGAATTCATTTGGTAAATTATCGAACTGGAGTGATTTGACACTGCGACAACAGAAAAGCGTTAAAGATGAACTGCCGTGCCTGTGGACCACTGCGGAGAGTTTCAAAGATATCATTGCTGAAAGACAATTTGAAGGTGAAAAATTTTAGATTTAATTACGTCGGAGGTTAGTGTGGGTTCGATCCGCACTCAATAAATTCCCACTTTCCCTCAGCCTACACTGGTTTGTGCGGGATACAGCGTGAAAGTATAAAAAAATATATAAAAATATTTTAATATCAATTGTATAAATGAGGCCTGTCGTGGCGCAGCGGCACGGACGTGTCACTGTGAACGACAGGTTGTGAGTTCGATTCCGAGAGGAAATGATATATTTAATATTTTCAATTTATTTATTTTTTTCTTTTTATATCTTCGCTCTGGTAACAAGGTAAAGCGCGGCGTTGAGATCCGACACTCAACACGCAATGCCTCAAATTCGGCGGAAAGTGGAGAACTGAGTGTCTTAACACTAGGTTCCCAAATCTTCCTTTTTTTTGTTTTCCTCGACAAAGCAAGCAATGGCGTAAATATAGCCGATAATAAATTAGGTTAAGTTAAATTTAAGCGGACGAAGCCGCCAGTGACTACGAAATTAAATACTTTAACCTAACTTTTAGCACCGATGTGGTTGAACGCAATGATATCTGCGTACAACGATGAGAGCAACGCAGTAATTCCACACGACGTTTACAAAACACCCAGGAACTATTTTGATCTGTCCGTGGTAAGTATGTTTATATGTATATATAAATAGCGGAGCTCAACGCCGCGCTTTGCCTTGTTATATAAGCGTGATGGTTAAATGTGCGCTTACCGCTCGGTTAATGAATATTATGATTTTCTTAGCACAGGTAAGTAGACTATGCAGCGTTGAGTTCCGAAACTCAGCACGCATCGTCTTAATCATTGCGCAGTGCCTGTCCCTGTGTATAACGCGGGATAAAGCGTGAAACAAGAACAAAAAAGCACAAAAAAAAGACAACTCCAAAATATTATCATATGAAAATTCAATCATTTGAGTCTTGAAAACAACACAAAGTACCCTTACACTAGGTTCCCATGTTCCCTCTGCTTACCCTGCTATGCGGGATACAGCGTGATAGCTCACAAACAACTTTCCACAGGTAGCGGAGATATCAACGTGGAATGAAATAAGAAGTGGTCTACAAACTAAAGATATTATACTAAGTGATGTACGGCGCAGTGATTGCTTAGCGCGGTGGGCGGCGCGGGTCATGATGAGGTACGTAGATACTATGCCCTGTTGGCACCATCACGCTGTTTCCCTCAGTGTCAGTGTTTCTTTTTACCCTGCTTACCCTGCTATATGCGGGATACAGTGTGAATATTATCAACGTACGGATTAAAATTTTAAAAATCACTATTTTGTGCCCTATTGTATAAGTTTTGTCAGCTTCACGCTGTATCCCGCGCATGGCGGGGTAGGCAGAGGGAACTTGGGAACCCAGTGTTAAGACACTCCGTTCCACTTTCGTTCCCCGCTTTCCGCTGAATTAGAGATATTGCGTGTTGAGTGGTGGAACTCAACGCCGCGCTTTGCCTTGTACCGAAGCGAAGAAATGAAAACATTAAATATTTAAATTGAAAATATTAAATATTTCATTTCCTCTCGTGTGTATCGAACCCAGAACCTGTCGATTACAGTCACACGCTTGTGCCGCTGCTGCACAATAGGCCTTTTATAAATAAACACCCCCTATAAGATGTTATTTAATATATCTTCCATGAACAGACAGAGATCGTAACGAGTAACTGATCTCTGTCTGTTCATGGAAGATATATTAATATATATATATATATATATATATATATATATATATATATATATATATATATATATATATATATATATATATATATATATATATATATATATATATATATATATATATATATATATATATATATATATATATATATATATATATATATATATATATATATATATATATATAATATATATATATATATATATATATATATATATATATATATATATATATATATATATATATATATATATATATATATATATATATATATATATATATATATATATATATATATATATATATATATATATAAATATAATAATGGGGTAATTCCAGGTCGGTGTTCGTGGGCGCGGCGTGCGGGCGGCGCGAGGCGGCGCGTGCTCTGTCCCGCTCGCACGCGGCGCGGTGGTGCGCGCGCGCGAGCGAGACAGAGATACACCGCCAGGTGCGGAACTGCTGCAAGACAACCACGTGAGTGTTTGTTTCACGCTGTATCCCGCATGTTTCATTTCTTTTTGTTCACCTTCACTCCGTATCCCTTTAGGGTGGGGAAGTTGGGAACCTTGTCTTAAAACACGCTGTTCCCATAAAAATATTTAATTTAATAATTTGATTTTTAAGGGTCTGAAGAAATAAAACATTTTTTTTTTGTTAAGTTCACGCTTTGTACTGTATATAGCCGGGTAGGCAAAGAAAACCAAGTGTTAAAACACTCTGTTTCTCTTTCTCTACTTTGTCTTGCCATCGAAGAAAATAAAAATATGCTTAATTACTTTTTAAACATACATCCACACTTAGGAAGAAAAATAAGAAAAAGAAATACACGCGACTATTAAAGTTTTATACGTTTTCTAAATAACTATGAAATTATTAGATATTATTATCAGCTTCACGGTGTATCCCGCACGAGGCAGGGTAGGCAGAGGGAACACGGGAACCTAGTGTTAAGACACTCTGTTCCACTTCCGTTCCCCACTTTCCGCCGAATTTAAGGCGTTGCGTGTTGAGTGGCGGAACTCAACGCCGCGCTTTGCATTTCTTCGCTCTGGTACAAGGCAAAACGCGGCGTTGAGTTCCGCTCAACACGCAATGCTTCAAATTCGGCGGAAAGTGGTAAACGGAAGTGGAACGGAGTGTCTTAACACTAGGTTCCCGGGTTCCCTCTGCCTACCCTGCCTCGTGCGGGATACAGCGTGAAGCTAAAAAAGAAAGAAATATATAAAATTTCAGTGACCTATACGAGAGCGAGATGTTACAATGGTTGTATTTCAAACTGAACGCCACGAGATGTATAGCTTTGGAAGAAAACAACAAAGATGAACTCCGTAAGGCGTTAGATATTTCAGGTGAGGATCCTCAGCTTCTGCACGAAGAGAGTAGTGTCTGAACTCTCCGTTCTCGCACCAGTCTCTATTCTAATGTTCCAGCTTCACGCCGTATCCCGCGCGTAGAGAGAATGTCTTAACGTAGTGATACTTGTGTTCTTGTTGTGTGGCGGAACTCAACGCTGCGCTTTTTGTCTTGTTACCAGAGCGAAGAAATTGAAGTATTAAATGTTTCGTTTGTTTTACTCTTGCTTGTGCACCGTCAGTTTAATATTATTAGTATAGATAATTTAATTTATATGAGGCGTGTCGTGGCGCAGCGGCACAAGCGTGTGACTGTAAACGACTGGTTGTGGGTTCGATACCCACGAGAGGAAATGAAATATTTAATATTTTCAATTTAAATATTTAATATTTTCATTTGTTCGCTCTGGTTACAAGGCAAAGCGCGGCGTTGAGTTCCGCTACTCACATTCGGCGGAAAGTAAGCAACGGAGTGTCTTAACACTAGGTTCCCAATTTCCCTCTGCCTACCATGCGATTTGCGGGATACAGCGTGAAGCTGAGTGAGTGATAACTAAATTTATTATTTTCATTGTTATTTTTTGTTTTCAGATGAACACGTACCGAAGTTTCTAGAGATGTCGTCTAACGAAAACATTATCAAAATGGACTTAGTAACGCTGCAATTGAGAAATGATTTGGAATGTATGTATAAATAATATAGTTAAAATGGGTTTTTTGTTTTCAAAATTAACACCTTTGATGTAAACGCAACAGGGTTGTGGGTTCGATTCCAAATCGAGGATATGAAATGCCTTAAATTAAGCGGAAAGTGGGGAACGGAAGTGGAACGGAGTGTCTTAACATTAGGTTCCCAAGTATCGTTTTACCGCATTTTGTATGAAGATTGCTGCGTAATTAATATCTAGTAGGGTACTTTAAGTAGAAGTACAAATTTATAAAAAAAAACCGAACAAAATCGTTACAAATTTATATTTGTTGATAAATTCATGTAAATTGTGTGCACACGCCCGCATACTTAAAGTTGTCATCTATATTTTTATATAGCTAAGGCCACGAAAGGGTTGTCGGTTCGATTACCACTGGATGTATTATTGTTTTTCATTATTTCGTTTTTATATAAGACAACGCGCGGCGTTGAGTTCTGCCACTCAATTCACAATACCTCCAGTATGCAGTGTTGCTAGGAGAACGGAGTGTCTTAAAACTACATTCTCGTACGTCGCAGTCTATCCTGCTAAATGCGGGATACAGCGTGAATCAAAAAAAAAATGATCACTTTTCATATTTATATTACAGGTTTGAATATGAATCATATAAATGATATATGTATAAAGATACAAAAAATAAAGGAAAACAAAATGGCGGCGGATTACAAAAAAAGTTTAGAATCTATCTGTGTTCTGTTCATGACGTTCTTGGATCAGTGTGGTAAAGAAAAATTAAATATTATTACTTAATAATGCTTCAAATTCACTCGGAAGTGGGGTACGGAGTCTTATCAGTAGGTTCCCAAGTTCCCGCTGTCTACCGTGCTATGTGCGGGATACAGCGTGAAGCTGAGTGATTGAGTGCCATGGTTGTGGATTTCAATTCGGCTTAGTAAATTGTATACACGCTCTGGTTGTGATGAAGCGCGGCGTTGAGTTACGTTATTCACTACGCATTTCTATTTGTATTGTATTATCTATAACTTTTATTACTATAAAATGAATGGAGGTCTCTCGTGACGCAGCACAAGCGTGTGACTTTAAACGGCAGGGCGTGGGTTCGATCCCCACGATCGAAGAAGAAATATTCAACTGAAAGAATTAATTAAATATTTAACTCTTATAAAGAGACCAGCTTGGCGTTGAGTTCCGCCACTTAAAACGATGCCTCAATTTCAGCGATAACTGAAGAGCGAAGTGCTTTAACACTAGGTTCCCAAGTTTCCTCTGCCTATCCCGCCACGTGCGGGATACAGCGTGAACGAAAGAAATAATGTTTTTTTTTTATTCCAGATAATAATAAAAGGGATGTCACGTTCGCTAATTCAATATACAGTGAAATGGCAAGAGTATTATCAATTTATGTTCAGCTAAATTTGGGCAAGAAGCGTTGGTTGTTGGCGAATATTATTATAAATAAAATTAAACGCTTCGGGACTGTGTCGAGGACGGAGAGCGGAGAAATTCTTGATTTGGTAAATATTTTTTTGTATTTTTTTTAGCTATTTCCATAGCTTCTATCTCGGGCCTCGAGGGCGGGGGTGGCCATTGATCACGTGAAAAAATGCCGACGGCCCCTAACGATACCCTGATACAAATCTGGCGGCGCAGCGGTAGCGGCGTGGTGAACGCCGTGCATCATCTAATGTCGTTTAAGCAGCACACTTCGGCCACTTCGGCACGGCGCTTGTCCGTGTTGTGTGTGCGCTAGTATTGTCAAATCTATTTGCAGATACTTCTTGGAATTAAAAAGTTTTTTTTATATGTATGAAAAAAAATACATGAATAATTTGCAATGTGAAACATGTTTGGTTTATTAAATATCGACATGGGGTGGAAAATTAATCGCATGTCGATATGATTAAAACAAACTAGTTATTTTTATTAAGAAGGTTATTCATATTATATATTATCTATAATATATATATAATATAATAGATATATCTAGATATAGATCTCTATATATATATATATATATATATATATATACTAGTAATATCTATCTATATTCTATATATAATATATATATATATAATATATTATCTATATATATATATAATATGATATTATCATATATTAATATATAATATATATATATATATAATCACCATAGATATTATATATATTATATATATATATTATTAACTATAGATATACAAGTTGAGTTCGCACACTCTTAAGTATATATCATATATCACTTGTGTTTATTGCAGTTGTCGACTAAGATAAAGATCAGAATGAGTATCCATAGACCGCAGTTGGTAGGTTCCGACAAGTGTCCGTCACCCCACCCCTGTGGGCACGTCTAGATAAACAAGGATGAGCTCGACCGCGTTTAACACGCCAATCTCCTCTCATCGGTGGAGCCGCAATATTGTTAGTAAGATATTGCCAAGATTGATGAACGCGAAAGGTTGGAGTTTGGTTTTTTTTAAAATTTCGTATCCAGCACGATATGGTGGAAGGGAACTTGGGACTAGTGTTGAGTTTCTCGTGTCCTGCTTCACGTTGAATAAAAAATTTGATGAGTGAGAATCAAACTTGTAGTGTAATACTTGTGCCCTTGGCCGCTGACTTCTATGGATGATGGTAGCCGGTTCCAATTCTCATAAACAAAAATCGTATTTCTGGTTTTAATGTTATAGCGTGGTGTTAAGTTACGCCATCAAATGCAGTATAACTCAAGAATAGTGCGGTTGCCTGGGTAGTGTCTAAACGGGTAGGTTTACATTGCCGTACCTACTGAAGTGATAAAAAATAGTTCATCTTCACGTTGTATACCGCACATGCTAGAAGCAGGTAGAGGGAAACTTGGGAACTAGTGAAAAGCTATCCGTTTTTCTTAGAGTGAAACATGTTTGACGGCTTTCTATTGGATCATGGTTACTGGTTCACATCCTATAAAGAAATTCTATTTTGTATTTTATGCTATAATGTTATTATCATTACAACTT
The DNA here is from genome assembly GCA_019049475.1 of Eueides isabella. Lineage (NCBI taxonomy): Eukaryota > Metazoa > Arthropoda > Insecta > Lepidoptera > Nymphalidae > Eueides > Eueides isabella. The sequence continues at coordinate 4,531,853 of CM032413.1, read as the reverse complement.
ATTTGCATCGTCTGAAAAACGAAACTGCTGAACTTCTTTCTACGAGTGCGAGAAGAAAGTGTTATCAGCCGGCCTGTCACTATCAAGATATCGAAGCCCAAGGTGATGGTAGTAGATGATTTGGCCCCTAATGCGCTCAACGAACTCAGAGATCTTGAATTGTTGATTCAGTTCTTATACCTTGGCTCTCTCTTACCAGCGAGGGTGGCAGGTGATAATGAAAGAAGAAATCTGTAGAAGAATCCAAATGTCCAAAAGCAGCGATGACTAAAACTTCAATAAGATAGGGAAAGACCGTAATATCTCGGGTAAACAAAGTACAGGATGGTGCAGAATGGGTATCTCAATTTTATTGTACGGAGCCGAATCATGTGACGATAAGAAGCAGGAAAAGGACGAAAAGACGACGCTTTCGAAATGTGGTTGTGGAGGAGGATGTTGCGTTAAATCCGTGGACTGCGCCACCGAAATTGTAGAGAGTCGGCATAACTGTGACTGTCTTGCGGTTTGCTTCCAACGGTCCTTAAATACTAGGCCCCGTCGCTGCAGAAAAACCCTGATAGCGGGAGAAGCTGACGGTGGTTGGCCCAAGTCCGACGGACAAAACGCGGGCGCTCACCTAATCCGTTGGTCAGATCAAGAAAGACGATCACAGGCCTGCCAATTATTTACCGAACAGCATAAAGACCGCCGCAGACCAGAAAAACACTGGAAAAGGCCATAGGAATCAAAGTGATCCACCAATGAACTGCCATATAGACGCGACCTTCCAGCAATGACGATAACGGAATAAGAAGGAAGAGTCTTACTGAATGCGTGGCGTTTTAAAGTTAACGCCCATTCAATTGTGTGTAATATTAGGGTCACGCTGCGTACCACCCTACATGAGCTGCCTAATTTATATAGTTTAGCTTTACGCTTCATTCGGCACATGTTGAATAGGACAGAGAACTTGGGCACAACCTAAGTTCGAATATTCTTAACGTTGCTCACTTCGACGAATTTAAAGCATTGCGTGTTGTATGGCGGAAGTAATTGCGCGATTAACTAGTCAAGTGGAATATTTTGTTTTCCAGCGGGGATCGAACACACATCCTGTCGTTTACAGGCACAGCTTTGCACCGCCTGCGCCAACGACAGGAACCTCCAAAATAATAAGTATTTTTATTTTAAGATATGTAACATTCGATGAAACAATGGAAGAATTGAAAGTGGCCATTTTTGAACACGATTTGGCCCTCAAGAGTGTCCCGATTATTCAAATATGACTAAATTCAAAGGGAATTAATAATATGAACTTTGAAGGTGAGCTTAACTTAAAAGGAGTTCAGACTGAACTTGGAAACATAGTGGTGAACAATTCGTTCGTTTTTACCCGTAACTTGGTTCGCGTATTACGCAATGGAAGAGTAGACACTGAACACTGGCAATCAGTGTTAAAGACACTCCGTTCAACTAGCCGATGTCCCACTTTCCCGCCAGAATTTGGAGGACCGTTCTCGCGTGTTGTGCGGCCGGAACAACACTCAACGCCGCGATTTGCCTTCTTGTCGCCAGAGCGAAGAAAAGAAGAGAAACGAAAAAAAAATAAATATATTTAAATAGAAATGTTAAATTAATATTAATGTATTAGACGATAACGAAGGGCACAAAACAAATACTATAAGTACGGCGAATTTGTGTTTGTCAGTTGCGACGTACGTCCTTGTCCCGGGACAGTTGTCGTCTCTCTCGCAAAGTGCGGGGGCGCTGGGGGGGGGTGCGAGCGGACGGGAGATACAGCTCGCGGGACCCCCCCCCCCCGGCTGCTGCCTGCCTCGCGGGGTCGCTGTCGTCAGCCTGAGGATTAAAGGTTTCTGTTTTTTTTTTTCAGCTTCACGCTGTATACCGACACTAGGGCAGGGTTAGGCAGAGGGTAACTGGAAGTGAAAAAATAGTGTTTTGACACTCCGTTCACTGCCGTTCCCACTTTCGCCGCGAATTGAGGATTGCTGTTGAGGTGGCGGAATCAACGCCGCGCTTTGCCTTTTAACAGAGCGAAGAATGGGAAACATTAATATTTTAAAATTTGAAAAATATTAAATATTTCATTTGAGGATAAGGTACTTACTAAATTTAAACAATGTATTAAAAATTTAACCGTAACAAAGGGATTCAAACCCGCACCTCTCGGAAACAAGTCCATTTTCGATCTGACAAAAATTCCAAACTCTGACCTTCATTTATGTTTTGTTAACTTGTAAATTTTATAAATTAAAATGTTAGAAAATCGTGGCCGCAATCGGCACAAGAGTCAGGGACTGTACAAACGAAGGTTCGGTGGTTCAGATCCCGTCGAGGAAATGAAATATTTAATATTTTTTTCAAATTTCAAATACTTTACCGTTTCTTTCTTCGCTTCTGGTAATAAGGCAAAGCGCGGCGTTGAGTCCGCACTCAACACGCAATGCCTTGCAAATTCGGCCGAACAGTGGGAACAGAAGTGGACAGGAGTGTCTACACTAGGTTCCGGGTTGCCCTCTGCCTTACCCCTGCCTCGTGCGAGATTACAGCGTTTGAAGCTGAGCGAGAGAAAATTTTAAGATTTTTTTTGTTCTTTTTTTAACAATCCTAAATGTGGAATAAACCTTTATTTTAAACAGTAAAATACAGAGTTGTAAAAGAATTAAACTATAACTAAAATATAAACATTATTTTCAATCGAATTGTGATCGAACCCACAAGGGTCCTTTATAGTAGCACGACCCGTTGCCCACTGTACAACCAGATTAGAATAATCAGAAAACTATAGTAGTATTAGACAGTTCTCTCTTCTCTCTCTCTCTATCTATCTCTCCGAATCTCTCTCTTCTCTCCCTCTCTCTATTTCTCTCAGACCAATAGGGTGTGACGACGGACGGAGATACGCGCTGCTAGTAAGTTTTGTAGTTATTGTGAAATGTAAGTGTTTTGTGGTCGGTTTTCACAGCTTTATTCCGCTTATAGTAGGATAGGGGAATCGATTTTTTTTGTATTGAAAGGGGACACGGCGAACTCCGCGTAGGGTTACCTGATGGTAAGTGATCACCGTCAACCACGCCCTGGGTGCCGCCAAGGGAGGACAGAAGCGTTGTGGCCGTTAACGGTGTTGTGCACCGGGGCCCGGGCTATTACATAATGCGAAAAGCAGTGGCGAAGGCATACTTACACGGCCGGTTTTAATGCGGGGTGGTTAATGGACCCGGTCAGAGTGTCCATGCGTGGTTGCCATTACTGGCAACGTGACTTCTCCCCAACACGTACTTTAGTCGCCTACTTACGGAAAATAAGTACAGGGTGATCCTATTCTAGCCGGAATCACAGGCTAAAGCTTTTAAATAACCGATCAATACAGGTAGACATAATGGAGGGCAACGCGCTTGCACCGCCCCGCCGTGGTCAATGCGCGGAGCCCGACGGCGGGGACTATGAGATTCTGGTGTCAAGAGAGGCGCACAACCCCGCACGCACTACGCCGCCACGGCGCTCAACCGCGCCTTGGGGCTGCGACGCGCCTATTGGGTAACATTTGTTTGTGATTATTGCTTCTAGTCGAATTGAGTTTTAAGTAGCGGAGTTAAACGCCGTCGAAAACGTTGCTTTCGTGTACTAGAGGGAGGATATACAAATATTTGAAAGCTTCGCCGGCTTGAACATATTATATAAAATGTTTATAAGTATATATTTTAGTGTGTGTGTGTTATTCTGATGTAGTTTGAAATTAATATAAAGTTTCATCTAAATACGTTCAGTAGTTTTTGTGTGAAAGCGGAACAAACACGCAAACTTTTAAACGCGGCGTTAAATTCCGTTCTTCATCATGCAACGCTTTACATGTTGCTTAAAGTAAGAACCGATCTGTCTCAATATATATATATATATATATATATATATATATATATATATATATATATATATATATATATATATATATATATATATATATATATATATATATATATATATATATATATATATATATATATATATATATATATATATATATATATATATATATATATATATATGTATATGTATATATATATATGTGTGTGTGTGTGTGTTTCAGATAGAACCATTAAACGATACTTGCTGTGTTATCGAATACCTTGACAACCACGAGCCCTTCAGGAAGATGATCACTGACAAATATAATATTGGTATGAAATTTTGTATAATTCGCCATCACCGTTCGCGGCTTCGCCCGCTTGAAGTGTTTATTTACGTTCTTTCCTAACTTCACGTTGTATCCCGCACGAGGCAGAGTAGGCAAAGGGATCCCGGGAACCTAGTGTTAAGACACTCCGTTCCACTTCCGTTCTCCATTTTCCGCCAAATTTGATCCGAATCTATTTTATTTACTAATCTCAATTACTTTCTTGTTCTAATAACATTATACCTTTTAAGACAATTTCTATACTATTTAAACTAAAATTTAAATAATGGACAGAAATAAAAAATACATATTATTTTATTCCCTAGTACATGAATTAACGTTCCCTATGAGATAATTATTAAATATTTCTTCTATGTAAAGGCAGTAATAAAGACACTGATAAAGTTCTTTATAAACGAATATATATATAGCGGCGTTAAGTTACGCCAGCAAAGTTATTTTATTTATTTCTAGATATACCGGAAATCAGTAAAAGGACAAACGACAAAGAATTAATTTTAAACCAAAAACGTTCGTTGGAAGAGTTTCAAAGTTTGTGTGACAAGCTACCCTCTTATATGTTGAGGTAATAATGTATATCGACGAAGTCGGTAAAAGGGGTGTTGTATGTTTGACCTGACCGTCTGTCTGTGACGCCTTAGCTCTTGAATTCATGAACTGACTTGCTTTCACGTTTCACGCTGTATCACGCGCGTAGAAAGACAAAGGGATCTTGGGAACGTAGTGTTCGTACACTCTGTTCTGTTCCCAACTTACCGCTAAATTTTTAAACATTGCGTCTTAAATGGGGAACTTAACGCCGCGCTTTGCCTCTTCACAGGAGCGAACAAACAACAAAAAAATAAATACTTAATTTCCTCAAGTAGGAATTGAACCCACTACCTGTGAATAAGAGTCGCTTGCTCGTGCCACTGCGCCATGACAGGCCTCAAGCTATATTTTTATATTTATAATTATAAGAATAAAATAATATTAGCTGTTCTATCTATAGCATACAATGTATGTCATTGTATCGCAGTGAGAACGTCTAAGTATTAACGCGATAGTCATGGGATTCGATTCCCATAAAAGGGAATCCAAAACTGCGGCGTTGAGTTCCGCCACTCAATATACTATGTTTTAGTATTGTAGAAAATTGAGATGAAGTGTTTTAACCTTTGATTTATACTATTCACGCCTATCCTGCTGTGCGGGTTAAAGCGTGAAAGCGATTTTTTTTTTAATTATTTCACATTTTTCAGACACGCCATAGAAGATAATTGTTTATCCGTAGAAGATTTCATAAATAAGAAGAACAACTTTATGGAGTCTGTTTGTGACATGACTGTTTTTAGTTATATCTGTGGTACGTTTTTTTTTTTTAATTAGCTTCACGCTGTATCCCGCACACTGCAACGTAGGCAGAGGGAACTTGGGAACCTAGTGTTACGACTCTACTTTCTGTTCTCCACTTTCTGACTGTGCGTGTTAAGTGCCTTGTCACCAGAGCGAAGAAATGAGAATATTAAATATTTATATAGAAATATTTCATTTCCTCGAGTGAGGATCGAACCCGCGACCTCTCGCGTTTAGTGTTATACGCTTGTGCCGCAGCGCCACGACTGGCGTTTACTTTGATTTAATAAAAAATAATTAGCAAAAATTAATATTTTTGTTTGTTCATTCATTTCATTATTAGTTCATTCAATGACAAAATAAATAAAGATGTCCTTGTCGTATATATATCCTTTATTATTATTATTATAAGGCTTTTTCTTCATTTTCACGCTGTATCCCGCACATGGCAGGGTAGGCAAAGGGAACTTGGGAACCTAGTGTTTAGACACTCTGTTCCACTTCCGTTCCCCACTTTCCGCCGAATTTAAGGCATTGCATGTTGAGTGGCGGAACTCGACGTCGTGTTTTATCATACCGGCTTGTACCAGAGCGAAGTAATTAAAACATTAAAATCAAATTCAATATACTTACTTACTTAGCTTCACGCTATATCCCTAGCGGGGTAGGCAGAGAGAACGGAGCGCCAAACGCTACGGTCTCGGCATACCTCTTTTGCCTCGTCCACTGTCATCAAATTCAATATAATTCGAAAATATTAAATATTTCATTTCCTCGAGTGGAGATCGAACCCACAAGGTAACGAAACTGAATAGTTCTTCCACTACACCAAAATTAAAAAAAATCAAATAACAAAAGATTTTTTTCGAGAATCTTCGACTTACAGGCTTAGACGACCGCCATTTGGAGAACATGATGTACAATAAACAAGATGGCGGCGCGTGTCACGTGGACTGCGACGCCATCTTGCAAGATGGCGGCGACATCCCGCCCGCGAGGCTCACCAGGAACGTGCTAGCTGTCTGTGACACACAAGGTAGGCATTATCATTTAAATTATATATTTTTTTCTTCTTAGTGTGAAATATATTTAAAAAAATATTGAGTAAAAAATAGTAAAAGAAGACAAGGGAAAAGAAGAATAAAGAAAACGTTAGAAATTAGCAAAATTTTTATGACTTGACTTTCTGTCCATAATAAGCTGCTCATGGTACTACTGCTTAAGTTAAGCATACACAATCTTTTATTATAAATCCTATTTCTTTTGGATAATTCGGAGATCCTTGAGCAACTGGCGCCTTCACCTTAAAGATGTCGATCGGTCGAAGAGTCAAAGTCAAATGCCTGCAATGACGTTGTCAGTAAATAATTGTCTCTGGCACTCTTATGAGAAAAATCTGGAAAGACTTATAAGAAATGGTCGTAAAGAAATGACCATTTACCTGCAAACCAGAGAGGGTTATTGAAGATCATGAGATCAACTTTCACCAAAACAAGAAGAAATAAAATGGTTCTATAAAATTAAATATATCGGGGATGCGTGGTTGTCATACAAACCTCTTCGACCTCCGAAACTGATACCCCAGTGTAGAAGATGCCAGGATATACGCAAAGGTACTGTGCCATACCTGTTGCCTAAGAGTGCGAAGATTATTTATTTATTTATTTATATACACTTTATTGTACACCACAAATGAAAGTACAAACTAATATTTACAGTAAAAATGTTTTTTTTACATTTTGTGAAGCATAAAAGGCGGTGTTATCGCTAATTAGCGATTTCTTTCAGACAACCTTTGGGTTAGGAAATATAAAAACGACAATAAATAGTGGGTGGTGCGAAAATACATAAACATAATACACAGATAAGTATAAAATAGTCAAATACATATTTTAATTAAATCAAAATCAAATAAATATTTTTATAGAATACAGAATATAAACATATATACATACATACATACATACACACACATATACATATAATATATACACACACATATATATATATACATACACATATATACACATATACACATACATACATATATACATTTTATGTAGAAATTATGTAGAACCATTAACAGAAAAACCAAAATGTGTACACTTCGGGGAACCACACACTGCTAATCAAAGACCTTCCGCCAAAAGAATAATTGCCAAAGAAATGCAGAATATTCGTAATAAATAATTAAAAACGACTCCATCGACGCAGCAACAGCATTATTTATTTATTTATCTATCTATCTATCTATCTATCTATCTATCTATCTATCTATCTATCTATCTATCTATTTATTTATTTATTATTTATTTTATTTATTTATTTATTATTTATTTATTTATTTATTTATTTATTTATTTATTTATTTATTTATTTATTTATTTATTTATTTATTTATTTATTTATTTATTTATTTATTTATTTATTTATTTATTAATTTATTTATTTATTTGTTTGTTTGTTTGTTTGTTTGTTTGTTTGTTTGTTTGTTTGTTTGTTTGTTTGTTTGTTTGTTTGTTTGTTTGTTTGTTTGTTTGTTTGTTTGTTTGTTTGTTTACTTACTTACTTACTTACTTACTTACTTACTTACTTACTTACTTACTTACTTACTTACTTACTTACTTACTTACTTACTTACTTACTTACTTACTTACTTACTTACTTACTTACTTACTTACTTACTTACTTACTTACTTACTTACTTATTTACTTATTTACTTATTTACTTATTTATTTATTAAGGAAGACATACAGTTTTTACAAGTACTTCAAATAAAAACCAAATTTCAATTCAATTAACCAATTAAGTCTTCACATAAAATAGTACAAAAAAAAAATAGCTAGATGTAATGTAGTTAATCAAAAAGAAATCAAAATAAAACAGAAGAAAATCATTCAGAAACAGCTTCCGGAAGTTTTAGTCAAACGCAGAAACCTTACTACTTGCAGACTAAATAATATGCCGTCAGGCATAATCGATAAACTGTATTTTTTTTTTATTTTTACAATTTTTAAAGTGCAATTCCACATTTAGAAAGAAAGTACTAAATTTAAATTTAAAAGCATATAAACCTTACTTGGGACGTGACTTTCGTGCCAAGAATTTGTACTGTTGCCTCGAACTTGCTAATATAAAGGGAAGAGAACTAATGAGTGCAGTAAAACAAGTTAGATGGCCTATTGATATATAAGATCTCAACTTCGACTTCTTTATTTTTAAAAACATATCGCCATACTACAAACGAAACAGAGCTACGATATGCGCTCAGATCACTCTGTAATCTATTAAAAAATACGTGTAAAAGTTGCAGTGAAGTCTTCGGCGACAACTAAATATGAAGTCGATAAGTTTGTTAAGCTTATACAAAAGTGCCCATAGAATATATATATATACCGTATATTAGAAGGGACAAAACAAAAATATCTCTTCCAGAGAAATCACACATCTTGTTTCAACAAGTTTCAACAAGTTTCAACTACGAAGTCTGGCATGAAATAAAACAAAAAAATCAATCCGGAAAAATGTCCTGAATTTGTTTCAATCTCAGGATTTATATCATATAATCTGGCGAGAAAAGTGATAATTAAACCTACTTATAAATTTATTCAATGCTACATTTATAAAATAAATGTGCCAAATCTATGGAAAGTAGCTGAAGTAATGACGATTGCAAAGCCGGGCCATTAAGCATCTCAAAAGATAACATCCCACACACCAATTTCTTTGCTATTATATCGCCTGTCGTGGTACAGCTGCACAAGCGTGTGACTGTAACCGACAGACTGTGGGTTCAATATACACGAGAGGAAATTAAATGTTTAATATTTTCAATTTAAATATTAATAAGGCAAAGCGCGGCGTTGAGTTCCGCCACTCAACATGCAATGCTTCAAATTCGGCGGAAAGTGGGGAACTGAAGTGGAACGGAGTGTTATAACACTAGGTTTCACTTTCGTTCCCTCTTGCCTACCCTGCCTAGTGCGGGATACAGCGTGAAGCTGAGAGAGAGAGAATTTAAATATTTAATGTTTTCATTTCTTCGCAAGGCAAAACGCGGCGTTGAGTTCCGCCACTCAACACGCAATGCCTCAAATTCGGCGGAAAGTGGGGAACGGAGTGTCTTAACGCTAGGTTCCCAAGTTCCCTCTGCCTACCCTGCCACGTGCGTTATGAAAGATTAAAGATACAGCATGAAGCTGATGTATTTGTTTAATTTCATCTCAAATGTATCTTGATGTCGGAATTCCTTGCACAATAGGATATCATCATAAGTGCTTTCAATTTTGATAGGTTATTGAAGAAATGAAAGCTTTAAATATTTAATTTCCTCTCGTGTGCATCGTGCATCGAACCCGCACCCTGTCGGCTACAGTCACACACTAGCGCCGCTGCGCCACGACAGGCCTCACCTCAAATAGTATATAGAATTTGAAAACCCCTCTCCAGCGCTGGAGGCCCGCGTGCAGGCCCGGCTGGCGGCGGCGCGCCGGGGGCGCCGCCTCGTGGCGCCCTCCCTGGCGCTCGCGCTGGCCTACGCGGGGGACCAGCACGTGCCCGAGGTGAGGTAGCTACAACATAATAGAGAAACAGACAGCGATCAGTTACAGATTTATATTATATATCGACGTACAACTGAGTGTGTGTCATCATTTTCTAGTTCCATCGAATGGAAGATATAATCGCGGGGAAGACGTTAAGTTTTAACACCACTATAGATAGACTTAGCAAGATGTCGGACAAAGAGAGATATGTAGAGCTGTTGAAGCAAGTGTTCGCGGACGTCGAGGAGACAGCCGAGTACAGTGTTGAGGAGCAGGTGGGCTCGTCTTTTTTATTTATTTTTTATTTATTTGTCTTTATTGCACACGAAACAATAAAAAGGGAAAAAAAATATATCAAGAAACAGAAAAAAAAAAGCCATGCAAAGGCGGCCTTATTGCTTCAAGCAAACTCTAACAGGCAACCTTTAGGATTTAAAAAATCATGTCTTTTGTTTCACTTTCACGCTGTATCCCGCATGTGGATAGGCAGAGCGCGTTTGGTGTCAATACATTCCGATTAGCACGCACCGCCCTATATTGGCAATGCTTTGTCATTTAAATCTCGTGAATAGTTGTAAATATTTTGTCCCCCGACCGCGGGAATCGAACCAACAACCTCAGTTTGCAGTCATACGCTTGTGTTTCCGGACCAAAAAGGAATTTGGGAATCTAGTGTGTTAAAACTCTATTCCACTTCCGTTCCCCACTTTCCGCTGAACCCAACGCCGCGTTTTGCCTTGTACCAGAGCGGAGAAATGAAAACATTAAATATTTAAATTGAAAATATTAAATATTTTATTTACTCGAGTGTGTATCGAACCCACAACCTGTCGGTTACAGTCAACTCTGGTGCCACTGCACTACGACAGGACCTCAAAGGTTATTGAGGTTGAAAAAATATATTATTAAAAATGTTCGCCCTCATGGTGCGTCAATATTTAATGAAATGCTTTTCATTTCCTTCCGCGGTAGTAACAAGTTGACCACTAGTTCCGTAATTCAACACGCAATGTCTCAATAAAACTGCAGTGGCTAGCGGAGGAAGTGCCTCTAGGTTCCCATAGGTTCCCCCTCTGCCTGCTTCTCTTCTAATACAATAGAAAGTTATAATATATAATGTTGACTTGCAGGTATCGAGTCTGCTCCGACAGAACACTGACCACAGGCTCTTGAGTGTGACCAGATCTAACTGGGAGCCGTGGATTTAATGTTGTAGAGTTACTTGGAAGGAGGTTGTTGCGAGTTCGATGTCCGCTTGAACTAATGAAGTATCATATATATACTTTGATTTTTAGGTTCCCAAGTTCCCTTTGCGTATTTTCATGTCATTTGTTTTGTTTTTATTATGTATGTGTTAATATTTTAATAATTAAATGATTACATTGAGTTTTTGATATTTTATTATAAAAGTTAATCTCATTATGACTTCTCGTTTTCTTATTAAAATGTAAATGACTAAGATTTATATTTATTAATCTTCATACTTGTTTGCGGGATTGGAACCCGCGACTGTTTGACAACCGTCCACAAGAGACGCGAGTTCAAACTCGCTACGTTGAAGTGTTCATATAAAAATTGTAATAAAAGTTTGTTTGTTTCCTAGTGCTTGTAGTTTTGTACTGTCACATAAATATGTCGTAAATATATAATATTTATTAAATAAAGGTAAAACGCAGAAACAAACAAACCAATATAATAATCACTCTCGATAAAATAACGATAAGAGCATAAATGGATATTAGTATTTTTAAATTTGAGGCCCCTCTTTGCTTTGTTACCAGAGCGAAGAAATGAAAACATTCAATATTTAATATTTCATTTCCTCGAGTGAGCATCGAACCCACAACCTGTCATAGTTGTAATCGGAAAATACCAAACATACAAAATGGTATGCGCATTCTCTTTTAATGCACTATAATGCATATCATCGAATATGTTCATATATTTTCTATATACACTAATATACCAACCAAATACAATTCCTACCCTGTAAGCTCAGTGGATGTGAACAAAACGTTTTTCACTTATAAATATACTTTGAATGATCGATCATGTTTATTTACGACGGAGCTTGATGAGAACGAACGGCTTAGTTGGTCAGAGCGCTCGAACGGTTTCCGAGAGGCGCGGGTTCAAATCCTGCTTCGTTCAAAATTTTTATACGCTTTTTAAATTTAAACTTAGTATGTTTATTTACGTTTACTCAGATATCAAAAAATATCACTGTATCTTTTAACACTTAACTACTAGTATTTAATTAATTATAGTTTGCTGCTTTCGAAATAAAAACTTATAATTTTCTATGTGATATATTTGTATAATTTTTAATTTATTGCTGCATATTCTGTCAATTTAATCAAAAGTTAACAAACGCCATGTTGTTTTTACTCTATATTATGTTGCCAGATGTAAACAATTAACATTAATAAGTGCAAATAAATATTAATAAAATAGGGTTGTGCAATTAATAAACAATTGATATATCAACTTTCTAAGACGGTCGTTAGTTCAGTTCCCGTGCAAAGAATGCTCATATATCAATAGATAATATTTTTTTACAATCTATACATATAATAAATCTGTAGAAAAGTAATTTTTGTACATTGAAGAAATTGAAAAAAAATTAGCCAGCGTGTGAAAAGATAAGTAACAAAACCCATTTCCATCATTTTTTTATTTTTTGTCTGTTTGTCTGTTTGTATGTTTGTTTGTATGTTTGTTTATGCGCACATCACATAAAATCTACGAATTTAATGCAGACAATGTTTGTGTACAAAAAATATACGCAACTTGAAGTATAACTTAGTCTTTGTTTCATCAAAATCGGTTCATTCTATCAAGAGATATGATTAATTTAGTGAGTTCTAGAAGTAAAATATTACGTTACGCAATTCAGTATAGTACTCGTACTTGCAACGACATCTATACTAATATTATGAAGCTGAAGAGTTGTTTGTTCGCTTAAACGCGCTAATCTGAGAAACTACTGGTCCGATTTGAAAAATTCTTTTAGTATTAGATAGCTCATTTATAGAGGAAGGCTATAGACTATATCATCACGCTAAGACCATAGGACCGGAGCACCAATTAAGAATGTTTCTAAATCGGGGGATTTTTTCTAATTGAGAGTTTCCGCTGCGTGCGTTGCGTAAACGGTTAAGGTTTCGCAAAAATCATGTATGATGGAATTGATCTCCTTTTAAAGTTTTTAATAAAAGTCCGCGACGGGATATATCTATCTTTTTAGGTTAGCTTTTTATGCTAACCAATTTGTTCTAAAATAATGCATTCTTTGCGAAGGTGTTTTCATAAACAATTTTAACTTTCTCAAACCCCTAAGCAAAAAGGGTTGAACAAACTTTACATGTTTCCCTTTTTATGGCGAAACAACGTTTGCCGAGACAGCTAGTTTGACTAAGATGTTATATTTTATCTATTTATGAAGTTAAGTTTTTAAAATTAATTTGAATTTTAATATATAATTTGAGTTCAATATATACAAGAGTATTACATACAATAACGAACAGATTTATTATTTAATTTGCTAAAAAATAAATTGACAGGAAATACCATTAATTTTTTTAAAATTTACCCAACAAATGTATTAAGAGAAGAAAAAAACGCGGAGATCAAAAACATGCTTTCTCACATTAAAAATAAAAATAATATTAAATGAACAAAGATAACAAGCAAAAACGACAACAAAAAATAATAATAAATAAATAAATGAAAATAATGAATTGCAGTTAATTAGACAGTTCAGCGTTTAATTCCGCAACTCTACGCATAGCTATTTACAAGTTCTCTTTGAATTCCAAAAATAAAAACTAAATACCTACAAATAAATTTAAAATATGCCTTTTTTGACGTCAATATGCATAGTTTTATGATAATTGAATAAATTATTTCTTATGAATATTTTTGTTTGTAACTATAAAAGTTCGTTCCGTTCCACCTCCGTTCCCCCACTTTGAGGATAATATTTAATTTCCTCTCGTGTGCATCGTGCATCGAACCCGCACCCTGTCCGCTACAGTCACACACTAGCGCCGCTGCGCCACGACAGGCCTCACCTCAAATAGTATATAGAATTTGAAAACCCCTCTCCAGCGCTGGAGGCCCGCGTGCAGGCCCGGCTGGCGGCGGCGCGCCGGGGGCGCCGCCTCGTGGCGCCCTCCCTGGCGCTCGCGCTGGCCTACGCGGGGGACCAGCACGTGCCCGAGGTGAGGTAGCTACAACATAATAGAGAAACAGACAGCGATCAGTTACAGATTTATATTATATATCGACGTACAACTGAGTGTGTGTCATCATTTTCTAGTTCCATCGAATGGAAGATATAATCGCGGGGAAGACGTTAAGTTTTAACACCACTATAGATAGACTTAGCAAGATGTCGGACGAAGAGAGATATGTAGAGCTGTTGAAGCGAGTGTTCGCGGACGTCGAGGAGACAGCCGAGTACAGTGTTGAGGAGCAGGTGGGCTCGTCTTTTGTTTCGCTTTCACGCTGTATCCCGCATGTGGCGGGGTTGGGGTCAATACACTTCGATTAGCACGCACCGCCCTATATTGGCAATGCTTTGTCATTTAAATCTCGTGAATTGTTGTAAATATTTCGTCCCCCGACCGCGGGAATCGAACCAACAACCTCAGTTTGCAGTAATACGCTTGTGTTTCCGGACCAAAAAGTTATTAACTTAACTCTTAGAATGGAATTAGGGAATCTAGTGTGTTAAACACTCTACTCCACTTCCGTTCCCCATTTTCCGCTGAATTTGAGGCATTGCATGTTGAGTGGCGGAACCCAACGCCGCGTTTTGCCTTGTACCAGAGCAGAGAAATGAAAACATTAAATATTTATATTGAAAAAATTAAATATTTCATTTCCTCGAGTGAGAATCGAACCCGCAACCTGTCGGCTACAGTCACACACTAGCGCCGCTGCGCCACGACAGGACCTCAAAGGTTATTAAGATTAAAAAAAATATTAAAAATGTTCCCCTCATGGCCCAAACAACCTCAATGTTAACTTGAAACCCACACCCCGGGTTTGATTCCGACTCGGTGAATGAAATGCTTTTCATTTCCTCGCGGTTAAAACAACTTGACCACTAGTTCCGTAATTCAACACGCAATGTCTCAATAAAACTGCAGTGGCTAGCGAAGGAAGTGTCTCTAGGTTCCCATAGGTTCCCCCTCTGCCTGCTTCTCTTCTAATACAATAGAAAGTTATAATATATAATGTTGACTTGCAGGTATCGAGTCTGCTCCGACAGAGCACTGACCACAGGCTCTTGAGTGTGACCAGATCTAACTGGGAGCCGTGGATTTAATGTTGTAGAGTTACTTGGAAGGAGGTTGTTGCGAGTTCGATGTCCGCTTGAACTAATGAAGTATCATATATATATACTTTGATTTTTAGGTTCCCAAGTTCCCTTTGCCTATTTTCATGTCATTTGTTTTGTTTTTATTATGTATGTGTTAATATTTTAATAATTAAATGATTAGGTATATTGAGTTTTTGATGTTTTATTATAAAAGATAATCTCATTATGACTTCTCGTTTTCTTATTAACCTTCATACTTGTTTGCGGGATTGGAACCCGCGACTGTTTGACAACCGTCCACAAGAGACGCGAGTTCAAACTCGCTACGTTGAAGTGTTCATATAAAAATTGTAATAAAAGTTTGTTTGTTTCCTAGTGCTTGTAGTTTTGTACTGTCACATAAATATGTCGTAAATATATAATATTTGTTAAATAAAGGTAAAACGCAGAAACAAACAAACCTATATAATAATCACTCTCGATAAATAACGATAAGAGCATAAATGGATATTTAGTATTTTTAAATTTGAGGCATTCCTTGTTTACTGGCGGAGTTCAGCGCCCCTCTTTGCTTTGTTACCAGAGCGAAGAAATGGAAAAACATTAAATATTTAATATTTCATTTCCTCGAGTGAGCATCGAACCCACAACCTGTCATAGTTGTAATCAGAAAATACCAAACATACAAAATGGTATGCGCATTCTCTTTTAATGGACTATAATGCATATCATCGAATATGTTCATATATTTTCTATATACACTAATATTGCAACCAAATACAATTCCCACCCTGTAAGCTCAGTGGATGTGAACAAAACGTTTTTCACTTATATATATACTTTGAATGACCGATCATGTTTATTTACGACGAAGAGAGAACGAATGGCTTAGTTGGTCAGAGCGCTTGAACGGTTTCCGAGAGGCGCGGGTTCAAATCCTGCTTCGTTCAAAATTTTTATACGCTTTTTAAATTTAAGTTTAGTATGTTTATTTACGTTTACTCAGATATCAAAAAAATATCACTGTATCTTTAACACTTTACTACTAATAATTAATTAATTATAATTTGCTGCTTTCGAAATAAAAAAGTTATAATTTTCTTTGTGATTCACAAAATATATTTGTATAATTTTTAATTTATTGCTGCATATTCTGTCAATTTAATCAAAAGTTAACAAACGCCATGTTGTTTTTACTCTATATTATGTTGCCAGATGTAAACAATTAACATTAATAAGTGCAACGAATTAAGGCAAATTACGGACGTTAATACTTCCCGACTAGTTTACTTTAGTTATTTCATAGTATTCTTTCTTATGAGATGCCTATGGGGCAGCGCCGCCGATATATATTCAATATTTATACTGCAAAAAAGAGCCGTAAGATCTATTTATAATCTTAAAGCTCGAGATTCTCTGCGAGATGTTTTTAAGGATACAGGTATTCTTACGGTTGTTCTCAATATATTTTTTACAATATTTTGTTTGTCCGGCAACATATTCCGTGCTATAGCAAACACAGTGACAGACACACGATTGGGACGAGAAACAAGGACAAACTTGTGACGCCTAGTTATCGCCTCCAAAAAGTAAATAAGTCATTTATGGGTCTGAGTATACGTATCTACAATAGTATTCCGCAGTGTAATTTGAAGTTGCCACTAGAGAAGTTTAAAGTAATGTTAATTAAGAAAGCGTACTACACTGTCGAAGAATATTTGAATGATAAAAATGTATTTAATTAAGGTCATGTGAATTTCATGCAGGATAGTCACTATTGTATTAAACAATGAAATTGTGACTTTATTCGATATTGAAAAGAGCAACTGTTGAGTTTCTTGCCGGCTCTTCTCAGCAGAACCGCATTCCGAGCCGGTGCTCATTTTATGTTGTGACGATTCAAAAGTGCTTGCTAAAGCCTATTTGAATAAAGAATATTTTGAATTTGAATTTTAATTTGCAAAAAATATTAATAAAATAGGGTTGTGCAATTAAAAAAAAATTGAGGTATCAACTTTCTAAGACGGTCGTTAGTTCAGTTCCTGTGCAAAGAAATGCTCATATATCAATAGATAATATTTTTTACAATTTATAACTACGATGTGTTATATTTTATCTATTTATGAAATTAAGTTTTAAAATTAATTTGAATTTTAATATATAATTTGAGTTCAATATATATAAGAATATTACATACAATAAGGAACAGATTTATTATTTAATTTATTTAAAAATAAATTGACTGTTGAAATACCATTTTTTTTTTAATTTTACCCAACAAATGTTTTAAGAAAACAAAAAAACACGAAGATCAAAAACATTTTTTTTATTTATGAACTATCTGACCCGGCAAACGTTGTTTTGCCATAAAAAGGAAAACATGTTAAGTTTGTTCAACCCTTATCACTTAGGGGTTTGGAAAAAAAGATAGTAGCCATATTCATTTAAATCGAATGATGCTAAGGGCAATATTGTTTTAAATTAAATACATGTGATGAATAACGTATTTATTTGGATAAGAATTGTTTATAAAAACACATTCGCAAATAATGCATTATTTTAGATCAAATTGGATAGCATAAAAAGCTAACCTTAAAAAATAGACATATGCTGTCGGTGACTTTTTTTAAACTTTTAAAGGAGAACAATTCTGTAATACAGGATTCTTGCGAAACTTTAACCGTTTACGCAACGCACGCAGCGGAATCACTCAATTAGAAAAAAAATCCTTGATTTTGAAACATTCTTAATTGGTGCTAGCCTTCCTCGGTAAATGGGGTATTTAATACTGAAAGAATTTTTCAAATCGGACCAGTAGTTCCTGAGATTAGCGCATTTAAGCGAACAAACGACTCATAAGTATATATAGTATTTGATTTTACTTCTTGAACTCACTAAATTAATCATATCTTTTGATAGAGTGAACCGATTTCGATGAAATAAAAACTAAGTTATACCTCAAGTTGCGTATAATTTTTGTATATAAACATTGTTGGCATTGAATTTGTAGATTTTACGTGATGTGCGCACAAACAAACATATAAACAGACAAACAGACAAAAATTTCAAAAGTGATGGAAATAGGTTCTGTTACTTATTACTTTTCACACGCTGGCTATTTTTTATTTCAATTTCTTCAATGTACAAAAATGACTTTTCTACAGATTTATTATATGTATAGATATGTTAAGCTAGTTACAACATTTACGTATAACTTTTAAAAAATAATTAATACTTACAAAATTAAACTAAAACATGCTTTCTCACATTAAAAATAAAAATAATATTAAATGAACAAAGATCACAAGCAAAAACGACAAAAAAAAAAGAATAAATAATAAATGAAAATAATGAATTGCAGTTAATTCGACAGTTCAGCGTTTAATTCCGCAACTCTACGCATAGCAATTTACAAGTTCTCTTTGAATTCCAAAAATAAATACTAAAATACCTACAAATAAATTTAAAATACGCCTTTTTTACGTTAATATGCATAGTTTTCTTATATGATAATTGAATAAATTATTTCTTATAAATATTTTTATTTGTAACTAGTTTGTTAACCCGCACACGGCAGGGTAGGTAAAGGGAACTTGGGAACCTAGTATAGACACTCCGTTCCACCTCCGTTCCCCCACTTTGAGGATAATATTTAATTTCCTCTCGTGTGCATCGTGCATCGAACCCGCACCCTGTCGGCTACAGTCACACACTAGCGCCGCTGCGCCACGACAGGCCTCACCTCAAATAGTATATAGAATTTGAAAACCCCTCTCCAGCGCTGGAGGCCCGCGTGCAGGCCCGGCTGGCGGCGGCGCGCCGGGGGCGCCGCCTCGTGGCGCCCTCCCTGGCGCTCGCGCTGGCCTACGCGGGGGACCAGCACGTGCCCGAGGTGAGGTAGCTACAACATAATAGAGAAACAGACAGCGATCAGTTACAGATTTATATTATATATCGACGTACAACTGAGTGTGTGTCATCATTTTCTAGTTCCATCGAATGGAAGATATAATCGCGGGGAAGACGTTAAGTTTTAACACCACTATAGATAGACTTAGCAAGATGTCGGACGAAGAGAGATATGTAGAGCTGTTGAAGCAAGTGTTCGCGGACGTCGAGGAGACAGCCGAGTACAGTGTTGAGGAGCAGGTGGGCTCGTCTTTTGTTTCGCTTTCACGCTGTATCCCGCATGTGGCGGGATAGGCAGAGCGGGTTTGGTGTCAATACACTCCGATTCCCTATATTGGCAATGCTTTGGCATTTAAATCTCGTGAATAGTTGTAAATATTTCGTCCCCCGACCGCGGGAATCGAACCAACAACCTCAGTTTGCAGTCATACGCTTGTGTTTCCGGACCAGCCTCAATATTATTGATTTAACTTAACTTAGCCTCACGCCATATCCCGCACACGGCAGCGTAGGCAGAGGAATCTTAGGAACCTAGTGTTAAGACACTTCGTTCCACGTTCGTTCCCCACTCTCCGCCGAATTCGAGGCATTGTGTGTTAAGTGGTGGAACTCAACGCCGCGCTTTCCCTCGTTACTAGAGCGAAAAAATGAGAATATTAAATATTTCAATTGAAAATATTAAATATTTCATTTACTCGAGTGTATATCGAACCCACAACCTGTCGGTTACAGTTACACGCTTGTGCCGCTGCGCCACGACAGGACCTCAAAGGTTATTAAGGTTAAAAAATTATATATTAAAAATGTTCCCCTCATGGCTCAAACAACCTCAATGTTAACTTGAAACCCACACCCCGGGTTTGATTCCGACTCGGTGAATGAAATGCTTTTCATTTCCTCGCGGTAGTAATAACTTGACCACTAGTTCCGTAATTCAACACGTAATGTCTCAATAAAACTGCAGTGGCTAGCGAAGGAAGTGCCTCTGGGTTCCCATAGGTTCCCTCTGCCTGCTTCTCTTCTAATACAATAGAAAGTTATAATATATAATGTTGAGTTGCAGGTATCGAGTCTGCTCCGACAGAGCACTGACCACAGGCTCTTGAGTGTGACCAGATCTAACTGGGAGCCGTGGATTTAATGTTGTAGAGTTACTTGGAAGGAGGTTGTTGCGAGTTCGATGTCCGCTTGAACTAATGAAGTGTCATATATATACTTTGATTTTTAGGTTCCCAAGTTCCCTTTGCCTATTTTCATGTCATTTTTATTATGTATGTGTTAATATTTTAATAATTAAATGATTATATTGAGTTTTTGATGTTTTATTATAAAAGTTAATCTCATTATGACTTCTCGTTTTCTTATTAAAAGGTAAGTGACTAAGATTTATATTATTAATCTTCATACTTGTTTGCGGGATTGAACCCGCGACTGTTTGACAACCGTCCACAAGAGACGCGAGTTCAAACTCGCTACGTTGAAGTGTTCATATAAATATTCTAATAAAAGTTTGTTTGTTTCCTAGTGCTTGTAGTTTTGTACTGTCACATAAATATGTCGAAAATATATAATATTTGTTAAATAAAGGTAAAACGCAGAAACAAACATACCAATATAATAATCACTCTCGATAAAATAATGATAAGAGCATAAATGGATATTTAGTATTTTTAAATTTGAGGCATTCCTTGTTTACTGGCGGAGTTCAGCGCCCCTCTTTGCTTTGTTACCAGAGCGAAGAAATGAAAAAACATTAAATATTTAATATTTCATTTCCTCGAGTGAGCATCGAACCCACAACCTGTCATAGTTGTAATCAGAAAATACCAAACATACAAAATGGTATGCGCATTCTCTTTTAATGGACTATAATGCATATCATCGATACATTTTAATATGTTCATATATTTTCTATATACACTAATATAGCAACCAAATACAATTCCTACCCTGTAAGCTCAGTGGATGTGAACAAAACGTTTTTCACTTATAAACGTATTTTGAATGATCGATCATGTTTATTTACGACGGAGCTTGATGAGAACGAACGGCTTAGTTGGTCAGAGCGCTCGAACGGTTTCCGAGAGGCGCGGGTTCAAATCCTGCTTCGTTCAAAATTTTTATACGCTTTTTAAATTTAAGTTCAGTATGTTTATTTACGTTTACTGAGATATTAAAAAATATCACTGTATCTTTTAACACTTAACTACTAATACTTAATTAATTAGAGTTTGCTGCTTTCGAAATAAAAAAGTTATAATTTTCTATGTGATTTTTTTCTACAATTTTTAATTTATTGCTGCATATTCTGTCAATTTAATTACAAGTTAACAACCGCCATGTTGTTTTTACTCTATATTATGTTGCCAGATGTAAACAATTAACATTAATAAGTGCAAAAATTATTAATAAAATAGGGTTGTGCAATTAATTAACAATTGAGGTATCAACTTTCTAAGACGGTCGTTAGTTCAGTTCCCGTGCAAAGAAATGCTCATATATCAATAGATAATATTTTTTACAATCTATACATATAATAAATCTGTAGAAAAGTAATTTTTGTACATTGAAGAAATTGAAAAAAAAAATAGCCAGCGTGTGAAAAGATAAGTAACAAAACCCATTTCCATCATTTTTTATTTTTTTGTCTGTTTGCATGTTTGTTTATGCGCACATCACATAAAATCTACGAATTTAATGCAGACAATGTTTGTGTACAAAAAATATACGCAACTTGAAGTAAACTTAGTTTTTGTTTCATCAAAATCGGTTCACTCTATCAAAAGATATGATTAATTTAGTGAGTTCAAGAAGTAAAATATTACGTTACGCAGTTCAGTATAGTACTCGTACTTGCAACGACATCTATACTAATATTATAAAGCTGAAGAGTTGTTTGTTCGCTTAAACGCGCTAATCTGAGAAACTACTGGTCCGATTTGAAAAATTCTTTTAGTATTAGATAGCTCATTTATCGAGGAAGGCTATAGACTATATATCATCACGATAAGACCATAGGACCGGAGCACCAATTAAGAATGTTTCTAAATCGGGGGATTTTTTCCTAATTGAGAGTTTCCGCTGCGTGCGTTGCGTAAACGGTTAAGGTATCGCAAAAATCATGTATGATGGAATTGTTCTCCTTTTAAAGTTTTTAAAAAAAGGATATATCCGCGACAGGATATATCTATCTTTTTAGGTTAACTTTTTATGCTAACCAATTTGTTCTAAAATAATGCATTATTTGCGAAGGTGTTTTCATAAACAATTCTTAACTTTCTCAAATCCCTAAGCAAAAAGGGTTGAACAAACTTTACATGTTTCCCTTTTTATGGCGAAACAACGTTTGCCGAGACAGCTAGTTTGACTAAGATGTTATATTTTATCTATTTATGAAGTTAAGTTTTTAAAATTAATTTGAATTTTAATATATAATTTGAGTTCAATATATACAAGAATATTACATACAATAACGAACAGATTTATTATTTAATTTGTTTAAAAATAAATTGACAGTTGAAATGCCATTATTTTTTTTTAAATTTTACCCAACAAATGTATTAAGAGAAGAAAAAAAACACGGAGATCAAAAACATGCTTTCTCACATTAAAAATAAAAATAATATTAAATGAACAAAGATAACAAGCAAAAACGACAACAAAAAAAAAAGAATAAATAAATAAATGAAAATAATGAATTGCAGTTAATTAGACAGTTCAGCGTTTAATTCCGCAACTCTACGCATAGCTATTTACAAGTTCTCTTTGAATTCCAAAAATAAAAACTAAAATACCCACAAATAAATTTAAAATATGCCTTTTTTTACGTTAATATTCATAGTTTTATATGATAATTGAATAAATTATTTCTTATGAATATTTTTATTTGTAACTATAAAAGTTTGTGAACCCGCACACGGCATGGTAGGTAAAGGGAACTTGGGAACCTAGTATAGACACTCCGTTCCACCTCCGTTCCCCCACTTTGAGGATAATATTTAATTTCCTCTCGTGTGCATCGTGCATCGAACCCGCACCCTGTCGGCTACAGTCACACACCAGCGCCGCTGCGCCACGACAGGCCTCACCTCAAATAGTATATAGAATTTGAAAACCCCTCTCCAGCGCTGGAGGCCCGCGTGCAGGCCCGGCTGGCGGCGGCGCGCCGGGGGCGCCGCCTCGTGGCGCCCTCCCTGGCGCTCGCGCTGGCCTACGCGGGGGACCAGCACGTGCCCGAGGTGAGGTAGCTACAACATAATAGAGAAACAGACAGCGATCAGTTACAGATTTATATTATATATCGACGTACAACTGAGTGTGTGTCATCATTTTCTAGTTCCATCGAATGGAAGATATAATCGCGGGGAAGACGTTAAGTTTTAACACCACTATAGATAGACTTAGCAAGATGTCGGACGAAGAGAGATATGTAGAGCTGTTGAAGCGAGTGTTCGCGGACGTCGAGGAGACAGCCGAGTACAGTGTTGAGGAGCAGGTGGGCTCGTCTTTTTTATTTATTTTTTATTTATTTGTCTTTATTGCACACGAAACAATAAAAAGGGAAAAAAAATAATAATATCAAGAAACAGAAAAAAAAAGCCATGCAAAGGCGGCCTTATTGCTTCAAGCAAACTCTAACAGGCAACCTTTAGGTCTTTTGTTTCACTTTCACGCTGTATCCCGCATGTGGCGGGATAGGCAGAGCGGGTTTGGTGTCAATACACCCCGGTTAACACGCACCGCCCTATATTGGCAATGCTTTGTCATTTAAATCTCGTGAATAGTTGTAAATATTTCGTCCCCCGACCGCGGGAATCGAACCAACAACCTCAGCTTGCAGTCATACGCTTGTGTTTCCGGACCAAAAAGTTATTAACTTAACTCTTAGAATGGAATTTGGGAATCTAGTGTGTTAAACACTCTATTCCACTTCCGTTCCCCACTTTCCGCTGAATTTGAGGTATTGCATGTTGAGTGTCGGAACCCAACGCCGCGTTTTGCCTTGTACCAGAGCGAAGAAATGAAAACATTTTTTTTTTCAATTGAAAAAATTAAATATTTCATTTACTCGAGTGGGAATCGAACCCACAACTTGTCGGTTACAGTTACACGCTTGTGCCGCTGCGCCACGACAGGACCTCAAAGGTTATTAAGGTTAAAAAAAATATTAAAAATGTTCCCCTCATGGCTCAATCAACCTCAATGTTAACTTGAAACCCACACCCCGGGTTTGATTCCGACTCGGTGAATGAAATGCTTTTCATTTCCTCGCGGTAAAAACAAGTTGACCACTAGTTTCGTAATTCAACACGCAATGACTTATAAAACTGCAGTGGCTAGCGAAGGAAGTGCCTATAGGTTCCCATAGGTTCCCCCTCTGCCTGCTTCTCTTCTTATACAATAGAAAGTTATAATATATAATGTTGAGTTGCAGGTATCGAGTCTGCTCCGACAGAGCACTGACCACAGGCTCTTGAGTGTGACCAGATCTAACTGGGAGCCGTGGATTTAATGTTGTAGAGTTACTTGGAAGGAGGTTGTTGCGAGTTCGATGTCCGCTTGAACTAACGAAGTATCATATATATACTTTGATTTTTAGGTTCCCAAGTTCCCTTTGCCTATTTTCATGTCATTTGTTTTGTTTTTATTATGTATGTGTTAATATTTTAATAATTAAATGATTAGGTATATTGAGTTTTTGATGTTTTATTATAAAAGTTAATCTCATTATGACTTCTCGTTTTCTTATTAAAATGTAAATGACTAAGATTTATATTTATTAATCTACATACTTGTTTGCGGGATTGGAACCCGCGACTGTTTGACAACCGTCCACAAGAGACGCGAGTTCAAACTCGCTACGTTGAAGTGTTCATATAAAAATTGTAATAAAAGTTTGTTTGTTTCCTAGTGCTTGTAGTTTTGTACTGTCACATAAATATGTCGAAAATATATAATATTTGTTAAATAAAGGTAAAACGCAGAAACAAACAAACCAATATAATAATCACTCTCGATAAAATAACGATAAGAGCATAAATGGATATTTAGTATTTTTAAATTTGAGGCATTCCTTGTTTACTGGCGGAGTTCAGCGCCCCTCTTTGCTTTGTTACCAGAGCGAAGAAATGGAAACATTAAATATTTAATATTTCATTTCCTCGAGTGAGCATCGAACCCACAACCTGTCATAGTTGTAATCAGAAAATACCAAACATACAAAATGGTATGCGCATTCTCTTTTAATGGACTATAATGCATATCATCGAATATGTTCATATATTTTCTATATACACTAATATTGCAACCAAATACAATTCCCACCCTGTAAGCTCAGTGGATGTGAACAAAACGTTTTTCACTTATAAATATACTTTGAATGATCGATCATGTTTATTTACGACGGAGCTTGATGAGAACGAACGGCTTAGTTGGTCAGAGCGCTCGAACGGTTTCCGAGAGGCGCGGGTTCAAATCCTGCTTCGTTCAAAATTTTTATACGCTTTTTAAATTTAAGTTCAGTATGTTTATTTACGTTTACTAAGATATCAAAAAATATCACTGTATCTTTTAACACTTAACTACTAATACTTAATTAATTATAATTTGCTGCTTTCGAAATAAAAAAGTTATAATTTTCTTTATGAATTGTTTTTATAATTTTTAATTTATTGCTGCGTTTTTATAATTTTTAATTTATTATTATATTCTGTCAATTTAATTACAAGATAACAACCGCCATGTTGTTTTTACTCTATATTATGTTGCCAGATGTAAACAATTAACATTAATAAGTGCAAAAATTATTAATAAAATAGAATTACAATTAAAAAAAATTGAGGTATCAACTTTCTAAGACGGTCGTTAGTTCAGTTCCCGTGCAAAGAAATATTCATATATCAATAGATAATATTTTTTTACAATTTGTAACTAAGATGTGTTATATTTTATCTATTTATGAAATTAAGTTTTTAAAATTAATTTGAATTTTAATATATAATTTGAGTTCAATATATACAAGAATATTACATACAATAACGAACAGATTTATTATTTAATTTGTTTAAAAATAAATTGACTGTTGAAATACCATTTTTTTTTTTAATTTTACCCAACAAATGTTTTAAGAAAACAAAAAAACACGGAGATCAAAAACATTTTTTTTATTTATGAACTATCTGACCCGGCAAACGTTGTTTTGCCATAAAAAGGAAAACATGTTAAGTTTGTTCAACCCTTTTCACTTAGGGGTTTGGAAAAAAAGATAGTAGCCATATTCATTTAAATCGAATGATGCTAAGGGCAATATTGTTTTAAATTAAATACATGTGATGAATAACGTATTTATTTGGATAAGAATTGTTTATAAAAACACATTCGCAAATAATGCATTATTTTAGATCAAATTGGATAGCATAAAAAGCTAACCTTAAAAAATAGACATATGCTGTCGGTGACTTTTTTTAAACTTTTAAAGGAGAACAATTCTGTAATAGGTACAGGATTTTTGCGAAACTTTAACCGTTTACGCAACGCACGCAGCGGAATCACTCAATTAGAAAAAAAATCCCCGATTTTGAAACATTCTTAATTGGTGCTAGCCTTCCTCGGTAAACGGGGTATTTAATACTGAAAGAATTTTTCAAATCGGACCAGTAGTTCCTGAGATTAGCGCATTTAAACGAACAAACGACTCATAAGTATATATAGTATTTGATTTTACTTCTTGAACTCACTAAATTAATCATATCTTTTGATAGAGTGAACCGATTTCGATGAAATAAAAACTAAGTTATACCTCAAGTTGCGTATAATTTTTGTATATAAACATTGTTGGCATTGAATTTGTAGATTTTACGTGATGTGCGCACAAACAAACATATAAACAGACAAACAGACAAAAATTTCAAAAGTGATGGAAATAGGTTCTGTTACTTATCTTTTCACACGCTGGCTATTTTTTATTTCAATTTCTTCAATGTACAAAAATGACTTTTCTACAGATTTATTATATGTATAGATATGTTAAGCTAGTTACAACATTTACGTATAACTTTTAAATAATAATTAATACTTACAAAATTAAACTAAAACATGCTTTCTCACATTAAAAATAAAAATAATGTTAAATGAACAAAGATCACAAGCAAAAACGACAACAAAAAAAAGAATAAATAAATAAATGAAAATAATGAATTGCAGTTAATTCGACAGTTCAGCGTTTAATTCCGCAACTCAACGCATAGCAATTTACAAGTTCTCTTTGGATTCCAAAAATAAATACTAAAATACCTACAAATAAATTTAAAATATGCCTTTTTTACGGTAATATTCATAAATTTATTTATATGATAATTGAATAAATTATTTTTTATGAATATTTATATTTGTAACTATAAAAGTTTAAGTTTGTTAACCCGCACACGGCAGGGTAGGTAAAGGGAACTTGGGAACCTAGTATAGACACTCCGTTCCACCTCCGTTCCCCCACTTTGAGGATAATATTTAATTTCCTCTCGTGTGCATCGTGCATCGAACCCGCACCCTGTCGGCTACAGTCACACACTAGCGCCGCTGCGCCACGACAGGCCTCACCTCAAATAGTATATAGAATTTGAAAACCCCTCTCCAGCGCTGGAGGCCCGCGTGCAGGCCCGGCTGGCGGCGGCGCGCCGGGGGCGCCGCCTCGTGGCGCCCTCCCTGGCGCTCGCGCTGGCCTACGCGGGGGACCAGCACGTGCCCGAGGTGAGGTAGCTACAACATAATAGAGAAACAGACAGCGATCAGTTACAGATTTATATTATATATCGACGTACAACTGAGTGTGTGTCATCATTTTCTAGTTCCATCGAATGGAAGATATAATCGCGGGGAAGACGTTAAGTTTTAACACCACTATAGATAGACTTAGCAAGATGTCGGACAAAGAGAGATATGTAGAGCTGTTGAAGCGAGTGTTCGCGGACGTCGAGGAGACAGCCGAGTACAGTGTTGAGGAGCAGGTGGGCTCGTCTTTTGTTTCGCTTTCACGCTGTATCCCGCATGTGGCGGGATAGGCAGAGCGGGTTTGGTGTCAGTACACTCCGGTTAGCACGCACCGCCCTATATTGGCAATGCTTTGTCATTTAAATCTAGTGAAGAGTTGTAAATATTTCGTCCCCCGACCGCGGGAATCGAACCAACAACCTCAGTTTGCAGTCATACGCTTGTGTTTCCGGACCAGCCTCAATATTATTGATTTAACTTAACTTAGCCTCACGCCATATCCCGCACACGGCAGCGTAGGCAGAGGAATCTTAGGAGCCTAGTGTTAAGACACTTCGTTCCACTTTCGTTCCGCACTCTCCGCCGAATTCTAGACATTGCGTATTAAGTGGTGGAACTCAACGCCGCGCTTTGCCTTGTTACTAGAGCGAAAAAATGAGAATATTAAAGATTTCAATTGAAAATATTAAATATTTGATTTCCTCGAGTGGGAATCGAACCCACAACCTGTCGGTTACAGTTACACGCTTGTGCCGCTGCGCCACGACAGGATCTCAAAGGTTATTAAGGTTAAAAAATTAAATATTAAAAATGTTCCCCTCATGGCTCAATCAACCTCAATGTTAACTTGAAACCCACACCCCGGGTTTGATTCCGACTCGGTGAATGAAATGCTTTTCATTTCCTCGCGGTAGTAACAAGTTGACCACTAGTTCCGTAATTCAACACGCAATGTCTTAATAAAATTGCAGTGGCTAGCGAAGGAAGTGCCTCTAGGTTCCCATAGGTTACCTCTGCCTGCTTCTCTTCTAATACAATAGAAAGTTATAATATATAATGTTGACTTGCAGGTATCGAGTCTGCTCCGACAGAGCACTGACCACAGGCTCTTGAGTGTGACCAGATCTAACTGGGAGCCGTGGATTTAATGTTGTAGAGTTACTTGGAAGGAGGTTGTTGCGAGTTCGATGTCCGCTTGAACTAACGAAGTATCATATATATACTTTGATTTTTAGGTTCCCAAGTTCCCTTTGCCTATTTTCATGTCATTTGTTTTGTTTTTATTATGTATGTGTTAATATTTTAATAATTAAATGATTAGGTATATTGAGTTTTTGATGTTTTATTATAAAAGTTAATCTCATTATGACTTCTCGTTTTCTTATTAAAATGTAAATGACTAAGATTTATATTTATTAATCTTCATACTTGTTTGCGGGATTGGAACCCGCGACTGTTTGACAACCGTCCACAAGAGACGCGAGTTCAAACTCGCTACGTTGAAGTGTTCATATAAAAATTGTAATAAAAGTTTGTTTGTTTCCTAGTGCTTGTAGTTTTGTACTGTCACATAAATATGTCGTAAATATATAATATTTGTTTAATAAAGGTAAAACGCAGAAACAAACCAACCTATATAATAATCACTCTCGATAAAATAACGATAAGAGCATAAATGGATATTTAGTACTTTTAAATTTGAGGCATTCCTTGTTTACTGGCGGAGTTCAGCGCCCCTCTTTGCTTTGTTACCGGAGCGAAGAAATGAAAACATTAAATATTTAATATTTCATTTCCTCGAGTGAGCATCGAACCCACAACCTGTCATAGTTGTAATCAGAAAATACCAAACATACAAAATGGTATGCGCATTCTCTTTTAATGGACTATAATGCATATCATCGAATATGTTCATATATTTTCTATATACACTAATATTGCAACCAAATACTTACTATACTTTGAATGACCGATCATGTTTATGTACGACTAAGAGAGAACGAATGGCTTAGTTGGTCAGAGCGCTTGAACGGTTTCCGAGAGGCGCGGGTTCAAATCCTGCTTCGTTCAAAATTTATATACGCTTTTTAAATTTAAGCTTAGTATGTTTATTTACGTTTACTAAGATATCAAAAAATATCACTGTATCTTTTAACACTTAACTACCAATACTTAATTAATTATAGTTTGCTGCTTTCGAAATAAAAAAGTTATAATTTTCTTTATGAATTGTTTCTATAATTTTTAATTTATTGCTGCATATTCTGTCAATTTAATCAAAAGTTAACAAACGCCATGTTGTTTTTACTCTATATTATGTTGCCAGATGTAAACAATTAACATTAATAAGTGCAAATAAATATTAATAAAATAGGGTTGTGCAATTAATAAATAATTGAGATATCAACTTTCTAAGACGGTCGTTAGTTCAGTTCCCGTGCAAAGAAATGCTCATATATCAATAGATAATATTTTTTTACAATTTGTAACTAACATGTGTTATATTTTATCTATTTATGAAGTTAAGTTTTTAAAATTAATTTGAATTTTAATATATAATTTGAGTTCAATATATACTAGAATATTACATACAATAACGAACAGATTTATTATTTAATTTATTTAAAAATAAATTGACTGTTGAAATACCATTTTTTTTTTTAATTTTACCCAACAAATGTTTTAAGAAAACAAAAAAACACGGAGATCAAAAACATTTTTTTATTTATGAACTATCTGACCCGGCAAACGTTGTTTTGCCATAAAAAGGAAAACATGTTAAGTTTGTTCAACCCTTATCACTTAGGGGTTTGGAAAAAAAGATAGTAGCCATATTCATTTAAATCGAATGATGCTAAGGGCAATATTGTTTTAAATTAAATACATGTGATGAATAATGTATTTATTTGGATAAGAATTGTTTATAAAAACACATTCGCAAATAATGCATTATTTTAGATCAAATTGGATAGCATAAAAAGCTAACCTTAAAAAATAGACATATGCTGTCGGTGACTTTTTTTTAAACTTTTAAAGGAGAACAATTCTGTAATAGGTACAGGATTTTTGCGAAACTTTAACCGTTTACGCAACGCACGCAGCGGAATCACTCAATTAGAAAAAAAATCCCCGATTTTGAAACATTCTTAATTGGTGCTAGCCTTCCTCGGTAAACGGGGTATTTAATACTGAAAGAATTTTTCAAATCGGACCAGTAGTTCCTGAGATTAGCGCATTTAAACGAACAAACGACTCATAAGTATATATAGTATTTGATTTTACTTCTTGAACTCACTAAATTAATCATATCTTTTGATAGAGTGAACCGATTTCGATGAAATAAAAACTAAGTTGTACCTCAAGTTGCGTATAATTTTTGTATATAAACATTGTTGGCATTGAATTTGTAGATTTTACGTGATGTGCGCACAAACAAACATATAAACAGACAAACAGACAAAAATTTCAAAAGTGATGGAAATAGGTTCTGTTACTTATCTTTTCACACGCTGGCTATTTTTTATTTCAATTTCTTCAATGTACAAAAATGACTTTTCTACAGATTTATTATATGTATAGATATGTTAAGCTAGTTACAACATTTACGTATAACTTTTAAAAAATAATTAATACTTACAAAATTAAACTAAAACATGCTTTCTCACATTAAAAATAAAAATAATGTTAAATGAACAAAGATCACAAGCAAAAACGACAACAAAAAAAAGAATAAATAAATAAATGAAAATAATGAATTGCAGTTAATTCGACAGTTCAGCGTTTAATTCCGCAACTCAACGCATAGCAATTTACAAGTTCTCTTTGGATTCCAAAAATAAATACTAAAATACCTACAAATAAATTTAAAATATGCCTTTTTTACGGTAATATTCATAAATTTATTTATATGATAATTGAATAAATTATTTTTTATGAATATTTATATTTGTAACTATAAAAGTTTAAGTTTGTTAACCCGCACACGGCAGGGTAGGTAAAGGGAACTTGGGAACCTAGTATAGACACTCCGTTCCACTTCCGTTACCTCACTTTGAGGATAACACTTCATTTCCTCTCGTGTGCATCGTGCATCGAACCCGCACCCTGTCCGCTACAGTCACACACCAGCGCCGCTGCGCCACGACAGGCCTCACCTCAAATAGTATATAGAATTTGAAAACCCCTCTCCAGCGCTGGAGGCCCGCGTGCAGGCCCGGCTGGCGGCGGCGCGCCGGGGGCGCCGCCTCGTGGCGCCCTCCCTGGCGCTCGCGCTGGCCTACGCGGGGGACCAGCACGTGCCCGAGGTGAGGTAGCTACAACATAATAGAGAAACAGACAGCGATCAGTTACAGATTTATATTATATATCGACGTACAACTGAGTGTGTGTCATCATTTTCTAGTTCCATCGAATGGAAGATATAATCGCGGGGAAGACGTTAAGTTTTAACACCACTATAGATAGACTTAGCAAGATGTCGGACGAAGAGAGATATGTAGAGCTGTTGAAGCGAGTGTTCGCGGACGTCGAGGAGACAGCCGAGTACAGTGTTGAGGAGCAGGTGGGCTCGTCTTTTGTTTCGCTTTCACGCTGTATCCCGCATGTGGCGGGTTTGGTGTCAAAACACTCCGATTAGCACGCACCGCCCTATATTGGCAATGCTTTGTCATTTAAATCTCGTGAATAGTTGTAAATATTTCGTCCCCCGACCGCGGGAATCGAACCTACAACCTCAGTTGGCAGTCATACGCTTGTGTTTCCGGACCAAAAAGTTATTAACTTAACTCTTAGAATGGAATTAGGGAACCTAGTGTGTTAAACACTCTACTCCACTTCCGTTCCCCACTTTCCGCTGAATTTGAGGCATTGCATGTTGAGTGGCGGAACCCAACGCCGCGTTATGCCTTGTACCAGAGCGGAGAAATGAAAACATTAAATATTTCAATTGAAAATATTAAATATTTCATTTCCTCGAGTGAGAATCGAACCCACAACTTGTCGGTTACAGTTACACGCTTGTGCCGCTGCGCCACGACAGGACCTCAAAGGTTATTAAGATTAAAAAATTAAATATTAAAAATGTTCCCCTCATGGCTCAATCAACCTCAATGTTAACTTGAAACCCACACCCCGGGTTTGATTCCGACTCGGTGAATGAAATGCTTTTCATTTCCTCGCGGTAGTTACGACTTGACCACTAGTTCCGTAATTCAACACGCAATGTCTCAATAAAACTGCAGTGGAAAAGTGCCTCTAGGTTCCCATAGGTTCCTTCTGCCTGCTTCTCTTCTAATACAATAGAAAGTTATAATATATAATGTTGAGTTGCAGGTATCGAGTCTGCTCCGACAGAGCACTGACCACAGGCTCTTGAGTGTGACCAGATCTAACTGGGAGCCGTGGATTTAATGTTGTAGAGTTACTTGGAAGGAGGTTGTTGCGAGTTCGATGTCCGCTTGAACTAATGAAGTATCATATATATATATATATATATATATATATATATATATATATATATATATATATATATATATATATATATATATATATATATATATATATATATATATATATATATATATATATATATATATATACTTTGCTATTTAGGTTCCCAAGTTCCCTTTGCGTATTTTCATGTCATTTGTTTGGTTTTTATTATGTATGTGTTAATATTTTAATAATTAAATGATTAGGTATATTGAGTTTTTGATGTTTTATTATAAAAGTTAATCTCATTATGACTTCTCGTTTTCTTATTAAAAGGTAGATGACTAAGATTTATATTTATTAATCTTCATACTTGTTAGCGGGATTGGAACCCGCGACTGTTTGACAACCGTCCACAAGAGACACGAGTTCAAACTCGCTACGTTGAAGTGTTCATATAAAAAAATATAAATTTGAGGCATTCCTTGTTTACTGGCGGAGTTCAGCGCCCCTCTTTGCTTTGTTACCAGAGCGAAGAAATGAAAAAACATTAAATATTTAATATTTCATTTCCTCGAGTGAGCATCGAACCCACAACCTGTCATAGATGTAATCAGAAAATACCAAACATACAAAATGGTATGCGCATTCTCTTTTAATGCACTATAATGCATATCATCGAATATGTTCATATATTTTCTATATACACTAATATAGCAACCAAATACAACTCCCACCCTGTAAGCTCAGTGGATGTGAACAAAACGTTTTTCACTTATAAACATATTTTGAATGATCGATCATGTTTATTTACGACGGAGCTTGGTGAGAACGAATGGCTTAGTTGGTCAGAGCGCTTGAACGGTTTCCGAGAGGCGCGGGTTCAAATCCTGCTTCGTTCAAAATTTTTATACGCTTTTTAAATTTAAGTTCAGTATGTTTATTTACGTTTACTGAGATATCAAAAAATATCACTGTATCTTTTAACACTTTACTACTAATAATTAATTAATTATAATTTGCTGCTTTCGAAATAAAAAAGTTATAATTTTCTTTGTGAATTGTTTCTATAATTTTTAATTTATTGCTGCATATTCTGTCAATTTAATTACAAATTAACAACCGTCATGTTGTATTTATTATATATTATGTTGCTAGATGTAAACAATTAACATTAATAAGTGCAAAAATTAATAATAAAATAGGGTTGTGCAATTAATAAACAATTGAGGTATCAACTTTCTAAGACGGTCGTTAGTTCAGTTCCTATGCAAAGAAATGCTCATATATCAATAGATAATATTTTTTTACAATCTATACATATAATAAATCTGTAGAAAAGTAATTTTTGTACATTGAAGAAATTGAAAAAAAATTAGCCAGCGTGTGAAAAGATAAGTAACAAAACCCATTTCCATCATTTTTTATTTTTTTGTCTGTTTGTCTGTTTGTATGTTTGTTTGTGCGCACATCACATAAAATCTACGAATTTAATGCAGACAATGTTTGTGTACAAAAAATATACGCAACTTGAAGTATAACTTAGTCTTTGTTTCATCAAAATCGGTTCATTCTATCAAGAGATATGATTAATTTAGTGAGTTCACGAAGTAAAATATTACGTTACGCAGTTCAGTATACATAGTACTCGTACTTGCAACGACATCTATACTAATATTATAAAGCTGAAGAGTTGTTTGTTCGCTTAAACGCGCTAATCTGAGAAACTACTGGTCCGATTTGAAAAATTCTTTTAGTATTAGATAGCTCATTTATAGAGGAAGGCTATAGACTATATATCATCACGATAAGACCATAGGACCGGAGCACCAATTAAGAATGTTTCTAAATCGGGGGATTTTTTTCTAATTGAGAGTTTCCGCTGCGTGCGTTGCGTAAACGGTTAAGGTTTCGCAAAAATCATGTATGATAGAATTCTCCGCGACGGGATATATCTATCTTTTTAGGTTAGCTTTTTATGCTAACCAATTTGTTCTAAAATAATGCATTCTTTGCGAAGGTGTTTTCATAAACAATTCTTAACTTTCTCAAACCCCTAAGTAAAAAGGGTTGAATAAACTTTACATGTTTCCCTTTTTATGGCGAAACAACGTTTGCCGAGACAGCTAGTTTGACTAAGATGTTATATTTTATCTATTTATGAAGTTAAGTTTTTAAAATTAATTTGAATTTTAATATATAATTTGAGTTCAATATATACAAGAATATTACATAAAATAACGAACAGATTTATTATTTAATTTGTTTAAAAAAAAATTGACAGTTGAAATGCCATTCATTTTTTTAAAATTTTACCCAACAAATGTATTAAGAGAACAAAAAAACACGGAGATCAAAAACATGCTTTCTCACAATAAAAATAACAATAATATTCAATGAACAAAGAGCACAAGCAAAACCGATAAAAAAAAGAAAAAATAAATAAATGAAAATAATGAATTGCAGTTAATTAGACAGTTCAGCGTTTAATTCCGCAACTCTACGCATAGCAATTTACAAGTTCTCTCTGAATTCCAAAAATAAAAACTAAAATACCTACAAATAAATTTAAAATATGCCTTTTTTACGGTAATATTCATAAATTTATTTATATGATAATTGAATAAATTATTTCTTATGAATATTTTTATTTGTAACTATAAAAGTTTAAGCGATAAATTTGTTAACCCGCACACGGCAGGGTAGGTAAAGGGAACTTGGGAACCTAGTATAGACACTCCGTTCCACCTCCGTTCCCCCACTTTGAGGATAATATTTAATTTCCTCTCGTGTGCATCGTGCATCGAACCCGCACCCTGTCCGCTACAGTCACACACTAGCGCCGCTGCGCCACGACAGGCCTCACCTCAAATAGTATATAGAATTTGAAAACCCCTCTCCAGCGCTGGAGGCCCGCGTGCAGGCCCGGCTGGCGGCGGCGCGCCGGGGGCGCCGCCTCGTGGCGCCCTCCCTGGCGCTCGCGCTGGCCTACGCGGGGGACCAGCACGTGCCCGAGGTGAGGTAGCTACAACATAATAGAGAAACAGACAGCGATCAGTTACAGATTTATATTATATATCGACGTACAACTGAGTGTGTGTCATCATTTTCTAGTTCCATCGAATGGAAGATATAATCGCGGGGAAGACGTTAAGTTTTAACACCACTATAGATAGACTTAGCAAGATGTCGGACGAAGAGAGATATGTAGAGCTGTTGAAGCGAGTGTTCGCGGACGTCGAGGAGACAGCCGAGTACAGTGTTGAGGAGCAGGTGGGCTCGTCTTTTGTTTCGCTTTCACGCTGTATCCCGCATGTGGCGGGATAGGCAGAGCGGGTTTGGTGTCAATACACTTCGATTAGCACGCACCGCCCTATATTGGCAATGCTTTGGCATTTAAATCTCGTGAATAATTGTAAATATTTCGTCCCCCGACCGCGGGAATCGAACCAACAACCTCAGTTTGCACTCATACGCTTGGGTTTCCGGACCAGCCTCAATATTATTAATTTAACTTAACTTAGCCTCACGCCATATCCCGCACACGGCAGCGTAGGCAGAGGAATCTTAGGAACCTAGTGTTAAGACACTAAATTCGAGGCATTGCGTGTTAAGTGTCCACCACTTAACACGCAATGACTCGAATTCGGCGCTCAACGCCGCGCTTTGCCTTGTTACTAGAGCGAAAAAATGAGAATATTAAATATTTCAATTGAAAATATTAAATATTTCATTTCCTCGAGTGAGAATCGAACCCACAACTTGTCGGTTACAGTTACACGCTTGTGCCGCTGCGCCACGACAGGACCTCAAAGGTTATTAAGGTTAAAAAATTAAATATTAAAAATGTTCCCCTCATGGCTCAATCAACCTCAATGTTAACTTGAAACCCACACCCCGGGTTTGATTCCGACTCGGTGAATGAAATGCTTTCCATTTCCTCGCGGTAAAAACAAGTTGACCACTAGTTCCGTAATTCAACTCGTAATGTCTCAATAAAACTTCAGTGGCTAGCGAAGGAAGTGCCTCTAGGTTCCCATAGGTTCCTTCTGCCTGCTTCTCTTCTAATACAATAGAAAGTTATAATATATAATGTTGAGTTGCAGGTATCGAGTCTGCTCCGGCAGAGCACTGACCACAGGCTCTTGAGTGTGACCAGATCTAACTGGGAGCCGTGGATTTAATGTTGTAGAGTTACTTGGAAGGAGGTTGTTGCGAGTTCGATGTCCGCTTGAACTAATGAAGTATCATATATATACTTTGATTTTTAGGTTCCCAAGTTCCCTTTGCCTATTTTCATGTCATTTGTTTTGTTTTTATTATGTATGTGTTAATATTTTAATAATTAAATGATTACATTGAGTTTTTGTTGTTTTATTATAAAAGTTAATCTCATTATGACTTCTCGTTTTCTTATTAAAAGGTAAATGACTAAGATTTATATATATATTAATCTTCATACTTGTTTGCGGGATTGGAACCCGCGACTGTTTGACAACCGTCCACAAGAGACGCGAGTTCAAACTCGCTACGTTGAAGTGTTCATATAAAAATTGTAATAAAAGTTTGTTTGTTTCCTAGTGCTTGTAGTTTTGTACTGTCACATAAATATGTCGTAAATATATAATATTTGTTAAATAAAGGTAAAACGCAGAAACAAACAAACCAATATAATAATCACTCTCGATAAAATAACGATAAGAGCATAAATGGATATTTAGTATTTTTAAATTTGAGGCATTCCTTGTTTACTGGCGGAGTTCAGCGCCCCTCTTTGCTTTGTTACCAGAGCGAAGAAATGAAAAAACATTAAATATTTAATATTTCATTTCCTCGAGTGAGCATCGAACCCACAACCTGTCATAGTTGTAATCAGAAAATACCAAACATACAAAATGGTATGCGCATTCTCTTTTAATGGACTATAATGCATATCATCGAATATGTTCATATATTTTCTATATACACTAATATTGCAACCAAATACTTACTATACTTTGAATGATCGATCATGTTTATTTACGACGAAGAGAGAACGAATGGCTTAGTTGGTCAGAGCGCTGGAACGGTTTCCGAGAGGCGCGGGTTCAAATCCTGCTTCGTTCAAAATTTTTGTACGCTTTTTAAATTTAAGTTCAGTATGTTTATTTACGTTTACTGAGATATCAAAAAATATCACTGTATCTTTTAACACTTAACTACTAATACTTAATTAATTATAATTTGCTGATTTCGAAATAAAATGTTATAATTTTCTTTGTGAATTGTTTCTATAATTTTTAATTTATTGCTGCACATTCTGTCAATTTAATCAAAAGTTAACAAACGCCATGTTGTTTTTACTCTATATTATGTTGCCAGATGTAAACAATTGACATTAATAAGTGCAACGAAATTATTAATAAAATAGGGTTGTGCAATTAATAAACAATTGAGATATCAACTTTCTAAGACGGTCGTTAGTTCAGTTCCTGTGCAAAGAAATGCTCATATATCAATAGATAATATTTTTTTACAATCTATACATATAATAAATCTGTAGAAAAGTAATTTTTGTACATTGAAGAAATTGAAAAAAAATTAGCCAGCGTGTGAAAAGATAAGTAACAAAACCCATTACCATCATTTTTTAAATTTTTGTCTGTTTGTCTGTTTGTATGTTTGTTTGTGCGCACATCACATAAAATCTACGAATTTAATGCAGACAATGTTTGTGTACAAAAAATATACGCAACTTGAAGTATAACTTAGTCTTTGTTTCATCAAAATCGGTTCATTCTATCAAGAGATATGATTAATTTAGTGAGTTCAAGAAGTAAAATATTACGTTACGCAGTTCAGTATAGTACTCGTACTTGCAACGACATCTATACTAATATTATAAAGCTGAAGAGTTGTTTGTTCGCTTAAACGCGCTAATCTGAGAAACTACTGGTCCGATTTGAAAAATTCTTTTAGTATTAGATAGCTCATTTATAGAGGAAGGCTATAGACTATATATCATCACGCTAAGACCATAGGACCGGAGCACCAATTAAGAATGTTTCTAAATCGGGGGATTTTTTTCTAATTGAGAGTTTCCGCTGCGTGCGTTGCGTAAACGGTTAAGGTTTCGCAAAAATCATGTATGATGGAATTGATCTCCTTTTAAAGTTTTTAATAAAAGTCCGCGACGGGATATATCTATCTTTTTAGGTTAGCTTTTTATGCTAACCAATTTGTTCTAAAATAATGCATTCTTTGCGAAGGTGTTTTCATAAACAATTCTTAACTTTCTCAAACCCCTAAGTAAAAAGGGTTGAACAAACTTTACATGTTTCCCTTTTTATGGCGAAACAACGTTTGCCGAGACAGCTAGTTTGACTAAGATGTGTTATATTTTATCTATTTATGAAGTTAAGTTTTTAAAATTAATTTGAATTTTAATATATAATTTGAGTTCAATATATACAAGAGTATTACATACAATAACGAACAGATTTATTAATTAATTTGTTAAAAATAAATTGACAGTTGAAATACCATTCATTTTTTTTAATTTTAACCAACAAATGTATTAAGAGAAGAAAAAAAACACGGAGATCAAAAACATGCTTTCTCACATTAAAAATAACAATAATATTAAACGAACAAAGATCACAAGCAAAACCGATAAAAAAAAGAATAAATAAATAAATGAAAATAATGAATTGCAGTTAATTAGACAGTTCAGCGTTTAATTCCGCAACTCTACGCATAGCAATTTACAAGTTCTCTTTGAATTCCAAAAATAAAATCTAAAATACCTACAAATAAATTTAAAATATGCCTTTTTTACGGTAATATTCAAAAATTTATTTATATGATAATTGAATAAATTATTTCTTATGAATATTTTTATTTGTAACTATAAAAGTTTGTTAACCCGCTCACGCCAGGGTAGGTAAAGGGAACTTGGGAACCTAGTATAGACACTCCGTTCCACCTCCGTTCCCCCACTTTGAGGATAATATTTAATTTCCTCTCGTGTGCATCGTGCATCGAACCCGCACCCTGTCCGCTACAGTCACACACTAGCGCCGCTGCGCCACGACAGGCCTCACCTCAAATAGTATATAGAATTTGAAAACCCCTCTCCAGCGCTGGAGGCCCGCGTGCAGGCCCGGCTGGCGGCGGCGCGCCGGGGGCGCCGCCTCGTGGCGCCCTCCCTGGCGCTCGCGCTGGCCTACGCGGGGGACCAGCACGTGCCCGAGGTGAGGTAGCTACAACATAATAGAGAAACAGACAGCGATCAGTTACAGATTTATATTATATATCGACGTACAACTGAGTGTGTGTCATCATTTTCTAGTTCCATCGAATGGAAGATATAATCGCGGGGAAGACGTTAAGTTTTAACACCACTATAGATAGACTTAGCAAGATGTCGGACGAAGAGAGATATGTAGAGCTGTTGAAGCGAGTGTTCGCGGACGTCGAGGAGACAGCCGAGTACAGTGTTGAGGAGCAGGTGGGCTCGTCTTTTTTATTTATTTTTTATTTATTTGTCTTTATTGCACACGAAACAATAAAAAGGGAAAAAAAATATATCAAGAAACAGAAAAAAAAAAAGCCATGCAAAGGCGGCCTTATTGGTTCAAGCAATCTCTAACAGGCAACCTTTAGGATTTAAAAAATCATGTCTTTTGTTTCACTTTCACGCTGTATCCCGCATGTGGCGGGATAGGCAGAGCGGGTTTGGTGTCAATACACCCCGGTTAACACGCACCGCCCTATATTGGCAATGTTTTGTCATTTAAATCTCGTGAATAGTTGTAAATATTTCGTCCCCCGACCGCGGGAATCGAACCAACAACCTCAGTTTGCAGTCATACGCTTGTGTTTCCGGACCAGCCTCAATATTATTGATTTAACTTAACTTAGCCTCACGCCATATCCCGCACACGGCAGCGTAGGCAGAGGAATTTTAGGAACCTAGTGTTAAGACACTTCGTTCCACTTTCGTTCCCCACTCTCCGCCGAATTCTAGGCATTGCGTATTAAGTGGTGGAACTCAACGCCGCGCTTTCCCTTGTTACTAGAGCGATAAAATGAAAATATTAAATATTTCATTTCCTCAAGTGTGAATCGAACCCACAACTTGTCGGTTACAGTTACACGCTTGTGCCGCTGCGCCACGACAGGACCTCAAAGGTTATTAAGGTTAAAAAATTAAATATTAAAAATGTTCCCCTCATGGCTCAATCAACCTCAATGTTAACTTGAAACCCACACCCCGGGTTTGATTCCGACTCGGTGAATGAAATGCTTTTCATTTCCTTCCGCGGTAGTAACAAGTTGACCACTAGTTCCGTAATTCAACACGCAATGTCTCAATAAAACTGCAGTGGCTAGCGAAGGAAGTGCCTCTAGGTTCCCATAGGTTCCCTCTGCCTGCTTCTCTTCTAATACAATAGAATGTTATAATATATAATGTTGACTTGCAGGTATCGAGTCTGCTCCGACAGAACACTGACCACAGGCTCTTGAGTGTGACCAGATCTAACTGGGAGCCGTGGATTTAATGTTGTAGAGTTACTTGGAAGGAGGTTGTTGCGAGTTCGATGTCCGCTTGAACTAATGAAGTATCATATATATACTTTGATTTTTAGGTTCCCAAGTTCCCTTTGCCTATTTTCATGTCATTTGTTTTGTTTTTATTATGTATGTGTTAATATTTTAATAATTAAATGATTACATTGAGTTTTTGTTGTTTTATTATAAAAGTTAATCTCATTATGACTTCTCGTTTTCTTATTAAAATGTAAATGACTAAGATTTATATATATATTAATCTTCATACTTGTTTGCGGGATTGGAACCCGCGACTGTTTGACAACCGTCCACAAGAGACGCGAGTTCAAACTCGCTACGTTGAAGTGTTCATATAAAAATTGTAATAAAAGTTTGTTTGTTTCCTAGTGCTTGTAGTTTTGTACTGTCACATAAATATGTCGTAAATATATAATATTTGTTAAATAAAGGTAAAACGCAGAAACAAACAAACCTATATAATAATCAATCTCGATAAAACAACGATAAGAGCATAAATGGATATTTAGTATTTTTAAATTTGAGGCCCCTCTTTGCTTTGTTACCAGAGCGAAGAAATGGAAACATTAAATATTTAATATTTCATTTCCTCGAGTGAGCATCGAACCCACAACCTGTCATAGTTGTAATCAGAAAATACCAAACATACAAAATGGTATGCGCATTCTCTTTTAATGCACTATAATGCATATCATCGAATATGTTCATATATTTTCTATATACACTAATATAGCAACCAAATACAATTCCTACCCTGTAAGCTCAGTGGATGTGAACAAAACGTTTTTCACTTATAAATATACTTTGAATGACCGATCATGTTTATTTACGACGGAACTTGGTGAGAACGAATGGCTTAGTAGGTCAGAGCGCTTGAACGGTTTCCGAGAGGCGCGGGTTCAAATCCTGCTTCGTTCAAAATT
Source organism: Eueides isabella (assembly GCA_019049475.1). Lineage (NCBI taxonomy): Eukaryota > Metazoa > Arthropoda > Insecta > Lepidoptera > Nymphalidae > Eueides > Eueides isabella. The sequence goes on along the minus strand of CM032413.1, from coordinate 4,488,850 downwards.
TTTATACGCTTTTTAAATTTAAGTTTAGTATGTTTATTTACGTTTACTCAGATATCAAAAAAATATCACTGTATCTTTTAACACTTAACTACTAATACTTAATTAATTAGAGTTTGCTGATTTCGAAATAAAAAAGTTATAATTTTCTTTGTGAATTGTTTGTATAATTTTTAATTTATTGCTGCATATTCTGTCAATTTAATTACAAATTAACAACCGTCATGTTGTATTTATTATATATTATGTTGCTAGATGTAAACAATTAACATTAATAAGTGCAAAAATTAATAATAAAATAGGGTTGTGCAATTAAAAAAAAAATTGAGGTATCAACTTTCTAAGACGGTCGTTAGTTCAGTTCCCGTGCAAAGAAATGCTCATATATCAATAGATAATATTTTTTTACAATTTGTAACTAACATGTGTTATATTTAATCTATATATGTAGTTAAGTTTTTAAAATTAATTTGAATTTTAATATATAATTTGAGTTCAATATATACAAGAATATTACATACAATAACGAACAGATTTATTATTCAATTTGTTTAAAAATAAATTGACAGTTGAAATACCATTCATTTTTTTAAATTTTACCCAACAAATGTATTAAGAGAACAAAAAAATACGGAGATCAAAAACATTTTTTTTATTTATGAATATGTTAAGTTAGTTACAACATTTACGTATAACTTTTAAAAAATAATTAATACTTACAAAATTAAACTAAAACATGCTTTCTCACATTAAAAATAACAATAATATTAAATGAACAAAGATCACAAGCAAAAACGACAACAAAAAAAAAAGAATAAATAAATAAATGAAAATAATGAATTGCAGTTAATTAGACAGTTCAGCGTTTAATTCCGCAACTCTACGCATAGCAATTTACAAGTTCTCTTTGAATTCCAAAAATAAAAACTAAAATACCTACAAATAAATTTAAAATATGCCTTTTTTACGGTAATATTCATAAATTTATTTATATGATAATTGAATAAATTATTTTTTATGAATATTTATATTTGTAACTATAAAAGTTTAAGTTTGTTAACCCGCACACGGCAGGGTAGGTAAAGGGAACTTGGGAACCTAGTATAGACACTCCGTTCCACTTCCGTTACCTCACTTTGAGGATAACACTTCATTTCCTCTCGTGTGCATCGTGCATCGAACCCGCACCCTGCCGGCTACAGTCACACACTAGCGCCGCTGCGCCACGACAGGCCTCACCTCAAATAGTATATAGAATTTGAAAACCCCTCTCCAGCGCTGGAGGCCCGCGTGCAGGCCCGGCTGGCGGCGGCGCGCCGGGGGCGCCGCCTCGTGGCGCCCTCCCTGGCGCTCGCGCTGGCCTACGCGGGGGACCAGCACGTGCCCGAGGTGAGGTAGCTACAACATAATAGAGAAACAGACAGCGATCAGTTACAGATTTATATTATATATCGACGTACAACTGAGTGTGTGTCATCATTTTCTAGTTCCATCGAATGGAAGATATAATCGCGGGGAAGACGTTAAGTTTTAACACCACTATAGATAGACTTAGCAAGATGTCGGACGAAGAGAGATATGTAGAGCTGTTGAAGCGAGTGTTCGCGGACGTCGAGGAGACAGCCGAGTACAGTGTTGAGGAGCAGGTGGGCTCGTCTTTTGTTTCGCTTTCACGCTGTATCCCGCATGTGGCGGGGTTGGTGTCAATACACTTCGATTAGCACGCACCGCCCTATATTGGCAATGCTTTGGCATTTAAATCTCGTGAATAGTTGTAAATATTTCGTCCCCGACCGCGGGAATCGAACCAACAACCTCAGTTTGCAGTCATACGCTTGTGTTTCCGGACCAAAAAGTTATTAACTTAACTCTTAGAATGGAATTAGGGAATCTAGTGTGTTAAACACTCTACTCCTCCTCCGTTCCCCACTTTCCGCTGAATTTGAGGCATTGCATGTTGAGTGGCGGAACCCAACGCCGCGTTATGCCTTGTACCAGAGCAGAGAAATGAAAATATTAAATATTTAAATTGAAAATATTAAATATTTCATTTACTCGAGTGTGTATCGAACCAGCAACCTGTCGGTTACAGTCACACGCTTGTACCGCTGCACTACGACAGGACCTCAAAGGTTATTAAGGTTGAAAAAATATATTATTAAAAATGTTCGCCCTCATGGTGCTTCAATATTTAATAAAATATTTTTCATTTCCTCGCGATAGTAACAAGTTATCTTAATAAAGCCAGCAACTGCACCTGGCGAAAGTAGTGCCTCTAGGTTCCCATAGGTTCCCTCTGTCTACTTCTCTTTAATCCACAGTGTGTTTTGTTGGTTTCATTATAAAGGATATAATGTTGAGTTGCAGGTATCGAGTCTGCTCCGACAGAGCACTGACCACAGGCTCTTGAGTGTGACCAGATCTAACTGGGAGCCGTGGATTTAATGTTGTAGAGTTACTTGGAAGGAGGTTGTTGCGAGTTCGATGTCCGCTTGAACTAATGAAGTATCATATATATACTTTGATTTTTAGGTTCCCAAGTTCCCTTTGCCTATTTTCATGTCATTTGTTTGGTTTTTATTATGTATGTGTTAATATTTTAATAATTAAATGATTATATTGAGTTTTTGATGTTTTATTATAAAAGTTAATCTCATTATGACTTCTCGTTTTCTTATTAAAATGTAAATGACTAAGATTTATATTTATTAATCTTCATACTTGTTTGCGGGATTGGAACCCGCGACTGTTTGACAACCGTCCACAAGAGACGCGAGTTCAAACTCGCTACGTTGAAGTGTTCATATAAAAATTGTAATAAAAGTTTGTTTGTTTCCTAGTGCTTGTAGTTTTGTACTGTCACATAAATATGTCGAAAATATATAATATTTGTTAAATAAAGGTAAAACGCAGAAACAAACATACCAATATAATAATCACTCTCGATAAAATAACGATAAGAGCATAAATGGATATTTAGTATTTTTAAATTTGAGGCATTCCTTGTTTACTGGCGGAGTTCAGCGCCCCTCTTTGCTTTGTTACCAGAGCGAAGAAATGAAAACATTAAATATTTAATATTTCATTTCCTCGAGTGAGCATCGAACCCACAACCTGTCATAGTTGTAATCAGAGAATACCAAACATACAAAATGGTATGCGCATTCTCTTTTAATGGACTATAATGCATATCATCGAATATGTTCATATATTTCCTATATACACTAATATTGCAACCAAATACTTACTATACTTTGAATGATCGATCATGTTTATTTACGACGAAGAGAGAACGAATGGCTTAGTTGGTCAGAGCGCTGGAACGGTTTCCGAGAGGCGCGGGTTCAAATCCTGCTTCGTTCAAAATTTTTATACGCTTTTTAAATTTAAGCTTAGTATGTTTATTTACGTTTACTCAGATATCAAAAAATATCACTGTATCTTTTAACACTTAACTACTTATACTTAATTAATTATAATTTGCTGCTTTCGAAATAAAAAAGTTATAATTTTCTTTGTGAATTGTTTGTATAATTTTTAATTTATTGCTGCATATTCTGTCAATTTAATTACAACTTAACAACCGCCATGTTGTTTTTACTCTATATTATGTTGCCAGATGTAAACAATTAATTTAATAAATGCAAATAAATATTAATAAAATAGGGTTGTGCAATTAATAAACAATTGAGGTATCAACTTTCTAAGACGGTCGTTAGTTCAGTTCCTGTGCAAAGAAATGCTCATATATCAATAGATAATATTTTTTTACAATCTATACATATAATAAATCTGTAGAAAAGTAATTTTTGTACATTGAAGAAATTGAAAAAAAATTAGCCAGCGTGTGAAAAGATACGTAACAAAACCCATTTCCATCCTTTTTTCATCATTTTTTAATTTTTTGTCTGTTTGCATGTTTGTTTATGCGCACATCACATAAAATCTACGAATTTAATGCAGACAATGTTTGTGTACAAAAAATATACGCAACTTGAAGTATAACTTAGTCTTTGTTTCATCAAAATCGGTTCATTCTATCAAGAGATATAATTAATTTAGTGAGTTCAAGAAGTAAAATATTACGTTACGCAGTTCAGTATAGTACTCGTACTTGCAACGACATCTATACTAATATTATAAAGCTGAAGAGTTGTTTGTTCGCTTAAACGCGCTAATCTGAGAAACTAACCGATTTGAAAAATTCTTTTAGTATTAGATAGCTTATTTATCGAGGAAGGCTATAGACTATATATCATCACGATAAGACCATAGGACCGGAGCACCAATTAAGAATGTTTCTAAATCGGGGGATTTTTTTCTAATTGAGAGTTTCCGCTGCGTGCGTTGGTTTACGTAACGGTTAAGGTTTCGCAAAAATCATGTATGATGGAATTGTCCGCGACGGGATATATCTATCTTTTTAGGTTAGCTTTTTATGCTAACCAATTTGTTCTAAAATAATGCATTCTTTGCGAAGGTGTTTTCATAAACAATTCTTAACTTTCTCAAATCCCTAAGCAAAAAGGGTTGAACAAACTTTACATGTTTCCCTTTTTATGGCGAAACAACGTTTGCCGAGACAGCTAGTTTGACTAAGATGTTATATTTTATCTATTTATGAAGTTAAGTTTTTAAAATTAATTTGAATTTTAATATATAATTTGAGTTCAATATATACAAGAACATTACATAAAATAACGAACAGATTTATTATTTAATTTGTTTAAAAATAAATTGACAGTTGAAATACCATTCATTTTTTTTTAAATTTTACCCAACAAATGTATTAAGAGAAGAAAAAAAACACGGAGATCAAAAACATGCTTTCTCACAATAAAAATAACAATAATATTAAATGAACAAAGAGCACAAGCAAAAACGACAACAAAAAAAAAGAATAAATAAATAAATGAAAATAATGAATTGCAGTTAATTAGACAGTTCAGCGTTTAATTCCGCAACTCTACGCATAGCAATTTACAAGTTCTCTTTGAATTCCAAAAATAAAAACTAAAATGCCTACAAATAAATTTGAAATATGCTTTTTTACGTTAACATTCATAGTTTTATTTATATGATAATTGAATAAATTATTTCTTGTGAATATTTTTATTTGTAACTATAAAAGTTTAAGCGATAAGTTTGTTAACCCGCACACCAGGGTAGGTAAAGGGAACTTGGGAACCTAGTATAGACACTCCGTTCCACCTCCGTTCCCCCACTTTGGGGATAATATTTAATTTCCTCTCGTGTGCATCGTGCATCGGACCCGCACCCTGCCGGCTACAGTCACACACTAGCGCCGCTGCGCCACGACAGGCCTCACCTCAAATAGTATATAGAATTTGAAAACCCCTCTCCAGCGCTGGAGGCCCGCGTGCAGGCCCGGCTGGCGGCGGCGCGCCGGGGGCGCCGCCTCGTGGCGCCCTCCCTGGCGCTCGCGCTGGCCTACGCGGGGGACCAGCACGTGCCCGAGGTGAGGTAGCTACAACATAATAGAGAAACAGACAGCGATCAGTTACAGATTTATATTATATATCGACGTACAACTGAGTGTGTGTCATCATTTTCTAGTTCCATCGAATGGAAGATATAATCGCGGGGAAGACGTTAAGTTTTAACACCACTATAGATAGACTTAGCAAGATGTCGGACGAAGAGAGATATGTAGAGCTGTTGAAGCGAGTGTTCGCGGACGTCGAGGAGACAGCCGAGTACAGTGTTGAGGAGCAGGTGGGCTCGTCTTTTTTATTTATTTTTTATTTATTTGTCTTTATTGCACACGAAACAATAAAAAGGGAAAAAAAATTATATCAAGAAACAGAAAAAAAAAGCCATGCAAAGGCGGCCTTATTGCTTCAAGCAAACTCTAACAGGCAACCTTTAGGATTTAAAAAATCATGTCTTTTGTTTCACTTTCACGCTGTATCCCGCATGTGGCGGGATAGGCAGAGCGGGTTTGGTGTCAATACACCCCGGTTAACACGCACCGCCCTATATTGGCAATGTTTTGTCATTTAAATCTCGTGAATAGTTGTAAATATTTCGTCCCCCGACCGCGGGAATCGAACCAACAACCTCAGTTTGCAGTCATACGCTTGTGTTTCCGGAGCAGCCTCAATATTATTAATTTAACTTAACTTAGCCTCACGCCATATCCCGCACACGGCAGCGTAGGCAGAGGAATTTTAGGAACCTAGTGTTAAGACACTTCGTTCCACGTTCGTTCCCCACTCTCCGCCGAATTCGAGGCATTGCGTGTTAAGTAGTGGAACTCAACGCCGCGCTTTCCCTCGTTACTAGAGCGAAAAAATAAAAATATTAAATATTTCATTTCCTCAAGTGGGAATCGAACCCACAACTTGTCGGTTACAGTTACACGCTTGTGCCGCTGCGCCACGACAGGACCTCAAAGGTTATTAAGGTTAAAAAAAATATATTAAAAACGTTCCCCTCATGGCTCAATCAACCTCAATGTTAACTTGAAACCCACACCCCGGGTTTGATTCCGACTCGGTGAATGAAATGCTTTTCATTTCCTCGCGGTAGTAACATGTTGACCACTAGTTCTGTAATTCAACACGCAATGTCTCAATAAAACTGCAGTGGCTAGCGAAGGAAGTGCCTCTAGGTTCCCATAGGTTCCCCCTCTGCCTGCTTCTCTTCTTATACAATAGAAAGTTATAATATATAATGTTGAGTTGCAGGTATCGAGTCTGCTCCGACAGAGCACTGACCACAGGCTCTTGAGTGTGACCAGATCTAACTGGGAGCCGTGGATTTAATGTTGTAGAGTTACTTGGAAGGAGGTTGTTGCGAGTTCGATGTCCGCTTGAACTAATGAAGTATCATATATATACTTTGATTTTTAGGTTCCCAAGTTCCCTTTGCCTATTTTCATGTCATTCGTTTGGTTTTTATTATGTATGTGTTAATATTTTAATAATTAAATGATTACATTGAGTTTTTGTTGTTTTATTATAAAAGTTAATCTCATTATGACTTCTCGTTTTCTTATTAAAATGTAAATGACTAAGATTTATATTTACTAATCTTCATACTTGTTTGCGGGATTGGAACCCGCGACTGTTTGACAACCGTCCACAAGAGACGCGAGTTCAAACTCGCTACGTTGAAGTGTTCATATAAAAATTGTAATAAAAGTTTGTTTGTTTCCTAGTGCTTGTAGTTTTGTACTGTCACATAAATATGTCGTAAATATATAATATTTGTTAAATAAAGGTAAAACGCAGAAACAAACATACCAATATAATAATCACTCTCGATAAAACAACGATAAGAGCATAAATGGATATTTAGTATTTTTAAATTTGAAGCATTCCTTGTTTACTGGCGGAGTTCAGCGCCCCTCTTTGCTTTGTTACCAGAGCGAAGAAATGGAAACATTAAATATTTAATATTTCATATCCTCGAGTGAGCATCGAACCCACAACCTGTCATAGTTGTAATCAGAAAATACCAAACATACAAAATGGTATGCGCATTCTCTTTTAATGAACTATAATGTATATCATCGATACATTTTAATATGTTCATATATTTTCTATATACACTAATATAGCAACCAAATACAATTCCCACCCTGTAAGCTCAGTGGATGTGAACAAAACGTTTTTCACTTATAAACGTATTTTGAATGATCGATCATGTTTATTTACGACGGTGCTTGGTGAGAACGAATGGCTTACTTGGTCAGAGCGCTTGAACGGTTGCCGAGAGGCGCGGGTTCAAATCCTGCTTCGTTCAAAATTTTTATACGCTTTTTAAATTTAAGCTTAGTATGTTTATTTACGTTAAGAGATATCAAAAAATATCACTGTATCTTTTAACACTTAACTACTAATACTTAATTAATTATAATTTGCTGCTTTCGAAATAAAAACGTTATAATTTTCTTTGTGAATTGTTTGTATAATTTTTAATTTATTACTGCATATTCTGTCAATTTAATCAAAAGTTAACAACCGCCATGTTGTTTTTACTCTATATTATGTTGCCAGATGTAAACAATTAACATTAATAAGTGCAAATAAATATTAATAAAATAGGGTTGTGCAATTAATAAACAATTGAGTTATCAACTTTCTAAGACGGTCGTTAGTTCAGTTCCCGTGCAAAGAAATGTTCATATATCAATAGATAATATTTTTTTACAATTTGTAACTAAGATGTGTTATATTTTATTTATTTATGAAATTAAGTTTTTAAAATTAATTTGAATTTTAATATATAATTTGAGTTCAATAAATACAAGAATATTACATACAATAACGAACAGATTTATTATTTAATTTGTTTAAAAATAAATTGACTGTTGAAATACCATTTTTTTTTTAATTTTACCCAACAAATGTTTTAAGAAAACAAAAAAACACGGAGATCAAAAACATTTTTTTTATTTATGAACTATCTGACCCGGCAAACGTTGTTTTGCCATAAAAAGGAAAACATGTTAAGTTTGTTCAACCCTTATCACTTAGGGGTTTGGAAAAAAAGATAGTAGCCATATTCATTTAAATCGAATGATGCTAAGGGCAATATTGTTTTAAATTAAATACATGTGATGAATAATGTATTTATTTGGATAAGAATTGTTTATAAAAACACATTCGCAAATAATGCATTATTTTAGAACAAATTGGATAGCATAAAAAGCTAACCTTAAAAAATAGACATATGCTGTCGGTGACTTTTTTTTAAACTTTTAAAGGAGAACAATTCTGTAATACAGGATTCTTGCGAAACTTTAACCGTTTACGCAACGCACGCAGCGGAATCACTCAATTAGAAAAAAAATCCCCGATTTTGAAACATTCTTAATTGGTGCTAGCCTTCCTCGGTAAATGGGGTATTTAATACTGAAAGAAATTTTCAAATCGGACCAGTAGTTCCTGAGATTAGCGCATTTAAGCGAACAAACGACTCATAAGTATATATAGTATTTGATTTTACTTCTTGAACTCACTAAATTAATCATATCTTTTGATAGAGTGAACCGATTTCGATGAAATAAAAACTAAGTTATACCTCAAGTTGCGTATAATTTTTGTATATAAACATTGTTGGCATTGAATTTGTAGATTTTACGTGATGTGCGCACAAACAAACATATAAACAGACAAACAGACAAAAATTTCAAAAGTGATGGAAATAGGTTACTTATCTTTTCACACGCTGGCTATTTTTTATTTCAATTTCTTCAATGTACAAAAATGACTTTTCTACAGATTTATTATATGTATAGATATGTTAAGCTAGTTACAACATTTACGTATAACTTTTAAAAAATAATTAATACTTACAAAATTAAACTAAAACATGCTTTCTCACATTAAAAATAAAAATAATATTAAATGAACAAAGAGCTCAAGCAAAAACGAAAACGACAAAAAAAGAATAAATAAATAAATGAAAATAATGAATTGCAGTTAATTAGACAGTTCAGCGTTTAATTCCGCAACTCTACGCATAGCTATTTACAAGTTCTCTTTGAATTCCAAAAATAAAAACTAAAATACCTACAAATAAATTTAAAATATGCCTTTTTTTACGTCAATATGCATAGTTATATGATAATTGAATAAATTATTTCTTATGAATATTTTTATTTGTAACTATAAAAGTTTGTGAACCCGCACACGGCAGGGTAGGTAAAGGGAACTTGGGAACCTAGTATAGACACTCCGTTCCACCTCCGTTCCCCCACTTTGAGGATAATATTTAATTTCCTCTCGTGTGCATCGTGCATCGAACCCGCACCCTGTCCGCTACAGTCACACACTAGCGCCGCTGCGCCACGACAGGCCTCACCTCAAATAGTATATAGAATTTGAAAACCCCTCTCCAGCGCTGGAGGCCCGCGTGCAGGCCCGGCTGGCGGCGGCGCGCCGGGGGCGCCGCCTCGTGGCGCCCTCCCTGGCGCTCGCGCTGGCCTACGCGGGGGACCAGCACGTGCCCGAGGTGAGGTAGCTACAACATAATAGAGAAACAGACAGCGATCAGTTACAGATTTATATTATATATCGACGTACAACTGAGTGTGTGTCATCATTTTCTAGTTCCATCGAATGGAAGATATAATCGCGGGGAAGACGTTAAGTTTTAACACCACTATAGATAGACTTAGCAAGATGTCGGACGAAGAGAGATATGTAGAGCTGTTGAAGCGAGTGTTCGCGGACGTCGAGGAGACAGCCGAGTACAGTGTTGAGGAGCAGGTGGGCTCGTCTTTTGTTTCGCTTTCACGCTGTATCCCGCATGTGGCGGGTTTGGTGTCAATACACTCCGGTTAGCACGCACCGCCCTATATTGGCAATGCTTTGGCATTTAAATCTCGTGAATAGTTGTAAATATTTCGTCCCCCGACCGCGGGAATCGAACCAACAACCTCAGTTTGCAGTCATACGCTTGTGTTTCCGGACCAAAAAGTTATTAACTTAACTCTTAGAATGGAATTAGGGAATCTAGTGTGTTAAACACTCTACTCCACTTCCGTTCCCCACTTTCCGCTGAATTTGAGGCATTGCATGTTGAGTGGCGGAACCCAACGCCGCGTTTTGCCTTGTACCAGAGCAGAGAAATGAAAATATTAAATATTTCAATTGAAAAAATTAAATATTTCATTTACTCGAGTGGGAATCGAACCCACAACTTGTCGGTTACAGTTACACGCTTGTGCCGCTGCGCCACGACAGGACCTCAAAGGTTATTAAGGTTAAAAAAAATATATTAAAAATGTTCCCCTCATGGCTCAATCAACCTCAATGTTAACTTGAAACCCACACCCCGGGTTTGATTCCGACTCGGTGAATGAAATGCTTTTCATTTCCTCGCGGTAAAAACAAGTTGACCACTAGTTTCGTAATTCAACACGCAATGACTTATAAAACTGCAGTGGCTAGCGAAGGAAGTGTCTCTAGGTTCCCATAGGTTCCCTCTGCCTGCTTCTCTTCTAATACAATAGAAAGTTATAATATATAATGTTGAGTTGCAGGTATCGAGTCTGCTCCGACAGAGCACTGACCACAGGCTCTTGAGTGTGACCAGATCTAACTGGGAGCCGTGGATTTAATGTTGTAGAGTTACTTGGAAGGAGGTTGTTGCGAGTTCGATGTCCGCTTGAACTAATGAAGTATCATATATATATACTTTGATTTTTAGGTTCCCAAGTTCCCTTTGCCTATTTTCATGTCATTTGTTTTGTTTTTATTATGTATGTGTTAATATTTTAATAATTAAATGATTACATTGCGTTTTTGATGTTTTATTATAAAAGTTAATCTCATTATGACTTCTCGTTTTCTTATTAAAATGTAAGTCACTAAGATTTATATATATATTAATCTTCATACTTGCTTGCGGGATTGGAACCCGCGACTGTTTGACAACCGTCCACAAGAGACGCGAGTTCAAACTCGCTACGTTGAAGTGTTCATATAAAAATTGTAATAAAAGTTTGTTTGTTTCCTAGTGCTTGTAGTTTTGTACTGTCACATAAATATGTCGTAAATATATAATATTTGTTTAATAAAGGTAAAACGCAGAAACAAACAAACCTATATAATAATCAATCTCGATAAAACAACGATAAGAGCATAAATGGATATTTAGTATTTTTAAATTTGAAGCATTCCTTGTTTACTGGCGGAGTTCAGCGCCCCTCCTTGCTTTGTTACCAGAGCGAAGAAATGAAAACATTAAATATTTAATATTTCATTTCCTCGAGTGAGCATCGAACCCACAACCTGTCATAGTTGTAATCAGAAAATACCAAACATACAAAATGGTATGCGCATTCTCTTTTAATGGACTATAATGCATATCATCGAATATGTTCATATATTTTCTATATACACTAATATACCAACCAAATACAATTCCCACCCTGTAAGCTCAGGGGATGTGAACAAAACGTTTTTCACTTATAAATATACTTTGAATGATCGATCATGTTTATTTACGACGGTGCTTGCTGAGAACGAACGGCTTAGTTGGTCAGAGCTCTAGAATGGTTTCCGAGAGGCGCGGGTTCAAATCCGGCTTCGTTCAAAATTTTTATACACTTTTTAAATTTTAGTTTAGTATTTTCTGTCCTAAGTGTGGAATAACACTTTAAAACATAGTAAAAATAATTATAATTTGCTGCTTTCGAAATAAAAAAGTTATAATTTTCTTTGTGAATTGTTTCTATAATTTTTAATTTATTGCTGCATATTCTGTCAATTTAATTACAAGTCAACAACCGCCATGTTGTTTTTACTCTATATTATGTTGCCAGATGTAAACAATTGACATTAATAAGTTCAACGAAATTATTAATAAAATAGGGTTGTGCAATTAATAAACAATTGAGATATCAACTTTCTAAGACGGTCGTTAGTTCAGTTCCTATGCAAAGAAATGCTCATATATCAATAGATAATATTTTTTTACAATCTATACATATAATAAATCTGTAGAAAAGTAATTTTTGTACATTGAAGAAATTGAAAAAAAATTAGCCAGCGTGTGAAAAGATAAGTAACAAAACCCATTTCCATAATTTTTTAATTTTTTGTCTGTTTGCATGTTTGTTTATGCGCACATCACATAAAATCTACGAATTTAATGCAGACAATGTTTGTGTACAAAAAATATACGCAACTTGAAGTATAACTTAGTCTTTGTTTCATCAAAATCGGTTCATTCTCACGATGATCAAGAGATATGATTAATTTAGTGAGTTCAAGAAGTAAAATATTACGTTACGCAGTTCAGTATAGTACTCGTACTTGCAACGACATCTATACTAATATTATAAAGCTGAAGAGTTGTTTGTTCGCTTAAACGCGCTAATCTGAGAAACTACTGGTCCGATTTGAAAAATTCTTTTAGTATTAGATAGCTCATTTATCGAGGAAGGCTATAGACTATATATCATCACGATAAGACCATAGGACCGGAGCACCAATTAAGAATGTTTCTAAATCGGGGGATTTTTTTCTAATTGAGAGTTTCCGCTGCGTGCGTTGCGTAAACGGTTAAGGTTTCGCAAAAATCATGTATGATGGAATTGATCTCCTTTTAAAGTTTTTAATAAAAGTCCGCGACGGGATATATCTATCTTTTAGGTTAGCTTTTTATGCTAACCAATTTGTTCTAAAATAATGCATTATTTGCGAAGGTGTTTTCATAAACAATTCTTAACTTTCTCAAACCCCTAAGTAAAAAGGGTTGAACAAACTTTACATGTTTCCCTTTTTACGGCGAAACAACGTTTGCCGGGACAGCTAGTTTGACTAAGATGTTATATTTTATCTATTTATGAAGTTAAGTTTTTAAAATTAATTTGAATTTTAATATATAATTTGAGTTCAATATATACAACAATATTACATACAATAACGACCAGATTTATTATTTACTTTGCTAAAAAATAAATTGACAGTTGAAATACCATTAATTTTTTTTAAATTTTACCCAACAAATGTATTAAGAGAAGAAAAAAACGCGGAGATCAAAAACATGCTTTCTCACATTAAAAATAAAAATAATATTAAATGAACAAAGATAACAAGCAAAAACGACAACAAAAAATAATAATAAATAAATAAATGAAAATAATGAATTGCAGTTAATTAGACAGCTCAGCGTTTAATTCCGCAACTCTACGCATAGCAATTTACAAGTTCTCTTTGAATTCCAAAAATAAATACTAAAATACCTACAAATAAATTTAAAATATGCCTTTTTTACGGTAATATTCATAAATTTATTTATATGATAATTAAATAAATTATTTCTTATGAATATCTTTATTTGTAACTATAAAAGTTTAAGTTTGTTAACCCGCACACGGCAGGGTAGGTAAAGGGAACTTGGGAACCTAGTATAGACACTCCGTTCCACCTCCGTTCCCCCACTTTGAGGATAATATTTAATTTCCTCTCGTGTGCATCGTGCATCGATCCCTCACCCTGTCGGCTACAGTCACACACCAGCGCCGCTGCGCCACGACAGGCCTCACCTCAAATAGTATATAGAATTTGAAAACCCCTCTCCAGCGCTGGAGGCCCGCGTGCAGGCCCGGCTGGCGGCGGCGCGCCGGGGGCGCCGCCTCGTGGCGCCCTCCCTGGCGCTCGCGCTGGCCTACGCGGGGGACCAGCACGTGCCCGAGGTGAGGTAGCTACAACATAATAGAGAAACAGACAGCGATCAGTTACAGATTTATATTATATATCGACGTACAACTGAGTGTGTGTCATCATTTTCTAGTTCCATCGAATGGAAGATATAATCGCGGGGAAGACGTTAAGTTTTAACACCACTATAGATAGACTTAGCAAGATGTCGGACGAAGAGAGATATGTAGAGCTGTTGAAGCGAGTGTTCGCGGACGTCGAGGAGACAGCCGAGTACAGTGTTGAGGAGCAGGTGGGCTCGTCTTTTTTATTTATTTTTTATTTATTTGTCTTTATTGCACACGAAACAATAAAAAGGGAAAAAAAATAATATCAAGAAACAGAAAAAAAAAGCCATGCAAAGGCGGCCTTATTGGTTCAAGCAATCTCTAACAGGCAACCTTTAGGTCTTTTGTTTCACTTTCACGCTGTATCCCGCATGTGGCGGGATAGGCAGAGCGGGTTTGGTGTCAATACACCCCGGTTAACACGCACCGCCCTATATTGGCAATGCTTTGTCATTTAAATCTCGTGAATAGTTGTAAATATTTCGTCCCCCGACCGCGGGAATCGAACCAACAACCTCAGCTTGCAGTCATACGCTTGTGTTTCCGGACCAAAAAGTTATTAACTTAACTCTTAGAATGGAATTAGGGAATCTAGTGTGTTAAACACTCTACTCCACTTCCGTTCCCCACTTTCCGCTGAATTTGAGGCATTGCATGTTGAGTGGCGGAACCCAACGCCGCGTTTTGCCTTGTACCAGAGCAGAGAAATGAAAATATTAAATATTTCAATTGAAAAAATTAAATATTTCATTTACTCGAGTGGGAATCGAACCCACAACTTGTCGGTTACAGTTACACGCTTGTGCCGCTGCGCCACGACAGGACCTCAAAGGTTATTAAGGTTAAAAAAAATATTAAAAATGTTCCCCTCATGGCTCAATCAACCTCAATGTTAACTTGAAACCCACACCCCGGGTTTGATTCCGACTCGGTGAATGAAATGCTTTTCATTTCCTCGCGGTAAAAACAAGTTGACCACTAGTTTCGTAATTCAACACGCAATGACTTATAAAACTGCAGTGGCTAGCGAAGGAAGTGTCTCTAGGTTCCCATAGGTTCCCTCTGCCTGCTTCTCTTCTAATACAATAGAAAGTTATAATATATAATGTTGAGTTGCAGGTATCGAGTCTGCTCCGACAGAGCACTGACCACAGGCTCTTGAGTGTGACCAGATCTAACTGGGAGCCGTGGATTTAATGTTGTAGAGTTACTTGGAAGGAGGTTGTTGCGAGTTCGATGTCCGCTTGAACTAATGAAGTATCATATATATACTTTGATTTTTAGGTTCCCAAGTTCCCTTTGCCTATTTTCATGTCATTTGTTTTGTTTTTATTACGTATGTGTTAATATTTTAATAATTAAATGATTACATTGAGTTTTTGATGTTTTATTATAAAAGTTAATCTCATTATGACTTCTCGTTTTCTTATTAAAATGTAAGTCACTAAGATTTATATATATATTAATCTTCATACTTGCTTGCGGGATTGGAACCCGCGACTGTTTGACAACCGTCCACAAGAGACGCGAGTTCAAACTCGCTACGTTGAAGTGTTCATATAAAAATTGTAATAAAAGTTTGTTTGTTTCCTAGTGCTTGTAGTTTTGTACTGTCACATAAATATGTCGAAAATATATAATATTTGTTAAATAAAGGTAAAACGCAGAAACAAACAAACCTATATAATAATCAATCTCGATAAAACAATGATAAGAGCATAAATGGATACTTAGTATTTTTAAATTTGAGGCCCCTCTTTGCTTTGTTACCAGAGCGAAGAAATGAAAACATTAAATATTTAATATTTCATTTCCTCGAGTGAGCATCGAACCCACAACCTGTCATAGTTGTAATCAGAAAATACCAAACATACAAAATGGTATGCGCATTCTCTTTTAATGCACTATAATGCATATCATCGAATATGTTCATATATTTTCTATATACACTAATATAGCAACCAAATACAATTCCCACCCTGTAAGCTCAGTGGATGTGAACAAAACGTTTTTCACTTATATTATAAACATATTTTGAATGATACGAGAAGGACTCAAAGAAAACCGAATTTACTTTAAACTAAAATTATGAATATTAATTAAAACTAATGTGACTTCATGTGTTGAAGTGGTAACACAGAGTGAGTAATGAAGTCCAAATATCAATTATAGTGAGAGAACTTAAACACTAAGACATAGAGTTATTGGAAATAGATGGCTCGGTGTGGTCTGATGTTGCGCAAGAGCTGCCGGTACAGGGCCGCTGTGGGTGGTCTTCGGCGAACGCGGGGCCTCAGGGTTGCCGCATACATAACTAACCATACCAAGAAAAAACATGTTTATTTACGACGGAGCTTCGTGAGAACGAATGCCTTGGTTGGTCAGAGCGCTTGAACGGTTTCCGAGAGGCGCGGGTTCAAATCCTACTTCGTTCAAAATTTTTAAACGCATTTTAAATTTAAGTTCAGTATGTTTACTAAGATATCAAAAAATATCACTGTATCTTTTAACACTTAACTACTAATACTTAATTAATTAGAGTTTGCTGCTTTCGAAATAAAAAAGTTATAATTTTCTTTGTGAATTTTTTCTATAATTTTTAATTTATTACTGCATATTCTGTCAATTTAATCAAATGTTAACAACCGCCATGTTGTTTTTACTCTATATTATGTTGCCAGATGTAAACAATTAACATTAATAAGTGCAAAAAATTATTAATAAAATATAAAAAAAAATTGAGGTATCAACTTTCTAAGACGGTCGTTAGTTCAGTTCCCGTGCAAAGAAATGATCATATATCAATAGATAATATTTTTTTTACAATTTGTAACTAACATGTGTTATATTTTATCTATTTATGAAGTTAAGTTTTTAAAATTAATTTGAATTTTAATATATAATTTGAGTTCAATATATACAAGAATATTACATACAATAACGAACAGATTTATTATTTAATTTGTTTAAAAATAAATTGACAGTTGAAATACCATTCATTTTTTTTTATTTTACCCAACAAATGTATCAAGGAAACAAAAAAACACGGAGATCAAAAACATTTTTTTTTATTTATGAATATGTTAAGTTAGTTACAACATTTACGTATAACTTTTAAAAAATAATAAATATTTACAAAATTAAACTAAAACATGCTTTCTCACATTAAAAATAAAAATAATATTAAATGAACAAAGAGCACAAGCAAAAACTACAAAAAAAAAGAATAAATAAATAAATTAAAATAATGAATTGCAGTTAATTAGACAGTTCAGCGTTTAATTCCGCAACTCTACGCATAGCAATTTACAAGTTCTCTTTGAATTCCAAAAATAAAAACTAAAATACCTACAAATAAATTTAAAATATGCCTTTTTTACGTTAATATTCATAGTTTTATTTATATGATAATTGAATAAATTATTTCTTATGAATATTTTTATTTGTAACTATAAAAGTTTAAGCGATAAGTTTGTTAACTTCACGCTGTAACCCGCACACGGCAGGGTAGGCAGAGGGAACTTGGGAACCTAGTGTTAAGACACTCCGTTCCACTTCCGTTCCCCCAATTTGAGGCATTACGTGCTGAGTGGCGGAACTCAACGCCACGTTTTGCCTTGTTACCAGAGCGCAGAAATGAGAACATTAAATATTTAAATTGAAAATATTGAATATTTCATTTCTTCGAGTGTGTATCGAACCCACAACCGGTCGGTTACAATCACAGGCCTCATAGTTTGTTTTACTGTGTTTACAATTTATATAACTACTTAAAATAATAGTGCTGCGTGGCGCAGCGGCACAAGAGTGTGACTGTAGCCGACAGGTTCTGGGTTCGATCCCCAGTCAAGGAAATGAAATATTTAATATTTTCAATTTAAATATTTAATGTTTCATTTCTTCGCTCTGGTAATAAGGTAAAGCGCGGCGTTGAGTTCCGCCACTCAACACGCAATGCCTCAAATTCGGCGGAAAGTGGGGAACGGAAGTGGAACGGAGTGTCATAACACTAGGTTTCACTTCCGTTCCCTCTGCCTACCCTGCCTAGTGCGGGATACAACGTGAAGCTGAAAAAAAAAATAATAATAGATAAATATTTTAAGAATGTTTTCTTTTAATATGTTTATTTAAATATCCTTTCCAGCCTGTTTTAAAATCACAATAAGAACAATTATATATAGTTTGTTTTGTATGTATACTATTAATATGTGTATTTAAATTTTCTTTCCGCCCAGTTTTATATTCACAGTAAGAACAATAATAAATTTTTTGTTTTGTATGTATACTATTTATATGTGTTTTTAAACTTTTTTTCCATGTAGTCTTAAATTCACAGTAAGAACAATTGTATATAGTTTGTTGTGTATGTATACTATTGATATGTGTTTTTAAATGGCTTTTATAACAAGTTTTGTATTTACAGTAAGAACAATTATATATAGTTTGTTTGGTATGTTTAATTTTAATATGTGTTTGTAAATTATATTTATGAATTGTTTTAAAGTCACAATAATCACATATAAATATATCTTCTGGGTGATTCAGTATATGTTGTGTTAAATCAGTAACATGTTCAAAACTTATACCGCATGTGTCACAGATAAGATATTTTTTTAGTGATTCTCTTAACTTATCATGGATATCCAAATTATTTGTTTTCGCGGTTGCGTTCTCGTTAGAATGTTCTATAATATGGTTTTTTGTTTCTTCTGCAGGTATATTTTTAATGTTGTCTGTTTCAACATTATGATCTGTGATGTCCGGTTGACCTTCAGTCGAAATTTCATTTACAATTGGATCATATACATTTTCATTTAAATTTATTTGAATATCTTCATTATTAACTATAATTTTTATAGAAAAAAAATGTATATTCTATATTTATACTAAAAAAAATGTTTTTTTTTTTAATATTTATACTTACTTGTTGATAAATATTTCCTGTTGTATTTTCTCAAATCTATGCCCAGTAACTGTGCGAATTCGCATCCATAAAACACAAGAAGCTCTGTGAAAGGTTCAATTTCTTTGATGGTCCTGTTTATTTTTAATTATGGATAAAATAGTGTTATAAATTATACAAAAAACAATGAATTTAATAATAACGTTAAAATAAGAATATCATTATTATATGAAATAAAACAAATATTATATATAATATTAGTCGCACGTAAAAGAGTAGGCAGAGGTACCCTGGTAACCTAATGTTAAGTCACCTTGTTCCCCATTTTCCGTAGATTTTCAAGGTATTGCGTTTGTGTCAGAACTCAATGTCGCGTTTCGCTCTCGATACCAGAGCGAGGAAAATGAAAATCGTCTTAACAGTCGAATTTTAATGCCACTGCGGCATAAAATGCCTAAGTTTAGATATTAAAGTACTATTTATGCAAATTTTATGTTAAAATACTAATAAGATGTTATTGTGAAAGTAGTAATTTGATTACTATCGATATAGATGAGTTCTGGTTTTAGAAGTGATATCAATTTTGTAAATTTGTTTCATAAAAATAATTTAACACTGTCGTGATTAGAAACTGCGTGAGACAATGAAATCAAAATTTTACTGTATTTACTCATTTAAAGTACTGTATTTCCGTTCACAACTTTGGAATGTGGATGAGCTCGGTTTTTTGATATTCAATGCTGCATTTACCAAAGCCAAAGCAATTAAAATTATTAAATCCTTATCGTATCATTTTCTTGTCAGTCAGTTTGTCTGTCAAGACCATACATTCCGAGATCGTGTAGGTTTTCATTCTTTTGAAACAAAAAAAAATCAAGCTTATAAGTTGCAGTTCCCGTTGAACTACGATTCTGGCATTGATACGGAATCAGGGATGGGCAAGTCCACCTGGCACTCGAGAGATTTTTTTAAATATGGCATACATATGGCTGATGAGAGCACGCAGAAATAATACCTGTAATAAATTTGTCCCTTATGTTGGTATGCCACTAAGTTCTGTTCTTGAATGTTTCGAGAGCAATTTATATATCGCATCCAATTAGAATTATTCTCGTCTGAAGCATCTATGACGTAAGCTGGCTTTTTATCCAAAAATACCTATATTTAAATATTTTTTTTTTGTCAATATAATCAATTGACACAATATAATTATATTTTACAATTTTTTTACTGAATTCTACACTAGATCTAAGTTAGATGGTATCTAAATACTAGGTTGCTCTGTCTGAGTTGTTATGTCGGAATACAATGTGAAGTTAAAAATATTTTCTACACATTTCTACAATATAAGATAGTACTTAATTATTACATCTAATGAGACAAAATCTATTCTGCGAAATATTAATGCTTATTCTTCTTTAATTCTCAAAGAAAGCTAAGCATATTAAGAATTAAATATTTATCACCTGCCAACAGTACATGGATGTCACATCGTATACATATCTTCCAAAATATGGTCCAAAGCGTACATTTAGTGGTATCGCTTTGGAACTAAACACCCCTAGACCAGCCCCTGTATAGAATATTAAGAGCTAAAATTAAGAAAATTCTGGTGCTATTTTAAAAAAATAATGTTTCCATCTAAAATTTGAACCTTTATGTAAACGTAACGGTAGTGGATTTAATCATCATTCGAATGGATGATTTTTATATAGTTCTCCCACTATAATAGACAATCCCCGGCGTTCAGTAACACTACTTAACATGCAAAGTCTCGCAAAATGGACAGAATATAAAAAAGGAGTGCCTTAACATTAAGATCCCTCCGCCTAACCTGCTGTTTGCGGGATACAGTGTGAAGCTAAAAATATATATATTAAAGAACATTAGAACTGTACCTGGTATAGAAGAAAGTGAATAATGCAGGAACACATCTGGTATTGTGAGCGCGGCACGAGGGAGAGTACGAGGCAGACGTGATTTGGAAACCTTTTTAATATATTGTCATTTGTATAAAATTACTACCGATTCAATCCGTAGAGGAAAATACAATGATTTTTTTTTTATATTTTCAATACTGCACTATTACAAATTGGGTTTTTGAAAAAAAAAATTTTTTTTGTGATAAATAGAAAGATTATATATTAGTTTTATAACATTTTATTTTTTGCAATAATTCAAAAGTTATTTCAAAATAAAAATTAATTTTTGAATCCAGTACCGAAGACACGCCGACAACTCCCAAACAAACCCGAGCGCGTGTGACGTCATAACGTTAGTTTTCACTCAATGCAGTTGATAGGAGAATAATGACTGTTATTAAATAGCTATAACATTATGACGTCACAACTATGGTGACCAATCATGGCGCGTTTATAGTCACGTGATTTTTATTTAAATTTCATCAATTTTTAATTGTTTATAATTAATTGAAAAAAATTTTTTTTAAGTTTTTTGCATTAAATATCAATATTATTAATAATAAAGTTTTAAAATACATAAAAAAAATCAATATTTTTTTTTCAAAAACCTAATTATATGTTAAGAAATATTTTTTTCCTTTTTTTTTTACCATAAATATAAACTTTTAATAGTAACGTTTGGTACGAGTAATAAATATTGAAATGTTATTTTAAAATTAAGTTCTTTTTTCCTAAATATTAAAACCTAAATGTTTAAAGTTTCAAAGGTTATTGTCAATTGAAATTATAAACTATTTTATATGTATTCTCATACTTTAAGTCCAGATTTACATGCATATACGCACTTACCTCAGTGTCTGGTATAACTAGAGGAGACCCGTGAATGGCACAATATTCGAAAACAAAAATGCAGCAAAAAGGACAAACTGCAAATAAAATGTTTTTATTTATTACCTACTTTTCTTAAAAAATAATTTCTATTCCATTTCCAGTTACCCCATAATATTCTTTACAATCGTATAGATAGTTTATTTGATATATGTATACGAAGAAAAAGTTAAAAGTCGAAAAGTTACGAAGCTTCGTCTTCGATCGTTCGGAATCTTCGGATAGTTTGGAACTTCGGATAGTTTGGAACTTCCGTTTGATATAACAGCTACGACTTTACCACCAATTTCAACACATACGGCGGACTGCTGAAAACGCATTTCGCCACGCCGATTCCTCCGAGCAACTTGAGAATGATTGTGCCCTGGCCCGCTCGCCCACCGGACGCAAAAATATACCCCCGCGACCTTATCCCCTCGTTTGATCTTGAGTCATTATAGTGGTCTCTGGACAATCAAGATGGGCCTCCCAAGGGCAACCAAGGGGGCAAACAAGGGACTTTAGCTCATTCCACCCGCTCTCTCCTCCTCGTAACCTCATTCCAGCTGAGGTAAGTATTTTCCACATGGATATAGTTCAACTCCGAATACGCGCCTACATTAAAAGACACTGACAGACGCCCACGGCCAGAGGGCTTAGCCCTGAAGCCTTCCCCCGTCTTCCCCCAAGGGAAAAAAGAACACCCGGCGATTGCAACACTATTAGACCAAAGGTGGCACGAAAGAAAGCGAAACGACGAACAAAATGTAGAAAATGTCATGTGCCTCTCAACATAGAATTAGTGCTAATGAAAAGAGATATAGGGGTTTTTTTTTCAAAAAGAGAGCTTTCGTTAGTTTCTATGAACGTCCCTTTAAATTAAAATTACCGACGTTAAAGATTTATTTTTTTATTGCTAAATTTAAGTACTCATTTTAATTTAACTTGACATGTTTTGTGCAATACTGAAAAATACACAAAAAGTAGTGGGACATGTATTTGTTGTCCAAAATTATATTTTGATACCAACCCTGGCTTTAGTTCAGCTTAAACTACCTTCGTAATAGTTCGAGTTTAAATATATATAAAAACACTATTAAAAAAATATTAAAAAAATCTATATATTTTTTAAATGGAGATTTAAAACTTAAGTATTGCAACACTGTTTAAATACACGTCAGATGATTAAAAATGGTTTCAACGTTGTATATTTGAATAATAATCAATGAAAAATAGAAATAAATGTTATTGGTAGCATTTAATAATATAATTAAACCAAAAACTATTGCTTAAAAATGTTTGTCTGTTTGTCTGTACGCTCATAGTTTCACAGTAATCTCAGAAACCGATTTAAATCAGACACTATTGTAGTTTGTTGGTGGATAACATTAAGCATTTATTTCAATAGATTTTTCATAAATAAATAATTAATTATACAAATTTAAAAATAAAATTGAATATGCTCAAAATGTAATTTTCTATATAGATATAGAAATTATTTAATTAGATATTGTTATAAGATAAAGAAGGTAATAGGAACTAAGAAATTAATAATTATGTACTTTACTTGTACGTATATATATGTACCTAAATATTGAGTTTTAATAAAATCATTGTTTTATTATCACAGTCTTTTAAAGAATAAGAAATTATTTAGCATAAAGTACATAAAATACTATCTATCATAAAAAAGATATTTTTTTTTTATTTTTAGTCAATTTTACCTTTTTCCGTAATATCAGTAAATTTGCAATTTCAAAAATTATATTCAATATTAAATAGTTTTAAGCTTGGAGAAGTACCATATATTAAATAATTATATTTATATTGTTGTTTAAATTTAGGTAGAAAATTAATGTTTTGCTAATTTCATTGTAAATAGTTGAAACTAATTCTAACATATTTATAAAAAATACTTACAAATATAACTATCTTGAGAGTTTTGTACTTCATACATGACATCCATTTTTTCAATTCAAATTCACTTATTACTTTGTTAATTAAATAAATATTTAAATCAATTAAACATAATTTTAATCAAAGTATTAATTGTACAATTATTACTAGTTTTGAATCAACTTTCTAGTCAGTGATATTGGCGCCAAAATAATACAGATAGTATTTTCTCATAATGAATTATATCATAAAATTCAAAGGCAAAACATTATTCTGCCTAATATTTTTATTTTAATTTCATTTATTTACAATTTTTTATTAAATATTTCTTATAAGTGGTAAATATATCTTATTTCATCAATATAATTATTATTAATTAAATATGTAAACAAAAACAGTTTTACGCCATTCTCATATAAAAGGTAAAAAATAAAACGATAAATTAAAAATTATTACTAAATATTCTTTATTCTTTTCAAATAAATATGTCTACTTCTAGAACACTCGCGACAGTCTATTTACAATATTTATATTGTAAGTACAAAATACATCCACTATGGTAAATATTAAATAAATAATTTAGAACAATTGATCAATTATTAACATCAGATCATTTTAATTACATTATTTTTTTCCTTAAATAATAAGTAAATGAAGTAATCGAGATTCATTTTTCACTTTTTTTTAATACTGTTTGTGAGTAGAAAACAATTATTTCGATATTACAATCACATTATACTAATTTACTTGTAAAGGAGAATTTAAAAATGAGGTACAACTTGCTTCTTATTTAGTGTTTTTGTAAAACGAAAATAAGCTAATATTTACATTAATATTTTGAGTATTGTAAATGAGAATTTAAAAGTACATATATCATTAGTTTATTTCTTTACCATTTAGGTAAAGAAATATAATTATATATATGTTTCTGTGATGTATATATGTAGCTTGGTATATATAAAAGTATATCCAAATGTAAGAAACTTATAAAAAACGTCGCTGTCAACTATAAAATACTAAAAATATTGAGTTATAATATATTATTGGTACAAAACTGTTTCTTTCCTTCTTTCCTATTAGAATGAATAGAAGATATCATCACATATAACAACAAAAAAAAATAGTACAAGAAAATTTCTCTCAATTCATTTACAGTCAACTTCACCAGCCACAGCCTCAAAGCGGCACCCACAAACATCAATTACTATTTAACTTCCATTAAGTCAGTATATCATAAGTATATGTGTACTTCTGTACCACTTTACTACTACACTCACATACCTCAATTAATGTTTAAGTGATATTAATTTTATGCAAACCAATCTTATACATATATATTACAGGCGACCCGCCCGCAGCTTCGCCCGCTTGAATAACACTATTTTATTTACTAATATAATTATACTTTCGTGTTCTAATAATATTATCACTGTGAAGATATATGCATTGAAAAATAAATAAAAATGTTGCAGAAAGTCTTCTTTCTGTCGAACTATTTTCAATTACCGTAACTCTTTTATTTATTAACCAATTAAAAATATATATATATTAAAAATTCAATAATGAAAACTGCCACTAAATTTGGTTAGCCGTTTCTGAGATTAGTGCGTATAATAAATGCACAAACAAACAAAATATAAAAAATCACTATGTAGTCCCCTATTACATAAATAAACGTCCCATATAAGATGTTATTTAATATATCTTCCACGTACAGACAGAGATCAGTTACAGATTTATTATATGTATAAATGATAAGAATAAGATCTACTTTCTTTTCAATCCCACACTTTTTAGATATAAAATAAAATTATCCATTTCGAAGCATCGGTGTTAGGGTGAAGGAACACATCTCCGATGTCAAGAATGGGCTTGTATCAAAGTCAGCTGTGTGTGAGCATACATCGAACAAATCCAACCATTACATCAGGTTTGATAAACCCCACATACTCGCTAGGGAGAATAGATATATCCCTAGAATGATCCGCATGGCTATTGAAATACAAAAACATCCTAATTTCAATAGAGAAGATGGTTGGAAACTTTCCACCACCTGGGACCCACTATTAAAAAAATTAAAATCCCCAGCACACCACACTAGAGGACCAGATACAGTTAGCTCATTCTGCAAGAATCCAGGGCAGTACGCGAGGCAATTAAGGAATCGTTGGCGGTAGTTTGATATAACAATTATATCAACTGACAGACAAATGCCACCTCAGTCTACCCGTGACCACGGACTACTGTAAAGTGTTCGAAACGTCGGGTTTCCCAAAAATGTTTACCATTCAATATACGCGATTAATCCGTTTAAAAGTGTTTCATTTAAAATGTATAACAATCGCGAAAATCAAAGACATTATTATATCCATTTACTAATTTCAGTTTCATTTTTTTTTTGTCAATTATTAATGTTATAAATAATTGTACTACCACATAAAAGTATCTAGAAATATTTTCCAGGAAGATTTAAGCTTTAACTTTTAAAAAATCTGTGTGTAAAGGTGTTCTTTTTTATTTAATTTTTCATGGGCAAATTTTGTTAGTATTTTTTCTGGGACCATTGTGGGGTGGGCACGGTCCATTCAGCCCCAGCCTTGCTACGTCCATATACATAATTTGTTCTTCTGTGTGTAACAAGTCAATCGAGAATAAAGACAACTATCACCATATGATCTGTTTAATGTAATTACTGCTGGTGAATTTGAATAAATAAGTAAATAAATAAAGTAACTTTTTATTTTAATGATATTACTAAATTTCTGAGGCCCGTCGTGGCGCTGCGGCACAAGCGTGTGTTGTGGGTTCGATCCCCACCGAGGAAATTAAGTATATAATATTTTCATTTCTTCCTTGTGGGCATAAAAAGGCAAAGGTTAGCGTAGAGTTCTTAAATTCAACAGAAAATGGGTTCCGGGACAGAGTGTCCCAACACTAGGTTCCCAAGTTCTTTCCGTCCACTTTGTCATTAAATATAAAAAAAAAAAAAATTAAGGCAATAACTCTCATAACCCAGACATTATAAACCCTAGCTAATCAGCCACCAATTACTTGAGGTCCCCCCCCCCTATCCCCCTACTCCCCCTACCCCTCCTCGGTCCTCCCCTGCCACGCGTGCTCCTCGGCCAGGCGGGCCCGCGCCCTCTTGGGCCAGGGCTTCTTGAGGTGCACGTGCTCCACGTGCGCGCGCTGCTCGCCCGCCGTCGTGAAGCTCTTCCCGCAAGTGTCGCACTTGAACGGCTTCAGCCCCGTGTGGATCTGGAACAGGAGAGTCGTATATATAGTGTCACTAGCGAGGCCCCCCGGGCCCCCGGGCCCCCAACACTCACGAACATGTGCCGGCGGCGGTTGTTGAAGAAGGCGAAGTGCTTCCCGCAGAGGGGGCACTCGTAGGAGGGCCTCGAGGCGCTGTGCACGCGCATGTGGAACACCAGGTTGGTCTTCTGCGTGAAGCTCTTGTCGCAGCGCTCGCACTTGAAGCGCTTCTCGCCCGTGTGCACCCACATGTGGTCCTTCAGCAGGGCCATGCTCTGGGGGCACCACAGTACACTTTATTAACTGGCCTCGTGAAGGAAAGAGCCCCACCCCGGTTTGAGGACGAGGGTGTTAGTAGCGGAGGTAGTTTGAGGAGGTTGTCTATTGGACCGTACTTAAATGGCATGCTCCGGGGACGGAAGACGCTTGGGACAATTCATTTATATCAAGAAATGTGTTGTTCAGGAAAGGGGCCGTCCATTCATCACGTCACGTCTTTTGTAGTATTTTTTGAAGAGCGAGTTTTTAGTAGAGGGTACCAGGGAATCCAGTATTAAAACACTCTGTTCTGTTTTCTTACTTTCCACCTAATTTGAGGCATTGTGTGTTGAATGGCGGAGTTCAACGCCGCGCTCAACCAAGGCCTTCGCTCTAGTAACCCTTGTTATCACGGCGAAGAAATGAAAATATTGAAAATTACTCAGCTTCACGCTGTATCCCGCACATGGTAGGGTAGGCAGAGGGAACTTGGGAATCTAGTGTTAAGATACTCCGTTCAGCTTCCGTTCACCACTTTCTGCCGAAATTGCTTATGAGTGGCGGAACTCAACGCCGCGTTTTGCCTTGTACCAGAGCGAAGAAATGAAAATATTACATATTTTAAACTGAAAATAATAAATATTTAATTTCCTCGAGCGTGTATCGAACCCATAACCTGTCGGTTACAGTCACACGCTTGTGCTGCCGCACTTAACAAAAAATAAATTAAAATCAATTTTGTTAACAGGTTCAAATCCTGCTACGTTTCAATTGTGGTCTTTTCTTCTGTTCTATTCTATTTTCTAACAATCTAAAATACCTGGAATATCCTCCCGCACTGCTCGCACATGCACGGCGTCTTCATCGCGGGGTACTTGGTTCGATTCTTGTCAGGGTGAGCCCGCCTGAAGTGTTGGGCGTAGAGGCGGAGGTCGCGGAGTTGAACACCGCACTAAGAAATAAGAAGGAATATATTAGCAAGAGAATGATAAAGAACAACAAATTGTATTTAAAAATCGCCTGTGATATGTATATGTGTACACTCTTATGTACATGTGATCACACTTATGTATATGTGATCTAATTTATGTATATGTTATGTCTTTTATGTAGGCATATGTGATCATCTGTTTTATGTACATGTGATCTCATTTATCAACGTGTGATCTAAAATTATGTACATGTGATCTTATTTATCAACGTGTGATCTAAAATTATATACATCTGATCTGTTTTATGGACATATAATTACTTTTATGTACATGTGATATCATTTATGAACGTGTGATTTCAATTATGTACATATGACGTCATTTATGTATATGTGAACTAATTTATGCATATGTAATGTCTTTTATCTAGGCATATGTGATTTGTTTTATGTACATGTGATCTCATTTATGAACGTGTGATCTCTTTTATGAACATGGGATTTAATTAATGTACATGTGATGTCATTTATCAATGTGTGATGTAAGATTATGTACATTTGATTTCATGCGCATATAATTACTTTTATGTACATATGATTTCATTTACATACATAATCAATACATAAATTAGATCACATGTACATGTGATCTGTATTATGCGTATGTGATGTCTTTTATACACATGTGATTTCTTTTCATTGTGTGTATGTCATTTGTGTGTATGTGATGTCATTTATTTATATGTGACTGCATTTATGAAAGTGTGACCTCCTTTATGTATATGTGAGGTCATTTATGTGTATGTGAACTCATTTGGTGTGGTGTTATTTGTGCATGTTCGGACGTGTATGTGTACCTGTTCGCAGGTGACGGCGCTGCCCGCGTCGGCGGGGGAGCGCGCGCGCGGGGGCGCGGGGCGCCGCTCCGGCCTCCGCGCCACGCGGCCGCCGCGCTCCGTGTGCATGCTCTGCGAGTCGTTGCGGATGCGGTTGCTGGACGCCGCACGTGCCACAGTTTAGATTATAAGTGATAAAACACTCAGTCTCTCACTTTCCATGCGTTTTGATTGACGTAGCACTTTGCCTTGTTACCAAAGCGAAGAAATGAAACTATTAAAAGTTTCATTCTATCGAATGGATCCATGAACCAATTACTTACCGTATATACACACACACACATATATACACATGCACGCAAACACGCATGCACACACACACACACACATACACACACACACACACGACAAGATTCTTTATTATATTTATGATAATATTCGTTTTTCGGTCTGTAAGTTTTTATTCCTAATAAACAGGGTGGGTAAATAGATAGAAAAACTGATACAGAATGTGTTAGAAACAAGAATTACTAAATATTTTTATATTTTTTTTCTTGCCATACCTAAGATAAAGGTCACTATCTAAGTACCAAATGTGCATAATGAAATGCTCGAAAAATAACCCGAAGGGTTGTGAGTTTCATTCCCAATCAAGATAACTAAATATTTATTATTTATTTATTTCTTTACTTCACACTGTAACCCGGAAAATTAAAAAATAAATAGTATCCAGCACACGGCAGGATAGGCAGAAGGAACTTGGGAACCTAGTGTTAAGACACTCCGTTCCACTTCCGCTCCAAAAATGAACTAATTAAATATATAATTTAATTATACACTGAAGACGAGACAAAACACGGCGTTAACATCCATCACTCAAAACCCAACGCAGGCAACGACTATCGTGGAACATAACCCTTATTGGAAACCAACCATATCCGGGAACCTAAAATCAACATAATCTATAAATCTAAATAAAAATAACCACTCACGGATCGTTATCGCTGCTGTGTCTCGAAGATAGCTTCAAGTGCCTGGAATGGGCTTCTTCAGATATAAATTTCACCTCGCACACTTCACAATAGGGCCCTTCCAAAATCACCTGAGGCGGAGAAAATTTTAAATTAAATCGTAAGCGGAATGTCGACCGCCACCGTACACGTACATAAAAGCTAGCGTATAGTCGGGTTCGGGGGCTGTTTGCGGGTGGTTATCGTGCGTAAGGGCGGTTGGCGTTGATACTGTGAGTTCGTTCCATTTTATTTAACTTTGATATTGTTTAACTTAGGTTAAAGACAGTAACGATTGTTAAGTTAAACTTGATTATGTAATCTGCCTCATTGTTAACTTATTATAGAGAATAATTGTCAGTCAAGTTAGAGAAATATTGTCAGTAAAGTTAACTTTGTAATAAACCTCTTGTAATCCGTCCTGAAATGTCTCTTATATATATATATATATATATATATATATATATACATATATATATATATATATATATATATATATATATATATATATATATATATATATATATATATATATATATATATATATATATATATATATATATATATATATATATATTTATATATATATATATATATATATTTATATATATATATATACATAATATAATCGATACCTCAAATTCGGCGGAAAGTGGGGAACGGAAGTGGAACGGAGTGTCTTAACACTAGGATCCCTCTGCCCTGCCGTGTGCGGGATACAGCGTGAAGCTGATAAATATATATAGTAACTTTTGCCGGCGCCTCTGCTCGTTGCCGAATGAAATTAATACTGACTTATAACCTATTCTCGATAACGGTTTTTTTTTTAGCTTCACGCTGTATCCCGCACGAGGCAGGGTTCAATGTCATATATTTTTCTTTTGTCAAACCAAACCTGCATATAATAATAAATAGTCAACATATACTTTAAGTATTACTCAACGCGACAATCATACTTATTTTATAACTATCTTCTAAGATATCCATTTTTTTTTTGAAATACCTTAAAAGGCAATTATAATTTATATTAAAAGCACAACGATTTATTATTCGTTAAAATGAATAAAGAATAATATTGTTTAGTTATTCCGTTTTCAATAACAGCACATGCGGCGTTGAGTTGCGCCACTCAACACGCAATGCCTCACATTCAGCGTAAAGTTGGGATCGGAACGGAGTGTATTGACACTAGTCTTCCAAGTGCCCTCTGCCTATTCTGTCAGAGTGTTTCATCACAAAAACAAAACTACTTACAGTCTTGTCCGCCAATCTGTGTTTCTTTTTCTTGTGGACATCAATGCCCTTCTTACTGACAAACGTGTACCCGCACAGTTCACATACGAAATCTGATACGTGCTTTATTCGTATATGTCCCATGTAGGTTGTTAGTTTACTGGAAGAAAATTATGAAAAAAATAAATTGAAGCTCGCTCTGGTAGCAAGGCAACGCACGGCGTTAAGTTACGCCACTCAACCTCCGAATTGTAAAGTGGAGAACGGAAGTGTGTTAGAGTGAACGGAGTGTCTTAACACTTATGTTTCCAAGTTTCCTCTGCCTAATCTACCTTGTGCGGGATATAGCGTGAAAAAAAAGCAGAATGATAATAAAAAAGTCAAGTGTGAGTCGATTCTGCTCATCGAGGGTTTCGTACTGATTTTATAATTATAAGTTGTAAGGTAACGTATAAAAATTAACAATTTTAAATTTGCGGGCCTATTGCACTTATTTTGTATTAAATAAACTACAAAATAGAAAATAAACTACAAATTTGTAGTGACGACCGATCGAAAGTTCGATTTTGGTTTCGGACAGTTTCGGCCAAAAATTTCTGTTTCGGCCAGAAAACAGCCAGGATTTTCAGCCGCGTAGATACTCGAGTATTTGTCAATAAACGTGCTCACCCACCACGCTCGAGCGTAAAATCAGAGAATTTAGTTTTTTTTTTTTTTTTCAGCTTCACGCTGTATCCCGCACTAGGCAGGGTAGGCAGAGGGAACGGAAGTTAAACCTAGTGTTATGACACTCCGTTCCACTTCCGTTCCCCACTTTCCGCCGAATTTGAGGCATTGCGTGTTGAGTGGCGGAACTCAACGCCGCGCTTTGCCTTATTAGAGAATTTAGTGATTATGATTATTAATTTTTCAACTAATAGGAAGTTGAAAAATCATTAACTTATCGTATTGGCTAGGACGTGTTTCTGGAAAATCTCGACCCATTGCTGTTAAACTTACTGATGTTAGCACTCGAGATGAACCAAACTAAAAGGAAAACTGGTATTACGCAGTCCGAATTTTTAACAAAACCTCATCATACAGTCTCTCTTGAAAGAGGCAGTTCGAATAATGGCAACATTCAAGTCATAGCTCCTGAGCACTCCAGACACCATATTGAGTGTTCTTCTAAGCTGCTGAATTTAACAAATCAGAAGTGATGAAATGAGAAGATGAGAAGATCAGGATGATCTTCTCTCGTGCTTCCATAACACCAACGTCCACGCTTTTTTAGTATCTAAATCGTGGTTAAATCCTTGTTTACCATTAACAGCACATTACCTTCCAGGATATTACTTGGTTTGAAACTGTCGCATACGAGTGATTAGTGGTAGAGTTGCAATTTATCTTCACGCTCGCATACATTTTAATATTCTTGATAACTCTCAAGACAATATCAACGATACAGCAAAGCCTGAAAAGCTTCTTATTGAGCTTTCAAGTCACAAATACACATACAAAAGTTCTTCTCATCGCGTAACGCTTCACAATCTGGTAATAATGCCGGGGGTGGTAATGGACCGGTCGAGTCTGCCCATGCGTGTTGCCATTACTGACAACGTGACTCTACCACACGCACTTTAGTCGCCTCTTACGACACCATCAGTACCAGGGTGATGCTATTCTATGCCGGGATCACACGGCTTAAGAATTGAACACTATTATAATACGTAGTAATATTTGGGGCTTGAAATTGGGGATTTCAAGCCCAAAATATTATTATTGAAAATTAAAATGGGGATTATGGGTAGGCCAAGACATTTTATACTAAGGGACCCATCAATGTCCTCCTAGATAATCAACAAGCATACTTACTCAAACTCACTGGGGCAATGGGGACATTGGTACTTAGTTCCGGCGTGCCATTTCTCGTGTTCCCGAGCTACGCCTCTGAAAATGTAGAAAAGAAAAAGACATTTTTTAAAATCCTTTTTTATAATGCTTACTTAGAAAACGTATAATTAATTTCTAATCGACCACTTTTAGTATATTTTTTTTTAGCATCACACTGTATCCCGCATTAGGCAGGGTAGACAGAGGGAACCCGGGAAACCTAGTGTTAAGACACTCCGTTCCACTTCCGTTCTTAACTTTCTGCCGAATTTGAGACATTGCATGTTGAGTGGCGGAACTCAACGCCTTACTACCAGAGCGAAGAAATGAAACATTAAATATTCAAATTGAAAATATGAAATATTTCATTCCCTCGACTGGGGATCGAACCCAGAACCTGTCGATTACAATCATATATTAATAAATACGTCCATTTTAGTTATTTAGTTCGACAAAACAGCTACAACAATTTAGCTGAAATTTTAATTTTCATTGTATACGTATTATCATAAAAGTGATCATTTAAAAAGAAAAAAAGAGTAATAGAGTAATTAAAAGCGGGCGAAGCCGCGGGCGTGTAATTTTTTTTTTCGAATTAGAACCTGCATACCTGTTCCTAGTGACAAACGGGCAACCTTTACAGCTGAACTTCTCGGTGTGCTGAGCAGTGAGGTGCTTGCGAAGGGCTCGAGCCGTCTTCAATCTGGTTTTACATATGAAACATTCGTAGGCACCACTTTGCTGTAAAGAAAAAAAAATAAACTAGACGGTTCTGGGTTCGATTCTCAATCAGGAAAATGTTTTTCTTTAAATACTCTAGTAACAAAACAAGACGCGGCGTTGAGCTCCGTCTAGTAATAAGCCAAAGCGCGGCGTTAATATATATATTAAGTAACATGCTGTCTTCAAAATTGGGTGGGAAGTGGGAAACGTTAGTTTTCTAATGAAAAGGGAGTTTGAGTGCCTTAACAGTAGGTTCCCATGTTCCCTTTGTCTCTCCTCCTATGAATGGAGTTAAAACAATCCTAAATTAAAAAGGTATATTATATCAATTAAAAACATTTTGTTCGATAAATTTGTTCCATTTTTTTTATTGTATTGACTAAAATTCTAGATTTCAATATATGAATATTATAAAGGCTGTGGCTTCAATCCTCACTCGAGGAGATGAAATATTAAATATTTTCAATTTAAATATTTAATTTCTTCGCTCTAGTACAAGGAAAAACGCGGCGTTGAGTTTCGCCAGTCAACACACAATGCCTCAAATTGGGCAACAGATCCGGAGATAGGGAGACAGCGCGAACAGTGGGCAACGGAAGTGGATCTAAGTGCTTTAACCCTAGGTTCCCAAGTTCCTTCTGCGTACCCTGCCATGTGCGGGATACAGCGTGAAGCTGAGAGAGTGAGTATATGTAGTATCTATAGAATGATAATATTATTGGAACAAGACATACATTTAGATTAGCAAATACATCATTGTATAGCAAGCGGGCGAAGCCGCGTGCGGTTCGCTAGTACAGAGCGGTAATCTAATAATAACAATCACACCATATATCACTAAAACCACTCACCACTCTATCTATCTTTTACCTTGCTTTTTATAAAATACAGAATTTTTTAATGATATATTGACAGTGATTTTTATTTATATTGAAAATTTTATTTTTTGGAAAACTAAAATAACTAATAAAAGTCCGTTGCTGCCACTAAATCACACTAAGTGTTTCCACTATTTCTTACCATAAACCCGCGATAACACGCTGAACACTTTAACGTTTTTACAAGACAAAGTATCTTTACTACTTTTTTTATTATGTCTTTATAATAATATAATAAGTATCTGTTTTTATTAAATAAATCACTACCATCCAATTTGATTAAAATAAATATATTATGTTCTTATTAAATAAATGAATACCATCCAATTTGGTAAAAAAAAAACAGTTTTTATTACATAATATAGATATTACTATCCATGATAGTAGTGATTACTATCCAATTTGATAAAAATAAATATATTATGTTTTTATTAAATAAATCACTACCATCCAATTTGGTAAAAATAATTATATTATGTTTTTATTAAATAAATCAATACCATCCAATTTGGTAAAAAAAATATCTGTTTATATTAAATAAATCACTACCATCCAATTTGGTAAAAATAAATATCTGTTGTTATTAAATAAATCACTACCATCCAGTTTGGTAAAAATAAATATATTATGTTTTTATTAAATAAATCAATACCATCCAATTTGGTACAAAAAATATCAGTTTTTATTATATAAATCACTACTATCCAATTTGGTAAAAATAAATATGTTTTTACTAAATAAATCACTACCATCCAATTTGGTAAAAATAAATATATTTTTTTATTAAATAAATCACTACCATCCAACTTGGTAAGACAAAAAGTGGCGTTGAGCTTCACCATTAAACACTCATTATCTCGAATTCAGACTAAAAGCAAACGAATTCTCACTAAAAATCACCAAAATCTCACCTCACTATGACCCATCGTCCTCAGCTTCACGCTGTATCCCGCACATGGCATGGTGGCCAGAGGGAACTTGGGAACCTAGTGTTAAGATACTCTATTCCGTTTCCCACTTTCCGACGAATTTGATTAATAAACGTATAAGATGTTATTTAATATATCTTCCACGTACAGACAGTGATCGGTTACAGATTTGATATAAGTATAGATAATACCTTTTTATATATATAAAAAATGATTTCTTCCATTTTGGTACAACAAAAAACATTGTTGAATTTCAATTAACTATTTTCATTAAAATTTAGTCTGATTTGATGAAATATATAGCAAACGAAATCTCACTAAATTTCACTAAAAAACACTAAAAATCACTAAACCTCACTAAAACTCACCTCACTATGTCTCACCACGTGCGCATCATATCTATCCCGTATAAGAAACCCGCGGTAACACGCGGAACACTTGTACGGCGCGTTCTTGTACGTGGCAGTGTCCTGGCGGCGCTCAACCTCGGCGATCTGCTCCTCGTACGTGAGCGTGGTGATCGTGAACAGAGATTCGTCTAAGCCGTCTGTTGTTTTTCGGCGTTTAACGTCGGATTTTTTATATCTAGAAATAAGCAATGATGTTGAGTTCCGACGCTTTTATATTTTTACAATGTACAACCCAATGGCTGGTCGTGTCGGGTTCAAGCTTGTGACTGTAAAGGTTGTGGGTTTAGTTCCCACTTCAGGTAATGAAATTATAAATATACAGAGTGGGCCCCGGAGTTTTGCGAATTTGAAAAATTCATAAAAAAAAAAACAAAAGTAATATTAAAACCAATTTATTTTTAAATTAAGGTTAACATTTGGGAAAATCATTTCTTAAAAATAACATCATCCAGATGCGCACCATCCCGCTGCAAACATTCTTCGAATCTCGACCTCAAATTGACAAAAACTCGTTCACACATGGCACGCGGAATAGCGGCCATTTCTTCGCGGATATTGGCCTTCAACTTTGCAATCGTGGTCGGATTATTACTGTAGACTCTACTTTTCATGTAGCCCCACAAGAAAAAATCGGGTGGAGTTAAATCCGGACTCCTCGGTGGCCATGGAATGTCACCTCGGCGCGAAATGAGTTTTCCAGCAAACATCTCCTTTGCGGCTGCCAAACTCTCGTTAGAGGTATGGCAAGTGGCGCCATCTTGTTGAAACCATGTCGAACTATTGTACCCTCGAAATTCTGACAGCTGTGGGTAAAAGAAATCGCGCAACATAGCTGTGTATCGCTCAGTATTAACTGTCACAGAATTCCCTCGCTGGTCTTCAAAGAAAAAGGGTCCGATGATTCCGTGTGCTGAAATAGCCGCCCAAACTGTCACTTTTGGCGAATGCAAAGGCTTTTGGTGTTTGAATTGTGGATTTTCTGAGGCCCAATAACGACTATTTTGTTTATTTACGTGCCCATTTAAGTGAAAATGGGCTTCGTCTGAAAAAAGAATATTGTTGAAGCTCCGAAACCGCTCAAACATTGTTTCGACGAAATCACGTCGTAAATTGTGATCATTTGGCTTCAAATCTTGCACTAGTTGAAGTTTATACGGGTGCAATTTTAAATCTTCCTTCAAAATACGACGCAAAGTCGTTCTTGATACAGATAGCTCTGCTGAT
The DNA here is from genome assembly GCA_019049475.1 of Eueides isabella. Lineage (NCBI taxonomy): Eukaryota > Metazoa > Arthropoda > Insecta > Lepidoptera > Nymphalidae > Eueides > Eueides isabella. Next base: position 4,451,455 of record CM032413.1, on the reverse strand, counting down.
CGCTTGCGAGTTGATTGCCCAGGATTGCGTAGTACGGAAGCTCCGACTTCGTTTATGTTTTTATCTGACCTTTTCGTCCTTTCGGGCCCCTTAGGTTTCTGATTAAGGGTCGAACCGGTAGCCTCGAACTTTCTGACCCACGCCCTAATCAAACTTTCACTCGGACACTGTTTTAAATCATGCAATCCATAGTGGGAACGAAATGAACGTCGAACAATAACGCACGAATCAGCATTTTTGTAATATTTTTTTACACAGAACTCCATTGCGACTAAATTTCCAAGGCCCGAGTTACAGATCCCCACCTCCCGCGCTCCGCCCCCCTCCCCCGTTCCAACGCTATGGCGATTTCAAATTCGCAAAACTCCGAGGCCCACCCTGTATTATTACCATTTTTAAAGTAAAAATCCACACTTAGGAAAGAAAAATACAAAATTTAAAAACGTATAAAAATTTGAACGAAGCAGGATTTGAACCCGCGCCTCTTGGAAACCGTCCAAACCCTCTGACCAACGAAGGCATTCGTTCAAAGTCTTACAATGCTAGCAAAAAAAAAACAAAACTATCAAAATACTCACTTATCCATAGTAGAGGTAGGGTTATCATCGTTCTCATTCTTTTTCACTTTTACTTCTTTAATTTTCTTTTCTATCTTCATTTTCTTTCTTTTAACTTTGGGCTTCTTCTTACAAACTTCACTAAGCGCTCTATCGTCGTCGCTATCAAAAATTGTTGGGTATTCCTCGAAAAATATTTCATTATTCACTTCCTGCTTAATTTCAACGTCTAAAGCTTTGAAATCATTAACTTCTACTTCATCATTAACATCTGGCCCGGTGTCATTGAAGTCCCACTCCGCTATATCGTCCCCGTCATTAAATTCATTGACTTTCTCAATTTTGACTATTTCATTATCATTAATGTGAAGATCACTATCATTAACTTCATAATTTTTTTGACCGAGCGTTGATTTTAAATGATTGTGAACTCTGCTTATTGATTTTACATCACTCAATGTTATCTAATGAATAAAAAAACTACAAAATTAATATTTCTTTTATTTACAACGTAATGTCTATATAATTAAATGTTGTCTTTGCTCATGCAATTAAAAATAATAAAACTTTAAATGAAACACTTTTAACCGGATTAATCGCGTATATTGATTTGTAAAGGTTGACACGGGACGGGTGAGTCTACCCGTGACCACGGACTACTGTAAAGTGTTCGAAACGTCGGGTTTTTCCAAAAAAACATGTTTTACAACCAATATACGTGATTAATCCGGTTAAAATAAAATAAAATTTATTAAAAAATCTTTACTTTTTTCTATCTTCACGCTGTATCCCGCACATGGCCGGGTAGTTGAAAGAATTGAGAAACTTAGTGTTAAGACACACAGTTTCTATTAAGATACTTTCGTTTCTCATTTTCTGCTGAGGCATTGCGTGACGGGGCTAAACGCCGTTTTCGCCTCATTACCAGAGAGAAAAAATGTAGAGTTGATAATATATATTGATCCCACAAAATGTAGAGTTGATAATCACACATTTCAACTCGGGGAACTTGGGAACCTAGTGTTAAGGCACTACGTTCCGTTGCCCACTTTCCGCCAAATTTGGGGCATTAAGTGATGAGTGGCGGAACTCAACGCCGCAATGTGCCCAATGTGCCCAATTACAAAATATAAACTTACATATCTATCGACGTCCAGTTTGCTCAGCAACAGTCCTTGAGTCCGCAAAGCTTTCTCCCTAAATCTATTCGCCGAAGTCAATCTTGCGACACATTCCCAACATATTTTCTGTGGTAATTTATCTTCTATATTTATCTAAAATAAAATGAGGATGATATTAAATTAATAAATTAAAATTTTATTCGCGTTAATGGCAGGGTAGGCAGAGGGAAGGAACACGGGAACCTAGTGTTAAGAACAATGATTCCCAACAAGATTCCCAAGACCCCTTAGTTACCCAATTAACGAAGAATTATTACGGGCAATGAGTAGTGGAACTCGACGTTGCGCTTTGCCTTGTTACAAAAACGAAGAAATGAAAACTTAAAATGGTTCATTGTAGCAATTTGTTACAACATTTTTATTTATTTAGCTGAAATTTTAGTTTTCTATATTATATCAAAAGTAATAATGTTATTATATTTTGCGTGTGGTAGAGTCACGTTGCCAGTAATGGCAGCACGCATGGGCGGACTCGACCGGATTATTAGATTATTACCACCCCCGGCATTTAAGACCGGCGTTAAGTAGTGGCTTTGGCCACTACGTTTCGCATTAGGAAATGCCGGGCCCCGGTGCCCATCCACCTTTAAAGACGGCAACGCTCCTGTAGCTCCTCTGGAGTTACTGGGGGTCGTGGGCGACGGTGATCACTTACCACCAGGTGACCCGTACGCTCGTATGCCGTCTTTTCCATAAAAAAAATATATATTACTTTTGATGTAATATTGAGCTGTGTCGTGGCGCAGCGGCACAAGAGTGTGACTGTAACTGACAGGTTCTGGGTTTGATCCCCAATCGAGGAAATGAAATATTTAATATTTTCAATTTAAATATTTAATGTTTCAATTCTTCGCTCTGGTAATAAGGCAAAGCGCGGCGTTGAGTTCCGCCACTTAACACGCAATGCCTCAAATTCGGAGGAAAGTGGGGAACGGAAGTGGAACGGAGTGTCTTTACACTAGGTTCCCGGGTTTTCTCTGTCTACCCTGCCTCGTGAGGGATACAGCATGAAGCTGAGAGAGTAGTAATAATGTTATTAGAACAAGAAAGTTATTAATATTAGCGAATAAAATAGTGTAATTTAAACAGGCGTACTCGCGGGCGGGTCGTTAGTTTGCAAATACGTTATATTTCTTTTCTGTCATCCATCATCCGTCATCCGTCAATAGAATGGTGAAAGGATGACAGATGACACAAAATATATAAATTATATTCTTTTACAAACAACACTAATATAAAATATTAATTGTTTTATTTAAATGAATTTGAGACATTTTTTATACATAATTTGTTTATTTAATGTATATATATATATATATATATATATATATATATATATATATATATATATATATATATATATATATATATATATAAATGTACACACTCACCGGAACGCCAGTCACTTGTTCGTAAATGTGCCCCAATTTCCGTTCAGACATGTGGTACATCTTCACATCCAACGCTAAGCATATTCTACATACCTTTGAAATATCAAGTTTTATATGAAATAATCAACTAAAATACTAACTTTATGTCTTTATGTATGTGGCCTGTTGTGTAGCAGCGGTACAAGCGTGTGACTGTAGCCGACAGGTTGCGGGTTCGATACACTCATACTCGAAGGAAATCATAACATAATTAATATTTTTATTTCTTCGTTCAATGACAAGGCAAAACTAAACATGTAATATGGGAAAAGTGATGAACGAAACAGAGTATTTTAAGACTAGGTTCCCAAGTTCCCTCCGTCTAGCCTGCCAGGTGCGGGATACATGGTGGAAGAGTGAGAGTGACTGTCACATTCACAGTCGCACTCTTGCGCCTCTATGCCACTACAAACCCATAATAAATATAAAAAATAAATCATTATAGTACTATCCAGTTGTTGAGAATTGGCTGCGAGGTATATTTTTTTAAAATTTGTATCACTTTTAATTATTTTTTACCTGAGCGTTACTAACACAGCTTTAGCTTCAGGGCGACCACAATTCGCTGACCATACTATAATAAATATACATACATATATTCCTTACCCTCAAAGTAGCCGGAGAATCCAGATCAACCGATGGGTCCTGTAAAAAAATGTTTTAATATATACTGAAAAGAGAAAATATTTTTAATAAAAATCTAAAAAAAATATGTTAGCAGTCTTAGTCTGACCACTAAGTCGAAATTCAAATATTATGCTTGTTACAACTTATTTATATTGTTAGCATCTCTGTAGGGATGATTTTTAACTAAGTATTTTTTCTGTTACTCAAAGTTAATTCTGTAGAATTATTGTTTGGCAATTAAATATATATATATATATATATATATATATATATATATATATATATATATATATATATATATATATATATATATATATATATATATATATATATATATATATATATATATATATATATATATATATATATATATATATATATATATATATATATATATATATATATATATATATATATATATATATATATATATATATATATATATGTATATATATATATATATATATATATATGTATATATGTATATATATGTATATATATATATATATATATGTATATATGTATATATATGTATATATATATATATATATATATATACAAATTTTTTTTAAAGTATATCCAATTACAATCATATGTAAATGGATATATTTTAAAAAAAACATTTGAGTTGAGCACCAAAACAGGCCTCAAAAACAAGTTTTCATTTGTTATCATATAACATTTTCATTGATATTCAATAAAAAATACTTACAATAATAGGTAAGGGCACTGCACCATTCTTAATTCTTCGTAAACCACATTTGGTTTCATAGAATGAGTCTGGTGAAAAATGTTCAGAACACACTGCACTAAAAAACAACAAAAAAAATATATATATTAGTTACTAATTTTAAAATTATAAAAATTTTAACATAGCAGAAACATAAAGTCAGGGCCAATGGGCAGTATCCAAGAGGTTCAAGTCTTGGTCCAAATCCAGGTTAAAAAAAATTGTACAATTAATAAAATAATTGTATATAACAATATAATTATGATTGAATTGCCAACAATGATTATAAGTTCAAATCCCAGGTAGAGAAATGTTTTTTTTCTCCATGTATTCTCTCCCTCTCTCTCTCTCTCTCTCTGTACAACATGATAAAATATGAAACCAAGGTATCCACCTTCCTTCTAGTATCTCACACATGGCAAAGTAGGCAAGGGGAACTTGGGAACCTAGTGTTAAAACACTATGCTTACTTCTAATATGCCACCTCATCGTCATACTGTCATAGCATGTATAATTCACTGGGCAATAAAAAATATCATATTTCAAAAAAATCTTATTTTTATATAAAGTGAGATATATTTAATAAATGTGTTTACTAATATTATTTGTTCAAAATTACCTTCTCTCTTTTGCTTCCCATTTCGATATGCCAAGTGCCTCTAACCATAAGTTTCTAAGATTTTCATCTTTTGGGAACCTTAAACATTGAATATGTAATATAAATGTTATTTAAATATAAGTAATGCATATTTTTTAGAAAATATTGTTTAATTTTGTAAATTACAGATTAAAATTAATGAGAAATAAGAATATTTACAGATTTTTTATATATGAAAATAAATATAATTTTAAAATTAATTTTAAATAGATTAATACATGGTTATGCCTTATAACACGTTATAAAAAAGCAAATTTATAAAAAATACATAAGTAATGAAGATATATAATACAACTTACATATGAAACGTAATTCCATTACTTTTGTTTGTTCTGCGAGTATCATATGTACAATTTTGTACACAACACCGCATTTTGACGAAAAATCCACCATCGAGTGTAATTAAAGGTTTTTACCATTACGATTCTATTAAAATATAGCAAATTGCTAGAATGTCCATCGTTTACAATATTTTTAGCTAATAATTATATTAACTTTAATTTATAACTATAAATAAATGTAATAATACATTTTTTGTTTACTTTTTCACAATTATCATTTCCAAGCGACTGACAGACTTCATTTTGACAGACAAGATGCAACTAGCGACGCGTTACAGTTCAATAAGGGATATCTATTGTATTTTTTTTATATTTTGTAATTAAAATTTATATAATTAAATTAATGTAAGAAAATATAAATTTTATAATAAAATCATATTAGGTTTTTAATAAATAACTATAAAATAATAGCTGATATCAGCTTTTTAAAAGACCACCATTTTTGTGTGATGACGTGACGTCACTAATCATAGTCAGAATACCTGTAGTGTTTTGGTGTGTCGGCCTAGAATTAAATAATATTTTCTTGTATTAATTAATTATGTAAGTGGATTTATATAATGCAACAGGACAAGAAAACGTTTTTTCGGTACTGTATCGTACCTTTGTGTAAAAATACAAGTAGAAACGCACCAAATAAATTGTTTTGTAAGGTGCCAATAGGTGTGGAAGTAAGGAAAAAGTGGTGTAATATCATGAGAAGAGAAATGATATCGCCAATATCTAGTTTATATTGTTGTGAAGATCATTTCGATGTAAGTATTCATTTCACATTCGTTTATCTGCTTATCTTTGCAAATGTCCTTATTATAACCTCTATTTCTTTACAAAGTAACTTTAAAAGAGAAAAAATAATTAAAACATTCTAAGAATTGCTATTTTACACTGAACATTGCAATCCATAATTTATAATATAAGAAACTAAATTCAGTTAAAGCAAAATGTATTTGACATTTTCATCTATGTCATATTTTAATTTCCTTTAATAATAGGGAATACATGTATGATTCAATATTAATAATTTATTTTTATATAATGTCGTTTGGAATGAGATAATAATTATACGCTAAATGAAAGTTAACAAAATACGTGAAATATAAAATTAGGTCAAACGCCATTGGTCGAAACGAATTGTGGCGTCACATATCATAATAATATTATCTACCAGTGCGTATTCATTGCTGCTTTATTTTTATTTTAAGCACATCTTTAAGTGATTTGATTAAGACTGAGGCACAGCGGGTGACTGTAAAGGTTGTGGGTTCGAGCCCCGCTTGGTACATGAAATATTGAATATTTTCATTTCTTCGTTCTGATAACAAGGCAAAGAGCAGTGTTGAGTTTATTCACTTGACAAGCAATGCCTAATTCATCGGAAAGTGGGAAACGGAACAAAGTCTTAACTGTAGGTTTCAATTGTTTTTTTTTTTTAATAAATTAATAAAATCGTTAGAAAATATTGTATTGCTTTTATGTGCTATAGATATAGTAAACAGCCCTGATTTTTTTTGTACCACGCAGTAAAAATATTCTCAAAAAGTGTTTAATGAAGGACAGTCCGTTCTGTCTCACATTGCGTGTTGAGCGGAAGACAACGCCACGCTTTACCTTGTTATTAGAGTGAAGAAATTAAAATATTAAATATTTAATTTGAAAATATGAAATATTACATTTTGTAGAATGGGGATTGAACTAGCAACCTGTCCTGTTGTCACACGATTGTGCCCCTGCGACACGTCAAGCTAACGATTTTAAATTAAACAATTTCAAGAGGATTTATCGCATATATTGTTTTCTATATATTTTTGGGAACCCAACGTGTCGAACACTTTGCAGTAGTCCGTGGTCACGGGTTGACTGAGGTGGCATCCATTTGTCAGTTGATATAATTATATATCAAACTACCACCAATGATTATTTAATTTCCTCGCGTACTTCCGTGAATTCTTGACGAATGAGCTTAATATACTCTTGTTCTCTGGAGTGGTGGGTTCAAGACTTTATTTTTTTTAAGAGAGGATCCCGGGCGGTTGAAATTTCCGAACCATCTTCTCTATGGAGATTAGGATGTTTTTGAATTTCAATAGCCTATAATTGTCTTTGGGTAGCGGAAATTTGTAAAAATCGTCCCTACAGAGATGCTAACAACATAAATAACGTTGTAACAAGCGTATAAGAATTTCGACGTAGCTTGATGAGAACGAATGGTGACGACGCTTTTATACTTTAATTTAGTATAGTATTTTTCTTTCCTAAGTGTGGAATAACACTTTAAAAAATAGTAAAAATTCATTGATATTGTTGGGCTATCCAATATAAAACATTTTTTCTATTCAAAATATTTAATAATGTTTTATGTTATGTTACAATCAAAGGTGGTGGTGCCATTCTTGTTTTCTGGTAAACCACAAAAAAGGAATTTAAAAATGTTAAATTTATTATATTTTTTTACAAATAGCAACTGTAAATGCACAACAGCTTAGCTCGTTTTTGAAAGCGATCTATGAATACACTTAGCAATAGGCTATAATTATGACTGATTTTGAAAAACTGTTGCATAATATTCGGAAATATATACTAACTACAACAAATATCATATTTCAGCAAAATAGTTGGATTTTTATTGATAAAAATGCATTTTAAATTTGAATGTTTAAATTCCCACCAAAACGCTACAAAGTATCATGGCTTCGAGTGTGACGTCACGCTTTAACTAGTAAACAAACATTGGATGCTCTTGCATTCATTTGGTTATTATACGTTTTAAAAACATGAATTCGAAATTGTATAGATCTTGTGCGGTTCCCCTGTGTCTTAACACATCAATAACAACTCCTAATAAGTTATTTGTGTTCGTGTCATACAACAAAACAATACGAGATAAGTGGTTTAAACTTGCGAGAGGTGATATATCAGGAATTTCGCCCAAAACTCAGCTTTACTTTTGTGAAGATCACTTTGACGTAAGTGTTTACTTAATTTTAAAACTATTAAGTCATGGACAGTCCTTGTTTGAAGATTTAAATGACTAAATAATAAGTGTTTGGAGGTTAGGTTTTGTCAATACTTTTTATAGATATAGATACATGCATTAGATCAGGGTTTTATCCTTAACAGTAAATGTAAAATCCAACTTCAGATTGTAGCGAGTTTATTGAAGAGGATAAAAAACAAGATGCATCAAACATACTGAAATATACTCTGCTGAAGATCACAAAAAATCCTCGTTCTTATATTGGAGTTCCGAAAAGCTGTTACTATTTAATAAAATTAATTGAAGAACAAACCTAGAATACCTGAAAATTACATATTAATGTGTTTAAAAAAAAAGGATTAAATAACCCATTCAGAGAGCTTGCAGATGATTTTGCCATTACTCCAACTTATGCCAGCAAAATTTTCCTGAAAAATATACCAATAATAGCTAGTTATATGCGACCTTTTGTAGTAATTAGATAGAGATTCTATTAAAAAAACTTTGCCAATGGCTTTTCAACATAAGTATCATAATGTCACTTGCATTATAGACTGCTTAGAAATTGAGGTGCAGAAGCCTTCAATGGCATTGAATCAATCTCTTTCTTGGTCAGAATATAAAAAATGTAACACTATCAAGTATCTCGTGTCATGCACACCAAATGGTATAGTTAATTATATTTCACCAGGATATGGAGGAAGAATTACTGATACCTGTTTAGTTGAAACTTGTGATTTCATAAAGAGTTTGGAGCCAGGTATGTGTGTAATGGCTGACAGGGGATTCAAACATATAGATCAATATTTAAGAACACAGGGGGTACGCTTAGTACGGCCTCCAAGTGTTACAACTGGAACTAAGCTATCAAAAAAAGAAGTGAGGGAAACAAAACAGGCTGCCAGTTTGAGAATTCACATTGAGAGAGTGATTCGACGCTTACGTGAATTTAATATGTTAACACCACATGCGTGTGTCAACCTTAATCTTGTCAAAGTGCTTGATGATGTTATTACTATTGCCTGCGGTTTGATTAATTTACAGGATTCATTAATTAAATAAAACGAATTTATAGTAAATTTTACTTTTCATTTCTATATTCACACACTACAACACACTTTGGTATATTAAAGGATATATATTATCTTTCCACAAAGGTATTATAATATTGAGTAATTCTAATACATATTTTTCATCATATTTAACATTTACTATTTCTACTTTCTTACTTATACTGTAGTCACTATGAGCTACACAAAAATAGCCTTTTTTAAGACCCATTAACATCATTTGAACTTGCCCAAATGGCATAAAATTTCTGTGTTGGTTGGTTGTTGCTAAAGTAAGTTTTGAAAGCTTTTACTGTCATTGGACACTTAATTTCAACAATAGTATCTTCAAATATTCCATCAGGTGACCCTGCTAACATGGGGTATTTCTTGGAGAGCATTAAACCACATTTCTTAAAATTTTTCCCCAGTACGGCACTTATGGTGTTCCTAACATCATTCTCCATTCTTCTACCACGTTTCATAGCCAGTGTATCTGGAATTTTTCCACCCATTATGACAGCAACCAGTGTTCCATTAAAAGTTTTACAATGGCTGAATTCAAATGCTTGTGACGCAGTAACTCGGCCACATCTTAATTTATGCCAAAGTCTGCTTTCATGCTGATCCCGTGTCTCTTTTTCTATATTATTTATGTCAGCATCAGTAATGATTATTTGTCGCAAAAATGCATCACATAAACTTTCTTTATATTTTAAAACTAATCTGTACATAGACAAACTTTGTATTTGGTCTAAAACAAAGTCATTTTGATATTTAATTATCTCACAGTTGTTAATTCTTCTTTTCTTTCCTTCCTCCAAAAATTTTTCTAACACAGCTTTATTTGAAGGTAAGCTAGGCCCGCCCTTGGACAATTCCTTGGCCGTTATATATTTTAAGGTAGTCCCGACCCTAGAAAGCTTGGACTTTTTCCAATAGCATTCAATAGATGTACAGGATGGTTCCTCACTCCTGCGATGAACCCACATCAAAAATGCTATGGCGTGTTTGCAGCCTCCCTGAGAAGCCACACAGTCATGACATTCTATATTCTTCACTGCTTCTTCATGTTCATTGACTACCAAAGTCACTGCATACGACTTTGCATGGACTTTATGTTCAGGACAGATTTTACCCTTTATTAAGCACATATTGCCTTCGCGTTTTAGCTGAACGTAGCTTATAGCATCATCGCCGTAAGATGCCCTTGAGGATCTAAAACAAAGAAAACAATCTAATTATTATTTGGTTGTGTACGTTGGTAGATATAGAAAGAAAAACGAACCAATGTATAATAACCTCTAATTAAAACTTGTACAGTGAAATAAGAAAAGTTTTATTATGATACCCGTATATTTTCCTTAAATATTTTATAAATTGTAATATACTTACAGAGAAGTTTTCACATTTCTAAATTCTGCAGAACAAAAATCTTTGTTTGATGCCAGATACTCTCCCAGCATCAATAAGTCGATCCTAGGCAAATTAGCGTTGGTGGCCTTTATAAATCCTTGTTCCATTTTCGTTGTTTTAGTTAAATAAAAGACAACAAGATGCAATAAATAAGCAAATTTAACGATAAACGCACAGGAGAAACAACAAGCACAAGAGTAGATACGAAACAATATGGCCACGATTTGTTTATTTACGCCAGTATGACGTCATTCGTTTTGATTGGCGTTTAGCTTAAAATGGCGGATTGTCGTATTTTATAGTTTTATTTCTTAAAAATATTTATTAATCTCGCATAAAATAATATTATAAAAACTTGTTTTGTTATCATTTATTTATTCTTCATTATATAGTTAAATAATATTAGTGTATTATGATCACAGTCATCATGCCTATTGTTGTTAAGTTTCATGGATTATAGTATAGGTACCATTATTTATTAATATATAAGTTTGGTGGTCTTGATTTTTGCTATCAATATGTAGGTAAAAAAAGGGTAACTCAAAGTTAAGAAATCTGTTTTCTTTCCTTATTATATTTAATATTAATTATTTCATTTTAATAATTATTTATAGTCAGCCATTTTTGAATTTGACATTTGTCAAAGTGCGTCCCGCGAGTGTGACGTCACGCTGCGAGTCGTCGTTGTGTACATTTATATAGCCTCGTTGCAATCTCGCAGTTTTTCTACAAATTTAATTATTTTTCTAAAATAAATGAATAAAATGGTTAAGTATTGTATTGTACCTATGTGTAGCAACTCCAGTGAAAAGACACCAAAAAAATTGTTTATTTCTGTACCATATAATAAAAATACTCGGAATAAGTGGTTAAAAGCTATGGACAGGCCAGCTCTGTCTCTCACAGCCAAAAGTCACGTTCATTGCTGTGAAGATCACTTCGATGTAAGTATTGTGTTCGTTACTTATATGTTTGTAAATGTAAAACAATTTACACCTTAGCTGAACAGTAAACAGTCTTGACAGCGTAGGCTAATGACATAGGGATGGGACGCTGCTATTGAAATATTGATACTTTTACTCGACGTGATACCGGTCGTATGGTATCGATATTTATATAGTGTTTGTTTTTTAAAAAAAGTTACGATAGAACAAGTATCGATATAAATTTTAATTGTAAATTTGCTTTAGATTGTTCCCCAAAAATATGTCCTTTTTATTTATTTTATTTTCTTTTTTTAAGAGCCTTGTCGTAACATTGACCATGCAAATATTACTGAGAGCTGTAATGTTTGCATTCTAATATTCCTTATAAATTAATTGTTTTAATACTCTACTAAACAGTACGAGTTATTTATAGAAAGAGAGAGAAAAATAGAAAGGTTCCAACTGAACACGTTCCATCATAACATGGTTCCATTCCATTTCCATTCCAACAGTTATAGATAACGTGTTATCTATAACTGTTGGATAAACATCAATTTGGCGAATCTGTTTTTTTAATATGAAAATTTATTTGATGGAATGTTTCCCGATCTAAGGATCAAGCATGTCACGTAATACTTTATATTTAGACAAACTGTAATTTACGGTTTAACTAAAGGTTCTGTTTAAATATTTCTATACCAAATACTCTTAACTTGAGATTGTTGGTTAAAATATTTCTTCCAAAATGTATAACACAAATTTCTTATTAAATTTACATAATAAGAAAATGCACGTTTGACCGCCATTGTTAGATCCTAACTTATCCGATACGTAATTACCTCTTTGGCCAGGCATAATATTAGTGCGGGATCCATAAAAAAAATCCAATTTAGATTGCACCTTATACTCTTAGTTTTAAAATATAAAATGCTGCAGGAATACCTCTCGGATTAGAAGAACATCTTTGTGTCAGAATATATGACAAATTTGTTGTGATTTACTGACGAGATATTTCGCCACTCAACACGCAATGCCTCAAATTCGGCGGCGGAAAGTGGGGAACGGAGTGTCTTAACATCAGATTCCCTAATTTTGAATTTTGGTATCCAGCATGCTGCACCAACACAGCTTTCCTTTGAAAGCTTTGAGGCATCTGTAAAGATAAGGATATGATTTAAGCAATTTTCATTTACTATGGCTTGAAACTTTGTGTTAGAGTCAGCCGGTGATAAACTAAAGCCTTATAAGGAATACGGAATAAAGGGTTAGCAGGATTGCGGGATAGAGGGTGAGGTAGGGAGGTAAATTTAAGGTCACTAATAAGCAAGTAGGGAAGCGGCTTACCACGAGGAATGAGGTCACTTAACTCAGACAGCTTAAACGACAAGAGATGGGAAGAAAACTGAAGCATTTTACCAACAGATCGGTCAGATAGAAAGTGACGACGGATGGGAAAAGGTGGATCTACACACTCTACCTGTAATCCGTTGGTAGGGAAAGACTTCATAGCACTTAAAATAATACTAAGGCATTCCTACTGAATTCTATTGAGTTTGTCAGTAGCAGCTTTATTAAAGGGGTCTAAAGCAAATAACCCGTAGTCGATATGACTACGAATTATTGCATTGTACATTGTACAGTAGTTTTTGAGTAAAAGGGTGTAAACCCCACCACACAACAGGCACAGCTCTTAAAGCATTAATGCCTTTTTCACATTTTATGCTGACATGTCCAGCATGAGCAATTCCGTTCAGTCTTTTATCAAGGACCATGCCTAAGAATTTAACACTATCTCCTAGTTGTGTGGTATCATTACTGCAATAAATTTTAAAATCACGAGTTACTATCTTTTCGGAGAATACTGCCGCCCGACATTTCGCTCCTGATAATGCCAAGCCATGACCAAAGAGCCACTGGTCTAGTGTAAAGCAGTGTTTAAACGATAAGTAATGTCCTCCACAGATTTTGAGCAGTAGTAGAGGACAATTTCATCAGCGTACTGAAGCATATTACAAAAGATACTGACAGACAATTCGAAGTCATGAGTGTATAGGTTGTACAAAAGAGCACTAAGAGCTGAGCCTTGAGGTAATCTCTTCTAGACCAGTCTAGAAGGTACAGTAAGAAGCGGATATTTTACATACGAAATGAGACAACTTCGGCAGAATACTCAGCTGTTGCAGTTTCTGCCTGAGTACCGGAAGAAGGATATTATCATATGCAAAAACGACATCTAAAAAAACTCCCACTAAATACTCTCCTTTGGCGACAGCAGCTACTTAGACTTCTCATTTAGTCTAGCAATAAAAGAGTATGAGACGGATGTAAGAGACACTAGCCCAGGCGAGGTTAGTATCACCTGGGCTAGTGTCTCTAAAATCCGTAAAGACGTTTTTGAGTTTTTCAGATGAAAAACAAGCGTCAATATCACTCTTCCCAAAAAGCACTAAATTGTCAATCGATAGACTTTGTAGTCTGTCCAAAGGCAAGCTAGGGCTGCCTTTAGATAATTTCTTAGCAGTTATGTATTTGAGGGTACTGCCAACCCTGGAAAGGTTGGATTTTTTCCAATAGAATTCTATAGATGTTGTTGTCTCCTCCTTGTGAACCTGCACAATCATGACATTTTACTGACTTCACTGTTTCTTCCTGCTACTTGACTACTAAAAACACTCCATTCAACTTTCCATGTATTTTATATTCTGGATAGATTTTTGCTTTCATTGTGCACAAGTTTTCTCCACGTTTGAGTTAGGATTATATATAGGATATAGGATATATTATACATAGGATTCAGCATTATCACCATAAGGTGCCCTGGCAGACCTGAAATAGACAAGGCGAAAAGAAATATTTATCATAAACATAAGCTAAGAAATAGCTACTGATATGCTTTGGACTTACTTTATGATTTAAATAAGTAGGTCATATATTTAATAGAAGGTACTTACATGAAAGCCGTGACATTTCTAAATTCTGCTGAATAAAAGCCTTTGTTCGATCCCAGAAAGCATTATTAAGTGGATTCTTAGTAAATTTGCGCTGGAAATCTTTAAAAATCCTTGTTCCATGACTGAGTGTAACAAGTCGACTTACACGAAACAAATTAAAGTTACAAACAAAACAAAAAGGATGTATTTAATGTTACGCGCATATTACGCTCTGCTGGCGTTCATTTTATGGGGGATATTTGATTTTATTTTATCAATAAAAAATAATCTAGCTTATAATTCATCAAAAACAATCAGTGTTTTAAAATAAACTATTTAGGTTCATTATACAAACGAATTATTTCAATTAAATTTACTTGCTGTCGACGTGCCTATTATTAAAAGGCGATTATTATTGAATTTACGAAGCCTTTTTTGAAAAAAGGATCTTGCTCGCTCTGGTGACCAAGATAAAGCGCACCGTTGACTTTCGCTTAACACAAAATACCTCAAATTCGGCTGTAAGTGAGTAACGGAGTGCCTTAACACTAGATTCTTAAGTTACCTCTAAGCGGTATCAGCGTGAAGCTAAAAAAGAAAGCTCTGTAAAACATTGTGAAAGTAATATTTATTACTTTGTTCCAGTTGCCAAATGACATGGAAAATTATATGGTGTACCATGTAATGGGTTCGGTCAGCCAAGTGAGAATGAAGCCGGGTTGTGTGCCTACGAAATTTGACTGTCAAAAAGAGAAAACGTTTCCCAGAATACTCAAGAAACGAAAGAATGCTGTGGCAAATATGCACGTCCAGGCTCCGAAGGAAACCAGTCAAGATATAGGTAAATTTGAATTTTTCTTTATTTATATAAATTTTGGAGCTTACTATAAATGTAAACACAAAAAGAATTGTAATTAATGTAAAAGAAGAAAAATTCAAGACAGATTATGTGAATATACTTCATATCAGTGAAGATATATCATATATCATGACAACTTTGCAATATGTATAAAAAAATGTTTTAATAAAAAGTGTTTTAATTTTAATATTATTTAAACTGACAGCAAATAGTAGTCGTTTTTAAATTTCGTAAGCGAATATTTATAGATAGAAAAATCGAATGAATCCTCCAAATGAAGTACTTCAATAAGATCTTGCTCACATAGCTCGACGTCAGTATCAAATAATGTTATTTATAGTGGATGCATAAATTATCAACCGATATTTAAGCTCTGCTTTGTTTTTTAAATAAAAAATAATTAAAGTAGTTTTTCCTTGGTAGTAGTCAGTTTTAAAACGCCTGAAATGTTACCAAGAGGCATCATTTAACCAAATGCTTAAAATATAAAACTCTCGCTTTGATGTTTTGTTTTCGATTAGTCTTTTATACAATTTTATTTAATTTATTGTTAAATAAACCCTTTAGGTTTATTATTGAAAAATGAAGAGCATGTTTTTTATATAATTCAAGTTTTTTTTTATTTCGCAGAAATCTATTTATTGTCATTAATAAAAAATCGATTTTTATTTAATCGATTATTTTCCGGTAAACACGACCACTACATCACTAAGAAAATGCCCGTAGTTGTCATGGTGTTTCCGCGTGACGTCTCCTGTTAGTAAACATTGTTTTGTGCCATATATGTGTTTGTTAACTCATATTTTAAATATGCTAAAATGTATAAGCGATGTATGGTCTGGTGCTCTGTTCGAAACACATCGATTGCAAGAACGAAAAGTGCTTGTTTATTTTTCACGTAAAAAGGAAGAGAGAGATGAACGGCTGAATTGAGTTTTCTCAAACCATACTCTATATTTGAGTATTTTACTGAGTAGAGTGTTCAACTCATATTTTAGAACGTATTTTGCGTTTCACAACTGAGCAAAACTCGTGACAATTCTCAAACCATAGTTAAATCAGTAGAAAGTTGAGCTTGCAAATTCGACTACTTAAACTGTTCTCAAATCCTTTTCTCGTAGTTTTTGTGAGGAATAAAAAATTGCATCGATATCGTTTATCTATCTTTAGTTCTATATTCTTAACATAATGTGAGACGACGATACATTTTTGTCGTCTTTGGAAAAATGTACCTCAATTGCATCCGCGAAAGTACGACGCCTTCGCAAAATTCAAAGAAATAGACCAGATTTCATCACGAATTTCAATAAAGTCGTCAATGAGTCTTCCGCTTAACCAAATTTCTCATATGTTGCTGTTATTGACAGCTTTAAGATTTAATGCAACAGGAAGCTTTCAAGCGGTGGTTAGAGACACTGTTTATATGTAAGTGAGGTGTCAGTTTACAATGTAGTAGAGAAAGTGACATGTGAGATTGCATTGTTAAGAACTACATATGATTGCATGCCCACTGCTCAAGAAAGACTATAAGTATCACCACAGTTTTGGATGAAGTGGATTACATACATTAAAACCAACCAGAATGAAACAGAGCTGAACTCTATTAAGACAGGAAGGGCTATTTTTCTGTTAATATATATATTAATATACTTTAAAAATTCAAAGTATTATAGCTTGTTGGCCAAGTTTGGTCCATGACACTACAATATGGAATGATTCTCCGCTTGTTGCACAATTTGAATCTGGTAGATTCAGTTCATTTCTTATTCTGGCTGATAGTGGCTACCCATTTCTAAGGTATTTAATGATACCGTTTTTGAATCCTCAAGAAGCATACAATCGAGCCCATAGAACAACAAAAAGTACAATAGAGAGATGTTTTGGTGATTTAAAAAGACAGTTTCCCTCTCAAGCAACTTAAGCTTTCGAAGGTGGCATCTCATCATTGCTCTTCATCTTCATAACTCTTCATTTTGATTACATTGTTCAATATGAAAGTCCACTCATGTGATGAAGCAGTACCCGAAGCCCATATCATAGCCCATTTTGCTGAGAGCACAGCAATTTTAAAAGAATATTTTACACCATAAAAATAGAATTTTTGTAGTTCAAGTGCCTGTTTGTCATGTGTTTTGAATTGTTAATAATATCATTGTGATATTATCAGGAATATGTAAGAAAAACATTTTTAATTTTTGTTTGATACTTACATACTTACTACTTAAAATATATGTACATATATTGTTTTGTTCATGTATAATCAATTTTTAATTAGTAAAATTAACTGTTAATTTAAGTTATTGTATATTTTGCCTTATACATTTTGTCTAAATAAAAGGCTAATAAACAAAACACTGCTAAATTTAGAACTAAACTTAAAGGTGTATAATAATTTCCAACATACCTGTGCCTCTTGGCTATAGAATGTGGTGTGGAAGAACATTTTAAAATAGTGAAAATAAAACAGTTCTTGCATAAAATTTATTTTTTATTTTGAGTAGTTAAAATTTTACAAATAACATGATATTGATAATAATATAAAATTTCAACGTTAGTAGAAAAATATTTAGGATTAAATAATTTGTAAATATTTCTTTTAATACAATTTCTCCATAGCAATATTTAAGAAAAACCAAACAAATAAAAAAAAGAAACAAATAAAAAAACTTAAACATATATTTTTTGTTTTTAATGAATGGATGAATGACGAATTTAATATCTAGTTAAAAAAAAATTAGATCTAGTCCGACCAAAATATACAACTACTACATAATATGGGTTTAAATGGTAATTTCACAATAACATATTTAGCAATCACTCTTTTATAAATAAGAGATAATGAACCACTTATTTAAACATTTTTTCAAAAATATTCTATGAGCTGTAAATATAATTTCAATAGATATATAGATAACTTATTGCATTACTATTTATTTGGTACATACCAACTATTACTGTTCTATTTTTAATAGTTTTTTAGTAATCACTACTAATCAGCTTTTTTTAGTAATCACTACTGATCAGTACTATTTACTGTATATCGGTACGTAAAACCGTACTCAAAGATATTTGACCAAATGATCAGTTGATAACAGACGAAAGTACGTATTGAAGAGTGAAACGTATCAAGCTTAAATTCGTACTCAAGCATTTGAGAATACTCAGTTGAATTGCGGTTTTCTCTATTCAGAAACCGGCCATTATACTCCTATTAATATCTGTGAAGTTAACTTTAAAGTAAGTAATAGGCATGATTATAAATAGAACTCTTATAAATAATGTTTACTTGTACACTTCTTCTTTTATTGCAAATATTAATATTTCAGCAAAAAAAGCATAAGTAACAAAATATAACCCTTTAAAAAATAATAATAATAATTTGCGCCAAAATGCTCAGGTGTCATGGCGGTCGCTATGACGTAACGGCCGTATAAACACTGCTCGCTGACATTGACGTTTCAATAATTTGTATATTTTGTGTCCTATAAAATGAATTCTAAAGTTTACAAAAGCTGTGGAGTTCCCCAGTGTACAAAGACATCTTTAAAAACACCGACCAAGCTATTCGTATACGTTCCTCACAAGAAAAACGTGCGAGAGAAGTGGTTGAAGGTGGCACGGCGGGACTCAATTAGTATATCTACGAAATCATCGCTTTATTTTTGTGAAGATCACTTTGATGTAAGTAATTACAGATATAACAAGTAATAAGGTGACTCTCTGATAAATAATCTCAATAATAAATTTGTGTTTGAGACCTTTGAAATTAAAAATGAATGATAATCATTTGGAGGTTATGTTATTTGTAAATAACTATCACGGTTTCATAATTTTGACAATATCTTCACAACCAATCATGATTGGGATTGGCAATCTTATCTTACTGGAATAATAATGATAAAATATATCTTATGGCCAGTTTCAGCCTATTTAACTGATCAATTAACTTTTTAAATCAGAGATTTTACTGTGCTTGAGATGTCTTACTATTTCTTATCAATTACCAAAGGCAACTCTGTTTTCTTATATCAGCTGCCAAATGACATGGTGAATTATATGCAATATCATTTGATGGGGTCAGTGTCACAAGTGCAAATGAAACCAGAATGTTTTCCCAAAAAATTTGAATGCCAACCAGATAGAAAAAGCCCAACATTGGATGCTGTAAAACGGCCATATATGCTTAAGAAACAAAGAATGATAGCTCTTGAAGAGTGCTCAGGTAAATAAATATTTTGCAAATGTTATGGTATTCACAAATGTACACAACTATCTAATTAGTGATTTTTTGATACTAATCATATAAGTTACATTAAGTATACTTTCAATTTTTATGGTTGGCATGGGCTAAGCTATGGTGGGGGCAGCGTGGGTTTCTTTCCACACCCTGGCTCTGATCTATCAGGTACTTAACCTAATCTAGATAAACTCAACTAGGTGTTAACTGGAATTTTTAATATATACATAAGAAACTGCTTTTTTTAAAGAACTTTATGCCGTGTGATCCCGGCTTAGAATAGGATCACCCTGGTACTGATGGTGTCGTAAGAGGCGACTAAAGTGCGTGTGGTAGAGTCACGTTGCCAGCAATAGCAACACGCATGGGCAGACTCGACCGGATTGTTACCACCCCCGGCATTTAAGACCGGCGTTAAGTAGTGGCCTTGGCCACTGCGTTTCGCATTGGTTAATGCCGGGCCCCGGTGCCCATCCACCTTAAAGGACGGCAACGCTCCTGTAGCTCCTCTGGAGCTGCATGGGGCTGTGGGCGACGGTGATCACTTACCATCAGGTGACCCGTACGCTCGTTTGCCGTCTCTTACATAAAAAAAAAGAAACTGCTCAGTCAACAGTCGTCAGTAGATCCAAAAAAAAGTGAATAACTGCTGGAATAGTTTGCTAGTAATATATTATTTTAAACTGCTGCCCCAACTTGAGCCCATGGCTGACTAAGCCCATGATTTAGGTACATGCATATCTTCCATATACTACTTTTTATTTTATAAAATTAGCTATAGAGGGTCAAAGGGTTACTAATTGGGTTAGAGTGCACTTAAATAGCCCCATTTTAGCAAGAAGTCATTCTATTCATTGTTCAGGATTATGTTAACTCAAAAATAACTAAAAATAATCTCAAATTTTATGTAAGTAAAATGATGAGCAGAACTCCTTATTCAATGCTAAAAATTCTCCCATCATCAACAAATTTCTCCAAGTTAAATTAGAACTATCTGCTTCAATAAAGCTGGCTCCATCTTAGTTGATTATTGGTTGCATCACAAAAAATGTAAATATAAATGTAATTATTGTTGTTGGAAAATCAAACAAATTCGCAAATTACATGACAATGTCGTGGCGCAGCGGTACTAGCGTGTGACTGTAAACGACAGGTTGTGAGTTCAATCCCCACTCGACGAAATTAAATATTAAATATTTTCAAATTAAATATTCAATGTTTTCATTTCTTCGCTCTGGTAACAAGGTAAAGCGCGGAGTTGAGTTCCGACACCCAACACGCAGTGCTTAAAATTCAGCGGAAAGTGGAGACCGGAAATAGAATGGAGTGTCTTAACACCAGGTTCCCAAGTTCCCTCTGCCTATCCTGCCATGTGCGGGAAGCGTGAAGCCGAGTGAATATATGCAACGTCGATTGCCACGAATGTTTATACAGACGTGACGTAATTGGTGTATCGTTTCAAATATCCAACCATGGTTTCTTAAGTTTTATTAAAGATCACGTTAACCTCTTTATTTATGTAAATAAAGCATGAGAACCCCCAGAGGGCATGTATGAAGAGGTTGATGACAGTCGACGAGGCGAAAGAGGACCGGGACCGTCACCGTCACTCGACCGAAATATTTACAGTCAAAATATTATCTAATTTTACAATGAAATTACACGTCCTGCAGGTAAATTAATAGAAGCTGGACCTTGTAAGGCCAAATAAATTTAATGATATCTTTTCTATTGACAACTTTTTTAAATCTTTTTTTTTTGGGAAATGGCAGAAAAATATACAATAAATCATATCAAGGCACTATTTAACATACAAGATATTATTCTACGTATATTAAGGTCATCGTTAGTTCCGGCAAAACTTTTAATTAGACTGTTGGGGGCAATTTGTTTTTAAAATGTCACTGAGATAGATATGTATATTTATTTTAACTTTAGAATGTTTTAAATATCGATTCGACCAGTTTAAATATCATCTTGATCAAAAATATCGATTTCTTGCGAGTTAACTCTGAGAGCAAGAAGAAAGGATTCCATGGGCTAAGAGAGATGCATCGACCGAAGTAATTAGTTTCGGATCAGCTGGACAGATTTCAATATTAACGATATTAGGTTAACGACGGCTATAAATAAAAGTAAGAAGAAGGACGGGTGAGTGTGTACGTGATGGTTAGGGGTTCGATGCCCGCTCGGGTTAATGAAATATTGATGATATTAATTTCTTCCAGAGCGAGGACAAAATTAATTTGTGCTTGTTGACACGTAATATGAAGCACAAGTGGGTAATGGAGTGGGACAAAATATATTTTTTTTATGGGGAGAGTTGTTTTATTTGGGGACAGGTGATTTTTGTATATTTATAATATACAAAAATCACTATAAATACAGTAGAAACTCGATTAACCGGACTAATTATTGTCGTTAGGCATACGGATAATCGAAAATCCGGATAATCGAATGTGTAAATGAAATGTACTAAGAAAAGTGGGTTTTTTTGCATACATAATTATGATCATAAACAACAAATACGTATCAACGAAAATTAATGTTTATAAAGTAATGATATGCAGATACATTTTGTTAGATTACGTGTGATTACGCACACATCTCGTAAGCCTTATGTCTTAAACATAACATAAAATGACCTGGGCCTGTCGTGGCGCAGCGGCACAAGAGTGTGACTGTAACCGACAGGTTCTGGGTTCGATCCCCAGTCGAGGAAATGAAATATTTAATATTTTCAATTTAAAATATTTAATGTTTCATTTCTTCGCTCTGGTAATAAGGCAAAGCGCGGCGCTGAGTTCCGCCCCTCAACACGCAATGCCTCAAATTCGGCGGAAAGTGGGGAAAGGAAGTGGAACGGAGTGTCATAACACTAGGTTCCACTTCCGTTCCCTCTGCCTACCCTGCCTAGTGCGTGAAGCTGAGAGAGAGAGAGAGAGTACGTATAATTTGTTTACCTACAATATGTATTTGGTAATTTGCATTTAGTGATCATGATATAAAATTATAAGATTAATTTGAATTAAAATGTTTGGTAATTTTCATTCGTTGAGACGTTGGCCACTTTTACTCTTCATTGCTGCTAAATATGCGGGATAATGCATGTATGTTGGTAATTTTAATATAATTAAACGGTAGTCCGGATAATGGCGAATTCGTATAACTGAGAGCCGGATAATCGGGTTTATACTGTATATGTTTTTTGCCTATATTTAAAGTGTTATTGTACACTGGGGACTTTTTTTTAAATTAAGTATTTAAATTTAGTAAAAAAAAATATATGTTTTATCGTAAAAGTGGTTTTGGTATTTTCTGAACACCTCTTATTTGAAAAAAGAGTTTCACCATTTGGCGAAGTTTTTGTGTATGACGCCTGTCGTGGTGCAGAGATACAAGTGTGCGACTGTAAACGTTATTAAGAAATATTTAATATTTTCATTTCTTCGCTCTAGTACATTACATTTCTTAAAGGGAAGTAACTGAGTGACACTAGGTTCCCAAGTGCCCTCTGCCTACCCTGCCATATGCGGGATACAGCGCGAAGCTAGAACTCAGCTTCACGCTGTATCCCGCACATGGCAGGGTAGGCAGAGGGCACTTGGAAACCTTCTATTAAGACACTCCGTTCTACTTCTGTTCTCCACTTTCTGCCGATTTTGAGGCATTTCGTTTTGAGTGGCGGAACTTAACGCCGCGTTTTGCCTTGTACCAGAGCGAAGAAATGAAATATTAAATATTTAAATTGAAAATATTAAATATTTCATTTCCTCCCGTTTGTATCGAACCCAGAACCTGTCGGTTACAGTCACACGCTTGTGCCGCTGCGCCACGACTGGACCTCAACGGGTCGACAGATGAAGGTAGAAGAATGTTTTTATTTGTCTAACCAAGCTGTTTTTTATTAAGTAAACTTGTTTTTTTGTTCATGTCCAGTCAAGGCAAAGAAAGAGAAAGCAAAATTGAGAAAACAAGAGTGTGACACAAAACGAAGAGAAAGATTGAAATCTGAACGTGAAGCGTTGAAGGTAATATTTAGTCTTTTATATTATTATATATGAAATTGACGGGTCTTTGGTTCTCAGAACTCTTAGAAATCAAATATTTAATATTTTCAAATTATACATTTAAAGTTTTCATTTCTACGCTCTGGCGAAAAGTGGTGAACGGGTCGAAATGACTTAACACTAGGTTCCCAAGTTTCCTCTGTCTACGCCACGTGCGGGATACAGAGTAATGACGTCGATGAATCCAAATGATGACTATGGACATATATGGATATATTTTACGGATTTCCAAAATAAACAAATATATTTTTAAATTATAGTGTGGTCATACTAAAGATTAGAAAAATATATATTTTAGACAAATTGTTATTTCAAGCAGATATCATAATATTAATTATGATATCGGCTGATCTTGTATTTTTTTTTATGTTATTTATTACACCATTGAGGACTACAATTACATAATTGAGGCATGTCGTGGCGCAAGCGAGTGACTGTACACGCGAATGGTAGTGGGTTCAAGCCCGCTTTGCGTCGGGCTTACGTAACAAAAAATCTCGACGCAAAGTGAAACGACGCAAAGTGAAAATAGATTTTCTATAGCAAACCATTTAATGATCGAAGATAGGTTCCAGGGTTACGGAAATACTACATTTAAAAATAAAATTTAACAAAGTATAATTTAACTCAAACAGAAATAACACAAAAAATGTCATTTAATTAAACAACTGAAACCAAAAACATAATTTAATTTATGAAAGTTAAAATTAAAAATAATCACTGTCCGATGGACTATGGACTATAGTGGTTGTTGTCGTAGGTCGGCTTTCTTTTTACAAAAAAAAGGTCCAATGTTTGTTGAACAGCTTTTTTTTTCGACGTAACATAACTTTCCTTGTAGCAATTGATATTCGTATCTACAGCCTGGTACATTACCTTACACTACATAATTAAACTGAACAGTAAAATAAAAAAAGCAAAACAAAGTGAAAATAAAATTGTATTAAATTTGCGTTGCCTTTTTAGTCAGAAAGGGAATCCCCAAATTTTGACAGCATGGCGCAGTTAAAAACAAAGGTGTTGCCATATTTAAAAATAAATAAACACTCAAATCCAGAACGCAATTTCGGAAATCTAACGACACACAGTGAAAATTAGTAAAAATTAAGTAGCGACGTAACTTCGAAAAAAAAAAACGCAAAACGAAACGACGCAAAGCGAGGTATGGTTTTTGTATTTCGTATTTCCATTTCTACGCTCTGGTAACAAAGCAAACGCAAAAAACCAACGCTACTCAACAAACTCAAAAACAATACTCAACAAAAATTCGGGAACGGAACGTAGTGTCGTAACACTATGTTCCCAAGTTTTCACTGCCCCGTCATGTGCTTGAAGTTGAAAATCATTCATTAACCATTGTACATTTGTCTATTCTTTCATTGTTATATTTATATTTAAAGGCACTTCGGGAAAACGGAAGTGTTAAAATTTCAAAAAGAAAAGGAAACAAGCGGAAATGTTCCAAAAGGTTGTTGAGTTCTATGGACATTAGCTCAAAATGTAGAGACGACAATTCTGAAACAGGTAGTCGTTATTGTTTTTTCTCAGGTATACGCTTTTTTGTAGCATCATTATGGTGAATCTTGTGGTAAGGTATTTTATTCCCCGCTTCACGAATTTGAAGCATGGGTATAT